>OX452974.1:11171581-12403228 GCA_949699065.1 Metalampra italica
TTAAAGAAACATGGAATAGTATACAAACCATAGAAATATAAGTCCATGTATTGGGAGCGTAGCGAGCGGGAGCGTAGCGAGCTTTTTCCGTGTTCTGTGATACAAACACACTTGTATACTAGTTCCATGAGTACGATAGACAATTTGATAATATATATCGTAACAAGATGATGTCATAGACATAGGAAATATTTAATCAAAATAAGATAATATATTATACACAATATAATTTGATAATATTGACATTTTGTTTAGTATGGGCGTTTGATTTGATCATTTTGAACAGTTGGTCATTTTGATACTATGTACATTGCGATACCTTGGTGGTTTTATTTTTATTTTTTTTATTTGAACCCGAAGGCTCAGAAATTGTATGTATGATAAGGTAAAGAAGCGAAAGACGGATAAACTGGATACAAAGCCAATAAGAAAGGCCAAATATTATATAGAGAACAAATTAATGTTGTTGACTTGATATTAATCGTCTGGGTCGCGATATTTTATCATATGTGATAAATTGTTATTAATATTTATAAGATTAATTTACGAGTGGTTATTTGCAGTATACTATAAAATATTAAAAAATGGCATTGATACTTAGGGCTATAATAATAAAATATCTTTTCATCACACTTGCTCGTTAAGGGTCTTATTATATGCATGCAGACAGAAACACAATGGCCTTTATATACCCGCGGGTGAATAATGATAATCAGTACATATATTATACCCCTAGGGGCTGTAATGTGTAGCTGGCTGTACTGAACTGGTTTATTAAATTAATTAAGTTAAATTGAGTTAACTTGAGTTCATCACAGCCTATTAATCTCCCCACTGCTAGGACTCAGGCCTACCCTACCAACGGGACGTTCGGGCTATAGTCCACCACGCTAGCCCAGTGCGGGTTGGTGGACTTCACATGCGCCTAAGAATTTCTTCTTCGGCGTATGCAGGTTTCCTCACGATGTTTTACTTCAACTTGAGTTATATTAAGGTAATTAAATTTAACTCAATTTAATTCAATTTAATAATAATGTTTAATAATGTTTGGACAAATTTACACACTGCTGTTTAGTCCCAACTAAGCCGATGCTTGTACATGGGTACTCGACAACTGATAAACATTCTTAAATACTTTTAAATAAATACATAAATACATACAAACACTCAGAATCCGAAAACCAACAGTTATGCTCATCACACAAATGTTGGCCCCGGGTGGGAATCGAACCCACGACCTTTGGCGCAGTAGGTAGTGTTACTACCACTACGCCAACAGGCCAGTCATTATTTAACTTAATTTAACTAAATTATTTTAATAAACTTAAATAATTTCAGCAAAGTCAAAGAAAATAGATTTGTTCCCTTGTGTCGTAGGTATTTATTTCCTCGCAAATGTGATGAAAAACATTGTGTGCATGACGGGTAGTTAGGGTATTACAAACTCGAGTCATTAAAATCCCTCCGCCGTCGACGTCGGGCTTCTAACAAACTCTCGTTAGTAATATCCTACTTACTACCCTTATTGCACAATGTACTATTCCTTCAGTATTATAAGCGGTTAATGATTACAAAATATTTGCACAAGTAATAATAGGAAATTCGATTAATCGATTCAAATAGTCGTAGGGCACTCTACAAGAGGCGAAGTTTCCAATTCGGCAAATCGGTTTCCAAATACTCCCGAACACTCAGTTGAGCGTTCCTTAAATCTGAAAACATACGTCAACGTATTATCTCGGAAAACGTTGTTTTCAGTCAGTTGTTTGTTATCAAGTGATCCCTAAACGATCCGACATGCCACGTTTACGTGAATTATCATGCGGCATGATGGACCATCATGCTGGCTATCAATCAGTACAGTGAAGCAACGGCCAGCACGTAGATGTCGTGCACGTAGTTTGCATGTCATGCACGTCAATCACTACAGCTAGACGGGCATGCATGAGTGACAGCACGTAATGCATGACATGCTGCATGATCGTTTAGGGAGCCCATCAGTTGTTTTTATCTGACTAACCATTGGTCAGTGGCCATTGATATACTTATCGTATTAATGCCTCGTTTATAAATTGACGTAGGTTTGTTGTTCGATATCAAAATAATATCAAAATCATTATATCCCCACTCAATGGCTATAGCCAACTATAGTCCACTGTAGCCCAGTGCGTGTTGGTATATTTCACATGCGCCAAAGAATTACTTCTTCGGTGTAAGCAGATTTCTTTTTTTTCTATCTTCAGTTTCTTTAAGTTTCAAGAAAAACCTATTGATTCATGGCACAATAGGAGATGTAACTCAGACCTACGACATTTCCAATGATGAATTATTCATCACTGACTTACAATTGGCCGATTTAAAATAAAGGATTCCGATCAAAATCACCTGAAACCTACAAATGTTCATTCATTTTGGAGTTCGGATTCGGTTATTCCCCTGTTTAATGACATTTTCTGTATTCTTGAAATCAAGATTGAGATCATTTTAGTATTCTTAATCTTTTTGTTTCTTAATCTTCTTGTTATTTCTCAATGCCATTTTTATTTTATTGTGTTAATTCTCTCGCTGTAAGTGTGTTGTCATTGTGTGCTACAAATAAATTATATTCAACGAATCAACGGACACTGTCGCTACGACGCACCGTATGTTTTCACTACCTTAGAGTTTTAGACTAAATAATTCGGATGCCTCACGAAAGTTGGCTAACAACCCGGACCAACCCAAGCGGTGTGCATACCCCGGATCCGGGATTTAGATGTCCCAATGGTATTTGGACTATTCGCAGTAATACGGTGGGATTGGAAGGAATGGAAAGTAATCGAAAACGTTGCGACATATTTTTATTTTAATCTTGGTTTAGTATTGTCGAAGTAAATTTAATCTAAGTTCCCCTGGGACCATTTGGTGAGCTTACATTTTCTTCTTATTTGGCAAATCCTATGAGTAGGTGTAATTGGATTCTGAGATTTCGACATACAGTAAGATTACGATTCAAGATTTAACTCTGCAGAACGTAGATAGGTTTTTAAGGAGACAGCACGAAAATAGTGCAGAATATCAGGTCTGGTTAATTTACTGTTAAGCTACAAATTCACGTATGAGTGCGTAAGAAATCTAAATTGAGGAATATTTTTCTTTTATCCTCCTGAGTCCTGGGAGAAGTGAACGAATTTTTTTTTTTTTTTTTATGTTTTAGGTTTTTATTATTTTTTATTTTTAGTCCTCAAAAGAAGTGAACGCTAAAAATTCAATTATTTTATGATTAATATTTTTTTTATGTTTTAGTTATATTTTATTTTTAATGTTTATGTCCTCAAGCGAGGCCGTGGGGTCCCAGGAGGTAAAGTTTTGTGTGAACTGCTACAGAGTATATTTACTTCATTATTTGTCTAGTAGTGTATACATAGGTACTTACCAGTAGATAGACATACAAAAGGTCATCAATACAATCCCAAAATTAAATTATAAGTATCTTTAAATCTGATGGTAGACCGGATCGATGGCCCTGTCGACCATTGAACCCATCAGAATGCTTCAAATCCTCGACTCGATGGTCACAGTCAAATGAAATGATAAAACTACTGTCAACAGGCCACTGAACGCAAAGTCTTCAATCAAGCTCATCAACGACCGCTACTCGATGGTGACCAGCACCATCGTGAAGATAGAGACCCTGCCCCCCACCGTGGAGATCCTGTGCGACATGCAGGTGCCTTTGGCCAACTACTTTAGCAGGAAGAGGGACATATTTTACCGAGGTGAGGTTATAAAATATGTATTGAAAACAAATTGAAATTTTTAAAAAATAAATAGTAGTCATCATCATCACCAGCCTGTACTAGTCCACTGCTGGACATAGGCCTCCTCCAAGGTGCCACACTAGACTCGATCCTCGGTTCTCCGCATCCAGTCACTGCCAGCCGCCCTACGCACTACGCAGGTCGTCGCTCCACCTAGCCGGGGGGCGTCCCACACTACTCTTGCCAAGTCGTGGTCTCCACTCGAGAACTCGTCTACCCCAGCGGTTACAACTCTTTGAGCTATGTCGAAGGCTTTGGTTTTCTGGCGGACCACCTCGTTTCGGATCCGTATTCATACAGTCAAATCAGTATCGGATCCGTATTATAGTCAAATTATATTCATAACCAGGGTAATTGGAAACGAGTATGAAATACGCCGCGCCCTTAATCGTAGGTAAATAATGTTTCGCAATGATAGTTGTTTATCTGTTCATGGTTACAAACCCACCCCGAAATATTTCTATTTTATTCAACTAGGTAGGTACCTATCTATAATAATACTAGTAGTTCCGTGAGAACAGTAGACCTCGCCAGCCCTTATAAACCAAACCTAAAAGAAACCAACAAAAGTCAACTTTGGAAACAGAAAAAGTACCTACTAAAGTGACAAAAATTAGCACTTTAAAGCTTAATATTTCGCAAACGGATCCCTGAATCGAAAAATGTTTATCACACACCCGCGATATTTTTGAAAGACCCATCCAACGATACCCCACACCATGGATATCACGCGGAAAAAAATAATTTTCCATTTTACGTATGCAGTTCTATGAACATAATTTATTTTTTCAACTTTCTTAAGTCGATCCACTATTACTCAAGAACTAATAGAACCTACTTAGCCGTAATAGTTTTCCTTGTAACTACGTTATATATGCTACTGCCATGAATTTTTTCACATTTCCAGAAGCAACCGTTTAGCTGGCAGGGGGGGGGGGACACGTAACTCTAACAAAAATTACCGCTTTAAAGCTTAATATTTCGCCAACGGATCCCTAAATCGAAAAAATGGTATTCACACACCAGCAATATTTTTGAAAGACCTATCCAACGATATCCCACACTATGGGATTCACAAGAAAAAAAAAGTTCACTCCCACTTTGCGAGTATGGTAGGTACTCTAAAAAAAATGTTTTTCAAAATTTTATTCTACTCATTTTGTAGGTTTAATTAATTTATACATATGCCAAATTTTCGTCAAAATCGGTTGAAAAATGCGACCTGTAGAGAATTACAGACAGACAGACAGACAGACAGACAGCCGGACAAGAGCATTTTTGGCCAGTCTCGAAACGTAGACGCTTCGCTCGCTTCGCTCGCTCGGTCAATTAACAACGTCTATAAGTACCTATAAGAAATTCAGCTGACCGCTAGACAATATTTCGCCGCGACGCTCAACCCTAGCCAACGTTCACTGATTGACGTCATCACTCAGTCGTTCAGTGTAATATAACCTCTTTTGAATGCGCGCACGGTACAAAATGGCTTGTGTAGATTTTTTGTAGGTATATTTCTGAAGTGCTGGGACCGATTATAAAGAAAGTGAGCGCTCTGTTGAAGACTATTACTACTTACTCTGTGATTTAACGCTTGAATCTTTCTTTACAGATCCTCCACCTACAACACCGGATCCACCTAATTCTGCGCAAACGCAGGCACGAGATAAAGGCAAGTATACAGTCTTGGATAGGCTCATCATAGTGAGCGTCAGTGACGATAAAACGCGGCCTATCACATCGAAAAGTCCGAAGTTCGATCGCCGGCCAAGTACCAATAGGTTTTTTCTCGAAACTTAAGTACCTACATTTACTGACTGCTTTCAAATGGTGAAGGAAAACGACTGAGGAAACCTGCATACGCCGAAGAAGAAATTCTTACGCGCATGTGAAGTCCAGCAACCCGCACTGGGCTAGCGTGGTGGACTATTAGCCCGAACGCCCTCGTTGAGAGGTTAGGCCTGAGCCCCAGCAGTGGGGACATGTTAATAGGCTGTTGATGATGATGAGAGACCATTTTATATTGGTTGTTCGCGATTCCGCGAGATAATGCCGCCGGCAATAAGAAGTAATTAATTATCTTTTGTTCCAGGTGAAATCAAACATCCAACTACAATGCTGATCATCTCATCAATAATCTATTTATTTGGAAGACAAATCACGTGACAACTTCAATGACTTTTTGTAGGTATTAAATTAAATTTGAAATGCCTTGTAAACTTGTAAAAAGCTAGTTAAAGGTATAAGTTTAAATATAAGTTCACCGTGTGAAAATAATTTCTTCAAAGAAGTAACATCGAACCAAAGACAATGCAATACCGTGCATTGATAAAATAAACATTTTGAGCCTAAAATTAACAAATTATCACAATCCAGGATAAAATTTATCTAAATAGTTTCTGTCCCAAATGAAATACATTCCAAAGAAAGCTTTCCTCTAGTCCTAATAAATTAAATAAAAATATATTTCAATTTTCGTATTTTTATTTCAACTCAAGATCCCGTAACCAATAAGCTTCTCGGATTTTCAATACGTTTTATTATTACCACAGGGATGTTGGTGAAAGAAAATATCCTGAGGAATCCTGCACACGCCTACGATTAGAATTTTCTATTCTGTGTGTGATGTCTACTATAAAATTAACGAAATTTCATTCATTCATTTCATTCATTTCGTTCATTTCATTCATTCATTCACTAAAAACTGATTGGGGCCAACAGACACAGTGGTTTGGCACAAAAGATCCCAAATGCCAGCCAGGTTTTTCTGGCCCCCTGAGGAGAAAAGATAGCATTATGTTTTTTTCTTAGATTGATATGTGGAAAATCATAAAGACGGATTTTATCTCCATCCATTCTTGGGTTTGTCCGCTTGTATCCATGTCTGACACCTACAACAGCAACCGGAATCGTGTAAAGTATCAGAACTACAATAAAAAGAAAATTCCATCGTAAAGCTCAAAACAAACTCGCGTTAAAACTCCGCATCGCATTTTGTACACGAACGTGATTGCGCAGTAAATGTATGGGAAGGCCTCAACCATCGTACGTATTTTCGAAATATAATCGAGCACACACCTTTGTATGCTTTAAATTTATACATTTAGGAAACTGATAAGTACCTGTACAAAAATCTTGCAGACTAAAGGTATCGTTACAGCTAAACTATTGTACTTACCGAACAATAAGATTTGACGAAAACTAAACACTAATTATACTTAGAATAAGAATTATAAATTCAAGAAGACGCTACTACGGTTTTATTCAATAATCGGTCTGTGAATCGTAGCAATTTCTTTAACTTACTCGTATGCATGACTCGTATTCTAGTTGATTAGATTTTACCTGAGAGCGTTGATGGCATAGGTCTGAGTTCGATTCCCAGTCGTGCTATGTACCGATGGGCTTAACTCCGAAAACTCAATAACATTTTATGGACTGCTGACATTCTTCGGCGCATGTGAAGTCCACCAACCCGCACTGGACTATCGTGGTGGACTATAGCTAATACGCCGTTGTTGAGGGGTTATACCACAGCCCAAACAGTTGGGACATAATAGGCTGTTGATTTCATTCTTTGGATAGAGATTTTTCCTATAAAGGTTTAACAAAACATTAAATGTATACCATAGCTCAGCACTATCATACTCTGAAGTAAACGACACTTTCAATATGGGCACTCGCATTATTTCCCACGATGCCGTCGCGGACACAATGGCTGCTATTTTTTCAACCAACATCCAATCCAATCCTTCCGTCCACCCTAGTCCCGTGTGAATTGAAAACTGGACTGCACCTGCTACCGGCCCGCTGATAGGCTGGCGTCAATTTTGTAACCACACATGGCGACAGTTTCAAATTAACTGAAGTGCTTGTTAGAAACGCTATACGTACATTATGTTATTTTGCTTGGTTTTGAAGCTATCAGTGTCGTCGTGGAGAAGACGCGGCCTGTCATGTCTAGAGATACGAGTTCGACCCCTGGCTAGGCCAAGTACTATGGGTTTTTCTCGAAACTTAAGTACATTTGCTGACTGCTCTCAAACGGTGAAGGTAAACATCGTGCATACGCCGATGAAGAAATTCTTAGGACCATGTGAAGTCCACCACCCCGCATTGGGTTAGCGTGGTGGACTATAGCCCGAACGCTCTCGTCGAGAGGGAAGCCTGATTCCCAACAGTGGAGGCTGCTCATTTGATTTGAAGCTAGCTGCTACAGTATCACAGCTAAACTAGATGATAGATGTGAAGATAATATTATGACTTTGGACGAACAGCTGTCTGTTCGTCCAAACTATGTCCCTGACGGGGTATACATATATCGGAGCGCCAAGTACCTATCGCATTGGGTTAGCGTGGTGGACTATAGCCCGCACGCCCTCGTTGAGAGGGTAGGCCTGAGCCCCAGCAGTGGGGAGATTAATAGGCTGTTGATGATGATGATGAAGTACCTATCGTGATCCTGACACATCTCTTTAGTTTCCCTCAGTCTTACCATTCTCTTCACACATTCTCTTTGCCGTATATTCCAACTATAGAATTTAGAATTTCCGACTTTCAGAAAAACTTTTTATTGCACACGAAAAATATTTATTACAAAAAACAAAAATAGAAATTAACACGTACAATTTACGTGAAGCTTATCTCTTTAAGAGGTTTTTATTATTATTATTTGCACCATAATTTACCTCTCCGTCTGTTTTTACAAGACAAACGTCTTTCGCCGCGAAACTAGATGTATTTGATCCTATAAAACCTAGACGAAGCTACACAACATCTCATTCAAATAATATGATATAACAAAAATATCCCTCGCGTCCGGACATTATCTTCTCAATGGCTGAAATAATACCCAGTTTACTACAAAAAGTCGGAACGTCCCCAGTTTTTCCAGCAACTAATTTCGCAACGGGGACGGAGCATCGAAGCCACATTATGGCGGCTTAGGATCGCTGCCGCAAATAAATTTCCCAGGAGAGGCGTATTTTACATGACCGGGGCGTTTGGGACTGCCGGATGATCCGAAATATTTTCAAAGGAAAAACCAGATGCAGCGTTGATTGGTATTTTCGAATTGGCGTATGGAAATAATAAAGTTTTGAAAAACTTCAATGTGATTACAATACATAATCTGCTAAAATGTTAATCAGTAAGTTATAGTTACAAAAGATTCTGTTTATTTGTGTATTACCAAAGATATTGAGACTTTGAAGGAAAAATTACTACTCCTGCTCCCCCCCTCCCTCCGTATCCCCCCGGCGCCAATCAAAAAGTAACCTAACAATAGTAATTAATAAGTCAGAGGGTTTTCGTTTTTATTAATGACTTATTTATATTGATACAATGATCTTTGTATATGGGTCTATGATTATGTTAAGTCGTTTACATAAAATATCAGTTGAAATTTCTTGAATATTATTCCTGGTAGAAGACCTCGGTTTTGATTGTAAGTGTCTGATTTTCTCATGTAAGTAATTCAAAGTTATTTAAAATTCATAATGAATCAAAAGTCAAAGTCAAAAGTCAAAATATATTTATTGCATAACTATAGGTTAAATAAAGATATTATTATACAAATTCAATAGTCACTCTATAGTTTACCTAGTAGGTGTACAATAGTCATAATAATAAAGATAGAATATTCATTGCATAAAATTAACATAGGTATTTCATTCCTTATATATCTAAATCAGTAAATTATCTGCTTAAATCTAACAAAAAAATTTATCGTCAAAAAATCATGATCAACAGCCTATTAATATGTCCCCACTGGTGGGGCTCAGGCCTACCGTATCAACGAGGCCGTCTCATAATGAATACTGCAATGAAAAGGAATTCCCCGTCGCTCCTTGAAATAGTTACTAGACTCCTCCGTGAAGAGTCACTCCGTCATGGACGATTCAACATTCGTACTTCGATAGAAGAACCTCCACAACAGAAATTCACTATGAAAAACAACAGTAATAAATCGCTCTACCCTTTGAACAAAATTCGCGCTCTATTACAACACAATGGCATTCGGAAACAAAGTATTTAACTAATCGAGACGTCCAATTAATTAAACTGATTAAATTTTAATTATAATTAATCCACCGGAACCCTTCTAAGGCAGCTGGCGTCTGGAATGCGTTATATTCTTTAAACTTTCTTTCTACCAATTTGTTCCCTTGCAAATTAGCTTTTATTGTGTCAAGAAATTAGTGGGAAAATGGATGGCGATTTGTTGATTAACGAGCCCAAATTCTCAGTAATTTGGTTAACTAATTGATTTAATGTTGTTCAGGAAATAAAGGCCAGCGGGAGTTAAAAGACTTTTTCAATCTTCTTGATGAGTCGACTCTTCCCTTGCAAGAAAATTTGGAATTTAATTTTCAATACCTAGCCGATGTTGGATGAAGAAGACAACTTAGATAGAACCTGAAGATTTCAACTCTTTTATCACCTACAGGCTAGTAGACCTCCACTGCTGGACAAAGGCCGCCCCCAAGGATCTCCACTAGGACCGGTCCTGCGCTAACTTCATTCAGCTGGGTCAACTGACAAAATCTAAATGATGGATTGGTACCAGTCGATGAAGAACGATGATGCTTGGCTAGAGTCATAGTCGTAAAAAGTCGTACGTAGGAAGGCAATAAAAAAGAAAAAGATAGTCGTCCATCCGAGCAAAACGAACCAAAAACCGAAGAATAAAATTAACATAAAGGAAAGAAGAGAAAAAACGAGGAATATCCATAACTAGCAGTGGGACAGTATAATAACTATAAAGCAACCATACATGCTACCGGTAGAGTATTGTTGCTCTATGTATTATACTGTACAAAAAAATAATAATCAATGCGTCTATTTTAAAACTCTAACGAAATATGAAAAAGAACATTGATAGTATTCTAATCTATGAAACAGTTTAATTCAAACTCAATAAATATCAACGGGGAGGTAGACTACTGGCAGTATACGGATGAGCAACAAGCTAGCATATCAATGTACGCAGCCGTCCAGTAAATCAAAATAAATTGAGATATACGATGCTGTCACACGAAACTGACTCAGTTAGGCAGGACTTCCCTTTGTAGGCCAAGTTGGGAGTTGCTTGTAATTGATTCAGAATTTACACAAACATGGTAGGAACTCGTAACAGTCGCGAAACAGAGTTATCATAGGTTAGATGTTATTAGTTTTACCCATAATCGAAAATGCTGTAATGGCCAAAATACTTGCGAGCAGCGGCCGGCAAAGTTGTATGAAAATCCATATTTGTCGTGTTTAGCGGATAAATAAATTACTATGAAAACTCATATGATTTAATGGAAAAAATAAAACAAATGAACTCGGCAATGCCTTTGCCTGCATTTGTGCACGTTCGTCCATCAATGCCTCTGTTGCGGGCCGCTGCAATAATGTACTATATCTTACTTTTTTAGTTATATTAATTAGCACAACTAAACAGTAGTAACTTTATTGTTGAAGATTTTTATTAGAGATTTTTTACAGGAAGAGAGCCTATTGAGAGAACCGGTCACAGATTACGAAGTGAAGGTCGAACAATCCACAACTTCCTTTAGAGAATACTTCCTTAAAACTCTGCACTTGACAGGTTTTTACTTGGGACTTCACTTCTTTTATTTAAAAGAGTATAAAAGGCCGAGAAATAAGGCCCTTATCTGAGTATTTGAGTTGGGAAACTCCAGTCAAACTTTGGGTTTTCTTTCTATTTTCCGATAGGTACGCTCGACTCCCTTTGTAATGATAAGTTTATATTACCTAGTAAGTAATCGGTTTTATGAAAGTACGAAAAATACAGATTAGTATTATATTCCTATCTGTAGGAGAAAAGTATAGAACAGGTCCTTTTAATGCTTTGTGGAAATTTTCGTCACATATCGGTATTTGATTTCACTTTTTTTTCATGTTATATTTATTTGATTATGTTCAGTTTCCAATTCCAATAAACAATTGCTTTTCCATCTATCAAGCAACCATCTTCATTATCCACAAAAGAAAATAACGAATTTGATCTTACATCAGTAAGAAGTTCACTACCAATTATCTAGCCTACGGCTACTTTATCATCATCATCATCATATCAGCCTGTAGACGTCCACTGCTGGACAAAGACCTCCCCCAATGATCTCCACAACGACCGGTCCTGCGCTAACCTCATCCAGCCGGGTCCCGCAACCTTCACCAGATCGTCGGTCCACCTTGTGGGAGGCCTTCGCTGCGTCTTTATACTTATACGTGGTGGCCACTCGAGAACCTTTCTGTCCCAACGGCCGTCAGATCTACGAGCAATGTGCCCAGCCCACTGCAATTCTTTGAGCTATTTCGGTGACCTTGGTTCTCCTGCGAATCTCCTCATTTCTGATTAGATCTCGCAGGAAAACTCAGAAAACGGCTACTTAACTGCATGTCAATTACTACTTAACTAACTAAACTCGAATATACTAGATCAATTATTTAACCCGTTCTCCACACGGATCAACAATCAATCGAAATTGATGTTAAATAACGCACGCAGAAGGTTAGAGTGATCGAATCAATCCCGAATGCATAGAATAGTTTACGCGCATCGCCGGCAGCGATCGTGCGAAAGAGCCCTTTATTGCCGTGTTTGTTTGCCCAGGGGCGCACAGGGCGCATGGTCGGCTCGCTTTGTTGCAACTGAATGCGTGTTCGTTTGTGGGTTAAATAGAATTGGTTGCTGGAGGGTTGGATATTTAACATCGAGATTACAACAACTAGGTGACTTGAAAAAACCGGGCAAGTGCGAGCAGGACTCGTGCCCTGAGGGTTCTGTACATGCTTAATTAAAGAAATAATTCGAAAATCGTTAATAAAAGTAGTTATATCACAAGGACATAATGGACGATTTGTTCATACGCAAAATTAAGTTTGTTGGTCATAGAAAAATTACTTTTTTTTTATGTAACTACAAATTTACGGTTTTCGGATTTTTTTCCTTTACTTCTGATAAAAGACATTGCTTCTCGCCAAATTTCATGATTCTAGGTTGACCGGAAGTACCCAATAGGTTTTGATTACCAATATACTCAAGAATGTGGCAAAAAGGCGAAATTTTGACTGCGTTGACTTAGACATTTAATTTTTTTCACAGATCCAAGGGACTGTAGTTGAGTATTTGATACCTATTAATTTCAACTTGATACCTCCACGCGTTCATAAGAAAAAGGGTCTTGACAGACAGACTGACAACGAAGTGATCCTATAGATAAAGGTTCCTTTTTTTAAGTTTTAAGGTACGGAACCCTAAAAAAGGAAAAGGTTCTCAAATCGACACGTATGGTTTTTTTTTAATTAGTTACTAGCGGAAGCCCACTTCAACCCCACCACACACATACATCCCCCCCACACACAAACACACACGAAACGCACAACTAAATTTCCTTTTTTTATTGAATTTTTATATTATTTTTTTCTTTTCAGTCATGGTGATCGAATGTAATGTCTGTTTACTGTCTACAAAGACAGTATACATACAAAACATGTTACAGGTTACAGCCAACAATTAGGCTGTAAAATATTTTTGAGTAAATAAATAAATAAAAATGTCACAAAACCCTAATAGGTACATTGGTACTTAACTAGATTAATTATAAAACTAGTACTTATCTGATAAAATAGGCTATCACTGTAGGTACCGAGTATCATCAAAATCCGTTCTGCCTTTTTGGTTCACTTAATAGAATACTTTTAATTAAAATTCGTCTTTACAATTTGCATTCCAAACAGCACTTTGTATATAATTTAAGTTCCGTTCGATTCCCGGCTGAGGCAAGTGACTTTTCAAAAATCTTTGAATGCAGTTCCGAACAAACGAGTGCCCCGCATCTAGTAAACGTATTTTCTTTCTTTACTTTCTTTAAATCACACTATCAGTTTTGAGCGGTTTTCACGACGCTGCAATGCAATGATCGTCAACTTTCAGTAAAACACGACAGGCAGAAAGTAAAGATCCAATATCACAACGCAGTCCTTGCCGGCTTAAAACAAACGCAGACGTCGGGGAGACGCTAAACGAGGCAGAAACGTGTCAGTTTCCTAGCTAAGAAAGTGCTCTGAAAATAGCCCTGAGCAAAAACAGTGCATTTCCTCTTGCCTTTACTTCGCTCTGTGCAAAACTATTTTTGTATTTGAGATCTGAAAGCTGGTGCCCAAGCCAGTTATGTGAGAGTGTTACTTAAATTAACTTATTAAAAATCGATGCTAAAAGTCTAGAAACTTGGAATTTGTCAAACGCGGTATGATCTCCGGTCGTACCAATGGGGTTTTTCCCGAACCTACTGCTCTCGAAGGTTTGTACGCTTTATGCCAGAAAAGCACAATGTCAGATTAGCGGAATATCAGATTTGCAGTATGTCAGATTATCAAAATCAGGAAGGAATCATCGTGAGGAAACCTGCTTACGCCGAAGAAGAAATTCTTAGGCGCTTGTGAAGTCCAGCATGACTAGCGTTGTAGTATAGGCCGAGAGATAGTGTCAAAACAGTAGACATAGGGCTCATATCAAACACTCCTATGGTGTATATTTTCTTTTTAATACCTACTAAAACCAAAGGTTTTCTTTTCTAACTACACGAGGACGAAGTCGCGGGCAACAGCTAGAGCTGAAATAAGCTCTGTACCAACTGTTATCATACACAAAGATCTTCCGAGCGCTGCAATTAAGAAATTGCACGAAAGCTCTCAAGTTAAATAAATTGTACCTAACTATTCTCAATCGTTTGTTCTACTTATTTAACAGGAACTGTGATCCAATTAGTCCAAAAGCGAGTGGAGAGTTGGTCGTGAGGCGGGTCGTCTCACAATTTATCGCTAATTGTTATTTGATATGCTTTCTCTGTCTCTCTCTAACTGTGCCGTAACTGGCCTTCCCCGAAAGCTTATATTATTGCTCGTTACGTTACTTTTCTTCGGTGAAGGAAAACATCGTGAGGAAACCTGCATATGCCAACGGTTAGCTATTCTATTCTAAGGAGTCTGTGATGTCCACTAAGAAACGGATTAGGTCAATGGCGTGTTTTAAACCTTATAGTCATAGCCATAAATTTATCGTAATATCTAGGAATATATTATTGGACACGACGTGCGTGTGTGGGTACAAATATATAAAAGAAAGTCGTAAGTGAAACTGGTCTCTCAATCTATTGAGTTGCGAAACTGCTACTGCACTTATGAACCTTGACTGTAGATTAAGTTTCGAGAAAAGCCCATTGATTAATGACACAACCGGGGATCGAACTCAGACATCTCGCGCCTTTCTCGCTACGCCTGTGACGCCCTTTTTTATTTTATTCTTATCTTTATTTCAGCCACTATATACGGCCATATTACATAAATACCTTACATACTAGCAAATACATATAACAATATAAAAAACTTGTGTTGGTACGAGTCCTTATGCTGTCAGGCACAGTCTGGATCCGTAGGCTTCCACGGAACCGCCGGTGGTAACCGTTGCGGGTAACCGTGATTCGTTGGGAAAATATTCAATTCAAAATTTTACAACCTGAACACTTTATTGCATTGGATACAATTATTTTATCCAAGGATGCTGGTAGGGCTTCCGCGCTTCTGTAGTGCGTCTGGCATGTTCGCCGACGCACGCACAGACGACTTCTACGCGATCATGCGTAAAAAAGCGGCGTCTGTAATGATGAGAATGCGCGGGAGCACTAACAGCATCCTGAAGGTGATAGCGGAGAGATTTGACAGCCCCTTCACTCGTCACTGGGTGGAGGTGCTGGTTAGTAAAAATATAAAATAATTATTGAGCTTTTTAATTAGTTTTAGGTACATAGTGTAATGTGTGTGGCGTACTAACAATTTTGTGGATCAATGTTTTACGAAATAAAAATTTTCATTTCATTTCAAAAAACAGTTGCAACGGATCACGTGATCGGCTGGGAAAAAATAATCACAATTTCTTAGTTACATCGGTTAACGTGATCCGCTGGGAACTTTTTTCGTGATCAGATGCAACCCCGAACGGATCATATGATTAGTTCAACCCCTCCAGTGGGTCCACTCTCCTCAATCTTGTCTACTAATAAACATTTCTTAGCTAAAATTACACTAAAGTCAGTTAAAGTGATGCAACCCCAACTCCGTGACACCGTTTCATCACGGCGTAATCATTATAATATTGTGATTAAATTACAGATACCTCCCGGTGGCCATTCTCAGCACGTTCCGCAGCCTTTGTGAGTGCACAAAGAGTTAATTATTCAAATAACCGCTCTTGACTGGAGCAAGGAGGCGCCATTAGGGCCCGGTGCGGTCTCCAATCTGTCCCAGTGATTATACAGCGTTGGGTGAAGGAATTAGGCCGAAGAGAAAATACAGTGAACGTGTATTTTGGAATCGTTCCCATCTTCCAAACTAGCCTACCCCAGGTTGTATATTGGTTAAGTCTAAATAAATAAATAGGGACCTTTTGCGAAATGATGAAGGGACATTTTGCGAACGGGACATTGTCCGCCTAAATGATATTTTTTTTATAAAATATAAAAAAACAACTTTAAACCCAGATCACAGCAAACTACTCAAGATCAATCTAACGAGCCCAAATTCAAAGGTTTTACATTAAGTTCTTGTGGAGTTCTAGTCACCAACTTCTAGCTTCATCATCAGACCTTGATCACCATATTATTATAACAGAAAACCGCTCATCGAGAACAATCTAACGAGCCCAAACACGGCGGGGATATCTCGTTTCATTGCGGAGTTCCTATTGCCACCTTCCGATTGCATCATCAAACCAGCTTCTTGGTACCATATCGTTGCAAAGTCATCGAAGTATACCAAAGGTTCAGGTCATTCGGATATCGGGAAGTGGTTCAATTCTGCTCGCAACATTTAAACTAAACATACTAATGGGAAGCTTGTAAAAAGGTGACAGGCAGACAGAGTCTCACCGCTGTTCTCCTTCACCGAAATACCCACTTACTCTTACTTCATCATCATCATCATCATATCAGCCTGTAGACGTCCACTGCTGGACAAAGGCCTCCCCCAAGGATCTCCACGACGACCGGTCCTGCGCTAACCTCATCCAGCCGGGTCCCGCGACCTTCACCAGATCGTCGGTCCACCTTGTGGGAGGCCTGCCTACACTGCGTCTTCCGATACGTGGTCGCCACTCGAGAACCTTTCTGCCCCAACGGCCGTCAGTTCTGCGGGCGATGTGCCCCGCCCACTGCCACTTCAGCTTCGCAATTCTTTGACCTATGTCGGTGACCTTGGTTCTCCTGCGGATCTCCTCATTTCTGATTCGATCTCGCAGGGAAACTCCGAGCATAGCTCTCTCCATTGCCCTCTGCGTGACCTTGAGCCTTCCTATGAGGCCCATAGTGAGCGACCACGTCTCGGTACCGTATGTCGTCACTGGCAACACACACTGGTCGAAGACTTTCGTCTTGAGACACTGCGGTATTTGGGACGAGAAGATGTTGCGTAGCTTCCCGAACGCTGCCCAGCCGAGTTGGATTCGACGATTGATCTCTTTCTCGAAGTTGGACCTACCTAACTGTACCGTTTGTCCCAGGTATATATAATCGTCTACAACTTCGAGCGTAGAGTTTCCAACCTTCAGAGGAGTGGGTACAACACGGATGTTCGACATGATTTTCGTCTTGTCCATGTTCATTTTTAGACCCACTTGTTGAGAAACTCTACTGAGGCCATTGAGCATTGTGCCAAGGTCCTCCAGGGTCTCAGCCATGACCACGATATCATCGGCAAATCTAAGATGAGTGACATACTCGCCGTTGATGTTGATGCCCAGTCCGTTCCAGTCCAGAAGCTTGAAGACGTCTTCCAGTGCAGCGGTGAACAGTTTCGGTGATATGACATCTCCCTGCCTCACACCTCGCTGATGTTGGATAGGTTTCGAGTTCTGGTCCTGGAGACGAACCGACATGGTGGCGTTTTCGTATAAACACTTCATCACTTCGATGTACCGATAGTCAACTTGGCACCGCTGGAGAGACTGAAGCACAGCCCAGGTCTCAATCGAATCGAAGGCTTTCTCATAGTCCACGAACGCTAAGCATAGTGGCTGGTTATACTCTTCGGTCTTCTGTATAACCTGCCGCTTATAATTCTATTATTATAATTATATATCCGCTTATAATTATATTATTCTGTATAACTCTTACTTATCTACATATTATGCAGAGAAAAGTCAATGGTACTCTTTGAGTTGAATCCGTGAAAGCAATACAAACTAGGCTACCACCATCACATCTTAGGCCATCTCACCTTAAACAGATGTTTCTTCAAACGTCCCTTTTTTTGCTAACGACAACAAAAATTTTAAACGAGGGTTTTTCGCGATTGGAGAGCCTAAAATATTTCCTTTTAACGGTTCCCCTCCATACACTATTTGCATAGAGGCACGCACAGACCTATATCTATGCATATGCAATTGCATGCATACGTAGAGTTTGCATATGCAGGATTTGCATACTGGATCATTCCGAGATGGTTAGCAAATCTACTTTAGTCGTGTTACGTGAAATACTGCCTTGATATATTCAAACGCGGTGAATGTCCCAGCTCACACTATTCGTAAGTTAACATCAGAAAGTAAATCATGTTTTAGTGTCCACTCATCTTTCCCCGTCATACAATATAGAATGTATTCCTTAAAGTATGAACGGCTTCGAATCTGAATGATTCGCCTCTTTGGCCTAGTGCTTAAATTCTGTACCATTTGTCCCTGGTCTGGATGTTATACTTGTGAACTGCCCTTTCATTTTATGATTTCCGCAGTACAGAAGGAAATTCTAATAAAGGGATTAGACTTTGTGTACAAGTATGTTATGTCGAACTCGCACCGACTAATGGCGCTTTTCTACCAGAGATATGCGTGGCGAAATATTTTTTCACCAATAGTATTACTTCATTTTAGTTGCTTAGGAAAATGAAGTGATACTATTGGTGGTAAAATCCTATTTTGCCGCACACATCTCTGTTGGAAAAGCACCCTAAAACCCTCGGCGGCCATCCTCGACGACGGAGTATCTCTAGAACAACGCCGCGGCACAGAGGCCCGCCCGGGGGGGAGACAAGTTACTCCCCCCCAGTGCGTGCAGCAGCACGAGCCCACCCCGTGCTGCCGCCCTCCTCGGGGGCGCCTGGATGGGTACACAGAGGACCCGTTCTATGCACCAGTGTCCCCAAAGGCCCCTTTTAGTCGCCCTTAATGACAAGCAGGAGATACCATGTCTGTATTCGTTGACCCAGACCCAGGGAGAAATCTAAAATAAACTAACCGAACAATTCGGAATTTTACAATCATCACTTGGTAAATCTTAGGTTATACCGTAGCTCGGGATACATCCTGTTATGAAAATAGAAGTATACTACGAGAGTCTTCGCTACGGGCTTTACGTAGAGCTAGTTATTCTGAGCTACACGGCAAAATACTGTGTTTTATCAATAGCGATATAAAAAATCCAGTTTATTCACAAGTGCCTCCGATTTCTAGAGCACGATTCATCAAGCTCTGATAGAGCTGTATCGAGTATCCAATAAAAATGTTAAGCCGCTGTTCGTTCCAATCTGTAGCCTGCATCGCGGCCTCGCCGATTTACATGCATATAGAGACGAAGCTTAAAGCCTTATCTAAACTGATGCTTTTGGCGGCTTTTAGCAGAAGCAGACTTTATTTTATTTACATGGCATTTAACAAACACTCAGTAAAGAGGAAGGGATCGATAAGTTTTGATGAAGTTTAGTTTTCCACGCTACACAACTTTCGTTTCACGAAATTCGATTAAAAGATGACAAATTTGCCACTAGCCAAGACGATGTACGGAGGATGACTTTATCCATGAATTGGTCAATCAATGACCACCATGGTGATGATGAAATGACAGCTCTGCGAATAAATTAATTGTCGAGGGTGTGTCGAATTTTCATATATAATGAAGATAATCTTGATCCTAATATCTTAAATTATTTTCATTGTATTACATTATTATTGTAACGCTAACGATTATATTCGTCAAATGATTGAAGACGATGAAAGTCGTGACTGACGCCCGCTTCATCGTACAAGCAGAACTATCTCTAAGTACCTACCATTGCCGCCGTCGATCTACCCCTCGCTACCGCCAATCGCACCAGTATGTTGCAATCTTTATTTGCTTTATTCCAATATCCTATAGTGCAGTTGGGCGTGCACCCGTAGTGATGCGCTCTTTGAGTTGCAAACAACATGTAGTTTACTTTCTTGCATCTGTGTCTACGTTATTTGTTTCGACTCCAAATGATTCCATTTTATAGGCACCATAGAGTTAGTATACTAGCTATAGAGTGCGCGCATCGCTCATTGCCCATTGTGCCAAGTGTAAGCAGGTGTTCTATGGACGCTTCAATATCGATTTTTTCTAGATCGTTTGTTTCCGTGAATCGTGTTTACAGCTTGGCACTGCACATTTCACCATGATTACTCCAAATCTTAATAAATACCGGCGCGAGCAACAATCAGCGCTCCTGACGTTTTGTGACTAGTAGCGTCGCTCTGAAAATTTCGAGACTGTTCAAACCCGTGCTTACAGTTCAAACTTGCTAACGCGCGCTCTATGTATACTAACAACTCTCTGATTGGCACACAATTGTGCCGCAGTAGAGAATGGTAATAAAGACAAAACAGTATACCCGTACCATGAGTTGACAGCTTCAATCCTCGCTAACGATACGTAATAATCGTAGCGAGCGGGAGTTTTTTCCGTGTTCTGTGGTAATATAATAATGTTTGGGCAAATTCACACACGGCTGTTTAGTCCCAAACTAAGCCGATGCTTGTGGGTGGGTACTCAACATCTGATAAACATACATATACTTAAAAAGTATACATGTATGTTTATCAATTTTTGAGTACCACAGGAAGGTTCGAATCTCTTTGGTGGCGCGCGCGCTCCCTATGGAGACTGCATCCAGGTACCAATGGTGCCACTTACAGGGGGGGTGCAGACAAAGGAAGCGGTATAGCGGAGGAGGTTGCTAATACAAATTTATTTGGAGTTTGAAAATGAGAATGTGTGAGTGAGTCACAGCTTTGTCATACATTTGACACGATTTTGACCCCCATAGAATGCTTTTTTTACGCCCCTTTAAGGGGCCGCGAGCACGCACCAAAGAGATCTTAACTCTATGTTGAGTACCCATTTACAAGCTTCGGCTTAGTTTGGGACTAAACAGCCGTGTGGAAATTTGTCCAAACATTTTTTTTTCTTCCAGATTCCGTTCGTTCGTTCCACCCTGTACAATACGTACATGAAAACCGTTGTTAATATCCAATTGTTTCTCGCCAACAATTTCGCCGGCCATTAGTCGAATTCGCAGCGCCATAATTAATTTAAGTTCACCAAAATATGTACATACCTAAATAATATACGAGGCCATAACTAGTTTCAAACTGCTCTTGTTTAGTAGTAAGTCGTTTCTAATGCTATTATTAAATTGAGTCCAGGCTTTAAACAGCATAACTGCATTGTCATATTATCACTCATCATCATCATCATCAGCCTCAGGACTTAAGCCTCCAAGGCGCGCCACTGAACACGATCTTCTGTTCTCCACATCCAGTCAATGCCAGCGGCCTCACGCAGGTCGTCGTTCAATCTAGCCGGGGGCGTCTCACACTATACTTGCCCAGCCGTGGAGATTGATTTTTGGGTCGCTCTCCTCGCTTCGATTCTACTAATTTTCCTTCGACATCTGATACAAAAATCAGTAGAATCGACCGCTCGAAGTGAAAGTGAAAGTGAAATTACGAGAACTCGTCTACACCAGCGGTTATCGGTTCTCCGACAGAGCGATATGCACTGCGTCATCATCAACAGCCTATTAACATGTCCCCACTGCTGGGGCTCAGGCGTACCCTCTCAACGAGGGCGCTCGGGCTATAGTCCACCACGCTAACCCAGTGCGGGTCGGTGGACTTGACATGCGCCTAAGAATTTATTCTTCGGCGTATGCAGGTTTCCTCACGATGTTTTCCTTCACCGTTTGAGAACAGTCAGTAAATGTACTTAAGTTTCGAGAAAAAACGCATATGCACGTTATATGCACTACTTAACTGCCAACAAACTGCATTATAGTATGGAGGATTTATTGTAAACAATTCATTTCGCCTCTCTGTTTTGCAGCTTGATATTTAAACCCACAGAGCAGAACAAGGTTCCTGCTTCCCCACTGGTGGGACAGAACAGTGGGACCAGCAGGATATGTCTATACTATTATAATAAAACTGTAACGGAAGTATTTCTGTACATAGAAAGGATTTCAAACAAACAATTGTAATACGCTATTTAGGCTTAGATCCCCAAAACACTTTTAAAAAAATTTCATGTCAGTCTGTTTGAACCCGCATCACGCTAAAACTACTGGTCCGATTTGAACCGTTTTTTGTTTGTTTGAAAGCATGTGGTCTAACTTAAAATCTGGTGTACTTGGATTATTTAAATTTCATCCCTAAAGGGTTGAAAAGGGATGTTAAAGTTTGTATGGGGAACAAAAATTTACAGATCAAAACATGCCGCGGGTAACATTTAGTAACATATACGATACTTTTTAATGCGGACGAAGTCGCGGGGCATAAGCTAGTGTATAATAAAATTATAAAATAAGTAAAAGTCTCAGAAAATACACGGCTACGTAACGTAGTACGTAACACGACCTTCCAAAAGCGCTACTACGTAACACAAGTAATTACCGCCGCCCGTAAATGAAATTTCGTATGCTAATTGACTAAATACAATTAAGCAGGCGGGCCTAAGATTGTGTGAGTGGCTCTGTGGAGCTCCCAGCCCGCTCAACAAAGACATATAGCCACTAGATCGACTATAACACAGAGAGTCATTGGCGCACAGTGGGCTGAAAATAAAGCTCCATAGACTTAGCGTCGCTCAAAAATCAAGTACTTAATTTTGAACAAAGAAACATGCCATCGTATTCCCTTACTGAAGAGCAATATTTAATCTCATGTAACATTTTTTGATAAAGCTATTATTTAGTAAGTTATTTGCGATTTCTTTTTTTTTGTATGGAGCTGAACAGTTTATTGGATTTTAATCATTATTCTTAAACTTTCTTAAGAGATTTCTGTATGTGTCAGAAAATGCATCATTTAACCTACATATTCACAAACGCTTGAATCTCGGAAACAGCCCACTGTGCAGCGTCGGGGATAAGACGCGGCCTATATCGTATCGTAAGGTGTAAAGTTCGATCCCCCGCTGGGCCAATGGGTTTTTAGGGTTTTTTCTCGAAACTTAAGTACGTTTTGTGCTACTTAGCTAAATACGATTTTAAACTGAATTTTTAAAAGACAAATAAAGATTTATTTAATTTTATTACATATGACAGAGAGATATAGAATATAGATATAGTTTTTAGTAGTAGCTAGCGAGTATTGACGTTGTAAATAAACTCATGGTAGGAGTCTGGCGACACTTGGCCCTTTTGGCATCTTTTGTTGGTCTATTTGACGGAAACCTAAAACTAATCTAGAGCAAAGCGCTGTTTATGATCATAAACGTGTATTTTCAAGGAGTTCAACTATAAATTTTTAGAATCGATATTAACACAGTCACTTCTAGTGCTTCTTAGTTATATTCAACGTTAATTAAAAATCAAACAAAGCTTGGATACTGGTGGTGCAACTGTGCAAGTACATTTCAAAGAACATTAAAATATTATCGAGCTTCTAGTGCTTCACATGTAATTAAATATCAAAATGACGGCAGAGGTATGTGCGATGTAAAATATGTGTTTTTATGTGGCTAGTACCGGTAAGTACTAGGTATTACTTCGCTTATTAGATGGGAATAAATATAATGATAAAAAGTAGCTTAATATCTCCTTCGTAACACATTAGTAACATTTGACAGATTAGTAACAGTTTTAAAAGTAAAACCCGACTACCTAAAAACTTAACTAAAAGTTCAGATATAATGCAACTGTATCGTTCTAAGAGATTTCTTCTAGACAACCTCATACATATGTCACTTTCGGGCCTTATGACAATTCATTTATCAAAATTCATCCAACAGATTGGATGCTGCGAGTGAATAAATAATTTCAGATACATACATAGAGACCGGGAAAAATGAAACTGCCTTTGCCTTTCTTAACTTTGACAGAACTGTAGATGTCACTTCCAGTGCTTCGCGGCGTAGTTCAGCGTTAATTAAACATGAAGTGAAGGTAGACGCAGGTGCGGGCCAAAGCCTGCGATAACGTGTGGCCTACTCTATTTCAGCTAAGGTTTTTGAGGTAAACCTTATTTATGTGCGAACGGTTTTTAGACAAAGTTTATTTAGGACTTGTCTTAATTTATTATGTGACGCGCCAGACTACATAATGACTGAGGGAATAGAGAACGTTGTATAATAATTACAATAACACGCTATTGTGGAAGTAAGTAGGGTCAAATTTGAATTGAATTATTTTAGAGCATCGGTGGCGTAGTGGAAGACGAGGCCTGTTTTATTGAGATTTCTCAGTTTGATCCCCGGCCGTGCCATGCACCAATGGTATTTCCTTACTGGCTTTCTTAAGCGCATGTGAAGTCCACCAAAAGGCACTGGGGTACAGTGGAGGACTATAGCTCATACGGCCTTCTCGAGAGGGTAGGCCAGTGACCCACAGACGGGGACCTTATTAATAGGCTGTTGATTTCTTTAAAGATTAGAGAATTTTATGAACATGCTATGGAGACACAAAACTCTGTATTTAATCTTCTCTTCTTTGTTGCAACTACAAATTTCCACATAAACCACATAAGAAAAACGGAAGCCGTATACAAAGGCCTGTTTAAGGCTCTCTCAGTCGCAGAAACAGCCATTATCCGACCAAAGAGAGGGGGCTTTGTTTCTGTATCTCTCGGCTATAAACATCGGACTATACACATTATATGCTTAATATAAAACGCGTGCACCCTCCAGCCTTTTATTACTTCCATAATGTTGCTTCTGAAAATGCTTCTACGAAAGTTGCCATAGTATTCGGAAACATACGGAAGCGTAAATTTCATCAGACCACCGAACTCAACCATAAATTTGTAACCATAATATTTATTACTAATCGGTGAGAAAATGTATCTTCGATTGGATTTGCAGACAACATGATTGTGGTGGCAGAGTTACTGCAAGATCTTGAGGAAATGCAGAGCCTTATCTAAGTAGGTCTCTATATTCAATTCACACGTCGACCTAATAAGACCTATGATCATCGATAATGTCGATACCAAAGCTGTTCGGGACGTTTACCGACAGATTAGTGATATAAATGTCTAGAACGGACAATACAGTTGGGTAGGAACAATTTCGATAGGCTGATAAAAGAATCCAGCTGGTCTGGGCAGCATTTAGAAAATCTCATATTTAACCATCTTTAAAGAGAATTTTTTTACCGGTGAGTCCTGCCAGTCATGACTTACGGCCGTGGACACTGAAGGTGGGCATGATACACAAGTTTAAGGTCGCTCATCGAGCTGTGGAGAGGGCTATACTCGGTGTTTCTTTGAAAGATATGGCCCGCAATGAGGAGACCTGGGCAATAATTAAGATCACCGACATAGCTGAAACGATAGCAAGCTTCCGTGGACTGAAGGACTGAAGCGAATCTGATAGTGTTCGTTCTGTGTGCTTTAGAGAATGCGTAGACTAAGCGGAAAAATGCCTGCACGCTTTTTGACGTCATTGTCAAATGAACCATATCACTATAGCCTAAAGAACAAAATCGTATAAATGACGTCGAGCGCGAGGCGACGCCGACGTGCAGCAGTCATTATACGATTTTGTTATTTACGCTTTGGTAATTATGGTTCATTTGACAATGATGTCAAAAAGCGCGCAGGCATTTTTCCGTTTAGTTAGGGCCTGATAGAAACCGCGACGAGTTAAAACAAAACATCAGCGCGTACGTTTCCAAACTGAGAGTTATATGTGGTGAGATAACCTCGTAACTTGGTATAATGCCGTCTTTGTGTTGTTCTCGAGAGAATTTTTCAGTTTAAGTTTTTAAATGCATTGTCAAAGTTTAATTTAAGTCACGATTGTACTGTCGGTGAGGTTACTGCAGATTGCTTTATAGTGCTTGAAGCGCAGTCAGCTTTATGGGAGCTGTCTATCGTTGATTTATTGCTAACTTCTTAGAGTTCTTCTTAGAATTATATAAGAACGGCATTGTTTAAAAACTAGCTAGCTATTATAGAGAGGGTTATGGCTGGAGTATCTTTGAAAGATGGAACCCTAACCGCCGCAATAGTCGGCTTGTATCGCAAACGATGATGTTGTCATATTTAAATTTCATTTTTCAAATTTCATTTCATTTTTTGTGAACATGAATGGTTATACCGCCATTGTCACACGTGAGTTTGGCATTTGGAGAGGTGACGTTGCGCTTTCATAAGTGGTCCCTAAACGATCATGCTTGTGTGACATGCAACGATTACGTGAATTATCATGCTGCATGCTGGACCGTCAGGCTTGGTATCAATCAGTACAGTGAAGCAACGGCCAGCACGTAGTTTGCATGTCATGCACGTCAATCACTGCAACTAGACGGTCATGCATGAGTGACAGCAAGCAATGCATGTCATGCCGCATGATCGTTTAGGGAGCCCATTACACCCGTGTGTGGCAGGGTGACGGATCTACTAGAATGTATACTGCCACTAACTTTATATTTTTCTCATTTTATTGAATGAACTAACATAAACTTTCATTGGCTTATAAATTAAGGTGCTCAACAAAAAGCTAGCGAGTCGCGCCATTGCTATTCGGCCCACCTCTCCCCCAGTATGTACTAATCGTAAATAAATCTTGAGAAAGTGGTAAGGCAGTAAATTGAACACGTGACCAGGACCACTGAGAGCCTTAACTCAACTATAATCCAACGCCAATAAAAGAAAGAATAAAATAAATACATATGACTAGCTTTTCTGCCTACATTGTTATTCGACTGTCCCGGGAAACCCCAGTATTTTCACTCAAATTAGCATATTAATAAATAACAATGAAATAATGTTTAAAATCCGTTTTCTAGTTCATGAAAAACCTAAAAATTGCAACTTTACTTCTATTACTAAACAGGTTAGAAACGACAAGTGTATCCAGCCAATTATTTCGTAGATATTACAACACTTTAAAATGATATAGGTACTTTTGCTGATAAAATATGTCGTTTATTGACTAAAATGAAATCAAAAACATAAAAAAGTTAATATTTTGTCAATCGCTTAGGAGTTTTATGCACGTTTTCCTTTTAAGCCTTATACGACACAGTTTCTGAAAACGATAATAATTGTTTAATAATGTTTATTAAACATTTATTATCGTTTTTTTAAGCTGGTTTTGTTGTTAGAGATGTGAGACGATTAATATCAGAACAGAGACAAATTTTTGGAAAAAAAAACAACATAGGCGAATAGGAGAGTGGTATAAATATACAAAAGATGCAGGAAATTTTATGGCGAGGTTGAACCCTTGACCTCGCGAACGTACAGCAATGGCGTACTAGGCTACCACGGCCACAGAGCAGTTTCACAGCGGTATTTCCAGTACAATTTGACTTCATATTTCATTCGCATTTTTCTGAAATTGCATTTTTGATTGTCATTTGTAAAACTGCGCTTCGATCCGAATGATTGGCCGATTGCATTCTTACTTTATTAATCGAAGGCACGAACATGGCCACTGCAGTTATTTAGTTGTACACATTGTACCGACAAAAATATCAGAAACCACTTTTATGAGAGAAGAGCGTCAGTGGCGTGGAGGATAAGACACGGCCTATCATATCAAAAGGTCCGGAGTTCGATCCTCAGCTGGGCCATGTACCAATGGGTTTCTCGAAACTTAAGTACATTTACTGACTGCTCTTAAACGGTGAAGGAAAACATCGTGAGGAAACCTGCATACGCCGAAGAAGAAATTCTTAGGCGCATGTGAAGTCCACCAACCCGCACTGGGCTAGCGTGGTGGACTATAGCCCGAACGTCCTGGTTGAGAGGGTAGGCCTGCGCCCCAGCAGTGGGGACATCTTAATAGGCTGTTGATAATGATGATACTTTTATGAGATACTTGTGCATTCCCACGTAGGAAAACTGTATCAACTCGGCTGCAATGAATTTAGGTCTGTAATTACAAATTTACGGTTTTCGGATTTTTTCCATTACTTGTGCTATAAGAGACCTTGCTTCTTGCCAAATTTCAAGAGTCTAGGTCAACCGAAAGTATCCCATAGGTTTTGATTTTAGTACTAAGATACTCAACAATGCGGCAAAATCGGCCATATCTTCCGACTTCGTTGACTTAGAAATTTGATTTTTTCAAAGCTCCAAGGGACAGTAGACCTGAGCATTTGCTATTAATTTCAACTTGATACCTCTACGCGTTCTTGAGAAAATGGGTCTTGTCAGACGGACCGATAGACGGACAACCGAGTGATCCTATAAGGGTTCCTTTTTTCCTATTTTCAGGTAGGTACGGAACCCTAAAAAGATGGATGGACGCCATTAGCGATTTAATATCTTTTGAACAATAACAGTCTCATTCGTAACCATCTCATAATGCTCGTTTCATATTTCCCAGCAGCCACTTCCCTCGACTGGTAGCTTTGGGATTGCAGTCACGCACTACGCTCTCTCGCTTGATGACTTCATGCTCGCTAATGATCGACTACAAAACAATCTCTTTTATTATCTTCTTAGCTTTAAGCTTTGTATTCTGCGATCATACAGATGAAATACAATTCTTTCATAGGATACCCCTCTTAACTGGTAACCCCACGTTTCCAACCACTCAATTCGGACCGTATTGGAATAATCCCTATTGTTGTAACTTGTCACAGGCGCACAATAATCGCATATTTAAAATGAATTTACACTTATATAACGCACTATGCATGTATAATGACACTATATTGTACTTTGATACAAATAAGTGTATTGACAAATTCACTTTGACTGAAAGCAATATGTATTTATCAATGACATATAAAAGACAATTAGCTACTTTAGTAGCATATAATTTACAACATTTTATGACGAATGTTAGTAGTAATACTAATAAGCTTATACATTTTTTAGAGTAGATACCACGACAATAGAAAATTCCGCAAATGATGGTTTATCAGTGTTAAACCAGAGGCAGGGATTGTCTAGCTCAGTTATGACAAAAGGAAAGCCCAATTTTACTCAATCATTACATCAAAACATTCAGGGCTTTTCTGACACCAAAGTATTAGTACAAAGTATTAGGACAAAGGAGAAGCCAAAGGGACTTAAAATTATTCACCAAAATATACAGAGCTTCTCCGGCAAGATGTTAGAAGTAGAATTATATTTAGAAAGTCAATCTAATATTGACTTGTTATGTATTACTGAGCATCACCTTAAAGAGCATGAAATGTTGTTTGGATACGAAAATTATCATGTTATAAGTTCATTCAACCGAAAGTACGCAGCACGTGGAGGGTCCCTCATACTCATGAGAAATGGTATCAAGGCCAAGGAACGCAAAGACATTGTGGGACTTTCAGTTGAATGGCACATTGAATTGTCTTGTGTTGAGATGGAGAAACATATTGTGGTATGCGTATACAGACCCCCATATGACTCTAAATTTCCTACTTTTGAGTCAGTAATGGAAGATGTTATGAAAATACTTCTTAAAAGTAGAAAACATATAATAATTTGTGGAGACTTTAATGTAGATCTACTAGAAACTAACTCCAGGTTTTCAACTCGATTAATTGGCTTATTTAATTCCTTTAATTTAAAGAATATTTTTCTTGAACCAACTAGGATCACAAGTACCACAGCTACTTGCCTAGATAATTTCTTTTGCAATTGTGATTTTATAGAAAAGACAATTATAAATTGCCTAACATCAGACCACTGTGGGCAAAGTGTTACCTTTCCAGGTAATATAAAACATACAAAAACTGAAATCCTTACTAGGCCCAACACTGTCAGTCGAATGGAGAGATATAAAGATGCTCTTTCAAGTAAATTGCCGATTCCTGTTACTGATCAGGTGGAAATCAATGATTTCTATGTCGATTTCTTCACGACACTGTCTCAGGAATTCGGTAATATTTTTAAAACTAGGAAAATTAATATTAAAAACAAGTTTAAATTTAGTGACTGGGCAACCACTGGTATTAGGAAAAGCAGGACCAAGTTATTTGATTTGTACAACGAAAAGTCTTACAGAGTTGACGACAGATTCCATGAATATGTCAAAAATTACTCTAAAATTTTTAGGAAAGTTTGTAAAATAGCCAAGTCATATTATTTAAGTAATAAAATTAAAAATTCGGATAATAAAGTTAAAGCAGTATGGAAAATCATAAATAATGAAACTGCCAAAACTAAACCACGTGAAAATGAATATGCAATCAGAAATAATGGTAAAAAAATTAATTCTAAAACAGAAGTAGCAGAGTCCTTTGAAACTTTTTTCACTAACATCCCTATTAAAACCACCGAAGCTCTGCATTCATCGCCTATTCTTGCCGAAAATTTGCTTGTAAATAACGTTACAATATGTGAAACAGTTTTTAATTTTAGACACATAAACTCTCTAGATATTATTAAGGCTTTTAAATCATTAAAACTAAAATCTTCTGAAGATCTATGGGGAATGTCTGTTAAAGTAGTTAACTCAGTCATAACGATTATTGCGCCTTACTTAGCTTTTATATTTAACATGAGTATTAATCAAGGTATTTTCCCTGACCTAATGAAGCAAAGTAAAATCATACCACTGTTTAAATCTGGTGACAAACTAGATCCCAGTAATTTTAGACCAGTGTCAGTTCTCCCCGTGCTTAGCAAGATTTTCGAAAAGATCATACTGAATCAACTGCTTTGTCATTTCAATCTCAAACAACTTCTTCACGATCGTCAGTTCGGATTTACTAAGGGACGATCAACCACCGACGCAGGAGTCATGCTTGTTAAGCATATTTTTGATGCTTGGGAAGCTTCACATGATGCAATAGGCATCTTCTGCGATCTCTCCAAAGCATTTGATTGCGTTAATCACGAAACCTTGCTACTCAAATTAAAACATTATGGCGTGAAAGACAGAGCATTCGAATTACTTAAATCTTACCTTGAAAATAGAGTACAAAAAGTTGATATAAATGGAGTTAAATCATCTGGTTCAGTTGTGAAAATGGGGGTGCCCCAGGGCTCAGTTCTGGGTCCTTTTCTTTTTCTTGTATATATAAATGACTTGCCATTTTTAATACAAAACATGTCCAACATAGTATTATTTGCCGATGACACTTCTCTGATTTTTAAAATTAGCAGAAGAGCTTGTGATCTTCCTGAGGTAAACAATACTCTCACACAAGTACTTAACTGGTTCAGCATTAATAATCTAGCATTAAATACAACAAAAACTAAATGTATTAAATTTTGCCTACCAAATGTAAGACATGTAGTTAATAATGTAACTTTAGGTACAGAAAGATTAGAATTTATCAAAAGCACGGTGTTCCTAGGTATAACTATAGACTCATCTCTTCAATGGGGGCCCCACATAGCTTCACTAGCTGGCAGACTAAGCTCGGCCGCCTACGCCGTTAGGAAAATTAGACAATTAACAGATATTGCTACTGCGAGATTAGTCTATTTCAGCTACTTCCACAGCATCATGTCATACGGCATCCTACTGTGGGGTCAAGCGGCAGATATAGAAACCATCTTTATTTTGCAAAAGAGAGCTGTTAGGGCGATCTATAATCTACGTTGTAGAGAATCATTAAGAGAAAAGTTTAAAGAAATTAATATATTAACCGTTGCCAGTCAATACATTTTTGAGAATATTTTGTATGTCCGCAAAAATATATCTCTCTTTTTGAGGCACTGTGATATGAACACAGCTTATGTTACAAGAAACAAAAACAAACTTGTACCACCACAGTTAAGGCTTAGTAAGGTCAGTAAATCATTCACGGGGCAATGTATACGCTTCTACAATAAACTACCAGAAGAAATCTTAAATATGAATGACAGAAAATTTAAGACTCACATTAAACAACAACTTTGTAAGAAAGCTTATTATAAAACAGTCGATTATCTAAATGACAAAGATGCCTGGTGTTAATGTTACTTCAGCCTCGCACAATCTTTACAAAATAATGTTATGTACAAACTTGATTTTAAAAGATGTGTTGCGGAAGTTTGTTGCGCCGCTTCTTCTTCCCAGCTCTATATAACACCTTGGAGGCGGTGGTAGATAAAAAATTGACGTTGTATAAATGTACCTAGTGTACTTACATGCAATAAAATACTTTTGAATTTGAATTTGAATTTGAATAAAAATAAAAATTAAAGTTCATTTTCAATAGAGTTGTGCAAGCGTTATTTCAAACCATTCCACAAGCCGATTGTTCAATAAGAAACTAAATTGTGAAAACGTATATGTGTTGTAATTTTTGGTAGGCGAATTACAGCTTAATAACAAAAGCTGGGAAAAACGAGAAGTCGCATTTTAAAATTGGAAATCAGGTACGGTCTTCTTCGACACCGATAGCATTAGTAGTTGCCGAGATAAACAGCTGTGACAGAGAGACGGACAGATAGGCAGCAGGACAGAAGAACAGATCGAAGAAGTTTTACCATGGGTTCCTTTTTAGCATTTTGGTTCGGAACCCTAAAACAGTATTTTATATAATGAACCACGCAACAAACTTCTCCGGCGCGGCGTCGTTGATATTTTTTGATAACCTCATAAATCCATAAAGGCGTATAATTTCAAGGGCCAACCTTTGTCGGATTCAGCGGAACAACAGGTTTTACGAGCGACAGAACAACTCTACTCCCTTTACTTAACTCGGATTATGAAAGTAATAAAAGCTAGAGATGAGGGCGACCTCGGTGTAGCGGGTGCTAACAAATAGGGTTTTTATATAATTTATTTGGTGAAAATAATATCGTTATGGCCTAATGTAGCTTAGTATAGTCTTGGACATGACCAGAAGCCAGATGAGATGGTGATCCCAAAACTAGGTAACCTATGTAATAAAAGCTAGAGATGAGGGTGACCTCGGTGTAGCGGGTGCTAACAAATAGGGGTTTTATATAATTTATTTAGTGAAAATAGTATCGTTATGGCCTAATGTAGCTTAGTATAGTCTTGGACAAGACCAGAAGTCAGATGAGATGGTGATCCCAAAACTAGGTAACCTAAGTAATAAAAGCTAGAGATGAGGGCGACCTCGGTGTAGCGGGTGCTAACAAATAGGGTTTTTATTTAATTTATTTGGTGAAAATAATATCTTTATGGCCTAATGTAGCCTATAGGTCATGACCAGTAGTCAAATGAGATGGTGATCCCAAAACTAGGTAACCTATCTACTAAGTAAGGGATTTTTTTAGAAAGACAGAAAAAGGAGAGATTCACATCACTGATCTAATGGAATAAGCACATGGATGGTGTAACAATAACTGCTCTAGATCGCCGATAATTCGTAGATAGGTACCTCTTTGTGCTAGTGTTAACCCTGCGCATGTGTGCACTATGCATGTTACTCCAGAATGAGGGAAAGGGGAAGACACAGACCGTCAATATTTAGCTAGGTATACCTACATCAACTGATAACGAATAGTTCTGGAAGCAAACACCGCCATCACCGTATTTCACGGCATAAACCCCACACTAATATCGCAGATTTGCCTCACGTTCGCAATGTGTCCCGTTCGTCTCGTTTGTCCCGTAGCGCCGCTTATTTTGATGTCCCGCAGGTAAAGTTTATTGCCCAGCGTAATGGATTGATTGTCATTGTTTCATCAAATCAATCAATCTTCAAATACTAGGAATTTAGCGAAGCCGAGTCATAATAGATTCTATTTACAATATCGAAATGACTGTTATTAGATTTCATTGATTTAACTAAGATAATTGTGACTTGAGGCAGCTTCAAACCATTTTATTAGATTCTTTTGCAAAAATGTTTCTTAATTTAAAAATTTTGACTTTGAAATTTTGCATAAAAATTAGAGCTTTCTATACAAAACGATTGCTCATCGATGAAATAGCGGTAGCGTCGTCATGACGCGTCTGTTCTGTTACTCACGGCAAAAAGTACGCTGGCGTGGGTGAGGAGACTTACCTTTGTTAGGTTGCTTTGGGCGATGGACGTCAGATTCTTAAAATGATAGTTTCTATGCTCACAAAGGTTCATACTCTGTTGAACAGCGACTTTTACGACTTGAGCGGCAAACAAGCAATAATTTTCAAATAAAAAATTTCATCTCTCAAGACTAGAAGTACGTATAATCCGTTTATTGATTCCTTCCATTTTCCTCGTCGCGCGATAGCTTTTTATACCGCCCTCATCGCCGGCGACTTCAGCAAACAGAGTAATAACCGGATAGAGTTTACGATTTGTTTGCTTGAAAAAGGCTGTCGTTTTGCTGAAAAAATAGGCTAGAGTTTTCATTTAGGCTCTTTGACGATTTTAAAGAATGTTAGAAGCAGATTAACGTTCTTTTATTTCTATTCTCATGGCAGTTAGCAAAATTGTCGAAAATAAAACTAGAGAATAAAATTACGCCGCTGCATGCGGTTTATGACCATAGGTATACATCGCGGTATACATTGTATAGGCCACTAAGAGGGTTGGAGAAATTCACATACTTACCTAGTAGTATACCTTTTCCAGCCTCAGCAGGTTTCCTCACGATGATGTCCTTTTGTTACTTAAATTAGGAGAAATCCCTTAGTGCAGGTGTGGATTATACACTAGATTAGACCATACTTATATTATTGCCGTGTAATTCAAGTACATACTTAACTTGTGTACGACGTTATCTATTTAGATTGGGCTTGGAATTTTTATAGGTACAGCTTTTCCTCGCAAGAGCGATTGAAGCTCGCTGGTTGCTTACGATCTACCGCGAAATATTTTGGCAAGGAAAGTCGAAATAGTATTGGGATTTTTGTAGCCTTACCTCCTGCTATGGGCAATGCAATAGAAATCAAACTATTTACTGTAAGTATGACAATTTGGTCGCTTCTACATATCTCCCCGGCTCCTCATACAGGATTGAATTCTACGCCTTCCAAGTGGATTCCACCACCAACTGCCGCAGTTCGGGTTGGTATTTTTACAAAAATGTACAGTAAATCTTTGCATGCGATCCAATTTGTCAGCCGGCTGTGAATGGTGGCTGATTGTGAGTTACTTGTAAGCGGTGGAATTTGCTCGATTCAGCGACAGTGACGCTGCTGCGACTGTAACGTGGGGCGTCGGATGCAAGACGAGGGGTAGCGGCCTTAGTGATGACAATCAGCGTTTTAGGGCTAGACGACATATTTACAGGTAAGTTAATTAGATATTTGTTACTACAGACAAGATTTTGTAGCAGAGGTTCCCTCGCAGAAGAAATAAATACAAATTTAAACGCATTTCACATAGCTTATTGTATGGGTGGTAATCCAGCATTTTGTGGAGGCCGCCATATTGTAGTATCATAAAATTTAATATACTGAATCGCGTCGTCTTTAGAACCGAAGGTGTGCGCAAAATTTGAGCATGATCGGATATCGTAAAATGGTCGAAAAATCTATCGCAAGATTCCTCCCGGACAGACAAACAAATATCAAACCAAGTTAAATAAAAGTAATAAAATGGTTAAAGTAAATAAAAATATTCAAATAAACATTGTACCTACATACGAAGATACATTTAATTGGAAGAATGGCAAAGGTATTTCTTTAACATATCAAAAAGCACAAGCATTAAAAAATACTCTAAGTAAACACAAACGAGAATTCCATCTAATTTTCCTAAATAGGTATTATACAAAGAAAATCCAAGCAGACATGCCATAAACGTAAGAAAAGATAGCATCCCCGCCAAATAAATTGCAATCAAACCCCGATGTAATTTCAATACGATTCAGCCAACGAGCAAACAATTTCCAAGTTTTACAGCCGTTCTGTAACCGCATCCTAACAGAGATGGAGTCACGTATAGCGACGCGCGGACGTGGTTTTATAAATTTCCACCAGACCAAGAAAGTGCACTGTAAAGTTAAAAATTCAATGTTTTCCGTGGACTCACTCGTCATTTAGACGGTAAAAAGGATATAAACAGTTACGTATGTGGCTGTAAAAATACTCCAGTGCATTTCGTTGCGGCGACGTCTGGGTAGTATGTATTATCTAGAACTGGAAATACAATCTTGTGTGCACGATTCCGCAGGTTCATTCTAGAATGCGTCAGGAACTAAATAAAACATTTCTGAGACTGAGGTTACCAGAATTATTAAAGTACCTTTGCTTTATTTTATTTCATTGAAAATCATAAACAGTTTATTTTTAACACGTACTCACAACAAACCAACAAGCCTATGATCAGCATTGAACGTGAACATGTGTTGGGGCAGAAAGGTTCTCGAGTGGCGACCACGTATCGGAAGACGCAGTGTAGGCAGGCCTCCCACAAGGTGGACCGACGATCTGGTGAAGGTCGCGAAGGTCTGGCGGGACCCGGCTGGATGAGGTTAGCGCAGGACCGGTCATCATGGAGATCCTTGGGGGAGGCCTTTGTCCAGCAGTGGACGTCTACAGGCTGATATGATGATGATGATGCTGATGATGATGAAAAACCCATGAAGCAGAAACAAACCAAAAGCAGACAGTACCTACCTATAAAAGGAAAAAAAATGAATCCTAAGTATAATATCAATCTAACAAGACTAGATAGGTAGCCGCTAAAAGGCAATTTAAATAATTAGACAAGGAGAAAAAGTTTAATGTAGTTTACATACCCTGCGTTTGGTAAAGGTAGGTACCTAATTTCCTTATATAATTACTTGCTCTCAAATGCGCCCTTTAAATTTCTACGACATGCCGTCATCTTCGTAGACAAGCCAAAAGGATTGCTCCACTTCTCGCCAATCTAGCATTCGTTTATTGTCAAAGCTCCCTTGATAGTTCTCGAGGGAAAACTTACGCTTTAAGCCTTTAACTAGTGGCAAAATGTATGGTCTCTTGGGCATTGGAACATGTTCGGTCTAGACATTTTCATGTCTTTGTCCAAAGATTTGTCTGATCGTTCTATGGGCAGCCGTAGTTTCGTAGGATGAGTGCTCTTCAAGATATATGTCAGCAGTTTTCTTGAACTCTAATTGTAGACTTCTCTCTCGTACGCCTTTTTCAAATTTATTAAATACTTTTAATAGGTTTCGCCTTCTGTCTTGTGGCAAACGAAGAAAAGTGATGATTCCGTTTTTTAAACGTTCGACACCAAGAATTAGAGTCGTCACTTGTCATACAAAGAATATTTTTTTCCCTTCGCGAAGCTCTTTGTAAGTCAAGCCGCGAGTCTTGACCCTCGTTAGGTGTCGTTAGTGCACAAAGAAACCCTTTCTTTTGCTCGGTTTTAAAGACACCCCACTAATTCTAAGGGTAACCTTTGTAACCCTCGACACTGATTACGGAAGGGTATTCGATCCGGTTGTGGAACATCAGCTGACTGCTTTAAAATTTTAAAAAAAAGTTTTGATCAAAAAGAAAGTATTATCATTAGTAAACGTACTTATGTTAAATTTTCGATAAAATTCAAACTTTTAGAATAATGGGATACGAGCGTACTATATTTTACACCACGGAATCGGACTTTATTGCTGTATTTTCATTTTTTCTGTGTATTTCAAGCAATTGACTCAAACAGATTCGTTTGTCTGTTATCAATCCTCGTGCCAGGTGATTTCGCTTCCTCCACGCCGTAAAATGATGGATCACTCAATTATCCTATGCCGTAAACTCCCAACTTGAGTTTGCTACTCACGAATATCTTATTACCTCTATCTTAAGGTATATTTTAGTTTTATTTCTTAACATAAAATAATTTTGTTTGTATTGATATCAGTCTCCGATATACTTCATTATTGATTTCAATATGGGACATTTTTGTCACAAGATTGAGTTGTTATGATGGATAGCGTACATTTGCTTTCACCTTTTAAGAAATGGATTTGTGTTCCTTTTTACGACTACCTATATCAAAAAATTAAATGAATAAAGGTTGAGCTTTTTTAAAGTAGTTAATGCCTCAAACCTAAATCTCAGCTTGTGGTAAGAAGGTGCCGACGATAGAAACCCGTTGGTTTATATTATTATTGACTTTGGTTTAGACAAATCCTTAACAATGTCATATTCAGTCACTGGTTACTTTCGTTGACTTTTGGTATTTGTCGACATGTAAATAAAACCTTATATAACTAGGTACATAACGATATTTTTAATCGCTTCACAGAACTATAATTTTTTTTATTGGTAAGTACTGACATCTATGCCTTTATCTATTCTGTGGTACACGTTATATATCATTGTATGCTTGAGCATGTTGATTAGAATGAAACTATAAAATAACTATCAAAATTGGCTCACTTTTCAAACATATCTTACATTATCTTCTGATGGCTCTTTAAAGCCACAAACCCTTATAGGTGTGCGTACTCGTAGCAAAGAATGTACAACTCAAATGATAAATCTTGGCGAAAAATTCACAGATACTAAAAGGTCGGATCATCAAGTAGTAAATTTAAGGCAGCAGTCCCGAGTGCTGGTGAGATAAAAAAAGAATAAGTTAAAATGAGAAAAGTTCCATTCGGTTATGAAAATGAAAAGATCACGGTTATCTCCGAGGAGCATACTACTTTAGAGTTATGCTTGACGGACTATTCCCAGTTTCACCAATACGAAGAATTATTTAAGATAAACAATAAACAAATAAAATGGTAACAAACTAAACAAATAATACAACAGAAATAAATCAAGATAGAATGGCCATAATCTTTTTTTTACTTGCATTTCATGCGTGCCAGCTTTTAGGAAAAACCACGCCTTCACTACACCTCTTTGTTCACCAGTAACTTATTTATTTCACTTAGTGACTAAACCACCGTGTACAAAATTTAAATTTTTAATTAAAATAAACTAAACTAAAAATATTTACAAGAGGAACACACCATCGAGTTCTCCGTCATGCGGAATTGTCGGCGATTAAATTGGAATTTAAGCGCAGTTGTAAATAAATACCTTGGATTTCTCTGTAGTTGAAGTTAACAATCTGTGTTTCTTCCTTCACTATAATTTAAAAAATGTATTTATTTAGCCGATACTTAACCATTTTGTCACATTCTAATATGATCATTTTAGAAAAATCAACAACAGGAACAGCAACAATAATTATTAGGGGCAATAGGAATAGCCCTGTTCCTGAGATCCTGTGATTGTCTCGGTTAGAATTATAATGGCCAGCCTTTGCATTACGAAATTAAAATTCGCTGAGCGAATTTCTGCCCAACTTCGGTATAAATAGAGATTTCTCTCGCAATTTGCAAACTCTGCAATCCTTTCTTTAATTATATTTTCTTTTGGCTCTTTCTGTCTGGCGTTAAGTACAAACGTTGTTTTTAATTAGTAATTAATATTTACTTGAATTATTGTCTAGAGGTTCAGGCATTTATCTAGAATGGCTGAGGTCATCATTGCTTTGACTCCTTCCACATAATTAATAGGATCAACGGGGCTAATTTGTAAACAATTAACATTTATAATTAACCGGACATTTGCGCATGGATCTGTATGAGATCCGGAATACGATCTTCAACGGTGTCGACAAAAGTAAGTTTTGGTCAGATATAGATTTTAATTATTCTTTATTCTTCATTGTGTACAGAACCTAATTTATTATTAACTGAATTCCTGAAGCGATAATATATCCTTTTTTATGCATTTGTATTGTTGTATCTTAATTATTATTAATATTCTTCAATAAGCAAGCATAAATTTGGGAAGAATTGTTCTCTAAAAAATTCTAATATCACAACATTTCGTAAAACCCCTGAAACAACGCATTTTCCGTCATACTGTCACAAGTGGATTTAAAACAGGACGTGCCTTCAAAGAGATACGACCTCCGACTTAGCAATGCGAGATCGTGTTACAGGTCAATCTCCTAGAGGCGGGCCACATTACCCTCCTGACCGGCCTCAAACAAAATGGCTGAAGATCTCCGCTAATGGACCCATTGATTTTCCGGATTCAAACCTACGCCCCTCATTCCTTTTGACAGGCCAATTGTTACATTCGTTATAGCGGATAAAGGAGTGTTATTTTTTGCGAGCGTGTTCCGTTAAGAAATAGTTTTTAGGGTGAATGAATACAGTAAGTATTTGGCATTACGTGTAGTGCGTCTTGGCCTTATGCGTATTTAGTATTTCGCGTTATGGCATTATGGGAATTTGGCATATTCCTTAAAAATAAAATTGGTGTCCCGTAGTTTGCACGTCACACAACAATTAGGTCTATTTTCACATTCGAAACAATATCTTGTCCTTATTGACAAGTGACAACTGAAAACTTGTCTAAACTTTCTTGACGCACTGTACGAGTGTTTTTGAGACACTTATTATTTATTCGTAAGTAGGTAATTCTACATTAAATAGTTTGCGATAGACCCGACTAAGTTCGATAGGCAAAAAATATATACATTTCGTTTCATGTCTGTTATTGTCTAAACGCTTTTATACCTTACACCGTATCTTCAGAGAATTATGTAGGTAGCTTTGAAAAATACTCGGTATTTCTGACACGGTAATTTCCATTCTAATCCCTTTATTATGTAAAGGTGTCTGTTCCTGCTTTCTTGTATAACTTTCTGTCTCTATAAGTTTTTGCTATGAATTCAACCGACTTTCGTTTCGAGTAACAATGGGATGATATGAATTGGCCAGGTGCTGTAAGATGTCACTGGATGTATCATTTATAGCCTGGGATATTTTGATTTTATATATTATGGCCGTTGTTTATTATACAGTCGACTTTGGAAAAACTTGGGGTTTCAACACTATGAGAGACCAGTTTATACTGGTTTGGTTTCCACAGACGTGTGGTCGACCATACTGATACAAAATAATTAATAAAAATACAATTATAAGTATCTATACTAATAACATTGTTAGTCCTGACAGACTGACTGATCTATCAACGCACAGCCAAACGACTAAGTCTAGAAAGCTGTTTGGATTCGATAGCCAAATTTCTAAAGTAGGTTATATGTGGTTAAAGGCTATTTTTGACGTCTCGCTACGACCTTAAAAAGAAAAAAAGCAGAAATAACTTACAAAATACGGGCGAATCCGCGCGAATCACCTAGTATAATATAAATTGCTGAACGACTGGCAAGTAATTACCCAGTTACGCAACGTGTCAACGTGTCGCCGATCTCTGACGATTATTTTTCTTGTTATCACTCTCTAGCAGGTTCAGGAGCCTTGCGAATGCCGTGTTCTCTCATTACCCTGTCGAAGCCACGTAACCAGGTTATGGAAGCAAACATCGCCAACCGTCGCCTGTTTGACCACTCCGGTGTGTTTGAGCACTTTGATGAGCCGATTGTCATGGGACGTACACCAATTATCGCAGTTGACTCAGCACCTCCTGATTAATTAACCACAGAACCACCTGCGAGGCCAAGCAGTTTGTTAAACCAGGGTAATTATTTAGCAGCTGATTGTGCTGCGTGGCTGTTCTTGGCAGATTACGGCATGCGCAGTCAGCACCGAAATTCGCTGAACCCTTGAGTCATACACTTGAGATAACGCATTTTGTAGAAGCCTGCCCTTTCAGCAAACTTTACACGGCCATTGAAACGTGAGGCAAATAAATTATTTCGTATTTGATACCTTTATGCCTAGCTTGCTTCAAGGTGCGTCAATATGTAAAACAAAAATTTTGAAAATCCATCTGCTTCTGATGTTTGTTACTCAATCACGCTGGTTTGGGTGAACGGAAAATTGGTAAAGCAATAGCTTTTGTCCTGGAATAGTATGAATTATAAGAAAGGTAGTTTTGTAATAGGTAGTTTGGTTTGTTTGGTAGTTTGTAAAGCAATAGCTTTTGTCCTGGAATAGTATTAATTATAAGAAAGGTAGTTTGTAATGCAAACGAAGTCACGCATTGTCCTCTGGTAATAAATATATTGTTTCTTTCCTTTTAATGCACTCTGTGTGTCGACTATTGTTTCTTTTTCGCCGAAAGGTTTACTGGGAGAATTGCAATTATTTGGTTTTGTATTACAGAAAATTGTAATTGTATTATTCAAAAGCACCAGTTTCCAGAAGAAGTTTCGGAAAGTCTAGAGATACTTCTCGCACAATATCTTCAGGAATAAAAAGAATATTAATTAAAACAGATATTTATTCAGAATATTCTTCTTTGTATCAATCCTGAGCCGTAATGATGGGATCTCTTCATTTCCAACTTTTCCCATTTAAACTTACTTGTTTTTTATCTCTAGCAGCTGAGTTAAAAATAAAATTATTTGACGGTTAGCCACTCGTTATAACGCAGGTTATGCCTCGGATAATGGAGGTTCCATGTAGCGGTTGCGGTATTAATCGTCCGTATTGAGACTTTTTCCGGGTAATGTGCCAATTGGGGAAATTTATTCGGTAATTTAGTGATTTTTGTGGATCGCTTCGTGCGCGTTGTTTTCACAAATACTTAATCACATAATGGACTTGAGCTTTGGATTTCATCAAATAACTTTTTAGTTAGTATTGATAGAAAGTATCAGATTTGATGTGTGTCTTCCTCTACTTTGACAAGTCCTTCAACTTTATTTGGATTTTCGTAAAATACGAAAGGGTTTTTTCAAGGCACAGACTAAATAATACTACAAGCCGAAGGGTAATATTGGGTGTATATTGCACACTGTCACCTAAGTGAGTGAGTTTGTAACTACTAATGAGGTGCTATGCGTTGGCCATATTTTAAAATCATCAACATCAACAGCCTATTAATATGTCCCCACTGCTAGGGCTCAGGTCTACCCTCTCAACCAGGGCGTTCGGGCTATAGTCCACCACGCTAGCCAAGTGGGGGTTGGTGGACTTCACATGCGCCTACGATCGCAAAATAATACTTAGGTACTTCTAATTCATCAGACAATTTCCTTCAATTTTCCACAAGTATATTTTACCTGCCGCAATCCTTCCTGATTCGTCGAATCCTATCGTAGGAGCTTAGTGTATCCGATAACGTGGAATAGGTTATTCACTAAATCCCATCTTTGAGATAAGGAGAACAAATTTTTCTTGCTTCAAATAAAAGGTATTCCCTTAGATCTATAAATTATGTTAAATTATTAAAATTATTCTTTTAGCTGTCTTTCAAAATTAAATTGAGTGAGATACTGTACCTAGAGTTTTTTTTTCATTCACTTCTCTTAATAACTTCCCTCTGAAACAATCGAGCTCTAGATTTTCTCGGAAATGTTCCTCCATATTTATTTTCACCGAATATATTCTGTTTTGTGTGCAAATATCAATAGAATATTCATCCACCGTCGTCGTATACTCGACGTAACGAGGCGAGCCTAAATAAATGCTAATAACCGAGGCAATCATGCTAATACAATATGGTTATTGGACGGTGGTACAAAATACGGGAAGAAGAGCCGAACAATTTCTGTTTCGTTCAAAAAATAGCTCAACAAATTCATTCTGGGCGAGTTCTTTTAACTTTCCTTACCCTTCTTCTTCCCTAACTATTGTATAATGGAGTTATTACAGTATCTAAACGTGAAAAATTGATCCACTCAACTTTCCGAGTTTCACAGCCATCTACATGATATGACCTCCCTCCCCTACCCCCAAGTATTTTTTTTCCAATTTGAATGAATGAATGAAATTATTTATTTGACGCACACAAAAGCAACACAACACAGAACATAGAAAAAAAAACAATTCTACAACATGAAAGAGTGTTCAGTTGCCGTGCAGCGTCAAAAGCGACTCCATCTCAGCATATGCTGCAGGATCTGCAGCGCTGGTTTTCAGTGGAGCCACCACTATATAACATTTCCGGTCCAGTTCTAATTTGAAACGTGATAGCTAGCAAACTACCCAAAATTTTCAAAAAGTTCTACCCAAAATAAAAAAGTATTAATGCAGCTACACTAAAATCCCATGAAGGTCAGTAATAGCATCATCACTCAATGTTGGTAAACAGTTTATGACTTATTCTCCAGAACTGAACCTAATGCAACCCCACATGTGTGTGGTAGAGGGTTTAGAGATCAATATTCATCGCCTGGCGACTTCATAACGCTTCGGTGTGTGTCTAACGCTAGTGCCGCATTAGAATAATCTGCGAAAAACAGTGTATGTAGTATCAGAACGTAATAAGCAAAAAACGTTTTAACAAAAAAATTAAACCGCCGAAAAAAAGGAACTGAAAAGGGAAAAATAATAAAAAAGAACCTTTGTGGTCTAACTAAGCTCCTACACTAATGTAAATCTAAATAATTTTGAGTCGGCGCCAAACACAGTAGAAAAGCGATGATTTTAAACATAAACCAAGAATAATTTTACTTCTGCAGGCTTCTAAAATACTATTATTTATAGTAAGTGCCAGATAAAGAAATAGTCATTAGGTAACAGCCAATTTGCTCTATTCGCCTTCTTGGTACTGATGGGGGCAATGTACTTTTATGCAGGTATATCAGGCTAATACCTACAATTAATAAATATAATATATCATAATTTGAATAATTAAATTAAACATGGACTAACGACTTAATGAAGGTAGCCGGAAACGACATATTCAGGGAGACCGGATGTTAGCAAAGGACTATGAAGTTGATGATGTTTTTTCAGAAGAGAGCGATATAGATTTAGATTGTATATTAACACAAAACAGTGTTTGTTTATCAAAACTCCTAACTAAGGGAGAAACCACAAGGAAACGGGTGAACAAACTAACACCCCAAAACAAGGGAATACAAGTAAAACGAATCCAACCCAAACACTTTATCAGATATTAGGCGCGAGACAATGTCATTCAGTATTAAACCAGGTGACTACAGCGACACCGATCCCTGATGGCTCTTTAAACTAAATACATCTCCCGTGTGAAGCAAATTTCATGCATAAAATTATTAGAGGCGTCGTCTGTACGAGAAACACTACCTGTCAAATTGTTGGCGTAGCAAGCTATAAGTGGAAGCGAGATATTTATAGAGGATAAACTCATTCATTATTTAGTTAAACTAGATTTAAATAAGAAACTATTTCTGGTGCAGAGTGCGACATTAATAATTAATGAATTTTCAAAATTTTTAGCATAATTATGTGAAAATTCATTATTTATTAATAAAGACTCGTAATGAAAAGAAATAAAAACAATGTTCACACAGGGGGAGGTAATACTGAAGGTATATGTAGCAAATATTTGTGATGCACTCCTTAAGAGGAAGAAAATAGATCAAATTGACAAGATAAATCTTAGTAATGTATATTTTATTTCTTTTCATTTAAATTTGCCTAAGGTAGGCATTGGTACTTTTAGTTTTCTTGTGATTGATAGCTGCAAGTTGAAATCAAAAGATGTCTGAATATAAAGCCGTTCAAGAATCAAATCAAATCAAATATACTTTATTGAGAACCAAATTATATCAAAAGTTTACACTACGATAATTTATTAAACTGTGTACAATCAAAAGGCGGCCTTATCGCTTTCACCGATTTCTTCCAGGCAACCTTAGGGTGATATTGAAATCTTCAAGTAGTGTAGGTGTTGGGTGCAGACATTTATATGACCATGAATTTAAGTACGTCATAGGGGTTTTTCCACACAACTGCAAATACAGCCAAGTCATTCCGCTGCAACTTTTAGAAAAGTTTGTTTACGATCTAACACAGCTAAGACAAAAATAAGTTTCTAATGTGAGTTAGCAACTTACGCCAACTTCAAAACCTACAGGATATCGCCTGATGTAGTGAGGGGCGCGGAACCGCGGCCCGCTGTTATGTAAGCAGACCCATCCAACTGTTTGACTCGCTTGTTGATATTGAAATGAGCCCTGAAATTAATATGTATTTTGCTCTGAGGTAGACCGTGCGTGACAAAGCTATATCGACTGGTAAAGTTTGCTCAAAGTTTCTAAACAAACAGGGTTAAAGTCATGTTATAGCAACTGGTGGGGTAACGGCTTCTGTCGTTAACAAATACAGTATGAAATTATTTATAAATTTATCTATTAATTATTATTAATTAATACAATAAATAAAGAGCGTCAGTGGCGTAGGGGATAAGACGCGGCCTATCATATCGAAAGGTCCGGAGTTCGATCCCCAGCTGGGCCATGTACCAATGGGTTTTTTCCCGAAACTTAAGTACATTTACTGACTGCTCTCAAACGGTGAAGGAAAACATCGTGAGGAAACCTGCATACGCCGAAGAAGAAATTCTTAGGCGCATGTGAAGTCCACCAACCCGCACTGGGCTAGCGTGGTGGACTATAGCCCGCACGCCCTCGTTGAGAGGGTAGGCCTGAGCCCCAGCAGTGGGGAGATTAATAGGCTGTTGATAATGATGATGAATACAATAAAAAGATTACACCGAAGGCTAATAGTGTTTTTACCACAGAGTAAGTAATTCTGTTTTTACTCATCGATCTTTCTGAAAGACGTTCATATTATAAGAAAAGAAATCCTTTTAAAGCGGGTCGTTTGATTCAAGAAAGTCGAAAAGACAATAATAACCCCTAATAACCATGTAAAAAGAAACTACATTCAACCTATTATTATACTCATGGACAAAAAAAAACTTAATATTTGGGTTTTCGGTTTAATTGTATATTAGGGCTCCTCTAACTTACTGCCTTTAAAGAAACCGATACTCCCTTGCCGTCGATGCGGAGGAAAAGTATGTTAAATATCGCAAATTTTAATAAAAAGGTTTTTATTTTCAAAAATAAGCAAAACTGCATGTTGAAAAGTCACTTGCCTCACCGGGGAATCAAACCGACACAATTCCAAAAAATATCACTTGTACTTTTATCGCACCAATCGATAGAGTCAATGTTAAAGATGAAATCTTTCTCTATAAAAACAGTGTCTTAAATCATGAAATCTAACTTTTAATAAAGCGCGAAAGTCTGAAACGCTCAAAATTGAGGAGTTCCCAAATCCCATCTACTTCCTAATAACTCCCACGATTACTAATAAACAGGCAATATGAAAGGCAAATCAAAATTTAAACAACCCCCTAAAACCGTAACCACATCTGCGAGGCATTTCCAAACCATTTCCCGTCTGCAATTTTATTGCATGTATCGGCAGCCTTAAAAGTTCGAGGTGGATTTTCTACATCTACAACGCCCCGTCACTCCTCAATATCCGGGTGTGAATTGAATACAGTCCCGCCTGCCACGCATTCCTTTGATATAGTTGCAAACGGGATACTTTTAGTCATAACACGACCCAGTAAAACTGCACTATCAAAGTTTGTTTTTAAACATTTTCGTTTTCAATGTCTTAAATTATCTCTATTATTGTTATATTTTTTTGTGGTGGAGGCTCTTTCAAGGCTTATCCAGCCTTGTATCACTGCCGCAGATTAGATAATAGTTCCTGTCACTGCGACCATTGCTGATCTATTGTGATCGCCGCCTTACTATAGTTCAGTGCTAAGCTTTGCATCCGTTAGGAACTTCAGCATGCTTTTGTCATTGATTTGTTTTACGTCATCAGGTTGAAGTGAGTAGTTGCCCAGATGGGTGTTTCTTTTGCGCGTTAGTGGGCCACACTCGCACAGAAGATGCAATGATGTTTCCTCTGCCTCTTGGCAGAGACTGAACACTTTAGTGGCCCGGAGCTTGAGGTTAAACCTGTGGTTGTCCTTTACAATTTTTGTAAGCATCATCCACGATTTTCGTTCGATTTTAAGGTCTAGTTAGTCTAAACGATAGAGTGTTACTGTGTTTAGGAACAAATTTCTTAACTTCAGTTTGATCTTTTATCCACTCGTCTGCTCCAACCCTCATACTCCGTCACTCATCCGTCACGGACGCAGAGCATAATCGATTCGACGCCGGAACGATTTTCTTCATGACAGCCCAATCACGGGTACCGCTGGCAGGAGATCCGGAAAAACGTGAGCGTGTTATGGATGGATGTTTTGCTACTTGCTCCTCTAATAGCGTATGAAGTATTTAAGTGCTATGTTAAATGGAAGGCATTTTTTATTAATCTTTTATAGTTTACTTTTGGGAAAGAAGAGTGAAGTTGTCGCAAGCACTGACTGTTCAGACAATCGGACATTATGAAGATACGGACAGATCTCAACCCATAAGGGCTAAATATTTTTAATACACAAAGTATAATATAAATTTCCAAATCATCCTAAACTATAATTATGCGGTTGGTATTAACTCAGTAAGTACTAGAGTCACGCTGTTTGACATCGTAAGTTGTATTCGTTCTACTTCAAAATTTAAAAACGCCAAATTGGGTGCGAAAACTCTGCTAATCCGAGTTTCTTAAAAAATATGGCTAAAAATGTTTGCTTGCGAACCTTATTCATCAAGCTGCAAAATCGTTTTTCATTAAGCCAATTTTCGGGTTTTAAAAACGTTGAAGGTAACAAGTAAACTCCATTATAAGGTGCCATTAAATATGCAAAAACGGAACGAAATCCAGCCCTGGAGGTAAATACGGGGTGTTTAATAAAATTTGCAGCCCTAAGAGTAGCCGCTGTATACTTTACATAAAACAAAATAAACAAACGGTGCGGTGATTTCACTTTTTTGTGAGTTTTGGAAGCGATACTTTCTTCAAATCTTCTTCTTTACCAAAGTTCAACTTGATATTTAAATCTTGTATGTATGTATGTAAACACTTTATTGTACTAAAAATTTACAGATACAGACAGTTAAGAATAAAACTAAGTACAAAGGCGGACTTATCCCACTAATCTTCTTCACTTTACTCTTTACTTTTTCAACCAAGATCTATTTTAATTTTTTGCGCTTCTATTTTTGACAGACAATAAGCAGGTATTTTAACATTTCGTCATTTCCCGGCTAATTTAATTTATTGCACAAAGTTTTTGTTTAGTTTTATGAACTGTTTGTTGGTGACCGTCTTCTTGACTTAGTGGCTTGTTCATTGGCCTCGAACGCCAGGAGTCGTGGGCTCGATTCCCACTAGCAATAGATAACTTTGTACAATTTATACAAATTGGCCCCAGTTGGATGTTATATTTGTGAATAGAATTGTCATATTCTTGTTTAATGCCCTTAATACGGCAGAAAATCCTTATTTGTAAATAAATAAGCTGTATGTTTTCAAATATATTTTATGAAAAACATTAAAATTGACTTGTCAATAGGCAAGTACATAACGCGCATTAAACATTATAACGTTGAGACGGCGATCGTAATGATCGCAGCGTTGAGATCAATTTTTTAATGTCTGGTGATTTAAAAAACTACATCGACGGAATAGTGTCATAAACTGGCCGTTGACAGAACATGATTGATGATGAGCTGATGATAAACTAGAAACTCAGAATACAGGTCTTAGATGGGTCTTATTTGCTGCGGAAATTCAGTTTTGCTTAGCTGGTAGGTAGGTACGCTACTAAAAACAATATCCATCAAAAGACTCAAGAAACCGCAACCATGCAAAGAATGAACATTGAAGAGCATTCGAGCTCCACCGCTATCACTCCAAGCAAACGCTAGAATAATTACGAAACAGTCTACTTTGACCCCCTTTACCCTAACAAACAAAGAAGCATCGAGTGTCTTCCTAACTTTGTTGCACTATTTGCTGAAACGCCTTGTTTCCAGACTTGTAAATTGATTGAAACGCCGACTACTGATAATTGCTAATAGTTTTCTTGTTAGTTCGAAAGTAGGAAGTTTGCAGACTAATCGGTTCCTTTCCTCTCTTGTCTTCTGAAGTATTAAGTGGTTGATTGTTATCAACTCGTAAAAAAGTTGTTTCTTGTTATTTTGACAGATTTTTGTTGCAAGACAATTTATTATCGCGATATTGACATCTTTTCCGTGATCGCTGACTTGGAATAAATCGAAGTTGGGAGCATGACACTAGACACAGATAATGATAGTTTTGTGAATTGTATTTACGAAACCAGTGATGATCCTGATGAGTAACATGGCTTTTCTGTTCGTTTAGTTAGTCTGTTAGTAGTGATGTCTGATCTAGAAAAGAAAGTCATCTCTCATGTCAACCTTCTAAATAATTGCGTTAGGAGCTATAACCACGTAAGGATGCACAACAACTTCATGGAAGGACTCTATCAGGTAATCGATAGGGAATCCATCGAACTAGGTCGTAAATACCATAGACTGGCAGTCGTAACAGTACAGGGTTACGATAATCTTCATCATTATCAGTGGCAGTCAACGGCAGAAGACATGGCGTGTGCCACAGAACAATGTTCATTCTTGAATGTAGTGCGGTGGAACATAATATGGCCTCACTGCCTGGATAAGGTTATTATTTCAGATTGGACATTATTATCGTAAATCTTGGAATGTCCACTTTCCCGAATGTCAACTTCCCGGAATAAGACATTTTTGTACACTATTTGCACGTTATTGCACAAAACCATTTTATGTCAATTCCATTTCCGATCTCTAACACCGATATTTTTTGCTGCAATAACTATCTTCTTTGTCATTTTAAATACAATTTCCATTCATTCGACTTAATTCGGACTTCAAAATAAACCAAAACAAAATAGCAAGTGCTCTGCTCGAGACTAAAGAGAAGTGAAATTAACTTTCTGTCCGGCGGCACTCCGCTGGAAACTTTGTGCTGTTTAAACTTTTCATTTATAAGTCCTTCATTCTGGATATTTAGTTCTCCATTAGTTGCGAATTTAGTTGCAATGTTTTGTTTCTTTTGATACTTCTTGATATGATAGTTCTTATTCAAAGAAGGGTGGGTGGAAGCGGCTAGATGCGGAGGGCGGAAAACCGGGTGTGGTGGCGTTAATTGGGGCCTATGTCCAGTAGTGGCCATTGAAAGGCTGATTCGATGATGATGATTCAATTAAAGTACATTTCGGCCTCCTTATTATAGGTTATAGATTATTATCCAGGTATCGTAACCTAAGCCAACAGGAGTGTCAGTTGTTTATAATTGACCGAGCGAGCGAAGCGAGCGAAGCGTCTACGTTTCGAGCCTGGCCAAAAATGCTCTTGCCCGGCTGTCTGTCTGTCTGTCTGTCTGTCTGTAATTCTCTACAGGTCGCATTTTTCAACCGATTTTGACGAAAATTTGGCATATGTATAAATTAATTAAACCTACAAAATGAGTAGAATAAAATTTTGAAAAACATTTTTTTTAGAGTACCTACCATACTCGCAAAGTGGGAGTGAACTTTTTTTTTCTTGTGAATCCCATAGTGTGGGATATCGTTGGATAGGTCTTTCAAAAATATTGCTGGTGTGTGAATACCATTTTTTCGATTTAGGGATCCGTTGGCGAAATATTAAGCTTTAAAGCGGTAATTTTTGTTAGAGTCACGTGTCCCCCCCCCCTGCCAGCTAAACGGTTGCATCTGGAAATGTGAAAAAATTCATGGCAGTAGCATATATAACGTAGTTACAAGGAAAACTATTACAGCTAAGTAGGTTCTATTAGTTTTTGAGTAATAGTGGATCGACTTAAGAAAGTTGAAAAAATAAATTATGTTCATAGAACTGCATACGTAAAATGGAAAATTATTTTTTTCCGCGTGATATCCATGGTGTGGGGTATCGTTGGATGGGTCTTTCAAAAATATCGCGGGTGTGTGATAAACATTTTTCGATTCAGGGATCCGTTTGCGAAATATTAAGCTTTAAAGTGCTAATTTTTGTCACTTTAGTAGGTACTTTTTCTGTTTCCAAAGTTGACTTTTGTTGGTTTCTTTTAGGTTTGGTTTATAAGGGCTGGCGAGGTCTACTGTTCTCACGGAACTACTAGTTTAGATGTGTAGATGAGTCACCATTTAAAACCCGATCGGGTCTCAAAATGTAGTTCAAATACTAGACCTAAGTGAAGTCTAGGTAGAATTCTTTTTTCAAAATCTGACAGCCACACTCTAAGGTTTATTGACAGGAATATTAAATTATTAAAACGTGGAAGGTTTCAACTTTCAAGTGAAAATTCATTTCACAAAACCTAACCCTGAAAATTTTCAAATATTATATGGCAGAAGCATAATAATTTAAAAATGTGAATCCCGGATAATAACGTCCTTATAAATTAATTCTTATTTTAGCTCCCAGCGAGATTATTACGATTTACCTTTTTACCTCTCATAAAATAATTAAATAGGTACCTACATTTTATTGCATTCGAGACTTAATTTTCTTAATTAAAATGGTAGACTTGACTATATTGCTCCACCTTGCCTGTTATAATAAGGTAACCGCAAATGGGATGAGGCTTTTTGATGAACGACGCCTTTATTTTTATGTTGCCCGCGTTAATAGATTTTCATCGTAAATAGACGGATCACCTTTCTATTCCTTGGTATGGAATCTGTAAACATAAAGGGAAGAGCATTTCGTTGTATAAATGTACCCAGTGTACTTACATGCAATAAAATAGTTTTGACTTTGACTTTAGAGCTATGCGCAGAGTTTCTCTAAGAGACAATATCGAAAATGAAGTCTTCGACATATTATTGTATATTATTATGTATTGTACAATAGTAATGACAAACATAAGGATATCCTTAAGTTTTTAATATATAAAAACATTCAAAACTTTCTTATTTACAAAATGTATGTAAAAGTTAAATAAATATTAAAAAATAATCCCAAATGCTTTTTTTATAATACAAAAAAAGCAATTAAATATATCTACATACATATATTTAATTGTAATCCAGAAATATAAAAAAAGCAGTTAGGATTATTTTTTAATTAAATTCCCTTATTTCGAAAAACAACTTTTACTATATTTTGTAAATTAGAAAGTTTTTAATATTTTTATATAACATCATTCATTCTTCTTCAAATAGTAGATTGTACACTGTACACCTGATTAATTTTAGCTATGGCGACTATTAGCGACGCTCAAGGCGGCTGGCAGTGACTGGATGCGAAGAATCGAAAATGAGCTTCAGTGGCACGCCTTGGGGCTTCCGGGAGATCCATGTTCAGCGATGGACTAGTACAAGCTGATGATAAATTTCCAAAATTACGTCCAAAATTTTGACGCAAGTTTTTTATTCAGAAGCCATTGAAGTGAAATAGATCCCTTTCCCGAACTGGATGCATTGGAAATACACGCGAAATCTGCCTTAGGTTTGTAAATAAACAATAGACGTATAAATTATGCAGCGGAGTACGCCGTTGTTTTCTGAACCAACATCTGAACGTCCCAGGCGTGAATCAATGAATAAATATCGGTCGGAGTCAACCCGTCGGTGTTTGTTTGTCTGCTCACGATAACTAATTAACCTCAGGCTGCTGTGCCGCGAATGTGCTCGGATTTTGGAATGACAAGTGTTTAGAATTACATACGCATGGCAGTGAATATTAATACCAAGAAGTTTCAAATCTCTTTGGTCGCGCGCGCTCCCTGTGGAGATCGCATCTCGCATATTTAGTATCTGAACCTATGGTGCCATTTACCGGGGGGGTGCGGACAAAGGAAGCGGAATAGCGGGAGGAGGTTGCTAATACAAATTTATATGGAGTTTGAAAATGAGAATGTGTGAGTGAGTTACAATATTGTAATCCATCTGACACGATTTTGACACCCATAGAATGCTTTTATTACTCATCCATAAGGGAGTGGCAAATTTTTTGGATTCATGATTAATACGCATAATATCTTACATCTTATCGTCTTGTGCAGCCCGGAATATCTGGCCGGCGAAATACCCTTTTGGAATCTTTTGTGCCAACCCTTGTCCACCAACGGTGCCCGAATCCGTTTTGGTGGACTTCACAAACGCCTTGGAAACCTTACTTCTTTGCCGTATGCCGTTTCCGCACGAAAAGCCTTATTCCTGACTTTCCACTTCCTTACCACGGCTCAATATTCAGTGTAAAGGGGCGCTCTCCGAAGGCAAACAAAATAACCATTTTCTGTGCAAAGCACAGACCTGTATAAGTTTCTAAACCCGATATTGAGCACAGACCTGTCTGTGGTATTGAGGCTGTGCGTTGACAGAGTCTGTGTTTTGTGATCTTGTTATTCAGGCCTGAAGATAGACCCTATAACATGTCCCCATAAACCTGGCCGTCCAATATTAATAAAACAAAAAGTTTGACAGATATTTATCTCTATAGATTCAGCAATTTACTTTACCAAAAGTTCTCGCAACTAATCACATAAAATTTCCTGGACAGTCGAGGAAAAAACTCATTTATCATCGAAATTGTTCGATAGCCTTTCGTTAGTAAAGTCGCCTTCACACAATCATTTTGCGAATCGATTTTCTTTTTCGTTTACTCGGTATCATGATTATAATAACATTTCGTTACCTTTGTTACTTAAAAATATCAATACAAAATAAAATTATGTGTTTTTTTAAATTTATGCGAACATTGGAATCTCACATTGCCTAGATCTAGATCTCACATCAGTCTATATTTTCTTCTTTATTATATTACATTGCAGCTTTGTGTGTATTTTAGAACTATCATAAAGGTTCATAAAGTTACTTTATTATCCTTACTTCCTTTGATGTTACAGCCCATTATGAGTTAGGGTTAAAGGTCTTATATTATCATAGTTAAACACACTTTTATAACATTACGGTGTCTTACAGGACTGCCTCATAATAAAATATAATCCACACTAGAGTAGTTACTTAATAATATTACTTACTAGGTCTACCTAAAAAGTATTACCTAAAAAGCTTGGGAAAAAAACATGTTAAACCCGTTTGCTTAAACAAAGAAAACAATTTTACATTGTTATTATTACATTATACACGGGACTTACACGCGAAAATTTTTGTTTACCTTTACCCGCATTTTCGAGCAGGTTATACCGGCCATGGTCTCGAGCGAGCTGACTGGAGAGGCGAGCTGTCACTGTTAAACGCTCTCTGTCAAGTTTCTCCAACTACCCACTATTAGTATTGTCAAGTGTTATAGGGAAGCCTCGGCACACAACACTCACTTTATCCGATGATGTGTTCGACGACAAATCGCGGTATTTTCTGACACTGGATTCCACGCCGACGACTACTTAAAACCAGGTTTTCCTTCAGAAATTATTAAAATTCTTCAATTCAATAGCTTCCCTCACAAACTCACAATCCGAGGACTGTAGCGACGATACATGGACAACGCGAAAGTCTAAAATGTACTAGTTTTAAATTGTAGAATATAAAATATTGAAAATGACTGTTAAGTAAGAAAGTGGACGATTCGACCAAAAAGTCGTATCGGATCCAAATTTCATAAAGACTAAAAACGTTTGTAAAAAAATTAAAAAAGATAAAATCTCTCATTGCGTATCGCCAACGACGCCGAAATAGTGTAGCATTGTGAACCCAGCCTTACCCAGTTGCAAGAAGTGTAGTGGCTTTTCAAAACTTTTCTCGCCGAGTTTCCTAGACATTTGTCACCGGTGACCGGCAAAACAGCGGAAATGAAATCTTATATCTACTTTCGATGAAAACTTTGAAATATTTTTGTGTATTCGTTTATTTCTAACGTACCTACATAGGGTAGAAACAATAGCCGATTATTTATTTAATTTAAAAGATACTAAGTGGAACATTTTAAACTTAAATAGACAACTGATTAAAAAATTGAGCCTTGTACCTTAATGCTCAGAGCCTTGAAGGCTTTAAGTCTGTTCTTATAATTAGACTTTGTACTGTGACTTTTAAGACGTAAAAATATCTACTTATCTACATCGGTTTGTGACTTAATTTTTCCATCAGCATAAGGCTAGCTTTAGGTAACATTACATGGACTCAATGTAGGTTTTAATTAAACACCAACAAGTAAACGACAATTTAATAAATGATTTTTGCAACGTTGAAGCTTCATCTCTAACATGTCATGGCCTTGTAAAAATAATGCTTCTCAAAGTGGGTTAAGCAAGCACGCCGCCACAATCCCTGACACCAGCCTGATCTCGATGTGCAGCTCTAATTACCTCAGATCATCCTCTTAGTGGAATTAATACGCTGCTCCTGCAGTGCTGCCGACAAACGTACAAGCTGAAGCGATGAACGCGATGATGCAAGACTAGTTTTCTAAGCGGCCGAAGGAGAATTTTTGGCAATGTCAATTTTTTTTATTGGATGCGAGTCCACTGGGTAAATTTTTATATACGTCAATTTTTATTTTCCACCGCTTCCTAGAAAAAAAGCGGCGCAACCTACTGTTTGTTTGTTTGTTTGTTTAGTTGAATTCTCTGAACTTACCAGTCAGATTTGAATTTTTTTTTACATTTGATATGAGTTTGTTTATATTTTGCTTGCTTCCTAGCTTGCTAGCTTGATTGCATACTTGCTTGCTTGCTTTCTTGCTTGTTAGCTTGCTTGCTTGTTTTATAGCTTCTTTGATAAGATCCGAATATGCATACCAAGTCACCATGGCTGCCTTGAAATCTGTCTCTCTCGCAACTGACACCTTGCAGACAATATTCGCACATCTAAAAATTACTTTTTATAGAAACACTTTTCCTTACCCCTTGTACCACAGACAATACAGATGGATTAAACTCTCGTATAATACACCCACGAACTGTCTGCCTGTATGTAGTCCCTCAATCCACCAGGGTGTATTGTGCGTAATTTGAAACGATTACTTTAAATCATGTTAATCTGCGTCGAATGGGACGCGCTGCCATGCCGGGGAAATTGTAGCGCACAAAATGGCGGTCGCTTTATCGACGATTATTTAACTTTACCTTTACTAGTTTTTGCCAGTGGCTCCGCCCGTGTGAATATTAAACTTGTGTGTTTCTTTATCATCTCCAGGATCATTTAATTTTACGCTTGACTCCTTTTTTTTTTTTTTTCAGGTTGATACACCAAACACTTCTTTATACAGATCTTTTGACTTACAGTGAAAATCGTTTCAGCATCTTTCACATGCTCCTAAGAATTTCTTCTTCAGCGTATGCAGATTTCCTCATGATGATTTCCTTCACCGTTTGAGAGCAGTCAGCAAATGTACTTAAGTTTCGAGAAAAAGCCCATTGGTACATCGTCCAGACAGGTCAAAGTCAAAACTATTTTATTGCATGTAAGTACAGTGGGTACATTTATACAACGTCAATTTTTTATTTACCACCGCTTCCAAGGTGTTAACGGGGATCGAACTTCGGACCCTCCGATATGATAGGCCGCGTCTTATCCCCGACGCCACTGACGGTCTAGTAGTCGTATGTTTGAGCAATATTCATTAATCCAAAAGACATCTTTATCTAAGTCCAACTAGCACATTCCAAAATGCATTTCTAATTCAGTAGGTATATCTCTAGTGCTCGTAGTGGATACCAAGTAACTCCATTCATGTGAAGTAATTGAATACAAAGGACATGAACACAAAGCAATAGATCTATCTGACTGTTCTGTGAATTGAGGCATTGCACTAGATATGAGATATATATTAAACTTGTAGTAGCATACAAGCTGCACATGCTCGGAACCATCGCGCAACGCGTCGCCTTGACCCGATCGCATTGTGCTTTGATTGGTTGACTGGTAGTTGCGCTGCGCCGATACATTGCTAGTTGCGAACTAGCATATTGTACATTAGGCTAGGGATTTCTGTAAAGTTTAAGAACAACGTCTCTATAACCATTGTAGAACGCAATAAATATTTTGCCTTTTGACTTTTGTAAATAAATTCCCTTCACTTCTCGTCACTTCTACTAGTCAAGGTTTTTTCTGTGTCTACAACTACCATATAGCAAAGATAGAGGTATATTTTCCTTCTGGCGTCTGTCTGTGTGTCCGGAAAATAACTCTAAAACTACTAGACCGCTGTTTTAAACAAACATGGTAGTCGATGCACAAATCCTGTCAATGGTAAGAAAGTTATGGATTTTCTGAAAAATAAAAAGAATAAGGAATTTCTTGGCAGTTTTTTTGTTAGAAACCAACGCGAGAGACATAACAATTGGCGATATGTTTTTACAACTCTACCTTGAACGGCCCAAGTCGAGAGCTAGGCATTGTTCCCACAGGTGCACCATAAATTCCAAACATAAGGGTCCATACCTCACACTCGCCAAGTGCTTTATAAGCCCAATAGATCCTCGCTTATCTGCCAGTGTGGTTGGGACCTTATTTATCGGTCTCCGCAGACTATTCATTTACTAAGATGTTATGTTGCCTCGGTTCATCCCCTATTTTTATGGGCCGAAAGATAAAGTATGGGTTGGCAAAGTTTCGGCCGATCAGTGGATTGTTTTTCCCCATAAGGTTGGTCATGGAATTATCAATTCGCATTTCTCACTGCTGTCTATAGATGTGGCGTGCTGTAAAAGAAAATTGTGTCAGTATTTCTATTTGTAGGATGATACAATGTCCATTTATTTCAATATTTTGTAAATTCTAAGTAATTATTTAAATAATTATTAACTGATTCAGTCAAAGTCAAAGCAATACTTATAGGTAGGTACTATATTTTACAAACAGAGCTAAAATTTTAAGTTTAACATTTAATGAGGCCGCTTTAGGCGATTTCTTCGAAATAACCTTTGGGTAGAGGTCATATTTTGTCATCACGATTCGATATCACGAGTCATTATTTACATGCACGAGTTTCAGCGGCTTATCTATCGTTATAATATCTATCGTTGCTAATCATATCTATGACTCATCACGGATAGAGTTATGGTAATGTGATATTCTATTACATGCCGTCGATCGGTAAGGTTTTTCCCCACAAGACGTTGTTTTTTACCTTCCTACGTATCTCTGCTTACGTTGGCTTTAATCAGATATCTAACTTGCTTTTTCCGCGACTCCGCTTGATTTCATTTCTTGATCAATACTTGAAAATATTATTGGGAACCCTGCCCCGATGCAGTAAGAGGACATATTTCATTTCAACTGTAAGTTAAAATTTTGTCAGCTACTACGGCCAGTGCAACCTGGTCGAGTCATGTTAATGCATTTATCTGTAATTGAATGCATAATATTGATTGTAGGTATCCGTACGATTTACAATAATAATGTCCAATCTGAAAAATGTCCAACGACCATGCTCGAACTGAAAAATGTCCAATCTGAAAAATGTCCCCTTTGATTGAATTCATTTTCAAGTTACTTTTATGAGGATCACTTCCATTTCCAATCTTATTCATTACACAATCTCCTTTAATATTTGCGTACTGTAATCTTTTTGTTACCCGCACCATGAAACCGCGCTTTGACGCGCTTGACGATTTCTGCAAGGAAAACATACATTTGGCTATGTCAAAATCATTTTAATTTTAACATTAAAAATTATCTATTGCCGCCATGAGCTGTTGCGTGAAAATCTTTCTAACATAGTTCGTCTCTCGTATGAAAATTGTGTGTGGCTGGCAAACCCTATTATGATTTTCGAAGATACCAATCGAGTGTGCTCGAAAGGTCATTTCGTCATTGTATGAAAGTGGACATCATGCAGTTCGTACTAACAGCGATTCTAGCCGTGTGCATGGCGCCTTGCGTGATTCAGCGGATGTGTCCCAGGAGGCTGTCTCGCCCGCCGTCCAGCATTTGTATGCATAGCGTGATTGACAGCAAACTGAGGCAGTAAATTGGGGAAAAGACTCATGCAGCGAAAGAAGTGGAACTTCCACCCGCGCGCTCGCGAGTGCCAGCAATGCTGTGGCTGCTTCAGGTTCCTATGTTGCTGTCGGTGCAGATGCGTGTGCCATCGCGTGAACAGCTGATGCAATGACTAAGCTACCAGCTTTTCTACTTGGATAATCAAGCAGCATCCGGTGAATTTTTTTTTCTTTAGTTATTTTAGCTGATTGTTTTACAGATTCTGAAAGACTTGTGGAAAGGTCAACTTAAATTTATATTCAAGCACAATTTCTATAGAGTAATTTTATTTAATTATTCAATTAAACTTTTCGAAAACTCTGCTCAAGTTTTTGTGATACATGTTTAGTTAGATTGTTTCTTTTATATGAGTACTGTTACCCGCGACTTCGTTCGCTTCCACAAAGTAATTTATTCGATACCGAGTGCCCCTGTAACCGTATACTATAGGTATCTTATTTCACCCTGTAGGGCAGTCAGTCAGGGTTTCATTTGTTAATAAGACATGTAGATAATAATAATAATGTTTTGGACAAATTTACACACGGCTGTTTAGTCCCAACTAAGCCGAAGCTTGTAAATGGGTACTCAACAACTGATAAACATACTTAAATACTTTTAAATAAATACTTAAATACATACAAATACCCAGAATCCGAAAACCAACAGTTATGCTCATCACACAAATGTTGGTCCCGGGTGGGAATCGAACCTACGACCTTTGGCGCAGTAGGCAGGGTTACTACCACTACGCCAACAGGCCAGTCAACAACGACAACAGGACGGGTCAGATAGATTGGGTAAAACCTTTTGTTGATCATCATCATCATATCAGCCTGTAGACGTCCACTGCTGGATAAAGGGATCTCCACGACGACCGGTCACCGACCAAATCCGATTTTTCATCAGCTGCGTCAAAATCCGTTCAGTAGGTTTGTTGTGAGGCCTGAACAGACCAACAAAATATTTAAAAATTGCACAGTCCACCGACCCGCACTAGGCTAGCGTGGTGGACTATAGCCCGAACGCCCTCGATGAGAGGGTAGGCCTGAGCCCCAGCAGTGGGGACATGTTAATAGGCTGTTGATGATCTATACTAATAATACAAAGCTGAAGAGTTCGTGTGTTACGCGCTAATCTCAGGAACTATCAGTCGGTGTTAAAAATTTTGAGAGTCCCACTATAAAGTCAACGTATAGTTTGCCAAAGAGCGTTACTAACTACCAACAATCAAAGGATACGACGTTCGACAAGTCGCCATACACGATGATGATGTTGAAGAAAACTCACAGTGCATCGAGCTCATTTTAATATACAGGATGTAAAATTATTACAGCCACGTTCGACGTATTGGAACGCGATAAAGCAGTAGATTTACTGGTCTCAAGCGACCGTTTATACTCTGCGCTATTATGCTGATGCCATTGTAATATCTTCGACGCTTGGCTCGCTGGACGCTAGCGGCAAGCTTTATATTTTTGAGATGATAAAATACACTATATATTTAAAAGCTGTTCCCCAGAAGTAATAACCATTTTAGTGAGACAAAGAAAATTCATTTATAGAAGATAAAATAATAATTTATTTACATTTGAATAGGGTACAATAAAGTTGGTCGTTAGCAATAAATCCTCGTAATTCAGCCATTCTTGCAACAATTTAGAGTAGAATAATATATACATAGGTGGACGGATAATTAGAAACAGAGGACGATTTTCATACAATCGAGGTCACTTTGAAGCCATGGTTCTCCGTGAAGGATTGATCGGGGCATGATCTGATGATGGTCATCGAAAGAGTAGATGGAGGACTTTCAGATCGCTATAGACATCCAACTGATCAGATGAGCCGTTTGGAAGCAGCATCGTCATGATTCCTTAACTTTTAGATTTTCATACATTTTGATGCCATTTTGAGTTTTTTTTTCTTCATGATGATGCTGCTTCCAAACAGCTTATCGGATCGGTTGGATATCTATAGCGATCTGAAATTCCTCCATCTACTCTCTCGATGACCATCATCAGATCATGCCCCGATCAATCCTTCACGGGGACCCATGGCTTCAAAGTGACCTAGATTGTATGAAAATCGTCCCCTGTTTCGAATTATCCGTCCACCTATGTATAAACATTTAGAATAGAATCAGATGCAGAGGCAAGCGGCAACCAACAACGCCCAAACATTTCTCAAAAATTCCATAGCCGCATCTCTAGAAAACCGTAAAGTAAATGTTCACTATAATATCAGATAAAATGTACCCCAAAAATAACAAACTCTCACATTCCACCGCAGAGCCTAATTCCGGCTTCATATTTAATTTACGCCAGGCATTATGATTCCAGGGCCGGATTTGAGCGGGCCCGTAATGCTTGTTTTACAGCACCCTGTAGAGTCGTTCGACACCGGACTAGGTGTGATACCCTATTCCATTTATGTCTAATTTGTGCCGGTGCCTCTCTTATTAAGAATTGATACCCTGAAGGTACAGAAGTAAAAACGGAGTGTTGTGGTGACATTTTTTTTATTTGATATTAACTTTTTTATGGCTTTTAGGATGGGTGCTTTAGGTCGGAATCTGCGGTACAACAGGGTACAATGGATAAAAAGAGAACTTTTAAAGGGGTGGTCGAGATTATACACAAAAGTTGCTTTTGATGGATATAATGTATATAATTATGTTACTGAAATTAAATATTTACCAATATCCCTCAGAGTGTTATAACGGGTTTTGCGACCCAAAAAACAAGATCAAATACTAGACTTATGTGAAGTCTAGATAGAGTTCGTTTTTCAAAAACCAAAATCTGACAGCCACATTCTAATGAATATAGACTACGCCAACCAGTTTATATTGGTTTTGTTTCCACTGACGTGCGGTCGACCGTACCAACGAGTTTTTCTCAGTCAACCAATCAAATAGGTATTTCCTTGCTGATTGGATCATTAATTGTATATCACACATACATAATATATATAGGCAGGTAAATTACTTCTTCACACAAAATATATTTCCATCGAAATGGAGCTTCATTAATTTTAAAATGAAACTATTAGCCCGTCGGTGCATGAAAAAATTTAATTCATTTAATTGAAAAGGTACTCTGGCACTGAAGAGCTTTCCAGCGAAACGACGGATAGGTTAAATGGGAGCTTTGCCGATATTACTGTGACGTTTAATTTTAATTTTTTATAGGAGAGTGCTCTGCAAACTTTCGCTTCCACAGCGACGCGTTAAGGGGATCCCAGACACACGCGGCCTGCGGTGGCGGTGGCGGCCTGTTGTATTCCCTATGCAATGTATGTGAGACTTCAGACACGCGCGGCCTGCGTTTCCATATTGAGGCTGCGGCCTGCGGTATCTGGGATACGCTTTAGGCGAATAAACGATACATTTTTTTTACAATTCCTATGGCTATGAAGCTTGTTTTTCAGCCCACTGTGCGACGCTGCTGTTAGCGTCAGTGGTGTAGTGGGAAAGACGCGGCCTGTCATGTCAAGAGGTCCGAGTTCGTGGGTTTTTTATGAAACTTAAGTATATTTACTGACTGCTTTCAAACGGTGAAGGAAAACATCGTGAGGAAACCTGCATACGCCGATGAAGAATTTATTAGGCGCATGTGAAGTCCACCAACCCGCACTGGGCTAGCGTGCATATACCGCCCTCGTTGATAGGGTAGGTTAACCAACAGTGACTTTGGGGATATATTATTAGGCGCTAATTAATTACGCTACTATAAAAACTAAGTCAAAGTCAAAACTATTTTATTGCGGCACTGCGCGCCGTCAGAATACGGTTCACCCACATTTCATAGATCCCTGGCGGACCAGCACTGTGCGCTTTTCGCGTTCTTTTCTGCTGCGCACGTGCAAAATGTGGAATGACCTTCCCTCTGACGCTTTTCCACAGCGCTACGATATGGGGTCCTTCAAGAAGAGAGTCAAAAGAGCTCCAACCTTGGCCGGCGCCGCACCAGCACCCCCCGGGTGTTGCACGTGTCTACGGGCGGCGGTGACCTCTTAACATCAGGAGGCCCGCCTGCTTGTTGCCCCCGTAGCAATAAAAGAAAAATGTAAGTACACTGGGTATATTTATACAACGTCAATTTTTTATCTACCACCGCTTCCAAGGTGTTAGCGCTGGGAAGAAGATGCGGCGCAACAAACTTTGTGTGTAGTTAAGTATGTGAACTCTATATAAGTACTTTACATTAAAATTTTAGAAACAATAATTAGTAGAAAGAAAAATAAGTCAAAAATATATTAAATGTGATAAGAAGAAGAAATACGCCGTAGAAGAAACTCTTAGGCGCATGTGAAGTCCACCAACCCGCACTGGGCTAGCGTGGTGGACTATAGCCCTAACGCCCGCGTTGAGAGGGTAGGCCTGAGCCCCAGCAGTGGGGACATTGATAGGCTGTTGATGATGATGGTATTAAATGTGATAAGTTTTAAGAAGAAATACAACCGCATTATGTCCAGTCATCATTTTAGCATTTTAGCGTCCACTGCTGGACATAGGCCTTCCCCAACGAACGCCACCACACCCGGTGCTCCGCTCTCCGCATCCAGCCGCTTCCGGCCACCTTCTTCAGGTCGTCGGTCCACCTGGCGGAGGGGGGCGTCTCCGCTCCAGAACCCGTCTGTCCCTACGGCCGTCCGTTCTGCGACAGATGTGACTGGCCCACTGCCACTTCAGTTTGCTAATCCTTTCGGCTATTATGTCCAGTGGGCACATGTAAATTATAATTATATACGGGTCTTACACACGAACAAGTTTTATTTACCTTTGCCCGACGTTCGACCAGGTTACACTGGCCGTGGTCACGAGCTGACTGGAGAGGCGAGCTGTCATTGTTGATCGCTGTGGGTAGTTTCTGAAACTACCCTCTGCTGATCTTGTGTTATTGGAAAGTCCCGGCACACAACACTCACGGTATCCGCGGGTGTATTCGACGATAAATCACGAGATTTAAGTTTATCGATCACTGGATTCCACACAACACACAATTTAAAACCATGTTACCTATTGACATTTTTGAATTTCTTGATTTCAATAGCTTCTCGCACTATCCGCGCAAATGAATACAAGCGCAAAAGTCTAAAATGTACTATAATATGTAAATTATACCTATAATACGTCTTGCTTTGATTTCAAATGAGGAAATAAAATAAACATGAAACATAGAAATAACATTTATTATATTTATTTCGATAATCGTTGTAATTATTACGTGAAAATTTAATTGAAGGGCCACTTTCCTTTTGTAAGGGATCATGTTTCCAAAAGCAATTATTTCTGTAAAGGCATTGTAAATGTGTTATTTCGTACTTAATATGACTATTTTCGTTTAGCCCGCGGCTTGTCTGTGGATCCATTTATACTGATTTAAGGCAATACGACACAGAACACAGTTTGTGTAATTATAATAAACTATATAATTATTTACGGGTCTTACACACGAACGTCGGACAAGGTAAATAAAACTTATTCGTGTGTAAGACCCGTAAATAATTATATAATTATGAATACAAAACGCGAAAGTCTAAAATGTACTATAATAAACTAGCTGTTGCCTGCGGCTTCGCTCGCGTGGGATAAGAATTATCCTATGACCTGCCCCGGGGTTCGATGTGGCTCCACACCAAATTTCATCAAAATCCGTTCAGCGGTTAAGGCGTGGGAAGATAACAGACAGAGAGAGTTACTTGCCCATATAATAATACAAGCTTTTTCCCGCGGCTTCGCCCGCGTAGAAAAGTTTTTCCCGTGTACATTGTGAAACAGCGCCAGCTATGTAGGTGTTTTGTTACTTAAAGTGAGATTAAATTTATTAGTTTTCTCCAATATCTCATAAAACATATTTTTGAGGATTTTTCCAACATTCCCCCACATTATCGTACAAATTTAAATGTCCAATACGTTTTCAAAACTTCAGCTCAATGTCTTCGGAGCCTATTGGGTACAAAATTTGCGCATGATCGGACTTTGGGAAATGCGATCGAGCATGATTCGTCCTACAGACAAACAAACAGAAAACCAAACTTGTTACAATAGTTTTTTGATATTTATGTTTAGTTATTAATATAAGTACTTAATTATATTTTATTGTCAAAGTAAAAAAAAAATCTGTAGCTAAAATAAAAGCTTGTAAAAAAATGCTGCCTCTGACAGATCCTGGCACGTGGAACGTGAAACAATACTTTCCGCTCACAACACGCGTCCAATTGCTGTCCGACTTTTATTTTATTGGGGGTTCGTCATGATGTTTAATGAAAACCCGTTCCAGCTTCAAGCGCTAAGTGTCTAGCTCAATATTTCTATCATCGAGACTGTAGATTCGCAATACTTTCCATTTATTTCGCAGGCGATGACTCATTTTAAAAGCTTTTTTTACCTTGTTTCCTGTTTATTTGTCTGTCCGGGATGAATCTTGTGATCGATTTTTCGACCATTTTTCAAAATCTGGTGATGTGTACGCACCCACATTTGGTTCCGAAGATGTGTTAAATAGAATAGTAGTATGGGGTTGGTTTCAAATAAGAAAAATTAGTACAGATGAATCAGCATAAGAAAATTCCGCTTAATCCTTGTAGAAAACCAAATAAAGTAACATTCAGGCATTTATTACTTACTCTGTGCATTTGTTACGTAATTAATACGGGATTGTTTTTGTTTTCGATGCCTTGATATTTTCTATAATGACAACAACACAACAAATTCAAAAATAATTCATCTAATACAATACATGACCAAGGATCGAAAGCGGACCTCTCCACATAGATACTCCCTTGATACTCCGTTGCTACTCCATGGCTACTCCCTTGTGCTACTTCATGGTTACTCCATAGCTACTTCATGGCTACTCCGTAGCTACTCCGTAGCTACGACTCCATAGCTACTCCATAGCTACTCCATGGCTACTCCATAGCTACTCCGTAGCTACTCCGTAGCTACTCCGTAGCTACTCCGTAGCTACTCCATAGCTACTCCATAGCTACTCCATAGCTACTCCATAGCTACTCCATGACTATTACATGGCTACTACATTGCTACTCTATGATCACTCCATGGTTATTACCTCGAGAACCCTCAACTGCGACAACCCAAAACTGCTACCCTTTATTATTCCCGATGACGTTATCAACCCCGCATTGTTCTAGTGTCGATTACCGAACACGTTCGGGCTGCAGCGACGCAGCACGTTCACAATGGAGCCACGAATTTTGTTTGTCACAACTTTTTTCGATGAAAACGCGGATCGTTAATTGGTTTCGCACAAGGAAATTGTTTGGACAGCGTGAATTTGGTCACTATTGAAGCGGTAGGGTTAGCTTTTGACAGCTTTTGAGAATGAGCGATTTTTCAGTAGTTACCTACTAAACTTTTTGTATTTTTACAGCCTTGCTCACTTACTTTTGCAAGCATTCTCGCACTTTGAGATGCAGCAAATCGAAGTGTTTATTTCTTTTTTGTTAGAGGTGGGTAAATACTGGAAATTCGATTATTGGTATCTCTAGCATCTACTTCTACTACCTATCTTAGTATCATCACGTTACTCATTTTAATATTATTTACGGATTAATCCAGGGTAATAGCTATCACTGCACCAAGTTTCATCCGACGGAATCTTTTCAGTCGTTATATCGTAAATGAGTAACAAATTTCAAAAAAATTCATTTTCACATATTCAAACAAATATTTTACTGAAAGGTATAGAAAATTTCACTTTTTTTTTCTCATGCAATGGTTTGTCAACATCAGACATTTCGTCACTGAGCCCGTGCTATTTGAAAAAGACTATACACATGTTGTTTCATAATAGCATGTATGGCGCGACGTGTTCAGTTTTGAGCGAGCAAATTACTGTAACGATCGTATTCAGTACTGCAATAAACTGTTGCTCTGTTATTTTTATTTAGATTTTATTAAAGCGCACATTAAATATATACTTATTTGTACACCAAACTATACTGATTGCGATTCAGATTGAGAGAGATTAGCATAGTGTAAATATTAGTAATATTCCACGTATCGGAAGACGCAGTGTAGGCACGCCTCCCACAAGGTGGACCGACGATCTGGGACGGTCGCGGGACTCGTCTGGATGAGGTTAGAGCAGGACCGGTCGTCGTGGAGATCCTTGGGGGAGGACATTGTCCAACATTGGACGTCTACAGGCTAATATGATGATGATGAAATATTAGTGTGCGCAACCAGTATTTTTTGACGTGCAAATTTGTTTTTATTGATGTATTAGGTTAGATGTTTATTTAAATACAACACTTTTTCTACCATTGCGACCTCTACTTGCATTTTTCCAATATTATGTTATTTTGGATTTATTAAAAAGACTTTAGTAACTAATTTAGTTTCAGCCAAAATGCAATGATCTTTGACGTGATGACGGACAGACTTGTGGAGCTATGCAGTAGAAACCTCGTACACCTGCAGCTTACAAAATACTTGTAATTTATATTTAACTAGCCGATGCCCCGCGACTTCATCCGCGTTATAAAGTATACTATTTATGTGTTATTCAATTTTTTAACCCGTTCTAATCATACCAGTTTCTTGGTTTTAAAGTTTGTCAATAGATGGCGCTAGGTGTATTTTACACCCCGCTATCATTTGGTTCTTCTCAACATATATAAAATAAGCGTGCAAATTATCCACCAGTTTTTTACCTCTTTATTAATAGTATAGTTATAGATAGATATAGATTTTATTTTATTGACCGAGCGAGCGAAGCGAGCGAAGCGTCTACGTTTCGAGACTGGCCAAAAATGCTCTTGTCCGGCTGTCTGTCTGTCTGTCTGTAATTCTCTACAGGTCGCATTTTTCAACCGATTTTGACGAAAATTTGGCATATGTATAAATTAATTAAACCTACAAAATGAGTAGAATAAAATTTTGAAAAACATTTTTTTAGAGTACCTACCATACTCGCAAAGTGGGAGTGAACTTATCTTTTCTTGTGAATCCCATAGTGTGGGATATCGTTGGATAGGTCTTTCAAAAATATTGCTGGTGTGTGAATACCATTTTTTCGATTTAGGGATCCGTTGGCGAAATATTAAGCTTTAAAGCGGTAATTTTTGTTAGAGTCACGTGTCCCCCCCCCCCTGCCAGCTAAACGGTTGCTTCTGGAAATGTGAAAAAATTCATGGCAGTAGCATATATAACGTAGTTACAAGGAAAACTATTACGGCTAAGTAGGTTCTATTAGTTTTTGAGTAATAGTGGATCGACTTAAGAAAGTTGAAAAAATAAATTATGTTCATAGAACTGCATACGTAAAATGGAAAATTATTTTTTTCCGCGTGATATCCATGGTGTGGGGTATCGTTGGATGGGTCTTTCAAAAATATCGCGGGTGTGTGATAAACATTTTTCGATTCAGGGATCCGTTTGCGAAATATTAAGCTTTAAAGTGCTAATTTTTGTCACTTTAGTAGGTACTTTTTCTGTTTCCAAAGTTGACTTTTGTTGGTTTCTTTTAGGTTTGGTTTATAAGGGCTGGCGAGGTCTACTGTTCTCACGGAACTACTAGTTTTAGGTTAATAGTTTTAGTTTATTTTAGGTTAATTTTAGTTGTTTTTATATTTATTTGTTCTTTTTTGTTTCCGTTTTAAACTAACGAATTATACATTATAAAGAGGTAAAAAAAAACTGAAACACAAGATTTATTTAATACATTTTATTACTCTTTTACAAGTTGTCCGCCAATTCTTTGAGTATCTTAACACCTAGGAAAGGTAAGTATTTTAAACGTATGGTATGAATGATGAATGAAAGATGAGAAATTATAGTGAAATTATAAATAATGATAGTATAATGATTTTGAAATAACACATTAATTAACATGTCAACTACTGCGTACTTATACAGTGAACGAAATATGAATGGTGGATGAATATGAAACTTAGACAAAGTATCTAATGATAAGAGAATGAAAATGTACTGTTGTCTTGTCACCCTTTTATAAATAAATGAGCATAAGCTTCATTCTTTTTCAACTTTATATTCTACATCAAGAATAATATTTCAATCAATTCTATTTGTTTACAAACAAACACAAAAATCAAGCCAATAGCAACTTTTATGTCGTGATAAAGTGAAAGATAATTTTGTTGCATAGTGTACCTCTGATAACTTACAGTCTAGTCTAAATCTGACATAAAATCTAACAAAATGTCACAATAAAAAATTCAGCATAAAAATACCTAAACTAAAATATGGGGAACGAGAGTGCCTCGAGTGCCTCTAACAAGAGCAAGTCACCAAGTTGAATGTTATAAGTTTAAACTGTATGTAAGTACAATGAACATAGCACAAGCCAGTCAATACCTATTATGAAATCTGAATTATTATGCTTTTGATTATCGGATAATCGTTCAGTCAGACTCACTATGAACTACTTGGGTTGCTGCCACATATCGGATTTAATTAAAAATTTGCAAATTCTTACAAATACTTGGCCGCTTTTTGAACTGTTTTTGGTTGGTAAATCTTTTAATGCAAAATTAGAATCGAGTGAGAATAGGATGAAAGGAATTAAACTCTATATTTCCTGTAATAAATGCCCTCGGGTAGCTCTTCTTCGGGTTTCGGTTTAGGCGCATACGGGTTTTTGAGAGGATCTGCGTTTAACCTGAAAAATACAATAGTTGTTTTAAAACAGGAGAGCCTATAACTGATGTTATAAATCCGAGAATGAGTTTGTTTCAAATGAAATGAAACTAGTACTATGACACTATTACTACGTCATAGAACCATGGAATTACTGAGTAATTTCCCCATTTTTAGGGTTCCGTACCTCAAAAAAGGAACAAAGGAACACTTCGTTGTCCGTCTGTCCGTCCGTCCGTCTGTCTATACCATTTTTCTCGGGAACGCGTGGAGGTATAAAGTTGAAATTATTATCAAATACTGAGGTCTGCAGTCCTTTAAAGCTATGAAAAAATTAAACTTCTCAATCAACGCAGTCAGAAGATATAGCCGATTTTGCCGCATTTTTTGTATCTTGGTCCTCAAAACCTATGGGGTACTTCCCGTTGACCTAGAATCTTAAAATTTGGCAATAAGGAAGGTCTTATAGCACAAGTAAAGGAAAAAATCTGAAAACCGTAAATTTGTAGTTACATCACAAAAAAAATTTTCTTGTACCAACAAACTTAACTTTGCGGATGAAATTTTAATTCCGATTTACTTATTATTACTTTAATTAAGTTGGTACGAAACCCTCAGGGCGCGAGTCTTACTCGCACTTGTCCAGTTTTTTTTTCTCTTTTGGCGTTGTTAAACAAAAGTGGTTAACATTTTTTAAGAACTTTGTTAACCGACTATGTAAAAGAGTACGTCATTTAAACTTTGGTCACGAAAATGTATCGTTTGTCTGCTTTCAACGAGTTCTGGCACCATTTCAAGCGCGCATGAACTACTAGAGTTACTTCTAAGTGAAATGAAAAATACAATCTGACAATTTATTGTCGCGCGCTGTAAGTGACCTCACAGAATAACTCGGACGTTGGCACGAACGACATTTTCTTCTGCTAAAAAAGTATTTTTGGACATTTTCAAGAATTACTAAGAAGTAATTCTAGGTAACATACATGTTGGCTTAGTTGGTAGTGACCCTGTACACAACCAGTCACATGTAAAAAAATTGATCTTTGTCTGAACAACACTTAACTTTAATCAATCCCAAAACAATAACAATGTTTTGGACAAATTCAACACACGCCTGTTTAGCCCCGATAAACATAATAAAAATATACTTTTAAATAAATACATAAACACATACAAACACCCAGAAACCGAAAACCAACAGTACACTCATCACACAAGTGTTGGTCCCGATCGGTAATCAAACCCACGACCACTGGCAGGGTCACTGCCTACTAAGTCAACAGGCCAGTCAAGTCAATCCTTACTTGTAGTGAGCAATGGCCTGTGAACAGTCCACGTTGTACCACCAGTCGCAGGCGAACTTGGCCTGGTCGAAGAGTGTGCCGTTGGTGCAGAGGAACGACGCCCCCTGGTGACCCTCGCGCCCGTCGTGGCAGACGTGGTAGGCCTGAAACATAATTACTTATATTATAATACGCTGCCGGTAAAAAGTTTGGATTCACTGCAATATATAAACTTAATAAAATGGTTTATCCTGACTGATCTATCAATGCACCGCCAAAACTACTATGTCTAAAAAGTATAACAGTAGAAGAAGACGACCTAAAAAGTATAGCATCCGATATGAAAGGATATTTGAAAATTTCAACTTTAAGGAGGAAAGATGGAGGAAGGGAATTTTGTACGAAAGGCTTTTAACTTTGAAGTTTGAAACATGAAAACTTTAATGGCAGCCACTGAGCTTATATAAATAATGACGTTTTTCAGGGTTTTTGCCTCTTTACCATTTTAAGCAAAGAGTATCCGAATGAATGGAAAACCTAAGGTTACCTACCTCAACTTGATCCATGGTCGAAACGACTCATGATTAAAAATAATAAAACAAATAACTTTTGAATTTCTCTTTTCCATCAAACGATTATAATCTGAAGTAAATTATCTTGATTAAAATAATAACTTTAGATTACAGCTAGGGCATTTTGGTCTGTGAGGTTAGCGATGTTTCCAAGCGACGAAGTTTTCAAACTTATTCAATTTGAGGGTAATTGGTCGGTCCTAACAATTCCGTCAAAATTTGCCACATAATTTGATATTTAGTTTGATAGATCAAAGAGTTTGAAAGGACCAATTGTTGCTTTCGTATTGTTCTACTTGGCGGAGAGGGTTATTTCAATGTAGGTAATAGATTTTCTCGAAACTTATGTACACTTACTGACTGCTCTCTAACTGTGAAGGGAAACATCGCGAGGAAACCTGCTTACGCCGAAGAAGGAATTCTCAAGGCGCATGTGAAGTCCACCAGCCCGCTCGTGGTGGACTATATCCCGACGTCCTCGTTGAGCGGGCAGACAGTAATATTACTAGTAATACGATCGACAACACAAACGTCCCTTCAGACGATCTAAGTTTTGACAGAGCTTGCAGCAGTGCTTGTAGCAACAGCTCGGTTGGTAACAGCAGGACCCACCTCTGCTTCACCAAAAATGATACAAATGAAACTTTCATCTTTGTTTTAAAACAAATCCTTGTGCATCCTTTTTTCCTCCGTGTTTTCCTCGTGTGTTTGGTTCGCACGCTGGGAACAATCTCTTTACGGCGCTAACGTACTTGCTCGCATTGCACTCCCAATTGAATATTCCCAGAGTGGTCAGGGGAATAAATTATTGCCCGCTTTGTGACCGCTGCCCCCGAGTAATGGTACTATTGTGCCCTGTATACCCGATAAGGCCCGTTTCTAACAAAGCTTGTTCACAAGCTAGTAGTAGAAATACCCAAGAAAACAAATCATATTAGGTATGTATACTATAACAAAACAGATTTTATAAGTCTAATAGAATTTTTAAAATACTATAAAGTTTAATATATTATATTGTATTATTTTCAGATATCAAAGGTGGGTGCAAAATTATAGAATGGCCGGATATCGAGTAATGGTCGAAAAATTGATCCAAAGATTCCTTTCGGACAGACAAATAAATAGGAACCAAGTTAAATAAAAGCATATAACCTGTAAAAGTAACTCTAGATCTGATCTGACAGTTTATAGTTTCTTACTTGTAACTCAGAGGCTACCAATATTTCACATTATTAGATGTGCTGTCCACAGCTCTGTTTTATTTTATTTGCTCGCCTGAGGCAAGTGTTCGGTGCAGTGCACTTGCTCCGTGTGACCAGTATCTTATAGAGGTTTAATGAATTCACTACAAGAAATATAGGGTTGTGAAATGCGCTGTGAATTCGGAAACGGAGCTTTTTTTAAAGCATTACGCTATTGCGTGTCGGCCAAGTCTGGTTTAAAGTCGTTATGAGAAAATGAGATTTAAATTAGAGTCGGTTTAAATTAACTTAGAGGTAAAGTCACGACTTTATAGAAGGATTTTAAAATGCGCTAAAGATTTCTTAATCTAGTCGAACACGAATGTAGATTTGACGGATAGGAAGGTTGTTTTACTTAAATCTGAGGACAAACTACTTGTTACGTTTATTGACTATAAATTACTTAATAATCGAAAGATACTCAAAACTGATAAGAAGGTACCACATTATTTTTTTGCAGATTTTAAAACGGTTCCTAATTTATCATCCAATGCATCCAACCACTTCCGACCACCTCGGTCGTTGGTCCATCTGTCAGCGGGGTGTCCCACTCTCGCTCTCGTACGTCTCGTACTTTGTCTGCCCAATCAGCCGTTAGTTTTTTAACGAAGCGTGTCTATAATTACGGCATCCTGTCTCCACATTGGCATACATTCCCGGGTGTGCCGGCACGTTTGTGCGGCTACCAGCGACTCTTCAGCTTGCTAAAAGCGTGTCTATTACCTGGCAACCCGTCTCCACATTGGCATACATCCCCGGGTGTGCCGGCACGTGGACACGGCTACCAGCGACTCTTCAGCTTGCTACAAGCGTGTCTATTACCTGGCATCCCGTCTCCACATTGGCATACATCCCCGGGTGTGCCGGCACGTGGACACGGCTACCAGCGACTCTTCAGCTTGCTACAAGCGTGTCTATTACCTGGCATCCCGTCTCCACATTGGCATACATCCCCGGGTGTGCCGGCACGTGGACACGGCTACCAGCGACTCTTCAGCTTGCTACAAGCGTGTCTATTACCTGGCATCCCGTCTCCACATTGGCATACATCCCCGGGTGTGCCGGCACGTGGGCGCAGGAGAAGCCGGTGTCCGGCACCTGGTGGTAGATGGGGTAGTCCACGCCGGGCACCCCGGGCACGTTGCGGAGGTCTTGAGGCTTCTCGTGCTCCCGGAGCGGCTTCCGTATGATGGCCTGCTCGAACTGCTGGTAGTAAGGCTCGTAGCGCTGGAAACAAAAAAAATTTGAAAACCTTAAGAAAGACGGAATTTTTATAATAATTTTTTTTAAATTTTTATAATAAATTTTATAATTAAGAAAGGCGATTTTCCTATTGGCTTTTCTGGACACAATCCTATTTCATGTTTTAATGAATTCTTTTCGAAATTGATCGAATAGAAAACTATTCAACGAAAAGGCTCTATGAGGGAACAAGACTACTTACATGGTACGTACAGTCGACCGCACGGCAGTGGAAACACTTTGCCCTTGAGCTGGCCTAGCCAATACCTACGGAGTTTCAATATTATGAGACCTGTTTGTACTGGTTTTGTTTCTACTGACGTGCGGTCGACTTTTTTTTTATGTTTTACGTTATGTTTTTTTAATGTCCTCAAGCGAAGCTAGCGGTCCAGGTTAAAGTCTAAAGAACTTGATTTTGTAGTCGACTGCTAAATTCATAACCCTCCTCTAACTTTGCCGTAGTTAGGTAAAAATCTTTTTAAGGTAAAATCCAACAGGAGTGCTGTAGCGTGAAATCGCGGCAATAAAACGCGTACCACGCCGCTGCCCTATGAATATAAGTAGCTTAACACCGTGTTAAAGCGTGACACACACTGGGCGGCGGCGTTGCGAAAGCGTTGCGGCGGCGAAGATTTGTATGAAGAACGCGCCGCGCCGCCGCCGCTTTGATGTAAAGGGGTTCATACTATTTCGAACATTACAGAAAAAAACCGCAACGCTTTCGCAACGCCGCCGCTCAGTGTGTGTCACGCTTAAGCGTCCGCGAATCGCGAAGCGTATATTTCGATAACAGCTTAACAATTCCATATCATTAACTTTCCTTTCATAATCTTTGAATGTAGCGCAATTAATGACAAAACAAGATTTAATTTTAATGAACTAATTCAAATCAAGTTACCTAGGTATAAGCCTGTTGAAATGAGATAGAAGGAAAGCTGGTAACTGATCTGCAGTTACATAATTAGTTAACCTTAACTCAGATCCAGTTTAGTTGCGTAATCACACGTGTCTTTTTACGATCGGCGACCTGTTTTTACATAACTTTTGTTAAGTCAATACTTTTGTTATGTTAAGTTGAGTTACAAGCACAGATAGTAGTAATTAATTTAAAGTACAGAGTGAGCGTCAGTGGCTTCTAGGATAAGACGCGACCTATCATATCGAAAGGTCCGAGGTTCGATCCCCGGTTGGGCCATGTACCAATGGGTTTTTTCTCGAAACTTAAGTACATGTACTGACTGCTCTCAAACGGTGAAGGAAAACATCGTGAGGAAACCTGCATACGCCGAAGAAGAAATTCTTAGGCGCATGTGAAGTCCACCAACCCGCACTGGGCTGGCGTGGTGGACTATAGCCCGCATGCCCTCGTTGAGAGGGTAGGCCTGAGCCCCAGCAGTGGGGACATTAATAGGCTGTTTATGATGAAGCCATTTACTCCTAAAACATTTACTGCAAGTGAAGCTAATCCTTAGCTAAATATTATAATCCTCTGTGGCTAAATCCAATTATGTGTAAGTGTAGTGAGAGGGGGCAACGTACTATGCGATGTGCGCGCGCGCAGCTTGTCACGGCCGCCCGGGCGTTGCGGCACCGACCGTGCAAATATCGATGCCGCTCGAACGAAAGGTCCGACTGGGTAGGTAGCTAACATTGGTCAGCTTGTTAAATGCTGTGGTGGAAAGGAAAGTACCCCAAATATTTAAGACTAGCCGATGCCCCGCGACTTCATCCGCGTTATAAACTATACTGTTTAAACGTTATTCAAATTTTTTTTACCCGTTCTAATCATGCCAGTTTTGTAGTCTTAAAGTTTGTCAATAGATGACGCTAGGTGTATTTTACACCCCGCTATCATTTGGTTCTTCGCAAGATATTTAAGATAGGCGTGCAAATTATCCACCAGTTTGTACCTCTTTATTTTAGTATAGATATAACTATAAGATTACTTAAGAGAACCATTCTCTTATTTTCAAAAAAAAGGAACTGAATTCAAAGATTTTTATGAAACCTGAGAACTCTGAACCGGGAATCAAACCAGAAAAAATAATGTTAAAAACCATTTGTATTTTTATGGTACGATCGAAAGGCTCAATAATAAAAATCAATTCCTAAGTAACCTAGCATCATAAATTAAATTAAGACCATGTTTAAAGCTCAGTTAAAAATTTGCTCAGGACAAATGAATACTTAGATTTTTCGCTGTGACTTTTTACTAAGACCTTTAGGTTTTGTGGTTAATTTGCATGGTATTTCTTAACAACAAACAAATTCACAGCTTAGCTTGATAACGCCTGTAAGTACCCATATAAAATGATACAAAAATATGTAAAAAGAGAAGCCGCGCTTAGCGCACGCTAATAGATTTAATGATCAAGGAAAATTCACCTCTTGCGTAAATGTATACGTACATGCAATCGTCAGGGTATCCTTCCTTCCCCGCGCAGTAGGTACCTTCATTAACTTTAAAAGATTCTCACGCAGAGATCAAACAAGGCACTGCATTACTAACAACTCAATAAGGCGCCACTCTGCGAGCAAAAAAGGAAAAAATACACCTCACCGGCAAGGTGAGAATTTGTGAAATTACTCCTGAATACCAATTTGGTAGCACGGCCAAGTTTCAAACAATTTCCACAGCGAGGAGCTTGATCAAAGAAATGAAACTAAAAAACAGGCGTTCCTTACGAAAATGAAAGTAAATTTAACCAACAGTAATTCGCCTTTGAAGGGCTCAAGGGAAACTTGAGAGAAAGGAAAATTGCAAAAGTTAGTGTTCCCTTATGGGCGCCCGAGTTATTGCTACTAGATATTTTAAGGTCGCGGACTGGCCCGCCCTTTATCGCAATAACTCTAGTTTAAACACCAATTATATCAAAACTTCACCCTTTGTGAATTATGAATTGCTATTCGGAAAGTTGTAATAAGTTAAAAATTATGGCGGTCGTTGATACTTTCACAGTTTGAGTAGGGTTTTCTAGGCGCTTGCCTCCGGCCATGCAGTAGCAGCCTTTCTGTTGCAGGTGTCTTTAGACGGCGGTGACCTGTGACCATGCCTTTGAGAATAACAAACGTTGATACTTTCATAGTTTGAGAAGGGTTTTCTAGGCGCTTGCGCTTCCGACCATGCAGTATAGCAGTCTTTATGTTGCAGGTGTCTTTAGACGGCGGTGACCTGTGACCATGACGTTGATACTTTCACAGTTTGAGAAGGGTTTTCTAGGCGCTTGCGCCTCCGGCCATGCAGTAGCAGCCTTTCTGTTGCAGGTGTCTTTAGACGGGTGACCTGTGACCATGCCTTTGATAATAAAAACTACTACTACAGAATGAATGGTTACCATAGTTTCTGTTCATACAATTTTATTTAGTAGTTGTTCTCCGTTCAACGAGTTGGGCAGTATAGGATAATATAAATAGTTTATTATAAATTCTTTATTTCAGGCAACTTCTTACAACTAAAAGTTACAACCGTGATGCAACAATTGTTACAACTTGGTTACAACAACGGTCAAATTATGACACAAGCGAGCGAAAACATTGACATGATAGTACGAAATGACTTTCTAAAGATTCCTTACATCTTTGACTAAAATTTAAAATGCTGATTAAAATGTAATGTAATGTTTCAGCCTGAGTGATGACTAAAATCAAGAAGTTTCGAACCTCTTTTGTCGCGCGCGCGCTCCCTGTGGAGATCGCATCTTGCAAATTTAGTATGGGAAACGATGAAAAATTCTGTGTCGAAATCAGGGGGGGTGCGGACAAATGAAGCGGATTAGCGGGAGGTAGTTGCTCATACAAATTTATATGGAGTTTGAAAATGAGAATGTGTGAGTGAGTATCAATTTCGATATACATTTGGCACGATTTTGGCACCCCCTAAAATGATTTTGTTACTCATCCATATGGGAGTAGCTTTATTTAAAAAATTCATGACTAAAATCGTTAAATAAATATTATAGAAAAGTATGTACGATTAAGCAAGGAATTAGGATACTATTTAATTAAGAACTACTCAATCATCAACAGCCTATTAATGTCCTCACTGCTGGGGCTCAGGCCTACCCTCTTAACGAGGGCGTTCGGGCTATAGTCCACCACGCCAGCCCAGTGCGGGTTGGTGGACTTCACATGCGCCTAAGAATTTCTTCTTCGGCGTATGCAGGTTTCCTCACGATGTTTTCCTTCACCGTTTGAGAGCAGTCAGTAAATGTACTTAAGTTTCGAGAAAAAACCCATTGGTACATGGCCCAGCTGGGGATCGAACTCCGGATCTTTCGATATGATCGGCCGCGTCTTATCCCCTACGCCACTGACGCTCGTATAGTACTACTCAATATTTCGCATAATCTATAACTTCAGGTTGAGGCCGCCCACTTCTCTCTCATAGAGCCTTAGGGAAGGTCCAACACGCAGGACTAGAACAAACAAGTCACAGACGAAATACCGTCTACTAAGAACAAAATATAGTATACGTAGGTGCGTTACAGCAATACAGAAAAACGCAAAAAGTATAGATCAAATCTATGAAGTGTGTAAAAAATAATGTATGGTGAATCTATGTAAGTAAGTACCTATATCAAATTCTGCTCTTGAACGAATTTTTCAATGTAAATAATAGGTTTGGTTAAATTTTAAAAAATAACAAAAAAATTATAATTTTTGTAAATAAATTATTAAGTACTAAGTAATTTAGTGGGGAGCATTATCATTTTAAATAGTTTTCTAATTTCCAAAAGTCATAAAATCATTATAAATTTTTTTAACACTTAGTCGAGAGATTCAAGTTTTATCGAAATTCAATAAAAAAAAAATTACTAAATTTCAAAAGTCGTACCCCTTGCATACGGCATGCAATACTGAATGTCATTCATACCTATTCATCATCCCACCTACCAATTGACGTCCACTGCTGGACATAGGCCTTCCGCAACACGAAGGAATTACCACTCGTTACAACCAAAAATTTATAAAAAAACCAACCCACCTGTAAGTACGCCGCATCTAAAACCTGGCCACAGAGCAACGCCGTGGTCAGCGCCCGCAGCACCGCCTTTCCCATTTCTCCGCACATATTGTACCTACTTCTGTGAACCTTCCGAGAACTAAATTAAGTTTTTCGCACAGCACTGCACCGACTGCGTGCCGAAAGAAACTGTGGTGACCGTCCAAGGAACCCCTCCACTTTGAAAAGGAATTAACATTGGTGGTAGGGCTGATGACTCGGAATTTACGAAACACGAATATATTGAGTGTAGTTTACATTTTAAAACAAAATAACATCAATTAGTACAATTGATAGACCGTATTATAGTCCTATCAAAATAATGGAAAGTACCTAAGTAAGATGCAAAACTTTCCTAATTATTTACAATCTCTTTGCAAAATGTTGTTTCAACTCCAAATTTATTCATAACAGATGTATAAATACTAGACTTAGTTTTAAATGCCATTTGAATGCTGGTTTTAGTTTCTTTGATCTAGATTTCAAATCTACTAGAAGACAAGAAGTTAATAATTAAATAGCCGGATAACCGGTACATTGAATTCCATTCAGTGGTTTTATGGAAGACGAGTCAACGCGACATTTTTATCACTAGATAAGTATTATCCAGTGGCAGTGATATAATATGACTATACACGGCGGATTAGCAGAAAACTACTGGAGCAATTGAGACGACATTTGGAACATAAAATGGCTGAAAATTATGTAAAATCCAGGATAAAATTTCGTTTCTGAGATATTACAAAACTTTAAAAAAATATAGAATCCACATCGACATGGAGAGGAAAATTCATTAAATAGTAGGTACTACAAATGGTAAATGTAAGTACGTTTCTCACACTTTTTGGCAACCCATGAAATGCATACGTTTTGGTTTCCACCTAAGAAGGATATAGCTTGCGAGCGAGCGCTTACGCAACCGGCGGTGTTCTAGCGTAGGCGACTGGTGAAATATCCCGACCGGACCGCGGCCTAGGGAAGTTAGGTACAGTTGTAAACGGTATACCTACTTCTATAAATAAATAAAAATTAAATTTCTATATTTCAGGCCGCTTCTAAACATTTGATATAGGATAGGTACTATAATAAAATGATACGATGAAGATTTCAGTTATGTATAGGGTCATTGATGAAGTAAACAATAATATACAAAAATACAGACAAAAATAATTATGAATACAATAGTAATATAGACATCTCAGAAGACAATAAAATACAGCATCACATCTCTGTGTAATTTGCATTCGTGAGCTAAATATAATGGCTCGTATACACACCGGGACTTTTATGTCGGCACTTGTGATGCGGCACAAATTTTATAGCAAGCGTTGTCGTTTTGTTTTTTGTTTCGCAAGTATTTCTTTTGTTTTGTGCCGACACAAAAGTTGATGTATGAGACATATCGGCCTCTGGTCATGGGTACACACACAGACCTGTACACAGTTTATGGTCATGACTTTACTTAGCAGCCGTCGACGACCGGAGCGGCGCTACCTAGAAACGCATAATAACCTCACAATATGACAGGCAGACAAAGTGTCGAAACCTAATGACCAGTCATTGTATATAATTAAACTAGTGTTACTTTGTGAGTCTGCTTGTATGTTTATCAGTCTTCCCTCAGGAATTAAACGGTGGAAAATTCTGCGTCGAGAAGTCACGTTGACATGGAACAGTAAAAACAATACCATAAATTTCTGGGTTTGCTTATTTGTAATGCAGTATTTGTAATGTAGTAGAAAGATTCGGAGTAAGGTGTCTTTCTTGGTTGGATGGCCACTATTGGGTCTGTTCCATCTATCCCAACAGACTATCCCAATCAATTGAGATTAAAGGAACTTTTTTCAACAAATAGCTAAACTATTGTCCAGAAAAATCATGAGGTATACATTTATTAAATTTATATAATCGACCAATATTATGGCTAGGCTGGTTGGGATATGTACCAATGGGTTTTTCTAGAAACTAAGGTACATTTACTGACTGCTGCAGCTGCTCTCAAACTGTGATGGAAAACATGGTGAGGAAACCTGCATACGCCGAAGAAGAAATTCTTAATTATGCGCATATATATATATTAATGCGCATTTGAAGTCTACCAACCCACACTGGGCTAGCGTGGTGGACTATAGCCCGAACGCCCTCGTTGAGAAGGTAGGCCTGAGGCCCAACAGTGGGGACATGTTAATAGGCTGTTGATTTAATTTTGATTTGACCAATATTATTAAATTGTCTAACTTAAAAGCATCTTATGCATTTTTTTATTATAACAAGTTTTAAACAAGTTGGTAGAATGGAAAAAGATTTCACTTGTCCCAATATAGGCATAGATGGACCAGATCCCACTATGCTACCAGGATAACAGTTAACTTTGACAGATTGATGACGACAAATGGAAATAACTAACAGTAGGATGGTAACCCTATACCTACCGGAGGTTAACGGGCCGTGAAATCCGAAAGCGTAGTTATCCAACTCTCATCATAATTGTAGAAACATAACAGACTATTATAACATAACATACAAACGCTATTACGTTATCTATACACGGTTGGCTATTGTGTGGATATTGGAAAACTCTATCATCAGTATAAAAATCTCTATCAGAAAATTTTTTTTAAACTCCGACCCAGGTTTTCCGTTCCAAATCTTTAAACATTGGGATCTAAATCTATGAATTTAATTCCCTTAAATTATTCTTGTTTGAATCCGCGATTTCGTAGTGATGTCTGAAGTTCAAAACTTCAATATAGCGTACTCCACCGACTCCGGCTAGCAACATTGCATACAAAGCAAATAGCTCTATAAAATTTCTATTTACCTTGCAATATTGCTTTCTAACTCTGCAGATGTTGTATGTTTGTATTCTATAAACAATTTGAATTGATACACGAAACATAGTAAATCGTCTTCATCCAAGCTTCTTTACGTAGCATTAATAATAATATTAATGTTTGGACAAATTTACACCCGGCTGTTTAGTCCCAACTAAGCCGAAGCTTGTACATGGGTACTCGACAACTGATAAACATACTTAAATACTTTAAAGTAAATACTTAAAAACAAAAATTTAATCGAAATAAAATTTAAATCGAAAGGTCCGGAGTTCGATCCCCAGCTGGGCCATGTACCAATGGGTTTTTTCTCGAAACTTAAGTACATTTACTGACTGCTCTCAAACGGTGAAGGAAAACATTGTGAGGAAACCTGCATACGCCGAAGAAGAAATTCTTAGGCGCCTGTGAAGTCCACCAATCCGCACTGGGCTAGCGTGGTGGACTATAGCCCGAACGCCCTCGTTGAGAGGGTAGGCCTGAGTCCCAGCAGTAGGGACATTAATAGGCTGTTGATGTACTTAAAAACATAACAAACACCCAGAATCCGAAAACCAACAGATGCATTAACAGCATTAACCTAAATACCGTGCGTAGCCCGTGGTACCACCATTTTGAGCCACCGGTGGTACCACGGCCAATTTTTCTTCCCATGGTACTACCGGTGGTACCACAATAAAAGTAAAATAAAGTTTGGACATTGAAGCCTTGTACCTTCAATTGTATCAATTATAAGTACCTATGTAGTTAGAGTTTGGAGCTTTAGTATTAGCTAAGCCGTTTTGTGAACGACGCCGGTAAGCCAGATCGACCAGTTGTTGCGAAAGTGCCCCTAACGTGCAGGGCAGACCTTCGAAATACTTGCTCTCCGGGCTACACTCACTTGCAAAATAAGTATACAATCATAGGTATACAAACCATTCGCTGTTTAATAATAATAATTGTTTATAATGACGTGAACATCTCGATGGACGTCATATTTTAATAGTGTAGGTTTTTTTCAATATATAAATTATGAGGTAAGTAAGTTGCATTTGCCAACTACATCGGTTTAATTGCCCCGGTCAAAATTATAAAAATAAAACAAAAGAATCATAGAGTTTTAAAATCATCAAAATAAATCTATTAAACTTTATCTGTTGTAGACAGGTGGTAGAGAATAATATCTGAATAACAATTATTAGTGTAAAGTGTCCCTAAACGATCATGCTTGCAACGTTTACGTGAATGTCATGCTGCAGGATGGACCATCATGCTTGCTATCAATCAATACAGTGAAGCAACGGCCAGCACGTAGTTTGCATGTCATGCACGTCAATCACTACAGCTAGACGATCATGCATGAGTGACAGCACGTATTGCATGTCATGCCGCATGATCGTTTAGGGAGCCCTTAAATACCTACATGGTGTAACAAAGTAATCCTGCATCGTATCACTGCGAGCTTTAGGTACTGATCTATTGTCGCCACCTTACTATAATTCAGTGCCAGGCTCTGTACCAGTTAAGCGCCATTTTCACCACACATCTTGGGCGTACGCCCGCTGAAAGTCATGTTAGAAGGTCATGTTAGACGTAGCATTTACACCATCTAGCGCAGCACCTAGCAAGGCATCCAGCAAGGCATAGACAAGCTTTAAAAAGTAGGTTTTGGCTTGGTTACAAGACTTTTAAGCCATATTACTTGATATTTTAATTGAGATATGGCTTAAAAGTCTAGTCCAACCAAGCCGAAACCTACTTTTTAAAAACGTTAGAGCTTGTCTATGCCTTGCCAGGTCCAGCATACATCCTGCACGTCGTGCAAGCAAATAATAATAATTGACCGAGCGAGCGAAGCGAGCGAAGCGTCTACGTTTCGAGACTGGCCAAAAATGCTCTTGTCCGGCTGTCTGTCTGTCTGTCTGTCTGTCTGTAATTCTCTACAGGTCGCATTTTTCAACCGATTTTGACGAAAATTTGGCATATGTATAAATTAATTAAACCTACAAAATGAGTAGAATAAAATTTTGAAAAACATTTTTTTTAGAGTACCTACCATACTCGCAAAGTGGGAGTGAACTTTTTTTTTCTTGTGAATCCCATAGTGTGGGATATCGTTGGATAGGTCTTTCAAAAATATTGCTGGTGTGTGAATACCATTTTTTCGATTTAGGGATCCGTTGGCGAAATATTAAGCTTTAAAGCGGTAATTTTTGTTAGAGTCACGTGTCCCCCCCCTGCCAGCTAAACGGTTGCTTCTGGAAATGTAAAAAAATTCATGGCAGTAGCATATATAACGTAGTTACAAGGAAAACTATTACGGCTAAGTAGGTTCTATTAGTTTTTGAGTAATAGTGGATCGACTTAAGAAAGTTGAAAAAATAAATTATGTTCATAGAACTGCATACGTAAAATGGAAAATTATTTTTTTCCGCGTGATATCCATGGTGTGGGGTATCGTTGGATGGGTCTTTCAAAAATATCGCGGGTGTGTGATAAACATTTTTCGATTCAGGGATCCGTTTGCGAAATATTAAGCTTTAAAGTGCTAATTTTTGTCACTTTAGTAGGTACTTTTTCTGTTTCCAAAGTTGACTTTTGTTGGTTTCTTTTAGGTTTGGTTTATAAGGGCTGGCGAGGTCTACTGTTCTCACGGAACTACTAGTTATTGCTGTATAGCAAGCCTTTTCACGACAGTTTTGCATGACATTCTAACATGAACTTGGCGGGCGTACGCCCAAGATGTGTGGTGTAATTAGTGCTTTAGGAACTGCAGCACGCTTTTGGCACTGATTTGTTTTACTTCATTATAATCAGGTAAATAGGTATACTAATCTTGTCCCGCACTGCAAAAATGTGCTTACCAGCGTTGCGTAAGTCCACCTTCGCTACTGTCTATAATAGTTTACATATTTAATTACAAGTCGATATTTAATACATTACATTGTGTCTTTTAAGTATTTTGCCCTCGAAGTGTGTATTGAAACTTACTTTAACTCTTTGACTATCAGACTGCTACATGTAGCAGGATGACAGCTAGCTAGTTAATCCGCCGGGTAATATGTCATATAATTCAGTTCGCAGTCACTCAGGCAGACACAGAGATGCGATTTATTTGAAATACTTCTATTTAAAATGCAAATACAAAATGCAAAATACCTATTTTGTATTTTTCATTTAAATGTCTTTTAGTAAAAAACATTTTGTATTTTATTTAAAATACCTTTCGAGATGTATATTGCATTTTTAATATTCATTTCAAATTGCAAAATACTTTGTGATTAAGTTTAGCCAACATTGGCAACATTACCAGTCAAACAAAATGAAATAAACGAATGGACGCTTGTATTGCCGAATTTGACCGATAGAGACTGATCAATATGACCAAAAATTGTCATGCATAAGGTGCCATGTTATCAGACGTTTTTGTTCGGCTCGGCATTGTGTTTCTATTTCTCATGATAAATACCTAAAATAAATAAAAATATCTGAGATTTGGCCAAAAGGTATTTTATTTTGAAAAAGTATTTTTTTTTTGAAATACAAACGCAAAACTATTTGGTATTTTGCATTTGAAATAGCAAATCTGAAAATTATTTGGCATTTTGTATTTAAATGCTTTTTTAAAACCATTTTGTACATCTCTGGGGTTAACTAACTTAAACTGAGCCTATTACCCCTGCCTGTTCAAATCTATAAATTTAAGCGTATCGGTTGAGTGATACAGAAAATTTACTACGGGAAATTAAAGGTTAGGTGGAAGATGGTAGAATTATAGTTTATAAACAACTCGTATGGCAGATAGAGCGATCCCTGGACACCATCCGGTAGAAACTTAGCACTGACCAAGTAAGTTACGTGGACGGTGAATTACTGGATAAGGCGTAGCTGATTCATTCATCTGAAAATGAGAAAATGGTTTGTTACGTTCAGAGAAATAACTCCGATTCTAAAAGTAAATAGACTAGAGCCTGTTACCTCGATGATTGCACTGACGTCACGATTAGGGAATACGGGGAGTAAGTAACACACTTTGGTATTTTTGTAACGTCCCTTATGCTTCGGTGTAACGTCCGTTACAGTTGTGTTTCATTCAGAAAAAAACATGCAGACACACATGATTTTACGCTGCGTCTTCCGATACGTGGTCGCCACTCGAGAACCTAGGTTTAGGCCTGCGTAGGCAGGCCTCCCACAAGGTGGACCGACGATCTAGTGAAGGTCGCGGGACCCGGCTGGATGAGGTTAGCGCGGGACCGGTCGTCGTGGAGATCCTTGGGGGAGGCCTTTGTACAGCAGCGGACGTCTACAGGCTGATATGATGATGATGATCGGATTTTACGGGCCTGGAAGCAAACTCACTTTAGGCCAATCGTGGTTTTTATCATAATGCAGAAAAACCGGCGGTTACAGCACGGCCTCCACAAAAATAGGACATAATTAGGCCATAGGGCAAGTCCAAGGTCCAGACCACAGGTTAATATCCTCACTAACACACATGTCGTATCCAGTAACTTTTATTCTTGACTGGAGTTCGCCGTATACAGGGGGTATGAGGGAAAGTTAGTTTGAAGGCTAATTCCCTGCGTCTAATAGTTGCTAACGATGTCGAATGCCGGGCGGGAAGCTGCTGGACTGAGCGCATCCTGTATAACGGGAAGTTGGCAAATACGGTCAGTTTACACGTAGGTAAGTAATTACTAAGTACGCGGATCTGGATTGTTTCAACTCACGGTTTAACACAAAAGGAAACAGAAAAACATATCGTAAGCGTAAAAACATCAAGTCAATTAGGCTATTAATTGTGTGGAGATCGCATCTTGCATATTTAGTATGGGAACGGATGGTGCCACTTACAGGGAGGGTGCGGACAAAGGAAGCGGAGTAGCGGGAGGAGGTTGCTAATACACTATGGAGTTTGAAAATGAGAATGTGTGTTAAGTATTGCCATACATTTGACACGATTTTGACACCCATAGAATGCTTTTATTACTGATCCATATGGGAGTGGCAAAATTTTTTGATTCATGATTGGGGCACAGTTCTACTCTCTCACTGCGGGTGTAGAGCTATAGTCCACCACGCTAGCGCAGTGCGGGTTGGTGGATTACACCTAATGCGCCTAATGGGCTCCCTAAACGATCATGCGGCATGACATGCATTACGTGCTGTCACTCATGCATGATCGTCTAGCTAAGTGATTGACGTGCATGACATGTAAACTGCGTGCTGGCTGTTGCTTCACTGTATTGATTGATAGCAAGCATGATGGTCCACGTTGCATGTCATGCAAGCATGATCGTTTAGGGACACTTTAAGAATTCCTTCTTCGACATAAGCAGGTTTTCTCACGATGTTTTCCTTCACCGCCAAGCCTGTGGTATTATAATCAACCGCACTTAAGTTACGAAAAACTCATTGGCGCCTACGGCTTCGAACCCACGACCTCACAAGGGCGGATCCAGCTTTGGCGCCAGGAGGGGGTCACATAGTCGTGGTCAAGTCAAGAACTTATAATTTAATTTTGATAACAATAGAATTAGTGGTCCACCTAAGTCCTGGAACCAGCTCAAGGGGGGGTCATGACCCCCATGACACCCCCCCCCCCCCCTGGATCCGCCGTTGCGATCTCATGGGTTGATCCCTTTACGTCGAGTCCCGTTAACGTCGAGCATGAACGTAAAGCGTATCCCAGACACACGCGGCCTGCGGTGTAGGCCGCAGCTACAGTATACAAATATAGGCATATGGAATACTACAGGCTGCGTGTGTCTGGGATCGCCTTATAGCAATTTAGACCGTAAAATTATCATTTTATTTTATTTATTACTGTGACGGATGTGTTCTGCCCACTGACATTTCAGCTAGCTAAATAAATTTCCAAAATTCGTAAAAGAAGTAAAAAAAATTCTAATAGAGAAATCCTACTATAGCGTTAATGAATACAGACAGGATAAATTTTAACAGAACCTTCAGTACATATTAGTTTAGTTTATTACTATGTAGTCTAGTTTTGTATTTTTTTTTCAATGTTTTAATAGATATTAATTAAATTACTATACCCTAACAGGGTGCCATGTAACCACCACCTATTTATGGCAATGTAATAATAATAAAGAATAATTCATCCATCGAAGACCCATAGTTCCGCGTCGGATCTCCGTAATCCGGACATCCTTTAAAAAATGTTTTAGGTACGTCTGTTTCCGTGACTATAATATGACATTACAACAATTCGTAATGACATTAGTGTCAATGTTAATTTGCCGTTTACACGCACGAACCGATAATTAACAGTTAATTTTAACGGTTAACGCTACTTGATCAGATAATTTCAATTATGTCCATTAGTATTCAATACCGGCAGTGATTATGGATCACTTTCGCTCTATGTGTTATTCATGAAATGGCTTTACTTCCTCGGGCTGCTGTTTTGGTGTTTGTATCAAATATAATATCAAAAAAATTATAGTCAAAAATATCAAATAAAAAATAACATTACTAAACTTATTTTATATAGGTAATCTATTTACCCTGTATCAATAAATAGTCCCACTATTGGAGTATTGATTAAATTTGACACACATTTGTAAATTTACACAATCCTAATTGTATTTACTGTAATTAAAGTAGGCTGGCATATCTCTGTGATTGCTCCAAAAACATGATAAAAAATCAAATAACCTAAAATTTCGACAATATGGCCGTCGCGGTGGCTACATCACGCACAAAATAAATACACGGTGTTTTACCCGGAGTTTAATAAAACACGTCTTACACGAAGCCATGTATTGTGTTCTGGGCCTATATTGGAAGCGCTGTTTACCTTAGGGAATACGTAATGAATACACGTTTTGGTGTTTGTCACCTTGTATATGTGTACCACTATCGTTACCCGTTCGTCTTCTGACCCTTCCGGATCGTTTTGTTTGTGGGGAAATTCTATGTGAAAATAAAAACGAAATTTATTATGGATTTCGCGTTCTAAAGGTCGTGAATATATTCAAACTTCAAACTGTCCAAAATTTCTAATTCCAGAATCTAATAATTCTGTAGAAAAGTTGTCAGTCTTTTTTGGACTTAATAGACTTGATTATCTAGATAATAATAATATAATGCAAGTATATAAGTATTAAGTATAAGTAAGATAAGTAGTGGTATTGTACTGGTACCAAGGTCCAGTCACCTTGTATCCACGATAATATTGCTCTATTTACTGTACAGGTAATTAAAAGTAGATTTAATCTAATTATTGTAAAGACAGTAGCGCCACTAAGCGAAACGGTCGAGAACCTTTTTAGTTTTGGTAGATAAGTTTGCGGGAAGATTAGGTACCAATTGAGCTAGGGCCTACCTAAAATGGCACTGTTGATCTAGAATCTATAGGAATGCGGCGGACCATTTAAGAACTATTAGTATCTCAGCGGGCTTGCCTGTGTTCATTCGAATTAGTTCCTATCGAGAAAGATAGATGGCACTGGAAGTCACGTAGCTAGATATAATCAGTAAAAATCTAGAAATATTCTAGTATTAGACTAAATACTTATGTAATCTTTTATTAATTAACATGACCTGACAAATAGGAAGCCTAACATTAACTATTTCGATCAATAACTATATTATTTGTGGATTTACAAAAGTACGAATTACGTATGAACCATATTAGCATAACGACAAGTATTAGTTTTGGTTGTTTGTAATCGGTGTCGCCGTCGTGAAGCAGTCGTGAGGCAGTCGTGTGGCAGCCGTGAGGCAGTCGTGAAGCAGTCGTGAGGCAGGCGTATGGTAGGCGTGTCGCCAGGTCTATGTATAAAAGGCTAGGAAACGTTTTTAATTGGATCATTCTATTTTGGGTCGTCACGCTGTCTCTACGAGCATCGACAGTATTTTTCATCGGTAATTTATTTTCGTCAAAGTAAATTCTTAGCGACTTTGGTCAATTTAGCCTGTCAACGTCCATCATTGGACTTAGTTAAATTTGAATTTTGGTTTGATGAAGTGTAAATTCAGTCTAGTTCTGTGCAGAACGTAGACAAGTGTAAATTCAGTCAATATTATACTCGCGAGTGAATTCAGCCAGTGAAAGTTCGCAAAGGGCTTAAAGGCAATTGAGAAGTGTCGTTATGGGGGGACGCGTTGCGATTAGGGACTGTACATCGACATGGTTCGATGGGCTAAGAGTTGGATACCTCACGGAGCCGACGAAGACTCTTAGCTTCAATGGCCTTCGGGCTAGCCTCCTGGCTGTGACGGCCGGAGAGACCAATTTTTAACAACATATTGGTCTAACAGTCACACATGTCAAAGGAAACTGTGAAACGAATTGACCAAGAGGCCCCAATCTTTTGGATCAAGCAGGCCTTCACGACCAATCTTTCGCAGAGATCTTTGTCATGGTCCCATACACGATAGGGAACCGTCCATGCTCGGCTGCCTCTGCCATCCTGGCCTTCTTGGACATTACACAGGTCTTAGGGGTTAGGCACTCAGAGAATGACCTACTCGCATCTTTCTGTCGCATAGTTAGAAGGAAATCATTGCACCGTGATTTTCTACATTACACACCACTATTTAAATGTAAATGTGAGGAATCCGGTCCTCCAGCTTTGACTATCTGCACACGTAAATAAAATAGGAATAATATTTAGGCAAATGTTAGGATGATAGGGTTGATAGGAACAGTTAGATTCATTTTAGTCCGCGGTTGGACTTAGGTCTTTTATGTTCAAAAGAACATAGCAAACTAAATTAAATTCCATTAAATTCAAATAAAGTTCATTACAAACAATTGATAGGACAATCGGGTTAAGTTAGGTACGTCTAACTTCATTGTAGTCCACTGTTGGGCTTAGGGTTTTGATACGTACAACGTAACAAATTAAAGTAAAATAAAATAAATTCCAATAAATATAATTATAGGGTACACGGCGATAGGGTTAAATTACAGGCGCTTAAAATCACATGTAAATTCGTTCAAATCCACGATTGGGCTTTGCACTTTGATATGTTCGAAGAACATCAAAATCTGTAGTTGTTATTCTAGGCATAGGGTCGTAGGACGACAGGTTTAGTATTAGGACGTAGGGAATCATGTTTAACCCGTCAAACGTCCAAGCGTAGACCATAATTTTAACTTCTATATTAAATAATTGCAATTTTTACCTAAACCTAGGTTATAAGTGGATAGGGTAGGTTATTAGGACTCTTAGTAGGTTAGTCCACTGTAGGACATAGGTGTTCACGTTGTATGTTAGGTTCCTACAAAGTTTAGAAACAATTATGTAGGTAGGCTAGTACCTATTTAGGGTAGGTTTGCAGTCAGCTGTTGACAAGCAATAATGTAGGATAGATTTTACTATCAGGCTGATAGGTAGAATAAAAGCTATAGGCTAGTATTTAAGGTAGGAAATAATAGAGACTGACAGTTCTTTATTAAATATTGATAGACATGTTGTTTGTGGAATAATAACTTAATTTTAAGGTGTTATTATATTTATCTTACCAAATAATCTTTGGGATAATAGTCAGGGAGAATTCATTATGAGTTACAATCATTTCATTAGCTTATATTAGTTTACAGCATTGCTAAAGCTTGCTAGTCAATACTTCTTATAATTATACTAAGGCTGAAAGCTGGTATATCATTCAAATACTTTTTACAGTCATATTTTAATGCCGAACCTGAAGGCGAGGTGAGTCAATGGTCTGAGGCTATACTCTCATCTTCAAACGTAAGCTAGCTGAATGAATAGCTTCTCTTACTTATCGTCAATCAAGCCGGACCTGAGGGCGAGGTGGGGTCAATGACCGAGGTTATACCCCTATTTATGAATGTAAGCATATCTGAATGAATAGATTCTTACAAACTGACAGTTAGCCGAGGCTTTTCTGTATACTACAAATCGTCAAAACTTATGGCAGGAATTGCTATTTAACTACATTTATCTTTGAGGCTAGATCCTAGAGATTATTATTATACATATTATATAATATGAAGGAACTTTATATTATATCCTTCAGTCTGTCATGGCATTTCGTCATATTTACGTTTGAACTTCGTATTGTCGAGAGATTTCTCATTCAATTGGAGGACATAGGTATATATGTGAAACTCCCCAAGACTAGACCTTCCATTAGCCTCAGGGTGGACAGGTGCAAGGATGGGGAAGGTGGTGCTTGCATAAAATAACTAAATAAGGAACTCTTGGAATTTCACTAATACTTATGTCTTTCATATGGATAAACATTAGATTTAAGTTTTAATCCAAATTTATTCTAAAACCTTCGTACTTCATCAACATCATCAAATAATTATGCTCTAGGAATAAAGTATCTCTATTCAACATTAGGTATAACTTAAGTTTCTCCAATATAGACCATCAAAGCGTAAACTACTAGGTAATCGGTTACTAGTGTCAAAACTTCTATTCTAAAAGAAATGGGTTACATAAAAATAAACACAACGTAGGAAAAATAATCTAGACGATCACAAGGCCAAATTAAGATCTAATCCCATAGATCAACTACAATCCAATAGATAGGTAATTTAGGTAAGAGCGTAGAGTTCATCATATAGGTAGGTTACTTCGATATAGGCTACGATAGTTATAAGTTAGTTAATTGTTAAGATTAGGAGGAGCCTGAGACCTTTTAGAGCCCGGGGGTCAGTACAATATGGGTGCCGCGAAGCCAGGATGTCTTGGACCGCTCTAGCGATCCAGGTATCGAACTAGGATTACTACGAAGTAATATTTTGTTTTAAATTAGATTAGAATATCTCTAGAGTTTTGTTGGGAATTAGAACTTAGATTTAGTTAGTAGGTGGGTTAACAACCCACAATTTGATGCCGTAGAAATGGAGAGAATCAGAAGTTTTGTCACAAGTAGATTATCCTTTCATCAGTGGGGGGAAGCACATAATATGACTCATCCACTTTATTTAGTTTAGATATAGGTTTAACATACCGGGTTTGTTATAACAATAGGCATAAATACTTCTTATATTTATTAAGTAGTTTATATTCTATAGTCTAGTCAACTGGGGGTTGATAGAAAACAGCAGATAGCCGGTTTAAATATCTATAGTCGGGGGGTTGCGCCAGCCCACAATAATGTTAGTAGGTATAGTTAGACTAACACTATATCTTCAAAAGTTCGTTATAGTTCGAGTTTGCACTTCGTTATTTTCCGTCACTTAGGTAAATTTGTCTTGAGATGTGATGTAGATATCCATCGAAGTTGGTATCCAAATATGCGTTCTTCTTTCATAGCTATAGACGGTATTTCGTTGATTAGGTCAATAATCTAGACAGGGCTTGACATTAAATTCTGTCCTGATATCGAAATACGCTTGTAATAATCTGAAAAAGATTATATTGGGTTAGGTTAGTGCGTATAGGTTAGGTGACGAAAATATTAAAAACAATGAGTTTCTGTAGAGAGTAATTAACGTAATTTATCGACTACTAGTAAGTTAAGTATGTAAAGGTATGATTCGGTGATGGAATACTTAATTAATGAGGTTTACGCAGTGAAATTTCAATGTAAACAAACAACAATTATGTTGTCGTAGGTACTTACTATAAAGAAATAAACCACGGTTCTTCTTTCAAACTAAGTTTGTGGATATTAGCTGTAATCCGCAAGTCGTTTAGTTCTATTCAGAATAATTAATCGTCTTTCGTACTGATTATGTAGGAGTTGTGATAAAATTATCTAAAATCAATAGGAATCAATGAGAATGCCGGCAGAATGGATGAATGCATAGACTACAGACGGATAGATAGAATGATTATCTATGGTTTGATTGGATTGACAATCATCATCTGTTTTATTTAGGCAAAGGTATCGTATATAATAACGGATACAGCCTTGTTTTAGTTATATTTTAAACTATTCGATCGGTACGGATAAATAGGGGTACGAAAAACTAAAGTATTTTCCGTAAATTTAGTTTGCGGTTATTTTCCATTATCTAAATAATATGAAACCGAAAATGGCAAGTTGTATTGTAAGTAATTTCCGGTCTCTTGTGTTTATTCGAACTTCGAGTAGACCAGGTATATGCAGGCGCCAACAAACGGGGGGTTGTGTAGGGAAAGGGAACTATTCATTTACTTAGAAAGTTGGTTTGGATAGAAAGTGGCGCCATTGCATTCAAATAAAGTAGGATACCTAGCTATCATTTTATGGGAATTGCCATTTCCAAGAAAGAAATATAGATAAATAGAATCGATCGAACTATTGTGGTAATTAGTGTTTTTCTTAATTCATTTAGAATAGAGTATAAATAAATAGTATTCGTATCGGTAGTTTTGCTTAGTTCGTTAATTAATATTAAGCAGAAAATCAGTTGAATGATTTCTCTATTGTTGTGTAGTCAGGAAGCACTTAACGCGATTGAGAATTGAGAAATGTCACTCGGTTATTGACATAGGTCAGGAAGATAAACATAACCTCTCGCGATATTATGCCGGCAAAATAATTAGATTAACTAATTATAATGAGTATTTATCCGCATAACGGGATAATAGTTGTGTTATGGTGTATGTGTTATGTGCGTTAAAGTTTATTAAGGTCAATTTTAGTGAAAGTTCAAAGTGACACTTTGAAAATCAAATGTCGTGATCGGTATGTTTATTTTGAAAAGTTTTTAAAAAGATTTATCACTTAAGTACAGAATCTTACGAGTTGTAGGTAAGACAAAGGTTAGGTACGTTCTATTACTATCATCATTCATTATGGAAATGGTAACACTCATGAGTTGTCATATCTAGGGGTAACTTTGTACCGACCCAGGGATGAACTATAGGGATTTAAACAATAAGTTTCAGTGGTAAATTTCACTACTAGGCGAAGTTTGGTACATTAAATACAAGTAGAAATATGCCAGTAGTTGTCACCATAGGTTCCGATACTAAATATGCAAGATGCGGACTCCACAGGGAGCGCGCTCGCCACCAAAGAGATTCGAAACTTCTTGGCATTTTCAGACTACAGTAGGTAGTTTATATGTATGCCTACATCTCAGCTGGTGTGTTTATGTAAAATTGAGCTAGAGACATAAAGAATTAAATTATTATTACTATTGGATAAGCTAACAGCTGACTATGGATATGTTCAGTTTCAATACTGATAATGAGTTATAACAGGAGTTAGTACTTGCTAGGCTAATGTTAAATTATTAAATTAAACAGGGTAGGTTCCGTCCGGTCAATGAAATAGGTTCTAAGATATTTGAGTTACTCGGAGAACATTATTTATAAAAAATTAGTAGATTTGCAGTAACTTCAATTTCGTTGAAGTGTGTTATCCCGGAAAGTAGGCTATCGCTGTGCCTAGTATTATATATTTTGTTCAGTTGGTGTAGCATGGTTTAGAATCAAGCTTTTGCTTTTGTATAGTAGGTATGGGTCTGTGTAGATATTAAGACAGAATAAGTTGCTATTTCCTAGCCGACTAGGAAGACATAGTCTGTAAGAGCTCGATCGAGGGAAAATGGTTTTGTGAAATTGAACCCGACCATATGATTATGAGACACTGAGTAGATTTGAAGTTCTTAGTAGGAATGTTTGTGAACTTAGTATGTATCTACTCCAGAAGTAGGTATGGTACCCAAGTAACAGGTTCCCAACCTAGCTGTTTATTTGGCTTTAAGAAATTTAAATAATAAATAGAAATTAAATTTAGTTTAAATACAGTTTATACAGGTTAATTAAAATAAATAGTTTAGGTAATTTAATATTAGGCATTGTAAGTTTAGCTATCCATAGCTGTAGTCTTGAGGAAAAGTCAGATAATAGATGTTTGGTGTCTTAGTTGTATGGAGTGGAGAATTCGTATCAACATTCGGCTGTAAGATATTATTTGTAAATACAAGTCAGTTAGTTATGATTTTTATAGTAGTAGGATCTGACTCAAGAGTAGAAAGATGAATTAAGGATCTATATTGTATAATCTATACGGGGTGGATTTCTTGATTCTGAAAGTTGGTAACCACATGTTACCTTGTACAGGGTAAACGTTGAATGAAAGTATTCATAGGTTTAGAATATTATGATCTTTTTAAATACTAGTTTTGTATTTTAATGAATTAGTAATTAAGTAGGTAGGTTGTTGATTAGAAGCTAGTGTCGAATATTCAATTCGATCCATTTATTATTCTTTAGCATGCAGAGGTCAATGATACAGTAGCTTGCATAGGTGCAGCAAGGCGGACTTATCAATACGAGCGGTTTCTTCCAGACAACCTTTTATGTTATTTTAAAGTTTAGTATTAAGCATAAGCGTAAATTAGTATGCTAGTGCGCGTAAATTTAATAATAGCTACCAGGCTTTAAATCAAATTTAGACAGTTATATTTTGCGATTATTTTTATATTTTGAAGTTATGATGCGTGCGTAATTAGAAGCGTAAAACTGTAAAGAAGCGTAGGATGAAAAGTGTATTTTATTTCAAGGGTAGTGATGGAGTGTAGCTGAGTCAGAGGATCCATGGTCTTCAAGATAAATAATAATAACGGTCACTAGAGTTTTGGAGAAATCAACAATATTATATAGAAATTAACGGTTTACTTCTTTGACCAATTAGAGAAAAGATGGGTAGAGAGGGATGTAAAGTTAATTAATAAAAGGAAAAGGGAGTCAAAAGTAAACAGTCTCGTTTCAATAATTAGTAAAATTGGTATTTTAGGAAAGTAGGATGTTGAAAAATATTATGTAAAATAAAACTAAGGGGACTAATCTTTATAAAGTTTATTTTTATTTATTAGTTAAAGTTTATTTTAATGAATGTAATTTGTTTTGATAAGATTAAGCATAGTTTGAAATTCGCGGGTCGGTTACGCTCGGAGTTGAATCGGTAAAATTCGGACAGAATTCATTAGAACATCTGTTGAGTACAGTGCTACCGATATTCGGCAGTTCAGATGCGTTCTTAATTTGTCAATAACTTTCTTAAAAATGTATTTTATTTACCGAAACTAATATCAGGAATATGAGTTTTCAGAAACTAGGTATAGCAGTATTCACTAGTATCACAGGAGCGAAAAGTTTAAAGATAAGGATCTAACGAGGAACTTAGTAAAAGTGCAAAATTGCAAGATATTATGGATGCATTCACAGAAGAGAAAATCTTAAATTATAATTATTCTTTATTATTTAGTAAGAAAAGGTATTATAATTAAGAGTCGGTATAGAATTAAATAAATCTTGGTAAGGAAACGTAATCTTTTATTTTTTACAACGAAACGGAAAGGTTAAATGATATAGTGTTAGGTATCCACAGTTATGGTAGTTGGTATTGTTTATGGTATTCACAGGTAATAAGGGTATTGTTTGTGGTATTCTCAGGTATTTATTTATGGTAATTCGTATTAAAGGTATCTAAGTAGTTGTGGTAGGTATGGTATGGTACATTGGTAGTTTCAAACAGGTATATCCCTCCTTTTCCCCAAACACAGTATTATCATTTGTACCTTTCCTTAGTAAGTTGTAAGTATTTTAGGTTTAGATTAGGCATAAGTATGTAACGTTTATAAATAAATGAGTAGCATTACCAATTGGACTACTGATCATACAGATATCAGAGGTTTCAACAAGCTTACGTTAAGGTGAAATGGGAGGCAATTTTGAAACTTTTAAAATATCTTAATTCTTTTGCTAATTACAAAAAAATACTTACGTCATGTCTTATTGCTGTTATATCAAAGTTGAATGTTAGATGAGGGAATAATGGTAGAGTGATGTATGCTGTTTACTATTTATAAAGGGGCTTTGATACATTGGTAAAATTCATTGCGTGAGTAAACTTTATTGTCATATTTTCTTTGGAACATTTACACACGACAAAAGGTCGCTTTGCGAGGACTTATGTGTTAGGTTAAATTCATCGATTGATGAATCGTCCAGATTGCAGGAAGGCCTATACTACACATGACAATAAACAAAGATTTAATCACACTGCGATTTGGTTATGAAAAGCATAGAACATTGAATTATAGTATGTTTTAATAGAGTGTGCACAAAATATTAAACACTCAATAGATTTATAGATTGATTGGTGGTGTGAACTGACATTAACATGTCAATCACATCTTAGTTAAGCAGGTGTTCATATTTCTGTTGCTACTCATAACTCGGATTTCTGACACTCACCTAGTATTAATAAAGTCGGTGGATTGTAGGATTGGTGGTTTTGGAGGAAGGTTGAATGCGGGAGTAAGTTTCTGATTCTGTAAATTTGAGTGCGTTTTGAGTGGGAGCAGATAAAGGGTCGATTTTAACGTACATGAAGCTGAGGGACCGGGAGTGGCAACCTCGTTGGTGGAATGGGATCGTACAATTTATCTTCTATCATAGGATTGTTCTGGCTCACAACCAGGATTCCCTATCGAACGTAAGCCTATTAGGATGAGGGAGGTTACTGTTTCATTCTGACTGACCTTGCGGCCGACTGTCGTACTTTCCAAAGGATTATGAAATACCAGGTTTAAATATTCACCACTACATAGACTATGAAAAAAAAAAAAATATGTCGTCACTTCGAAGTAATATGTAAATAAAGTTATAACTTCATTGAACAAAACCAAAGTTGACTTCTTGAGACCTACTTAAGCTGGTTAATGAACTTCTGATATTGGTTGATTAGGGATTTTATTAATAAAAACAATTTAGGTTAAGATAACTATTTCATATATAAGTTTTATGCTTGCAAGCATATTTAATAATATATTATAAGTTGAATACAATATGTTATGTTGAGTGCATCGTGAATACAAGAAATATGCGGAGAAATTTTCAAATGTTCAGGAACATTTAAAACTTTGGGGGTTGGATGTACTGGTACCAAGGTCCAGTCACCTTGTATCCACGATAATATTGCTCTATTTACTGTACAGGTAATTAAAAGTAGATTTAATCTAATTATTGTAAAGACAGTAGCGCCACTAAGCGAAACGGTCGAGAACCTTTTTAGTTTTGGTAGATAAGTTTGCGGGAAGATTAGGTACCAATTGAGCTAGGGCCTACCTAAAATGGCACTGTTGATCTAGAATCTATAGGAATGCGGCGGACCATTTAAGAACTATTAGTATCTCAGCGGGCTTGCCTGTGTTCATTCGAATTAGTTCCTATCGAGAAAGATAGATGGCACTGGAAGTCACGTAGCTAGATATAATCAGTAAAAATCTAGAAATATTCTAGTATTAGACTAAATACTTATGTAATCTTTTATTAATTAACATGACCTGACAAATAGGAAGCCTAACATTAACTATTTCGATCAATAACTATATTATTTGTGGATTTACAAAAGTACGAATTACGTATGAACCATATTAGCATAACGACAAGTATTAGTTTTGGTTGTTTGTAATCGGTGTCGCCGTCGTGAAGCAGTCGTGAGGCAGTCGTGTGGCAGCCGTGAGGCAGTCGTGAAGCAGTCGTGAGGCAGGCGTATGGTAGGCGTGTCGCCAGGTCTATGTATAAAAGGCTAGGAAACGTTTTTAATTGGATCATTCTATTTTGGGTCGTCACGCTGTCTCTACGAGCATCGACAGTATTTTTCATCGGTAATTTATTTTCGTCAAAGTAAATTCTTAGCGACTTTGGTCAATTTAGCCTGTCAACGTCCATCATTGGACTTAGTTAAATTTGAATTTTGGTTTGATGAAGTGTAAATTCAGTCTAGTTCTGTGCAGAACGTAGACAAGTGTAAATTCAGTCAATATTATACTCGCGAGTGAATTCAGCCAGTGAAAGTTCGCAAAGGGCTTAAAGGCAATTGAGAAGTGTCGTTATGGGGGGACGCGTTGCGATTAGGGACTGTACATCGACATGGTTCGATGGGCTAAGAGTTGGATACCTCACGGAGCCGACGAAGACTCTTAGCTTCAATGGCCTTCGGGCTAGCCTCCTGGCTGTGACGGCCGGAGAGACCAATTTTTAACAACATATTGGTCTAACAGTCACACATGTCAAAGGAAACTGTGAAACGAATTGACCAAGAGGCCCCAATCTTTTGGATCAAGCAGGCCTTCACGACCAATCTTTCGCAGAGATCTTTGTCATGGTCCCATACACGATAGGGAACCGTCCATGCTCGGCTGCCTCTGCCATCCTGGCCTTCTTGGACATTACACAGGTCTTAGGGGTTAGGCACTCAGAGAATGACCTACTCGCATCTTTCTGTCGCATAGTTAGAAGGAAATCATTGCACCGTGATTTTCTACATTACACACCACTATTTAAATGTAAATGTGAGGAATCCGGTCCTCCAGCTTTGACTATCTGCACACGTAAATAAAATAGGAATAATATTTAGGCAAATGTTAGGATGATAGGGTTGATAGGAACAGTTAGATTCATTTTAGTCCGCGGTTGGACTTAGGTCTTTTATGTTCAAAAGAACATAGCAAACTAAATTAAATTCCATTAAATTCAAATAAAGTTCATTACAAACAATTGATAGGACAATCGGGTTAAGTTAGGTACGTCTAACTTCATTGTAGTCCACTGTTGGGCTTAGGGTTTTGATACGTACAACGTAACAAATTAAAGTAAAATAAAATAAATTCCAATAAATATAATTATAGGGTACACGGCGATAGGGTTAAATTACAGGCGCTTAAAATCACATGTAAATTCGTTCAAATCCACGATTGGGCTTTGCACTTTGATATGTTCGAAGAACATCAAAATCTGTAGTTGTTATTCTAGGCATAGGGTCGTAGGACGACAGGTTTAGTATTAGGACGTAGGGAATCATGTTTAACCCGTCAAACGTCCAAGCGTAGACCATAATTTTAACTTCTATATTAAATAATTGCAATTTTTACCTAAACCTAGGTTATAAGTGGATAGGGTAGGTTATTAGGACTCTTAGTAGGTTAGTCCACTGTAGGACATAGGTGTTCACGTTGTATGTTAGGTTCCTACAAAGTTTAGAAACAATTATGTAGGTAGGCTAGTACCTATTTAGGGTAGGTTTGCAGTCAGCTGTTGACAAGCAATAATGTAGGATAGATTTTACTATCAGGCTGATAGGTAGAATAAAAGCTATAGGCTAGTATTTAAGGTAGGAAATAATAGAGACTGACAGTTCTTTATTAAATATTGATAGACATGTTGTTTGTGGAATAATAACTTAATTTTAAGGTGTTATTATATTTATCTTACCAAATAATCTTTGGGATAATAGTCAGGGAGAATTCATTATGAGTTACAATCATTTCATTAGCTTATATTAGTTTACAGCATTGCTAAAGCTTGCTAGTCAATACTTCTTATAATTATACTAAGGCTGAAAGCTGGTATATCATTCAAATACTTTTTACAGTCATATTTTAATGCCGAACCTGAAGGCGAGGTGAGTCAATGGTCTGAGGCTATACTCTCATCTTCAAACGTAAGCTAGCTGAATGAATAGCTTCTCTTACTTATCGTCAATCAAGCCGGACCTGAGGGCGAGGTGGGGTCAATGACCGAGGTTATACCCCTATTTATGAATGTAAGCATATCTGAATGAATAGATTCTTACAAACTGACAGTTAGCCGAGGCTTTTCTGTATACTACAAATCGTCAAAACTTATGGCAGGAATTGCTATTTAACTACATTTATCTTTGAGGCTAGATCCTAGAGATTATTATTATACATATTATATAATATGAAGGAACTTTATATTATATCCTTCAGTCTGTCATGGCATTTCGTCATATTTACGTTTGAACTTCGTATTGTCGAGAGATTTCTCATTCAATTGGAGGACATAGGTATATATGTGAAACTCCCCAAGACTAGACCTTCCATTAGCCTCAGGGTGGACAGGTGCAAGGATGGGGAAGGTGGTGCTTGCATAAAATAACTAAATAAGGAACTCTTGGAATTTCACTAATACTTATGTCTTTCATATGGATAAACATTAGATTTAAGTTTTAATCCAAATTTATTCTAAAACCTTCGTACTTCATCAACATCATCAAATAATTATGCTCTAGGAATAAAGTATCTCTATTCAACATTAGGTATAACTTAAGTTTCTCCAATATAGACCATCAAAGCGTAAACTACTAGGTAATCGGTTACTAGTGTCAAAACTTCTATTCTAAAAGAAATGGGTTACATAAAAATAAACACAACGTAGGAAAAATAATCTAGACGATCACAAGGCCAAATTAAGATCTAATCCCATAGATCAACTACAATCCAATAGATAGGTAATTTAGGTAAGAGCGTAGAGTTCATCATATAGGTAGGTTACTTCGATATAGGCTACGATAGTTATAAGTTAGTTAATTGTTAAGATTAGGAGGAGCCTGAGACCTTTTAGAGCCCGGGGGTCAGTACAGTATGCACAATAAATAGTACAATGTTATATATATGTAATTATTTTCATCATATCAGCCAGAAGACCTCCACTGTTGGACAAAGGTTACTCCAAAAATGTCCACAACGACTGGTCCAGAGCTGTCCGCATTCAGTTCCCGCGAATTTGACTAGATCGTGGGTCCGTTTTGTGGGAGGCCTGCTTACAGTTACGTCTTTAAATAACCCACAAACTACAAAAAAAGTTTTTGAATTTTTAAAGCGTAAAATGCCTTTGTAGTGCATAAATGTCTTTAGAGTTATAGGACCATAGACAGCGGATTCTATTATGGATAAGCGGACGAAACTATCTCGGGCCCATAACCTAACCGATTGACGACACAATACCCCTATGGTGTTTTGCGATTTGCATAATTTGGCAAAGTTAATTTTATGCTCCGGTTTATGTGAGGGCTTTTATGATTTGAAGGCATTGGCGCAAGAAGATAAGTCTGAATTAATATTACTCAAATAACCCCAGCGGTGGGACACATTCCTACTAAAATTAATTAATGTAGGAGTACTTTTAAACACAGTGTGCACCCGTCGTAAAATTTTATGCTCTTCTTTATGACAGCTTTGTTAAAATTAATTTTTAAAATGTTTTTTTTTTATTTTGTTTAAAATAAAAATTATAAAATAATTTAATTTATTAACCAAAGATTGAAGTGCTGGTGTTCCAAAAATGGAACGGTATATTTGAACTTTATTTAAATACGAAACTTTATTTATTTACGAAATAAAACCAAGAAAAAGAATTTTGTTTCAATTGTTTCAACAGCCCCACTGCTGGGGCTCAGGCCTACCCTCTTATCGAGGGCGTTCGGGCTATAGTCCACCACGCTAGCCCAGTGCGGTTTGGTGGACTTCACATGCGCCTAAGAATTTCTTCTTCGGCGTATGCAGGTTTCCTCACGATGTTTTCCTTCACCGTTTGAGAGCAGTCAGTAAATGTACTTAAGTTTTCGAAAAAAAAACCATTGGTACATGGCCCAGCTGGGGATCGAACTCCGGACCTTTCGATATGATAGGCCGCGTCTTATCCCCTACGCCACTGACGCTCTATAATAAAAAGAATTTACAATTCCATAATGTATAACTAAACAGTCCTTTCTTGTAAGCGAATAATAAACATTAGTATCTTCCAGGAACAAGCAACAGGATTCATTATAGACCAGGAGCTTGTCTATACTTATTTTTGCTAAAAAATAGCATAGTTACAAACAAATATACGCTGTTTGTGAAAATTGAAACCAAAGAAGATGAATGTATTATCGTCTCTAAATATACAGTGTTAATAATTATTGTTATTTGTGGTGGGGCTCTTTCAAGACTTGCCTAGCCTTTTATCATCTATAATGTTCGCTTTGCATGAGTTAGAAAGTCAGCACGATTTTGGCACTGATTTGTTTTACCTCATAAGGTTTCACCTCATGAAGTGAATGTGCCCAGATCCATAATATGTTTCTTTTACGCATCAGTGGGCCACACTCGCACAGAAGATGCAACTTTACTGTCACTGTCAAGCAAGATGCAGTGGCCACTGACGAGGGTAGAACTCTTAGATGCTAAAACTGTAAGTAACTTTGCAGATTTGATATATTTTCTAGCTTAATAAATACACGATTTTGCTTGAAGTTATCTTATCTTATTAGAGGGCGAGGAATACCTGGCGACACTGCGTCCTGCTAGGATTTGTTGTGCCAAACCCCTGTCAGGCAGATTGGGAAATCCGTTGTTTGGTTGACTTCTCATACGCTTTAGAATAGACATTGTAACGCAGTCAATTGTAATCTTTGGCGTATGCAGGTTTCCTCATTATGTTTAACTTCACCGAAACGTTTACCTTTAAGTGTACTCCTACCGCAGGCCGCACCCTCAATATGGAAACGCAGGCCGCGCGTGTCTGAAGTCTCACATACATTGCATAGGGAATATAACAGTCCGCCACAGCCACCGCAGGCCGCTCTATGATACACTTAACGCTACTTACTTCTGTACCACGTAAGCAAGCAAGAAAACGGCTCCCGACTCCCAGTCTACAATAATAGGGTGCCACCTAATGTGGACATAACAGTTCCGTGCGATAGTGCTGCCGTGCTGCGTCTTAATGGGCCATTATATTTTATGCTTAATTCAAACACTATTCCCGGCTTCGGCTCCTACTCTAGCTTAGGGGCCGTCCATTAATCACGTGAGGCTTGAAAGGGGGGGGAGGGGTTTGACAAAAATCACGAAATGTCACAATGGGGGAAGGGGGGTGTAGCAAGATATCACGTGTATTTATTTTTTCAAACGCGCGATTTTTTAATCGAAAAACGGCGTGTAGTGTGACTTTGACTCGCCGTTGCTAAGTACAATATATGTTTTTCGCATGATTACACCATTCGTTTATTATTATTTTTATGCCAATCAAAAACAACATGCAACCTTTCTGTCTAGACATTTTTACCATGGTCCTTAATTTCAGAATAAAATAAGAATACTTTATACCTGTATTTAAGATAATATTCTAAAAAATTTAAGATTTTTTGTACATATTAAAAATACACGTCATGTTGGGTGGGGGGTAGTCTTAAACCTAACCATGTATCACCAAGGGGGAGGGGGGGGGGGGGGTTAAAAATGCTTTAAAAACGATCACGTGATTAATGGACGGCCCCTTAGCTCTCAAAGCTGTTGCTAATTTAACAACTCTAGCTCTTTTATTACTTTAGAGCTTCAATTAATTGTTTGAAGGGGTTTTACATCAGTTCTAGAACAGTACCTAAGTATTATTTATTATATTAGTAGGTAGGTAGGTAAGTCAGAGAGGTCAAGTAAGTGATTTTTTTTGTTTTTGACGTTGAGCCGAAAGGATTAGCAAACTGAAGTGGCAATGGGCAGGTCACATCTTTCGCAGAACCGACGGCCGTTGGGGCAGACGGGTTCTGGTGCGGACCGGTACGCGCAGCGTGGGACGCCCCTCCGCCAGGTGGACCGGCGACCCGAAGAAGGTGGCCGGAAGCGGCTGGATGCGACGGGCAGAGGACCGGGTGTGGTGGCGTTCCTTGGGGAAGACCTATGTCCAGCAGTGGACGCTAAAAGGCTGATTGATGACGTACGTTGGTGACGTTGGTGACGTACGTACGCTGATTGAAGACTATTACATACTCTGTGGTACGTACTTTTAAGTAAATCCGCGAAATGACGATGATGAAACTTACATTTTACGTTCGAATATCTATATTTAGTGTACGAGTGAAGCAAGTATGGGTATAATCTAGCCAAAAATGTGTATAGGTATGTTATGTATGTGTATGTGTGTGTCCCCCATACACACACACACACACACATTCATAACATACATACATGTGTATGTGTGTGTGAGTATGGTCGTGTCCGTCACCTCCTATAACTTGCCAAAAAATAAATTGTTAGTATTTCGTAAATATCTCTCTTTTGCTATTTTCTAGCATTAATGAGTGATAAAGTTATGCGGTGTGGCCGTACCGTTTATCATTTATCTAACAGCAGCATGAATACAGCTAGTATTTCAACAATTCCTTACGCAAGGTACGGTTGACATCTTCCATTGCGCAGCTTTGACGAGTACCTACGACCATACAATTATATCGTTGCACCATACGTAACTTCCTTATTCATTTTGTGCCTGTGTATGATTAGATTGCTTAAGATAATGATGGTAATGACTTCTTCATCATCACAGCCTATTAATGTCCCCACTGCTGGGGCTCAGGCCTACCCTCTCGACGAGGGCGTTCGGGCTATAGTCCACCACGCTAGCCCACTGCGGGTTGGTGGACTTCACATGCGCCTAAGAATTTCTTCTTCGGCGTATGCAGGTTTCCTCACGATGTTTTCTTTCACCGTTTGAGAGCAGGTAGTAAATGTACTTAAGTTTCGAGAAAAAACCCATTGGTACATGGCCCAGCCGGGGATCGAACCTCGGACCTTTCGATATCATAGGCCGCGTCTTATCCCCTACGCCACTGACGCTCTCAATGACTTCTTAATAGTATTATTTTATTTAAGGAAATTCAACAGCATTAAAATCAGAACTATATATTTCTCCCGAAGTAACTTATTTTGTTGTATTTGTTAATATTTCAGTTTCATCTAAGCACGTTTTTGCAGAAAGCTATCTACGGAATTCTTCATCCCCATCTCGGGAGATCGTTCCAACGAAAAACGGGTTATTCTAGCATTCTCCACTAAATTCACAGTTACCAAATTGAATTTTTCGAATTCCGCGTCTTGCTTACCCCAGCCAACTTAACCTGGCCTTTCGATTGTTTTAAATTGTAACCAAATTGAGCTTCTATTGGGGGTCAATTGTAAATGGTGCATTGAACGTTTTGTTACCGATCGTAAGGCAGGGAGGTGTGAATGGCTGGGGTATTCCCATGTTTGTTTTTACCCACAGACCACCCAACCAATTGACAGCGCATTGACAGCGCATGAAAAGGCGACAGCGTTCACCGAACATAAGGCCATCCCCGCCATTGAGGTAATAAGCACGCGGGGTGCGCGCGGGGGTGTCTCCGTTCTCATAGATAACATTCAATGCGCACAGATGCGACTTTGTCTGAATATGAATGAATTTCGCCGAAATATGACCGCCCCGCCACGTGTGTTGGTGCCAATGAACACCAACTCGTGTTGCAAACAGTCGAGTTGGGGTGTCTTCTCTAGTACGTGGTACATATTACCTCGATGATCCCCGTTTTATTATATTACCAGAATCAAGCCATAATTGTTTTAGTGTGAGTTTGATTTTGCCTTAGGTAAGTGACAAAGTCCTCTTGTAACACAAATAACTATTGCGGGAGCACTTACCTTAGGCAAAATCAAACTCATACTAAAACAAGTATGGCTTAACGCCGGTAATATACCTAGGCGATGCCCTTATGTTCGGTGAAGGCTTTCGCCGTTAATGCGCAGTCAATTGGTTGGATGGTCTGTGTTTTACCCCTTCAGTCATATTGTTACAGGTGAATATGGAGATGGGGTATCGGAATAGTGTTTTCGTATTGGAATAGAGGTAGCAGAAGGCGTTTGTCATGGAGACCTCATGAATACACAGTGTTGATAATGAAAGACAAGCGGCTTTTATAAGGGGGTACGACAACAGCAAGTTCTGATGAAACAAACACACTAAATTCTGTGTACCTAACCTGCTGACTAAATACGCAAGTGCGCTAACGTATTATCTTACACAGCAATTTTAAAGGAACGAATTTTTGCTTCATTTACAGTGCTAGGCGCCTTTGCCGTTATGCCCTCAAAACCTCCCATACCACTATTACTGAATATTTTTGGACAGATGAAATTATTAGGCGAAGTCTAAAATTTTCTAAATATTAACAACAGCTCTTAGTCTATTTTTTTTTGTTTATCTACAGTTAGAACACGTCAAGCTTTAATACCGTCTTACCGCGGTCAAAATAAAGTTGATATTGCTACAAAAGTGTAGCTAGATGTGAAGTTGACAGTAGTATTATAACTTATAACTTAATTTTTATACAAAAAGCAAAAAAGTCCGGTTTACTTAAATACAAATTTTTACGAAACTTCATTGTTTCAAAATATATAAATAAAGAAAAAAAAATTTAAATCCCCAAAAATATTCAGAATAACCTTGTAAAGTAATGTAATCTCTATAATAATTCGAAAGTTTTGATGAATTAACGGCTGAACGGATTTTGATGAAACTTAGTAGGCCTACCTACCTACTTACTTACAGTAATAACTTTTACTTGTGAAAATTGTATGTTGAAGTTAAAAACAGCCATTTGTCGCAATGTTTAACCCCTTAGACTATACATAAGCTGTTTTACCCTTCAATTTGAACCGCATAGTAAAATAATTTAAATTATATTAGACGCCGTAAAAACAAAAACATTTTTAAATTAATTTTTGCGCCACCTTGCAGACCCAAAGCTTATTTGCTTTGCCTACAAAAAGGTCGTCATAATTACTTCACTTTAATTAAGACACAAACTTCTTTCACCTTCAAGCTTGAATTTTTCTACAACATTATATAGATACAAAATTATTTTTCTTACGAATTAAACCTAGCTGCCTTTTGTGAAACACGTTAATTAACAAAACTTCCAAATATATCCGTGTTCACTGGCAACATTACCCGTAACTGCCATACTCAAATGGACTTTGCTTCCAGGGCCAAACAATCCAGTTTAAAAATACTGCCATAATAATTAGCAGACAGAATGTTGTTACGTTGCATATATTAGCTATTCATACTTATCTATGAACATATACACCAGGCAAAGTTGGACTGCAGTTGGACTGAACTGTCATAATCATACAAGTTAAGGTTAGTGTAAGAAGTTGCTCACTCTTAATGATATTACTGTTATTATTATTATTATAGCACCCGCTTCTCGGTAATAACATGCTCTGAACACGAAACTACTTAGATATACTTACGTCTGACATTTTGTTATGTTGCTGAATTTTTTTGCGAATATGTAGGTGTCCTGTAAATTAAGTACTTACTATTATTTACTCACTATATTTTACCACAGAGTAAGTAATATTTTACATCGAATTATGTCGTTTATATCGTCATCATATCAGCCTGTAGACGTCCACTGCTGGACAAAGGCCTCCCCCAAGGATCTCCACGACGACCGGTCCCGCGCTAACCTCATCCAGCCGGGTCCCGCGACCTTCACCAGATCGTCGGTCCACCTTGTGGGAGGCCTGCCTACACTGCGTCTTCCGACTAATAAGCCGATCAGTAGGTAAGTCCGTTTAGACGTCGTCATATTAATAATCGTTAAGAAACAACTTTACCTACTCTATAGCAATTAATATATTGTAAGCACAAAATTAAGACAATCCATACCATTGACATTCTAATCATTCCTAGCTTTACAAAACAAAGTCAATGACGCCAAATTGCCAAATCTGCCCTGAAGTTTCTCGTTTCGCAAGGGCCAGATGTTTTGAAATCGTCGACATCGCCGCCACAGATTTAATTAAAGAAACTTTGCCTACGACAAAGTTGTTGCTTAAAATATGTTGCCCCTCAAGACTCAGCCAACAAACGTGATAACATTTGTATGACAGTTTAATTTGGCGGAAGGAAGCATGATGTTATTGAAAAAGTTTGAAAACACGGACTTTTCTATGACACTTGATCTTCGGCACTTGAAGAATCCTTAGACATTAAAAGCTTTACACATTTATAACCAAAACCCTGCAAGTCTAAGAGCTTCTTTCACCACTTGCAGATATTGTTACGGATAGTAATCTGACAGATAAATTAATCTATCAGATAAATCTGTCGGATAATATTTTTTTGTTTCACACCTCAAGTCTCTGATGAATCTTACTGTTAGTTTATCTAGCGGTTTATCTGACAGATGACGCAATCAGATACCTGTGAAAGCAAAATTAAAGGCTATCTGTCAGATAACCTGCAGATAGGGTATCTGGGACTTTATCAGGAAGTGGTGAAAGAAGCCCTAAATGTCGTCTCCCCTCTTGAATTTCTAAAACGTTTGCCTTAGAAACTTGAAATCATGAACACTTCGAGGAATTGATGGAAAACTGTAAATACACTATGCCAGGGTCCGAAGCGCGCTTGGCCGGTCCTTTTACCATTGGACCGAACATAGCAATCAATCTATTTTGCGTCAGAAATAGGCTCTACCGTTTACTATTGAGATCAGACGTCTTCTGCGAGTCATCTGCGGTAGAACTCGTCTGTTTATAGCGCAACACAATACACACATAAACTTAAGTGTATAATTATTATTGTGTCTCTAAAGGGCTCCCTAAACGATCATGCGGTAATGACATGCAATACGTGCTGTCACTCATGCATGATCGTCTAGCTGTAATGATTGACGTGCATGACATACAAACTACGTGCTGGCCGTTGCTTCACTGTATTGATTGATAGCAAGTATGATGGTCCATCATGCAGCATGACATTCACGTAAACGTCATGCAAGGACGATAGTTTGGGGACACTTTAAACCGTATAAAAAACCAATTTAATCAAAAAACTGAATTTTCAATCCCAATCGCATCGCTGTACATTTATTTTTGAAAGACAGCGAAGTCCGCAGACTTCTAATTAAAACCAAAGGCATTCATTATAGGAGTACAAGGTTAGTGGAACTGTGTTCCACTTTCATTCTGCGCACACGCGCGTGGCGACACGGCCCACCTGTAATCAAAGGCCCGAGGGCCGCACAATACGCCGTAATTAGTACCACAATAAGGACCCTCCAGTCTGCTGGGGTGTAGTCTAAGGGTGGGGCGATAAGCTAGGTTAGAAGGACTATTGTCAATCGCCTCCCAACTAAACTGGTGTTGCATAGTAACCTTCAACGGACCAAACACAGCGATACCCTTCCTCCCTCGCGCCGCGCCAGTATCGGGTGAGTTGCGTATTGAGAAGAAATTTCGTGTTAACTCCATGGTTTTATCACAGTCAGGCGGTGAGTGACGGATGACTGATCGTCTAATGCAGTGACTGATGAAAATGTACATACCTACTTTATTTTTTTCATCATTCAACCATCAGTCACGTATCGGAAGACGCAGAGTAGGCAGGCGTCCCACAAGGTGGACCGACGATCTGGTGAAGGTCGCGGGACCCAGCTGGATGAGGTTAGCGCAGGACCGGTCGTCGTGGAGATCCCTGGGGGAGGCCTTTGTATAGCAGTGGACGTCTACAGGCTGATATGATGAACCATCAGTCATGACTGATGGAATTGAATGACGCTCCCATGACCGTCTAAAGTACGCCTAACACTAAGTGATATAAATAAAAGTAAACCGCTCGCTTTTAGCTTATAGTTTAGACCATCATCCCACATAGAGGGCATAACATGGTGACAAAGACGCCTCGGGGCACGGAAGCAATCCTTCATTAAGGAGCAAAGGTCAATAGGGCCCCGGGGCCTCACGGGGACCCTGATTAAACCCGAAACTGGGCCCCGGCCCTTTTTTGTTTTGCAATTACGCCGTATGCTAATGAAGGTTGTAAAATTAGGGCCACGTAGCTTTGATATTTGGATAGGTAAATTAATTTTGTTATTTTTAAGGTTAAATTGAATCCAGAACTAAGTAACATTCTCTCCGCTTGTAATCTCGTTGCTAAAAGCTTATAATAAATAAACTCCGGATCGGGATGTAATGAAACACTTTGCTATCAAAACAATATTAATAATTTAGATTCATCTTCGGCGGCGTAGTGGGAAAGACGTGGCTGTCATGTCGAGAGGTCCGCGTTCGATCCCCGGCCGTGGCATGTACATACCTACCAACGGTTTTTTCCCGACACTAAAGTGCCTGGCTTTACTCAAACGGTAAAGAAAAATCGTAAGGAACCTGTATACCGACGAAGAAGAAGGAATTCTTAGGCACATGTGTAGTTCCATCAAAACGCGCTGGGCTAGCGTGGTGGACTATAGATTTATTCCTGTGCTGAAAGTGTTATAATACATGTGGCGTTCCAAATCAAAAGGGACTTTATCGCGACATTTATAGTTTCCGAGATAATTGAAATTTCGTGAAATGTCTCAAACGATGCACGGTCGGTCGGTTGACACGATTGGGTCACTACAAAACAAAAATCATAAAGTGTCACTAAACGATCATGCTAGCGTGACATGCAACGTTTACGTGAATGTCATGCTGCATGATGGACCATCATGCTTACTATTAATCAATACAGCGAAGCAACGGCCAGCACGTAGTTTGCATGTTACGCACGTAGTTTGCATGTCATGCGCGTCAATCACTAATGTACAGCTAGACGATCATGCATGAGTGACAGCACGTATTGCATGTCATGCTGCATGATCGTTTAGGGAGCCCATATGGTTACATGATTAGGTATATTTGTGAAGTTTTAGCCCTGTAGATATCTCATTTCCGAAGGAAGGTTAAACTTTTTGGCGGGCGCCCGCGCCCCCTAGAGGAGTAGCAAATTTTTTTCTTTCACGCATTTCCGCCACAAAATCCCTTCTGATTCGGATCGCGACATATTTTCAGATATTCCCCGCTGCAATACAGTTCCTCTAAAATCGAATATATTAATTTATATATCGTACAAACTTTACAAATATATTTTAAGCTATGTAAATAACAAATTGAACCGTTGCACAGCGAGCGTAGTATGCAAATGCAGTAGTTTGCATGCCGGCAGCTCAAGATTTGTGGCATGGCTCTTGATATCCATGTTTCGGAATTATGATAGTCGGGCGCGCCGGGAATATTAATCCCGCGAAACTGCCGGGATCACGCGCGTGCGGTGAATCCCGGGCTAATCCCGCAATATATCCCGGGGTGCCGAAAGAAGTGTATGCACTGATTCGTATACGTGTTATGCGCTTAGCAATATGAGGGTAGTTAGGTTATTTTTGCTGCATGTGCTATTTTGAGATGTGTCGTGGAATCCGGAGTGTGATGCGACCGGAGACTATGCCAATAAAAAACGTCACTTGCGAAAGCAATTTATAATTCGCTATAAAAATTTACAAAGATAATATAATCAGAAATTTAATAGATATGCGTGCGCCCGGCCATTAACAAGTTTTCAGAGAGAAGAAGGCCATAGACAAATGTCAACTTCTTCATAAAATATTTAAGGCTTAGATACTTTTATGAATTGAGCTACCTATTCTAACAGCTTAAACTAGGCTCTCATTAATAAAGGAATAATGGACATCTTACTTGTACTGGTTAGAGGTATTCTGTGAGCCTAGGCAGACGTGACTTTACGCTAGCCGAAAGGATTAGCAAGCTGAAGTGACAATGGGCAGGTCACATCTGTCATAGAAACAGAACCATAGGAAGCAGAGGACCGGGTGTGTTGACGTTCACTGGGGGTGGTCTATGTCCAACAGAGGACATTGAAACACTGCTATGATGATGATGATGAATTGAATGAATAGCACGTGATTAAACCGTTTGCGGTAGTTAGACCCTTTTTTACCGACTTCCAAAAAAGGAGGAGTTACTATGTTCGGCTGTATGTATATCCCTCAGAGTGTTAAAACGGGTTTTGCGACCCAAAAAACAAGTTCAAATACTAGACTTATGTGAAGTCTAGAGTTCGTTTTTCAAAAACCAAAATCTGACAGACACATTCTAATGAATATATATTTTTTTCCTTTTATGTATGTTCACCGATTTCTCCGTTATTTGTGGACCGATTTAAAAAATTTTTTTTGTTGTTCGAGAGGGTCCGATCCCGAGGTGGTCCCATTGTCACCAAATTAGGATCTGATGAAGGGATCCGATTGAAATCGAGGAAAACCCTCAAATTTACATACATAGTTCGATCGAGTTACGGCATAGTAGGTGGAGGGCGGTTTAGCTGTTCATGTTGCTAAGTTTTATTGTGTGTCGGGCTTGACACCGACTTCAAACAGATCAGTACGTAGCACATCATATCAGCCTGTAGACGTCCACTGCTGGACAAAGGCCTCCCCCAAGGATCTCCACGACGACCGGTCCTGCGCCAACCTCATCCAGCCGGGTCCCGCGACCTTCACCAGATCGTCGGTCCACCTTGTGGGAGGCCTGCCTACGCTGCGTCTTCCGATACGTGGTCGCCACTCGAGAACCTTTCTGCCCCAACGGCCGTCAGTTCTGCGGGCGATGTGCCCAGCCCACTGCCACTTCAGCTTCGCAATTCTTTGACCTATGTCGGTGACCTTGGTTCTCCTGCGGATCTCCTCATTTCTGATTCGATCTCGCAGGGAAACTCCGAGCATAGCTCTCTCCATTGCCCTCTGGGTGACCTTGAGCCTTCTTATGAGGCCCATAGTGAGGGACCACGTCTCGGTACCATATGTCATCACTGGCAACACACACTGGTCGAAGACTTTCGTCTTGAGACACTGCGGTATTTGGGACGAGAAGATGTTGCGTAGCTTCCCGAACGCTGCCCAGCCGAGTTGGATTCGACGATTGACCTCTTTCTCGAAGTTGGACCTACCTAACTGGACCGTTTGTCCCAGGTATATATAATCGTCTACTACGTACTAGTACGTAGCACATAATTATAATAATATTTTAGTTAAAATAATAGCTAACAGGCTTCTGTCTTTTGGATTAAAATAAAAAAAGTTATTTTACGCTTTTTAGAGTCTTTTTGTGTTTTGAAGTCGGTTTTATTTTTTTGTTAAAATTTTTTTATATTCTATATCTACTAAACAGGTTAACTCCAGTTAGTCTCTCTAAATACTAATGCTATTGAAAGTCATTGTAAAATAAAATCAATAACCAATCATGAGGTACGATTGAACTGCGCACTCTATCAGCAATCCCATGGCTTCACCTGTGATTTTCACTAAAGCATTAATTGGAAAATTAATTAACCACTGCAAACCTAATTAATGCAACCAATCATAAAATCACTGGCTCCGACATAGGATCGGTTAACGTTTCCAGTGAAAGGACATTATATGAAAAATGAAAAAATGAAAAAATGTTTATTTCGTTAAACTTAATAGCTATAAAGTAAAAGTTGTTGAGACCTCCTAGTTAGTATAAAAAATACTTGTGGCAGGAGGTCTCGCTCTTCCTTACAAATATCAAATAGCTTAACTAGATATTACATCAGTTACATTTAAAGGTAAAGTATATTTTAGTAATTTTAAAGTTAGTAAATAAGTTTAGTTAGTTAATTACATTTTTATTTAGATAATTTTGTTATTGATATAGTGGGACTATACTATAATCTTGTACAAACAATGTGAAATTGTGGTTGGCTGCGTGTGAGCAAGTGTGTGTGTGTGTGTTTTGGACATAAATGGTGTACATATATAATTATATCATTTGTTGTAAATATATAAAAGATTAAATAAAGATTAAATAATGAATTGCATGAGTGCTTCAGTCTCGTTATAGTTTAGTGTCTTAAGCCATGTAGTCACTGAGGTTTTGCATTCGTAAATTATTTTTGGATATATATCTAGCTTTTTATTTATTTATTTATTATTTATTAGTTTATATATAGTTTCAATTTAATGTTATTATACATTAGGTTTGGGCAGAAGTGGCAGTGGGCTGGGCACATCGCTCGTAGAACAGACGGCCGCTCGGCAGAAAGGTTCTCGAGTGGCGACCACGTATCGGAAGACGCAGTGTAGGCCTCCCACGAGGTGGGAGGAAGGTCGCGGGACCCAGCTGGATGAGGCTAGCGCAGGACCGGTCGTCGTGGAGATCCTTGGGGGAGGCCTTTGTCCACCAGTGGACGTCTACACAAGCTGATACCTATGATGATGATGAACCATTAGGTTTTTTTTAATCTGAAAATCTCTCAGTATGTGAAATTGTTTATTCCTCTTGCTCGCTTCGAAAGCTGAATAAATTTGTATTCAATTTTGTAGAAAGAATGTTCAGTTCCATTCTGAGCAGAACAAAAATATACATACAGGCAAAAAATTCACGGAAAGCCTGGGATAACCGAAGGTGTTTAGTATCTCTCGGGTATAAAAAACCAGTGTAAGATTTTGAAAAAACCCGAACAAACCAGTTTTGACCAAATGCGGCTAAGAACCCTCCGTAAAATACAACCTACAAATACGCATCAAAATGGGATCATTCCTTGACCAGCTACCGACCCACCAGACACACAAACTAACATGCAATTTGTTGCACCAGGAGTCCATACGAATTGAAAGACGGCTTTGCTATAGCTGTTTAATGTAGATGAAACCACAACTGACAGCTCCACAAGTATCCTGCGTTTGAGTTATGATCACCATCATAACAAACCATGTTCAGCAAACAGCAACAGGGCAGCTTAACTTAAACACAACAGTAAACCGGTTCACCTCACTTGCCAGTTACGGGCAGTGCCTTACCAAGGCGTGGGGCGATTATTTCCCGCACGGCATGGGGCGCAAATATAATTTTTGCTTAAACATGGCCAAGGGCCCCATTATTAATAAATAATTCATTTTCTTTGCTGGAAGATAGACCTCTTATCTTACTTTACACTCCCGATCAATTTTCAATAGCATGCTGCCCCCTAGTCGGTAAATAATATGGGGCGCAAAATCAATGTTATGCGTGTGTAATTGAAGTTATTATAGGCACCATTGCCTGGAAAAGGTATCATAGTGGATCAATAAGTTTAACACACTTCGCTGTCACGGCCATAATATTGTTACTTGCGTAGATTACCCTCTTTGTGTTGTCATTATATCTTTTCATTTGATATTTTAGAAAAACAAACAGTAATAACGATCTGGGTAGCTATTTTCACAATGTGGGGCGCAAAACGTGAATTCGCACAGGGGCGCCAAAAGCAAGTTATGAGTAGATACGTCCCTGGCTGTAGAGGCGAGTTTGTTTATTAATTGAGGCCAAAGGTCTTCCGGCCAGTTCCAGGGTAAATGTACGTATAATAAATTTATAGCCAACATTCGATCAGGAAGGTTTGTTTGAAAGTTTTAAGGTTTACTTAGAATTTGGTATTGGTATATTGATGTTGCGTCCTTCATTATTCTGTTCACCCATTTAATTTTGTAATCGGGTGTGATGAATATTCGAGTTGTGATAAACTGTTGATGGCAGATTGGTAAGTAGTTCCGAGGATTTGAATGGTCTGGTGCCAGCCACCAGTTTTCGCCATCGCACCGCGCGCCGTCAGAATACAGTTCACCCACATTAAAACAAACGGTGAAGGAAAACATCGTGAGGAAACCTGCATACGCCGAAGAAGAAATTCTTTGGCACATGTGAAGTCCACCAACACGCACTGGGGTAGCGTGGTGGACTATCTATATAGCCCGAACGCCCTCGTTGAGATGGTAGGCCTGAGCCCCAGCAGCGTCAAATCAAATCAACATGACAACATGTTGATTTGATTTGAAAGTACTCGCCTATTATTTTAAAGTGGTTTTCGTTTGCTGTCAAAATACTGCACCACGCATTTGCATGTTAAGTTCTCATACCGAAACAGCAACGTCAAGCAGAGCCGTGGCCAACCACTAGCTTGCAGTACATAATTGTTAATTGTTGAACTCCGCTACGACCGGCCGACATCAACGTTGCCGGTTGATCGATTAACGTCACGTGCATCGGGCATTTGGCATTAGCCGGTAATAGCCCGGGTAATTAGTCTATATCCCGGTTCAATTCCAGGAGCATTAACAACTCAGATAAGCAATCATCATCGTCATCTTATCAGAACTTCAACGTCCACTGATGGACATAGGCATTCACCAATGAGCGCCACCACACCCGGTCCTCCGCCTTCCGCATACAGCCGCGTCGATCCACCTGGCGTAGGAACGTCCCATGTGCGCGGTCTCCACTCCAGAACTCATCTGCGCCAATGACCATCGGGTCTGCGACAGATGCGACCTGCCCACTGCCACTTCTGTTTGCTCATCCTTTCGGCTATGTCGGTAACCTTAGTTCTCCGTCGGATCAAATTTATTTGTGTGGTGTAACCCGAGTGTAACTTAATGCTCATAAGCGGCGATCGGGAATACTACTCATAAGTGAAAAAAAAACAAAAGAAACTCCAAGCATAGCCCTCTCCATTTCTCATATTTCTCTATGTTATTATCAGACAATATTTTTAGACAACATAAAATATAACACATTTTAAATTAATCTCTGTGTGGTGCTCCATAGAATTGTACAGTTGGCGATATATAGAAAAAAAAGTACTTATATTCATACTGTGTGCCAACCAAAGGGCTATCTAGATAAATACATTAAGAGAAAGGTTTATTAAAAACATCTGTACTAAAGTAACAGCTCCCTAGATAACCTGTCAGTACCACATCGCGGCAAATTTTCCGCCGCAAAGTAAAGCAAACAAGGAATAACGGGCACACCAAGTTTTATACAAACGACTACCGTTTTAAAGTTCCTTTGGCAATCTCTTTTAAAGAAATCTGTTGCGGGAGAGCCGAAGGGAAGCGGGGGCGAGTTATGTCTGCAGGCGACACTCTTCCGATTGAATTTATTACAGTCTTTTATATGCCGCTTGTTCGGTGGCAAGCGGGTTGTAACGCTTTCGGCGAATACGGCAGGGTTAAAAGGGATCTCAGGTAGAACGAAAGTGGGAGGGTAGACATAGAATATTTAAATTTCCCTGCCAAGTTTATTGAAAAACTAAAAGGCAGAAGATTGGGATCCGTAATGTGACCGGGGGTTGACTGAGGATGACACAACAATCTGCTTCTTGAACCTTATAAAGCTTAGTAATCCTTAGGGGCTATAAGTTGGAATATAAAATTTTTTAAATCGATCCACAATTGACGGAGAAATCGGTGAACATACATAAAAGGAAAAAAATATATACATACAGCCGAACATAGTACCTCCTAATTTTTTGGAAGTCGGTAAAAAGGAGGAACTAAGAGAGGAAGATGATAAGAAGGAAGAAAGGAAAGAAGAGTTAAAAAATATATTAAAACTGCTAAAAACTCGAAACTAAATTTTAATATTATTTAAATTACTTTATGACGAATAAATTATATTTAGAGTACTGGCCAGGGTTAAGAGCAATTAAAAAAAAAAAGCTTTAGGTTCTTAAGATTTTAGTCAATGTATTGAACGAGTGGCAAAACTAGAAACACTCTTACACTCCTAAAAACCTTTCAAACCAGCCAACGAACTATACATAAGGCTATAAACATACAAGTTCCGAGCGATTTACCACAAATAAAACAAATTCAAAAGTGCAATTTGCTGGTCAATCCATCGTTTTCAAACAATGGCGACGAACAGAGGGTGTCACGAGTCCTGCGCAGCCGAGGAGCAATTTGCACTGAATTATTGCACGTAGCTCTTTCAGGAGTTTGCTCCTTTTGACGCTGTTGCAATTGCTCTTAAAATCAAAAAAGCACAGCCTATAACTGTCCACCGCTAGACTAGGCCTTTTCAAAAAAATTTTTAAAAAGTGCGTAGGTATTCCTTCAGGCAAACAAATAGTGATATTACCTATGTCATACATAGGGTAACTACCACATGAGGTAACTATGCTTGTTAGCCTTAATAAATGATAATAAAAAAAATTTTCTAAACCGCTAAAATTGTTGTAAGGTAAAGTCAGAAAAAACTTTTTTATAAAGAAGTTTGTCCTACTTTTGAGGTAATGTTAACCTGTTTTAATATTAATAAGCTTTTAAATATTTATGAAAAAAGTCCATGTCTTCGGATAAGAGAAGTAGATGACGAATCGCAAGTGCAAATCTACACTTTTGGCAAAAAATTGTATTTTGGCGAAAAGCAATTTTGACCTAAGGCCCCGGTAAAACTGAACGAAAATATTTTTTGCAAATTTAAATTTCAGTACCAAATAGAGCATAGCTCCTGACTACAAACAATAAATTATAAGTGTTACAATACCAACAATGATGTTAAATAATCAGAACAACTAATAAGTCTGTATGTTTGTATATTGTGTTCATTTTGCAATTCAATGTCCAGGAGAAAAAACCCTTTCTCCTTAGTGCAGTTTTCAACAGAAATGCACCGGAGAGTTTCATAATAATTTATTAAATGTCATCTTGGCATCTTCACCTACGATAAACATCACACTGTCCTCTTACTGTTTTGAATAATGATTTCTTCCTTACTGCTCAGTTTTCTCACGCGTATATACATTTCCATTCCAATATTCAGTTTCTTGCATCTTTGACGCAGCTTTTTCCTCGTTTTGGGAAGTTTTTGTCACAGCACCTGCTATTACCTCTATCTTTCTTCTTTCGTCGAATTTTTTATAACTTTCTGCTGCTTTTTCTTATTCAGTTTCAGTTGCTGTAAACATTCACCAATATTTTTATTTTCAATTTAAATTTTTGTAACGATACGACGGTTGTTTACTATATTTTGTTGCGTGACTTCGCTCGCATTGAATTACTTCCCCATGCAGCTTAAAACCTTGCTGATGAACCAGTCTATCCATCAATGAACTCATTCGAATACGTTCAGTGGTTTTGTATTATAGGAGATAACAAAGTGAAAACCAACTCTTATAGGACATTTTGTTTATCTGTCTTTGACTTCATTTCTTACGTATTCTCGTATTCTAATAATAGTGGTGATGATCTTTATTGTTCTAGAAATCACCGTGTCCTTTTGCGCCTCTGGTGTTCTGTTTGTGGTGGAATCTGGCGATAATTGCAATGGATGTTTTTTTTTTAATTTTCGCTTTACTAAATATTTAAGAATATAAAAGCATAGGCAAATCAGTGTGTGAAGCTAGTTAGCTGTTTAAAAGTTAAAATCGCTAACGACGGTGGGTAATAAATCACTTTTTGTTCGCCTATCTCCGTGATGGATTATCGAATGGGCGCGCGCAATCATGAGTTTAAAATACACTGACAATTTTCATTTCTCCCACATGGCTATTGTTCATTTAACATGAATGTTGTGAGGGGTGCCAGATTTACGGGATTGTTTTGTGCTTATTAGTATTTTTACGACACTATCTCCACTACCCCACCGATTCGTGTGGGGAAAACGCGGCTTGAGATGTCTAGAAGTCCGATCCCCGGCCGTGACATATACCAATGGGTTTTTCATGAAACTTAAGTACATTTACTGACTGCTCTCAAACGCTGAAGGAAGCAGGAAGGAATTCTAAGCGCATGTGAAGTTCACTAACCCACGCCCTACGCTCGCGTCGAGAGGGTTGACCAGTGAAGACATAATAATATTAATAGACTGTTGATTAGTATTTTAAGGCATTTTTGCTTCAATCACGTCGCGGCCGAAACTTTTAAAAATGAATATGTCTGTCTATTCGCTTATAATTTCCGAACTACTAAATATACTTACAGTTTAAAACACTGTATTGATTGCTTTCTTAGTCATGACTTTGCTTTCTTACGAAGAAAAAGCAGTTATCCTTGAAATAAAAAAATATACTTACAGTCTAAAACACTGTAGTGATTGCTTTCTTAGTCATGACTTTGCTTTCTTACGAAGAAAAAGCAGTAATCCTGAAAATAAAAATAAAGAAAAATTATGCACTCTATAGAATAGAACACTTCAAAACTGTCTAGCTATCTGTTGTAAAGTTAAGAAGTGAGCCCGTGAACGCTTCAAACTTAGCCGGCGTAAGATTTTTAAACTTTAGTAATAAAGGATTTGCTCGTAGGTTCTTTATGAATATGAAATTTTATCTGGAAAATGTATTGTAAGTAATAATCCGACTAGAAATTACAAAAACAGCAATAGAACACAAGATTGTAAAAATATTCCGGGTTTTTGTAGCTTTTCTCTAAAGTTTGTCTTTGAGAGTTGTGATTTTTTTCTTGGACACAAATTGGTCCACATGTGAATTGTTAAGGTTGGCTGTTCACAGCTGGACGTGGACAAAGTCGGGATAAAGAGCGCATGGGAGTAAATAGGCAACTCGTTTTCTTTCGGCGTTGCTAACACCTCGGACTTGAGACAATTCTTTGTAAAATCTTTTAAAACATTCGCGGGTCCATACACACATGCACACTTGTGTATTGTGTACGCACATAATAAGTCATTTTGGTTCAAATCTGAAATAGTCGGCCAAAAAAATTAATGAAATATAATTATATTCTATTAAAACATAAATTTGTCCGTCTAAACATTTTTTATTGTGACATCGAAGCTGTCATTGGTTTTATCTCAGTTCGGAAATCTGTCTTTTCATACATTTTTTGTAAGAAGCAATGAAACCATTTGGTTCTAACAGAAAATAGCATTGCTTTTTTTGGTCGGCTTCGACCTAAAATGTATGAAATCTGAGGGCCAATCGCGCTAATTCTGAACGATATTACCAAATTCAAATCATAACCAAAAACGTTTTGCTGCATGTACACGTTTGGCAAACCTTTACAAACTCAAGCCAAACCCCTGCTCCACACGTTTGCGTTTGTAAAGGTTTGCCAAACGTGTACATGCAGCATAACGTTTTTGGTTTTGCTTTGGATTTGGAAATATCGTTCAGAATTATCGCAATTGGCCACCTGAATTACTGTTTTCTCACCTCTAGCCTGCCTCTAGTGCTGCTTTATGACGTATAAGTATAAGCAGTGGTATATTGTCTTTACTCTACGGTTTACGGAGTCACGACTAGACCCCAAGTCAAGACCACGTGCCTCGACTACCTCTCGAATCTAATTACCTAAGGTATTGTCTAGTTTACGATCATTGGACGAATCTTTGAAACACTGCTGGACACACCTTCTTCTAGAAGTTTGTGTGGAGTTTTCTAGGAAGTCTTACTGTGTTTGTAAGCTGAGTTCATTTGAACTTTCAACAAGATTGTGTACTGTCGATAGAATGTTAGATGGTTACTAGCATACATTTAGTGTGAACTATCTATATAGAAATCGATAAATGTACGAGGTAATATCGGTGAATTAATTTTTTGATTCAATTCATTACTCTTTAATGCATAAATAAACACAGATACAATAAATACACTTACGTACATCTAGGTGGTCTTATCGCTGACAGCGATTTCTTTCATACAATCTTTGGGTAGAAGAAAATAATATATATAACAGGTAGATTTTCAAAGGGCTAAGGCCGAATCAGACAATTATTTCATGTATATCTAATTAAAGAGCACACATGAATTAGTAGCACAACGTGAGCTGAATTCGATCGAACCTGGCGAATCATATTAAGTAGTTAGTCATCTGAGATAACTCTGATCTGTCTTATTTGTATGTTTTTCTTTTTCTCCTCCCTCCTGTCTTTCTCTCTCTTACACCTTAAAAAAAATCTCTAACATAAAAAAATACATTATCAAAACCTCTTTCCGATCAAAATTGACATTCATCGGGGCAATTAGACATTGAGAAGTCGAAAAAAACACACTCGGGAAACTTTTTACTTCAAATATTTGTACAAGTTTGATTCAGGAAAACCTTTTTTCCTCTGAAGAGTCGCGTAAATTCATAAAGAATGAAACATTTGCAAGTGAAATGAAAGCCGGGAGACGAGAAAAATAAAGGATCCTGGGCATTCCCGGGGCGGAAGGGAAATACCCATTGTTACACCCTCGGATGAGGTCCATTTATGCATACGAAAACTTATTACGATTCTAAAATAAAAGGAGAACTTTGGGCATCTTTCGGTGAGTTTGCAGACTCGAAAACGTTTCTAAATAGATAAATACCGGTTTCTATGCCAAATCAATGATTGTCTTGATATTTTGCTGGTGGTGTTTCGCAGCTCTCACGTGCAGAATCTGGTTTAATACTCAAAGATAATATGGGAAAGAACTTGATGCTGATATGATATGCCTTTTTAAACCTATGCGATTCCTTTAAAAATAGCCAAGCAAAATTACGTTCCAAGTATTTCAAAATTAACAAACCAGTGTTCGGAGCGAAAACCAAAAATAGATAAAAGAACGTATATGCCCATAAAAGCTCGGCTTAATTTTTGCTCTCTGTACTTTTACCGTGCCATATTCTTGTCTGAAATCATAGGGGCGGGTTCGTTAGCATCATGAAAAGCAGCATTAGCGGCCGAGGCCGGGCCCTGGCAGGGATCATCTCGAATAAAACCCACAAAAACATAATATTACATTACGTGCAACGGGATTCCTAGTTGTAATCCTCTTTTCTGTCTCTTTTTAAGTCCATTATCTAAACCCCTATCAATGATCGCTAAATCGTATGAAAATATGAGTTAATAGTGAAAACAAATCGTACACTTGTATTTTCCATGTTCGTGATTCAAGTGAGATTTCTTCTAAAAGACATTCACGCAATGAGATTTTTCGTTTAAAATACCAATTTTATCGGACTTTGAGGCGAAAATGTCAAAGAGCAACCACGTGTGCGAGTATAGGTAATACTTATTGCTAGTTGATTGCTACATCAAAGTCACAAATGTTACGGTTTGAGACATTGGTAGAGCAATCATTTGGAAATAAAAAGCATTACCTTTATTTCCAATCATATTTTCGAACAGTAATCGAAAAACATCAATACATTATTGTGTTTAAAATATGGTCGTCCGTCGGTTTGTCATTAGCAGGCGTCCAAGATTGGAACCTAATCAAGGTATTTTAAAAACAGCACGTGTCAGAAATATTTATTTTTAACACAAACAATACTTTTATTTTATCTTTTATGACACTTTGACATTTAGACATTGGTCATTTTGACATTGGACAACTTGACATTGGACAATTTGACATTGAACATTTTGTCACTTGGACATTTTGGCATAGGACATTTTATGACACTTGTAAATTTTTACATTGGACATTTTGACAATTTATCTTAACGCCCACAAAGGTTATATTTAAAGGGTATTTTACGTAAGTATTATTATTATCCACAAATTAATGTGAATTATTATAGATAAGTAATTTTAAACAGAACCCATGTCAGATATTGTATATATATGTGATTTTTAAATCCACTTGTGTCCTACTCTCCAGAGATATAGTGTAGTTTTTGTAAAACATCGATCATATTCTCCTAAGTAGTGATTTTCCATAGTAGTGGTCAGAGCAAATGTGTCCAGTATCAAAGGACAATGCTTTTCGTAGAGAATTTCTGCATCTGGTAACAAGCCATTAGCAATATAAAAAGAAACAGCTTTGAAGCTGAACATTAAGCATAGGCTCGCACACTGTGGCGTGCATTCCACTATGTATTATTTGTATCCTGGAAGGAAGAAACTATGAAGGCGTTGCACACTGTAATGGATGGCCTGCCAAGTGAAACAAATTTCCCATGCGGTGCATATTTTCGCGCCGATATCTTACAAGAATGATATATGGCATAATGCGGATGTTAGAGCCTTAGCTAATGAGTTATGGTGAATAAATACATTGCCATGAAACCATAAACTTAAGTGGTCCCTACACGATCATGCTGCATTACGTGCTGTCACTCATGCATGACCGTCTAGTTGTAGTGATTGACTTGACTTGGCCGTTGATTGACATGCAACTTCACTGTACTAAGTGATTGATAGCAAGCATGAGGGTCCATCATGCAGCATGATAATTCACGTAAACGTAACGCATGTCATGCAGCATGATCGTGTGGGGACCGCATTAGATTTTACTAGCTTGTAGACTAACATTCATTGGTGTGTGATGATCGTTGATCTGCCAGTGACAAGATAACACAAAATACAACCTTTCCACGCATACAATACGTACTGTCGACCGCACGTCAGTGGAAACAAAACCAGTAGAAACTGGTCTCTCATAGTATTGAAATCCCTAATAGGCTAGGCCAGCTCAAGGTATTTCCACTGACGTGCGGTCGACTGTACTACGCGTGACAATATGTGCCGACCTGTCACTCTAAAACGGATTGCAATTTTTTATTATTATTTATTTATTAATCAAATACATAAGCATAACAGTATATATTTGTCCCCCAAAACCGTCTTGACGGTTTGACTGGGGGATCGTACAGTCTCATCATCTATTAAATTTTGTTAGGTACAATAATAATTATCTGTTTTCTGTTACTTTCTATGGACACATGCTCTCTAATAAGTACAATTTTAACTTTTTTTTAAATTTTTTCTTGTTTGACTCGTCTTTAATATCCCCGGGCAAGCTGTTAAGCAGATAGGGTAGGCGTTTTTTACAGGTTCTATCCCCATAGTAATTACCCACCCTAGGTACCTCATACCTGCCCGAGGATATTGACCTTGTATTGTGATTATGGCTCACAAGCTGTAGATTATGCTCGCGACTGCCATGGTTATTGGTTAATAATAAATATTTATGTTTTAGACCAGCTGGGAGTATTTTACATATTCTGAATAGTTTCTTGTAGTTATTTTTGCATTTATATTTAGTTTTTTTATCAACAAGTAGTTTTAGGAACCTGATTTGGAATGACTCTAATTTCTCTATATTTGTTTTAAATGTCAGCCCATAGCAATCGAGAGCATAACCTATGATGGAATCTACTAGTGACATATATAAGCATTTCAGTGTGCTTTTAGGTACTTTATAACTTAGGTGGTAGAACTTACCTAATAATATTCTTAGTTTGTTACATAAATAATCTACATGGGTGGACCAGGAAAAATTTGTATCAACTTTCATACCTAGATAGGTGACATTATTTACATGTTCGATTGGTGTACATTTACATTTACATAAGTTGTCATGGATACAGGAAAAGTTATGCGTATACATTGACGGTGGTGACTCATTAAGGTATAAATAAGGCGAATGAATAACAAGTAGTTTAGTTTTGTCCGCGTTGAGCGCTATTCCATTATCATGTGACCATTTGACTACTGCATCAACATCCTGCTGTACCAAGCGGCATGTCTCGGCGAGGTCGGTGCCGGCGCGCAGCGCGCACAGATCGTCCGCGTACATGTGTGCCGAGCAATGGCGTAACACGCCGCACAAGCTGTTAACGTGCATCAGGTAGCACACAGGTCCGCATCCGGATCCCTGAGGTACCCCGCACCTGACCTCTGTGACCTCACTATATGAGTCGCCCACCCTGACCCGGTATGAGCGCGAGGTGAGGTAGTCTCGGAACCATTTGTTGAGGGGCTCCCCCACCCCGCACTCATCCATTGCGTTTAATAACATCTTTATTTCAAGGGTATCAAACGCCTTTTTAAAATCAAAGAATACACATACTACAATTTTTTTATCTTCTAAGTATGTATTTATTTCGTTGGTAAAGTTAGACAACAGTGTGTTAGTACTTTTACCTTTTTGGAATCCATGTTGGCATTCATTTAAAATAGAGTTTATGCTAAGATATTTACCTAGTTGATTGACGATACTTTTTTCAATAATTTTATCCACACTTGAGAGAATTGTTATAGGTCTATAATTGGAGAAATCCTTTTTTTCACCTTTCTTATATATAGGGCGTACAACTGCTTTTTTAAGGCCACTAGGAAATTTTGATGTATTTACAGTTAAGTTAATTAATTTTGCTAGGACCGGGCTAACCTTATCTGCTATTATTTTTAAGTCACACATGCGTACGAGATCGCATCCGGGAGATTTTTTATCGCTCATTTTATTGATAATTTGAAATACGTCTTTGCTACTCACCGTTTGCCATCTCATGCTCACATCTGATTCTTTTACATAATTATTTCTATCTAACCATTTAACGTCACACTTATGTTTAATGAGATCAATTTCACTAGAAAAGGTTTGAGCAAATTTGTCACATATGTCTTTAGTACTTCCCTGATTATGCATATTATTCAAAATTGTAAGATCTAATGATTTTTTATCGTTACCTAACATTATATTAATTTTATCCCATAGTTTTTTAATGTTTTTATTACAATCTATTATGCATTGTTTGTCATATTCACTTCTACGTTTAGAAATAGCTTTAAAACATTTATTCCTGTACCTAGTATAGGATAATCTTTTTATCATATTTTTAGGGTCATAACTCCATATTTCAAAACGTTTATCTCTTTCTCTTATCATAGCTTTTAAGTTATCATCTATCCAACATTTATTATTTCTGTTACTATTAGTATTAACTTTTACAGTTTTGTAACATGCCTCATAAATATTCTTAAATAATTGACAGAATGCTTTGTACAATTCAATAGGGCACTCAAACGATAAAAGCTCATTAAAATTAGTTGATAGTAGTAATTGTCTAATCATACGATTATCGAGAACCCGACAAGTGGTAGTCGTCGGCTGTTGCGGTGCGGGGGGCGACGGGAGCCGCTGTCCCGCTCGGCGACGGTGCGAGCGCGGCGCATGCTTGTTGCTAGGCGCGCCGGTCATATTTTCGCTCCGTTCCACTCCACAGCCGCCGCTACATAATAATGATCAGAAATTTTATGTCTAATGACCGTCGAATAAATCACAGCCATAGGATCTCTGATGTATATATGATCTATGCAGGATTCAACAATTTTACCATTTAATATTTCTTTACGCGTTATGTCGTTAATACATTTAGTAAACCCATATTCTGCTAGTAAATTCTCGTAAGAGATTACAGAGTTACATTGGTTATTTAACAAATTAATATTTATATCTCCACAAATAATGACTTTACTGCTGTAAGGAAGACTGTGCAATAGTTTACGAAGCTCTTCTTGGAATTGGGCACATTTATCTTTTTTATTGATTTTAGGCGGTCTATAAATGGATATAACATGAATTAACTCTCCATTGTTACCGAGTGTAATGGAAACGCGCTCTGCGGTTTGCATGCCGGGCAGCGATGGCGCTGTGTTCATTTTCTCTTTCTTACAAATTGTGACACTGCCATAATGTTTTCTCATTTGCACACATTGGACGTCTATACGCTAGTATATTCTAAATTTATGGACAAAACACACATCGCTGAGAAAATTTATGAAAAGCAAATATACCGACAACCAAGAAGTTTCAAATCTCTTTGGTCGCGCGCGCGCTCCCTGTGGAGATCGCATCTTGCATATTTAGTATTGAAACCTATGATGCCATTTACCCGGGGGGTGCGGACAAAGGAAACGAAGTAGCGGGAGGAAGTTGCTAATACAAATTTATATGGAGTTTAAAAATGAGAATGTGTGAGTGAGTCATAATTTTGAGATTACTTTGACACGATTTTGACACCCATAGAATGCTTTTATTACTCATCCATATGGGAGTGGCAAAATTTTTTGATTCATGCCGACAACAAACAAAAACGACTACCTTCAAAACATTCCATTTTCCGCTCTAAACACCATTTCTCTTCTAAAAACCTAACTTCAACTTACTCGGAAGTGAATGCAAAATGACCGTCCAACACAGTGCATTAGCTAGGACAATGTTTCACTTTCATTTACATGCAACGTGTGCACATGTGCGCCGCATGCCGTCGGAGACACGTTGTGTGTCGTGTGTCGTTGAGATCACTTGATATACAATGTTAAGTGGTTACTTGACGCTGTGTCGTTGCTTTGGGCAGTAATTTACACGTACGTAGGTGTCAACTGCCTTTACTTGTTATCAATAAGGCTTTTGATGATACCTTCGTTTTTGCAGATAAGAGTCCGGAACGGCGATAAAACAGATTGAGCGAATTAAGTGATGTCTGTCTTGCATGAATTTAAAAAAAAAGCTACTCCCATATGTATGAGTAACATAATCATTTTAGGGGGTGCCAAAATCGTGCCAAATGTATATCGAAATTGATACTCACTCACACATTCTCATTTTCAAACTCCATATAAATTTGTATGAGCAACTTCCTCCCGCTAATCCGCTTCATTAGTCCGCACCCCCCCTGATTTTGACACAGAATTTTTCATCGTTTCCCATACTAAATTTGCAAGATGCGATCTCCACAGGGAGCGCGCGCGCGACAAAAGAGGTTCGAATCTCCTTGCCGTCTTGAAAGAACGGTCAAAACCAATGTTATTTGATATGCTCACAGAAAATATTATTGAAATAACAATTTTAGAAGAATTTTACCTCAGTTATGTACCTACTCCTGCAACAACAATCGTGTCGATTCGAATGTGCATACTTTAACCTAATAGTCGTGATCTTTGGTAACTTTAAAAATAAGAAAAATGGCATGAATTTTAGGCACTGTCAAAATATAGTTTAGTCCTGTCAGACAAGAGTTTCTATAGCAACTTAAAACATGGTGATAAAATTCCTTCTGACTGTCAAATCAGTTTAGTCGTGTCAGACAGAAGGAATTTTAGTCGCCATAGTTTTAATAGTACATTGTTAACCTAGGTGTGAAAGTAACTTATTTAAGTCCCGAGACGGGGATTGGCGCCCGACGCGTAGCGAGGGCGCCAATAGTTCGAGGGACCTCTAAATAAGTCTTGAACCCGAGGGAAACACTGTGCTTTACATTAAGAATACACTGAAAGTAAAAACAAAAACATAAAATGAGTGTTAATACAAATCTCTGCTATACAGAAGTATAAACAAAACTCTACAACACGAAAAAACAAAAGAAGATCGGATTGCCGCTTTCCCGTCTATTTTTTTTTTTCTGTGGCCGGCCAGCTATTCTGCCATTATTTTTCATTTCCATCATTGAAAAAATGATAAATATTTTGCCCAAATCTATGTTATTTTAAAGAAATAGTTGACAGTAATAATTATAATAGTCATTTAAAAAAATATATTCTTTATTTATTACACTATCTTTCATCATCATCATATCAGCCTGTAGACGTCCACTGCTGGACAAAGGCCTCCCCCAAGGATCTCCACGACGACCGGTCCTGCGCTAACCTCATCCAGCTGGGTCCCGCGACCTTCACCAGATCGTCGGTCCACCTTGTGGGAGGCCTGCCTACACTGCACTGCTACATTACACTGCCTACACTATCTTTATGTTATTTCAATTTTACATCGCGCTGTAATTGAGTGGCTGTATAGACTGTTGGACCATGGTCCAATAGAAATGTCAAAATAGTACTAGTATTTTTTTTTTTTTTGACTGCTGTCAGTTGAAAGCGATTCTCCCTAGGGCTGAGATGTATTACTTTCAACCCGCTACTCGGGCAACTTCAGACCTTCTTTCAGAGTATGAGTAATGAAAATTGCATTTACAAACCCGGTACATTTTCTTGTGTATGACAAGACTAAACTATATTTTGACAGTGACTAAAATTCATGTTATCTCTTTCTAATGTTTAAAGTTAAAAAAATAGCACAAGAGATTAAAATTTCGTTACAGCATGCACCATCCGTATCGACATAACAATTGATCGGACAGCCGGCCCAGCGTCTTTGTGCCCACGTGTAAATTTCCATCCGACTCAACTCCCAACGCTCATGTTCCAAGTGATAATATAATATTACAGTATTAGCATCACGTATTCAATATTAGCCGCGATGTATTTTCGAAGGGATCAAAGCCACTCGCACGTACGTATGTCTGGAGTCGGCAATATGTCGGATTTTTATTTCAATTCTCATTCATAGGACTTCAAGCTCGCCTTTTGAAAGCTAATGCGGCGCGTTTGTGAGAGAGATGGAGATAGGTTATTCATCAAAACTGTCAATGAGTCAATTCTTTGCGTTGAAGAGAGATGCGCAAGGAATAAAATAGCCGTACGGATAAAGTAAGGGATTTGATGAATGGTTCGGGGTAGACATAAAGTCTAGGAAAGAGATACCTACAGTGTCTTAATGTTTCGGCAATTTATTTGATACTAGCTGCTGCCCGCGACTTAGTCCGTTTGGCTACTGCCTAGGAGGCAGTGGACTAGGTGGGCTGATTAAATTAGGTACCTACCCTACTTCTGGACGTATTTGCTTGTTAATACGAACATCTGTAGATGTGCCGTGATCGGTCCTATATCGGATACGTACGACTGGTACCTTTGATCCCTTAGATATTGTACTTATGTGCTCTGTACAAATACAAGAGATAGTACCGGGATGTTTTCAGGGGTTCTTTTTAATAAACAAACGGGCGGAGGCACGTTTTCAATTTAAGCGACGCGACGTTGTTTGCTAATATAAAATATGCAAACTGTCGTTTGGTACTGATGGCTTCAGTGTATTATAACATGCACTTTGTTTTGCAACGTAATTAAAATGCTTCTGGCTATTCAAAGCACTTTTAGTGAAACGTACTCATTGAAAGTTTGTCTCGAATGCCACAAACCGCTAGAGGTCACTTGGTAACTTTTTGAGACTTTGAAAGTCGATCCCTCATGTCTATAGATGGAATTTGGGCATCTACAGAAAATACATGTCAGTTATTTTTCAAATTTCTACAACAAGTATATTAGAATTAATTAAATCGGAGCCGTATACCGTTCTGAGACCTGCGTATATAAGTTTTTCCCGCAGAAAGAACCCTAGTGCACGTCAGAGCTATATAAGGAACCTTTGTGCAAAATTTCAAGTCTCTAGGGTCGGCGGTTTTGCTGTGCGTTGATCAGTTAGTGAGTCAGACAGATTCTAATTTTATTTTGCAATATCCTATTCCTACTAATATTATAAAGGCGAAAGCTTGTAAGGACGTGAGGATGTTTGGATGTGAGGATGTCTGTTACTCTTTCACGGAAAAACTACCGAACAGATTTTTATGAAACTTGGTACAGTGATAACTTATATCCTGAAATAACATATAGGCTACTTTTTAACGCGGACAAAGTCGCGGGGCGTCCGGTAATACCCCCTAAGTAACAAAACGCCTATATATTAATCAATCAGCAAATACCGGCTAGTAACTAGCTAATATTATTCTCTGGTTACGAGATAATGATTACTAGATAGATGATAATTGCCTTTATGGATCCTTTCCAGAAATAGAGCCACAGTTGCCAGAAGTGTGAAAATCTACCATTACTAGGAACCAGCATAATCTAATTTGATATCTTTCAGACGTGAGAGCAAAAAGATGGCGACATCGTTAATACAAAAGAGGACACAATATAATTTGCCCGGCAGGTAAAAGTATTATCCCTAAACAATATTAGGTACGTGAGAGGAATCATTTACAAATTGACTTTACCTTGTGTTTACGACTATTGCTTCCCGTGCCGTGACGTTATATACGATGCTTTGTTCTTCTCTGTGGATAGCGAATAAATAGCGAAATGGGTATAGGTATGTTACTATAAAACCCGTAATACGAAAAATCCTAAGATGCAGCGAAAACTAACCTAAGATTTACCGAATTCGGGCTTTTATGTAACCTAATCACAGAACAAATAATAGTAGGTACTTACTAACATAACATAACACGTCAAAAGGACGAATGCATATCCATTTAATAAAAATCATCCCTATCATCAATTAGTCAATATCCCTTATCAAAGTCAAGATCTTAACTTTTCAGAACCAAAGATGGATGCAAAATATGAACATGATCGAATATCAGAAAGTGGCCAAAAAAACGGTCTCAACAATCCTTCCCGGACAGGCAAAAAACAGGGAACCAATTTAAATAAAAGCTTGTAAAATAAGAATAATTTGTTAATCAATTAACAAAGTTTTCTAAAGATTGCAGTGGTAAATAAGACACAGTGGTAAATGAAAACTGTCTAGACAAAACAGCTATTTATCTTAGTTGAAAGTGCATTCCCATGTCGCCACCGCCCGAGCGGGCCGAGAGAATAAACGTTCGCACAAAGAGAGTACAGGTAGAGAGTTGTTGCAGGTTGGTGATCGCTCCCTAAGTTCAAATTAGTGTTCGGACGAATTTATCGGTTCGCCTTTTCGTGTCTCAGCGGAATTTTGATCCGGTCTAGAGGAACTTCGACCAATACGATTTTCCTTTTAAATTTGTCTTCTTTATCATTTTTAGTCATTTGTGACAAAATAGATGGAAGAAGCCACGGTAGCCTAGTTGGTTCTGCACTCGCCTTACGTTCATCAGGTCATGGGATCGAACCTTGGCCCGCACGAATGAGTGTTTTAGAACTTCGTATAATACCACAGAGTTTTCAGTGACAGAAAATCCACCAAAAAATGAATTGGCGTACCCTTGGTGGACCCCTGTCCACCAAGTTTGGCACAAAACTTCCAACGATAATCAATCGCCAGATATTCCTGGTTCCTAAGAAGATAACATAATTATAGATGGATTATTAAACAATCTCGTTGCATAATCTTAAAAATAACACAGACATTAAAGTAAAAGAATAACCAAGTGTTGGATGCTTTAAGCAGAAACTTTGGTATCGATTTCGTCTTCAAAAGTACAAATACATATTCTGACACTATAAACTTCACTGAAAAGCCAAAAATAATGCCTCAAATGACAACTTCCAACTCCTATGAATATGAGATTTAATTAAACGCACCGGAATTAAACCCAGCGATATTTGCCTCGCCCGGGAAAGGAACCGGGACATCCTAATTAGTATTCCGCAGGGAGCAGTGACGCGAGTAAACAATGCTGCCGTGTCCCGCGATGCCGAATATTCATGCTCAACTTAAATATGAATTACTACTTAATGCGCAACGAAGAGATAAGTACACGTTATAGGCCAGTCGGTGGAGGTTCAAAACTGGGGGGTATGTAAGGTGGTGTATTCATCATATCGGCCTGTAGACGTCCACTGCTTGACAAACGCCTCCCCCAGAAATCTCCACGACGACCGGTCCTGCGCTAACCTCAACCAGCTGGGTCCCGCGACCTTCACCAGATCGTCGGGCCACCTTGTGAGAGACCTGCCTACGCTGCGTCTTCCGATACGTGGTCGCCACTCGAGAACCGTTCTGCCCCAACGGCCGTCAGTTCTACGAGCGATGTGCCCAGCCCACCGCCACTTTAGCTTCGGTGAGGTAATGTGGTGTAGGTATTAGATTTTATTTTTTTATCTTGTACATTTAAGGGTGCAAATGAGTAAATATCAAAAATGGTAACATGAGATGCCTCGGGGCAACTTTTGGCAGCCACAAAACCTCGAAATTTTGGGGCTTTTTTTAGTTTCTCGCTAATAAGTTCTATACGGTGTATCCTAGTGAATAGTTAATTTGTAACAAATAAAAACACTAGATTTGATTCGTCCTGACTCAGAGAAGAAAATTATCTCCTCAAAAGTAGTTTCATAACCTACTTATTAGTGTATTGTGACAGATACTGCTCTATTTTCGCTGGTAGCAGGATCGCATTAAAGATTCAAAGGTCGAGCAAACCCAGGACAATTCCCAAGTCTCACAGCAGGATATTCAATGTCCCCGGAGCGTCACCCAACGCCCTGCGACACATATTGCGGGCGTGACAGAAATGCCGATGACTGCGTTGCCGATACACGGAATGTTACATTGAATCCAAAAGAGTTTCTCGGGGGAACATGAGGCTAGGAGTGATGGGTACTTGTTGATAAAGAGGAACTGAAAGAGGTATTAAATGTTTGAAATACTTATACATTACAATCATTCGCAATCGGTCAAAGCTTGGTACAAAACTATGAAGATAGATACAATGGAGAGAAATGCTAAGATAAGTTTTGTAGCATATGAGGAATAGCGGAAGACATGGCGACATGTCATCATCAACAGCCTATTAATGTCCCCACTGCTGGGGCTCAGGCCTACCCTCTCCACGAGGGCGACATGTATTCAAACTGAACACTGAATTTGCATTTTTAATTGTCGCAATTAACACACTTAGATTAGCATACATCATACATACATAGGTACCTTCATGCTATGTCCCTGAGGTTACATGGAGAAGTCAGTCTTTAAAATTTTAGTAATGTGATAAAGATTAACAGTTTGATTCACAGGATTATGAGCCCGCCATGACCACTTTTCCTGTTTTCAAACATAATGATAAAGGCTAGAAATAACTTACATTAACTTTTGATACCAAGTTTTTCATATAATTAAGTATTTCTGTATATATTAGTGTTTATTAAATTAATTGAAATTAATTATAGTACCTTTCTTTTTAGAAATAACTTGCTTCTTGCTACAACACATCTCCCAAAACAAATCAGAGGGTTTAGTCACTTTTTAAACCTCGTAATAAGGGCAGCTACAAAAAAATACGTGTCATTACGTGTTTTTTACAGTACATTTAGAATGAATCAAATTAGAGGCGGACATTTGGTACTATTCCTAAACTCTGAACTTTGGAATTATAGATGACCGCTATTCCAGGATTTGAATCCTTTCAACTGTTATCGATCCTCGTATCTATCTATACTAAGCGTATAATCTTATGATAACCGTTTACGATGGAAACCCAAATGTGTGCCACAATTGCCACTGGAGGCGGTTTTCAATCCCGGCTCACGACAGAATTGTCTCTGGTTGGCGTAAACCGTTATTACTGCAATATTTCTAATAGCATTCGATCCAATCTCGCCCGATGGCTGCCCTGGTGCCGTTCGGTATCGTAACGCTATGACATAGATTGGCTGGCCTGGTTATACATACAAGTTTCGCTGGCACACACATTGAAGGTCCTCTAAAAGTTTTTCCATCTCATTGCTTTACGTCTTATTGTTTTTCACTATTAAGCGGTCCCTAAACGATCATGCGGCATGGCATGCGTTACGTTTACGTGAATTATCATGCTGCATGATGGACCGTCGTGCTTGCTATCAATCACTTAGTACAGTGAAGAGTACGCGCGATTGTCAATTAACGGCCAGCACGTAGTTTGCATGTCATTCGCGTCAATCACTACAATTAAACGATCATGCATGAGTGACACCACGTAACGCATGTCATGCCGCATGATCGTGGACGGACCGCTTTACAGAATTGGGGATTATCTAGAATCTCTTCTACGTTTTTCTCATTTTCATCGTCTTCTTCATCTATATTTTATTTTGTGATCTGGTATGGACGTAGACTGAAGAGTTTGAACGCGCTAATCTGTGGAACTACCGGTCGGATTTTAAAAATTATTTTTGCATTTGACAGTCCAATTCTTGAGGAAGATTGTAGGCTATTTAACATAACGCTACGACCCTTAGGATCCGAGCAAAAAGCTTCGGCTTAGTTTGGGAATAAACAGTCGTGTGTAAATTTGTCTAAAACATTATTATTATCACTCTCTAAAGCCACAGACGTCACTCATTCTCAAAACGTAACAGTAACGAGTTATTTTAGTCAACTACATTTGCCCCCTAGCTACAATAGCCCCGGGTGACGTGACTTGCACGTTTCTATAAAAACAGCATCTCATACGAAAAACTAATCGTCCTATTTATTCTAATCACATTTCTGACCCAAGGGGCAATTACCGAAAAATTGTATCAGAACCACTTTCATGCGAGCGTTAAATGTCCTATGCATTTCTGAGTGATTCGATAACAAGCCCACCCGTACCGGCGATGCGTCATTTTATGGCTGTTAGTCTGGCTCTGGAAGGGTGGCTTCTTTATTCAGTTTGGTCACCTTATAGGCTGTCCTAAAATCAAGAATTAAGTACCTATGTGAATAAAGTATGCAAAAGACACAGGGAAAAATGCAGATGTTGTTATTCATTTTCTTACAACATTTTAAATTGAATATTAATCTTCTTTGACTTTCTTTAATTTAAGACACTTACTAAGTATGTTACTATGAAGAATATGATTATTATGATTGGCCCTTTGGATTGGCAACTTATCATAAAATACAGGTTGTTTTTTTCCACATTTGTATAGTTCCACCCGACTCAGGAAAGTGAATTTTACAGTATTATACAGTTCAACTTTTTTTTAAAATATATTGTTAGTTTTCTTTATGTAAAATTCTCCTTAATATATTCAATTCAACTAGGTACTTTCCTTTTCTGTATATTACTTACTTTAAACAAAAACTCTCACTCACTTATGAGTATTATCGTGATCTTCTGTTTTATGTACTTCTACCACTTTGATTCGTATCAATCGACAAGCTAATCGTTTCAATATTTCCCTTGCCGTTTCTCCACTGGCAACATTTTTATATGCCGTATATATTTTAGTCAGTGACGTATAAGTTGGGATTACAGAGGGGGTCTGAAAAGTGATTTGTCGCTGGCCTCGGGCGACGGAAGAGCGGTTAATTGCAAACGAGTAGGTATCATAGACCCGACCAATGGGACGGCCCGGTGATATTGAATCTGAGCTATACCTTCAGTAGCTGGGAATTATGTAGGTATTAATACCTCCACCGTGACTGATTTCCAAAGGGAATCACTCGACACAACGACGCTTGGAAGTACAATTTTGTAGAAGTAGGTGGGTAAAGAAATCATGTTATCGACGATAGGAATTAGAAAGAAAGAATTTATTTAAATAGAAATGACATACATGATACATAGGGATGATTATATTACGTGTCTGGATGACCACTATCTTTCTATATCTTTCGCGAAAAGCTATAATTGAAAGCAAACGAGGCATTCTAAAAGCGAGACTACTTCAGACCGAGCTAAAACTATTAGCTATAGAAAAGGCGGCTTCCGATTGGTTCGGCTTGCATGAAAAAGACTCCCGGATTTTGAGGATTTATTTGCAAAAACTTAGAACTTACAATGTTTAATTCTCACGTCAGTTTCAATAATAACAGAGCTAATAATATTAAAACATTATGTTTAACATAGGGGAAAGTTGTTACAAATAATGTCGCGGTCAACCAACGCGGTACATTACCGTTACGTTACAAATGGTACAGCAAAACAGGGTTTGCAATGATTGCTGGTACACCACGTAGACCGCAACGAATGCCGTTCCTGTAATACAGATTTTAATAATTAATACATTTTTACAAAGTTTTGTTCAACTTTAATTTGCAGCACTATGCATAACGCTATTGTGATCAACAGTCTGAGTATGAGCACCTAAAACGACAGATACTATATCAACATCATCAACAGCCTATTAATTTCCCCCCTGCTGGGGCTCAGGCCTACCCTCTCAACGAGGGCGTTCGGGCTATAGTCCACCACGCTAGCCCAGTGCGGATTGGTGGACATGCGCCTAAGAACTCCTTCTTCGGCGTATGCAGGTTTCCTCACGATGTTGATGATTAAGGTTTTAGGACGTAACATTATAATAGACGAGAAAATACAATGTTAACCATAAAAAGCCAAGAGGAGAACTGCCAAAATATGGAATAAGTCAATTTTGAATTACTTAGAACTAAAAAGTGGCCTGTGCTCAACAGTACTTATTACAGCTATTTATTTACACATCTTGTGAAGCAAGAGTTGGCTACAGAAGTCTTGGAAAATTGCTTTCGGTTGTACAAACTCTGAAACATGCAAATTCCGTCCGCAGAGCTAGTTGATTTACCTCCGACATGTTGCGTCGGAGCCGAAACCAACGTGTCCTGCGTCAAGACAATTACGCATCGAGGCGCAAGCAAGTCAACGACAACTGTTATGTTTGCAACAAACAAACAGACAGACCTGCAAACCGCAACAGTACGAACCCAACCGTTACGTACTGTGCAACAGATATCCAGAAGCACACCCACCCTCCCTCCAGCAAAGGTTAACAAGAACCCCCAGGGGTGAGGCCATACAATCCCAGTGCTACTAAAATGCTGGTGCAACAGTATGTTTACTTACAAAACTACCAACATACTCCTGCAATGCGGAACACCCCAAAATATCAGGCTACAAGGATTGTTTCAGGTTATTTATGTGATTGATTTCAGTTTTGGTACCTACCAGGCGACTAGAAATTACAAGCGGTACAAACGATTTCGAGATAGAATCTTCGTGTTTGTTTTATGAGGAAATATTCGAATTCCCTGTGAGTTTGCTTAAATTCTCCCCATTAACGTAGACATGGTGTTATTTTTGTTCTTCTGCTTTTACAAGCAGATTCATCTCTAAAGTTTTTATTTTAATTGTTGTATTTTTGTTGTTATATTTCTTTACAATCCCATTTAGAATGCTTTGAATAAGTTTACCCTGTTCAGGGTCATAGGACCATTATACCTATAGGTGTATGAACAATTTTATAATAGAAAAAATTATTGAAAAGCCTTGGACATTGATTAGCATGAGCAAAGGATCGAAACGAAAGACACTGAAAATAAATTGACTCGTAGAGGCGGAGTATAATACCTATTGATAGAGACAAAGCTTGCAGTTATAAAGTTGCAGAGAGCTTCATACAGTTATTTATCAGAAAAATAGTAGGCTAATGAAACAAAATAATATATAATTTTTTGCATCCCTGTGTTAGATAAGAACAATGTTCGGTCTCAAGACTGGCTTATTCCTTATTTCATTAAGCCGGTCTAACATCTGTTGCTTTGAAACTTGATGCCATTGTTTCAACTTTCTTTCGCAACTCATCCCCGTTCCTCTGAGTGTTGCCGTCAAGCAAACTCAAAATTCTCATTATCACCGAGTGCAGAGATCTAAATTAGCTAAAGCAGCATTTAACATGGTTAGAGTATTTAACTACTTGTAATACCTAATTTAAAATTTAATTTCAACTTTCCATGTATAGATAGTTTTAAATTATTATACTTATCCAATTTTGATCTCCTCGTTTTCGTTTCGCAAGAGATTGTAATTATTATTATTTTTTTATTTTTTTTTGAGATTGTTTTATCTAGCTGCACAACCTACCTTTCTCTTCTTTAATATCCTGTAACCAAAGGTTGTCTGGAAGAAATCGCTTTTAGCGATAAGACCGCCTGGATGTACCTTCTTAGTCTACTGTATTATTTTGTTCTGTTTTTTGTTATTATGTGCAATAAAGAGTATTGAATTAAATTGATTGTTTAGTTTGGTTTTTGTTGTTTACTTTGTATTTTGTCGCTTTATTTTTGTACTGTGCCATCACGTATGTGTTTTGTAAGTAGCAGAAAATAAATAATCATTCTACGCATCAAAAAATCCTTTTAAAACTAAAACCGTCTATTCCCTTCTCAATTTACAGCCGACGGATCGGAGCTAAATTTCCCTTTAAACGATTTTAATAGCGTATCGTTAATCATACATCAAGTTGAAATTAATTATCCCTCGGAGGGCCAATTAATGCTGCCGTAATGGCATTTCATTGTTACCGTGAGCTTACATTGGGCTCGGCGTAACCCCAACTAATGCAATAGGAACAGTAGCGATACTGGGTACACGAGGTAACGAATATCGCGACACACAAGTTGAGGATGTCAGTCAACTCGTGATTATTGGAAGTGCTTTTTTTTTACTGCTACGGGGGCAACAAGCAGGCGGGCCTCCTGATGTTAAGAGGTCACCGCCGACCGTAGACACGTGCAACACCCGGGGGGTGCTGGTGCGGCGCCGGCCAAGGTTGAAGGGTTCCTTTGACTCTCCTCTTGAAGGACCCCATATCGTAGCGCTGTGGAAAAGCGTCAGAGATAAGGTCATTCCACATTTTGCTTTTGCGTTAGGTGGATTTTTAGTTCTTCGTCTCCTCAATAATTGTCAATATTTGGACCAGGGTCGGCAATTAATCTAAATTTTAAATAGTTAATATTAGATTTGCGCAATTTTTCTCAAAGGATAGCTAGAGTAAAGAGCCCAGCAAACTTGACTTTTTGTATTCTTCTCAGTATGATGGATTCTAGGGTTATTTAGACATGAATTGGAATTTAACGTTATAATTTCAATTCCTTTTTCGATTTTCTGCACATTCAAAGCATTTCAAGTGGATGGAATTGGATTAGAAGACGGGTTTAATGTAAGTATACCAGTGACAAAGCCCTATTATTTTTATCAGCGGTTTATCAGTGTCAATACTATTCTTCATAAACTTTATCGACAAATTGGCAAGCGTGTCGTTGACGACGACGGGATCGATCAGGAGGTCCCAGTTTGTTGTATTAATTAAAATTACCGGCAGAATATCCACGCGAAACAATGTCCATCGGGAACGTCACGGGCGAAGTTATTGATGGACAAGATGGCTTAAGTACAGTGCCTGATTGAAGAAGTATTTAATTACCTGACCAATATTAATTTAAATTTGGGTAATTTGGTTACAGAAGCAACATTATAAGTAAGCAACTCATGTTGGATAAGCAGACTGATTGAAAAGAGTAAATAAGTAAAAGTAAGTTATTTTTTTCTCCACAATCAAATATACATACACAAGTGCCACCTTTGACTTACTATACATAATGTAATGTAAGTAATGTAATGTATTAAGACTGACGCTCGAACTAGAAAAAGAACTTAGAGAAAAGACTTAGAGAATTTGATTAACAAAAGAAGGACTCAACCTTCACTTCCTGAAGATATGGCGATTTCTTAAAGAAATTGAACAGAAAATAAATTAAAAACATGATTCCAAACAATACAAAATAGTTTATAATAATTTGACATTCAAAGGAAACAGAGCGCTTTGAAGGTTAAACTTAATGTAATGTAAGTAATGTAATTTAATAAGACTGACGCTCGAAAAAAAAGACTTGGAGAATTTGAATAACAAAGGAAAGACTCGTCCTTCACTTCCTGAAGATATGGCGATTTCTTGTAGAAATTGAACAGAAAATAAATTAAAAACTTGATTCCAAACACTACAAAATTAATTATAATAATTTGACATTCAAAGGAAACAGAGCGCTTTGAAGGTACGTCAACTGTAAACGCAATGTTATACAATATGGTAAACACAAACCTCATTTAAGTAATAGTACTAGTAGGTACTAGTACTATTACGACTAACTTGATAATTAAAGGTAAAGTTCTGTCTTGTACCCACTTTATTACTCGGTAACGAATTTATCGAAATATATTTTTTAAATTGCCGTTTCACAGGCGAACAGCGAACATAACCTCAACAGAGTCGTAAACTGTCACGCGACAATACCACAGCACCACCAAGTTAATTTGCTGTCATAGGTGGCGCTTTTGGTGAATGTCGCCCATAAAAATTCATACGTTCGCGTTTAGTTCCTTATTTTGTCGTCGATATAAATAAGTTGGTCGAATTGTCCTCGATCGTATTTCATATCTGTCGTAAGTATTCGAATCAGCTGTATTTACATAAACAAAGAGGCAATAAAACGTTAACGCCTGGGTGTGGGAGGAAGGGAGGTGGCAGGTGGGGGAAGTGGGGGGTGGTGCAGCTTGGTACCGATCCCACTTTTTAAAGTAATTCGATACCAGGATTTATTTAAATTCAATTCTTTGTCACACATTTTATGATCAATTCTCTATAGAAAACGGATGAAGTTGAAGCGTTCTAAATATTTAAACTTTAAAGGTATGGTCATCATCAACCAGCAGTGACCAATACCAGTCCACCGCTGGACATAGGCCTCCCCGAAAGCGCGCTACTGAACACGATCTTCGATTCTCCTCATCCAGTCACTGCCAGCCGCCTTAAATCGTCGCTCCATGTAGCCGCGAGGCTGACTATACGCTTGCCTAGTCGTTTTCTCCAGAGGAGATTCTCCACTCGAGAAATCGTCTACCCCAGCGTTTACCGGTTCTCCGACAGATGTGAGCAGACTACTGTCTCTTCAACATACTTAAGTTATGTCGTAGGTTTTGGTTCTCCTAAAGGTATAATATCCACTGATGCGATACAATTGAAGGGTGAACTTCAAAATGTATTATTGTTTCTTTATAAAAGACCTTTGTGTTGTCTAAATACTTCTACCCGTTGTCTCATAAACGTCCCTCCTTCCGTACACAATAAAACATCTCCTATTTACACTCACGCGTTTAGGGTTCCGCGAGCAATGCGCGGAACGGGTTCCGTGCCGCGTACGGTTGCGTTTTACGACGCGCGTTATAGTAATCCCCGGGCATATTTACTTTTATTGCCGCGCCGGCCGTATTTCGGAGGACATCCGCGGTCGCGATTGGCTGGGACAGATGCACAGTTGGTTTCACTAATTACGTATTTTTTAAACGTAATGTTTCTAATCGAATTTTAAGATAATAGGTATAATGCGTGACACACACTGGGCGGCGGCGTTGCAAAAGCGTTGCGGCGGCGACGGTTTGTATGAAGAACGCGCCGCGCCGCCGCCGCTTTGATGTAAAGGGATATTTCGAACATTACAGAAAAAAACCGCAACGCTTTCGCAACGCCGCCGCTCAGTGTGTGTTACGCTTAAGAGATATTACAAATCGTGATCTTTTCTGGTTCTTTCTTTATAAAATACGTATGTAATTTCGTAATAAGAGCGTCAGCGACTTCGGGGATAAGACGCGGCCTATCATATCGAAAGGTCCCCAGCTGGACCATGTACCAATGGGTTTTTCTCGAAACTTAAGTACATTTACTGACTGCTCTCAAACGGTGAAGGAAAACATCGCGAGGAAACCTGCATACTCCGAAGAAGAAATTCTTAAGTCGATAGTTATATAGTAGTTGCTGAAATAAGCAGCTGTGACAGACAGACAGGTTCCATTGGTATAAAAAAATGTGGTAGAGAACCTTAAAAACTACAAAGGTAGCTGGGTACCTACAGTAAAATACACACATTTACCTTCACGTAAGGTCTGTCCCTGATGGAGTAGACAGGAACCCCAAGCACCGCGCTCCTGACACACCCACCTCACATTCAATAAATACTGAAAACGAAATCTTTTAGAACTCACCCTTTGAAAAATGGTGCAGATAGTGCAGAAGTTAACCAATCTAAAACTACATTGCTGCTCCGACCAGTTGCCACTTACGAATCTTATTTAGTCTCCCCTCAGGCACCAAATTAGCGAGGGGTGAGTTCTAAAACAGTTTAGTGAGTGTGATGCATTCCGGCAGTCAATTGAGAATTGCGAATCTAATAAGTGGCCGTGGCAACGCTGTTCGAGCGTGAAGACGATAGGGGAGACTAAATAGATGGATAGACTACACAGATAAAATAAAGGTCTGCAGTCTGGGCTACCTCGAATACTAACGGACACAACGCGACTTCTTCCACGTTAAAAAGTATCCTATTTGTTATTCCAGGATATAAACTATGACCACGTTCAGGTAGAAAGCTGGAAACCGGCGCTGATGTACCGGCGGCGGCGCTTGTCGGTACCGACCCGCGAGGTAGTCGTCGCAGACGTCCGGTAGCACCGTAAGCGCCGACAAGGTCCGATCTGCTCCGATGCGCGCTAGTAGACATCTTATTTTCTCTTTCCGAGAAACATATATTTTCCAGAAGAACAAGTTCTTCTTTCTATGACCTCGACATTTTGCACAAGACTAATTTAATTTGCCTGTGCCTGTACCAGTGGGGGGGCAGCAAGCCTCCCATGGGGCACGGACCTCGGCTTAGGGCGCTGCTGGCGTTGTGTAACGTCTGAGAGAGGTACCGAAAAGCGCCGGTTTCCAGTTTTCTACCTGAATGCGACCTGACGCTGTACCAAGACATGTCTTCAAAATTCGTTTAACCGTTAAAGCGTGATTCAGCAAGAAACAGTATTGTGCGGACCAAATCATTTCGTATCTAACTACGCTTGTCCACTCCACAGTTAAAAGAGTTATTCAGACCCCACCCTTCTACCTTCCTCCCTTCCCACATCACGGGTATCGTAACCCCTCTTTCCAGAGCTTACGTGCCGCGGGATTACGGCGCGGGAGATAAGAGATAATTCGATACGAGAGGATTAGTGCGCCCGAACACAGATTACGCTGACGTATGGACCAACGGTTTAATGTGGGCATGATCAATCTGAGGGGAAATTAAGGTGGACTTGTTTAATAATTAGTTCTACTAACAACTACTTATTTACAATTAGTTACGTAACATCTCGTCTCAAATAGGAGCTGGAGGGAAATTACCATAAATATTGAAGTGAGCCATGTATTAATGTTTTTTTTCTAGAAACTTAAGTACATTTTACTGACTGCTCTCAAACGGTGAAGGAAAACATCGCGAGGAAACCTGCATACGCCGAAGAAGAAATACTTAGGCGCATGTGAAGTCCACCAACTCGCACTAGGCTATCGTGGTGGACTATAGCCCGAACGCCCTCGTTGAGAGGGTAGGCCTGAGCCCTAGCAGTGGGGACATGATAATAGGTTGTTGATGATGATTGAAGATAACAAATTTTACTGACAGGAAACCTTACTTTATTTTTAAAAGTAAGTAAAGCTGCATTTAAATATAGTTCCTTGCCTCAGCCGGGAATCGAACCGAAACCCTGCAGTATTATGTCGCAATATACCTTTTTATTTTTATTAATATCGTTTCCAATTTCATTCGGACCATTAATTTTAAATCGCAATTTAAATACATTTAAGTATTCTGAAATTTTACAGTTAAATAAACTTAATTAAAATGCAATACAAACAATTACAATATGGCAAATGAATTAAAATTAAAGCTTGCGTGGAAATAGTTTGTTTCCACGAATTTTGGTTGTTACATTTCATGTTGAAAAGTAAGCATAAAGCTTATCCCGGACACACGCGCCTGCTGAGGCGGCCTACCGCAGGCCGCAGCCTCAATATGCAAACGCTGGCCGCGCGTGTTTGAAGTTTCACATCATTGCTTATGGAATACAACAGGCCGCCACAGCCACCGCCACCGCAGGCCGCGTGTGTCTGGGATACGCATTGCAAAATATAATTATAATAATAATATACAGGGTAAAATAAACGAACCTAACCTGGAGGGAAAGTATCCAAAATAATTAATAGCAAATTTTAGGTAGAGACTAATAATTCCTCTGTGACCTAGGTATAGCAAATTTTACTCAAAGGAAACATTTACATCCAAAAATAATTAGGAATTGCTTAGTTATGAAACCAGGAAATAATTATGTTGATCGGTATTTCGATCGGTGTCATAAAAATAAACATGTTTTTTTTTACTTTGTCCGGTTCGCTTCCCGGCTCAGGCAGGTGATTTTTGAAAATTCTTTGCATATTAAGCGTGTTTTTTTATTTCAAAAATAAAATAAAGGTCATGCTGTCTTCATTATTTAGGGTATCTTCCCTCCAGGTAAGGTTTTTTTATTCCACCCTGTATAGTACCACACAGATTACATAGTGTCCGAACACCACTTGAATACCAGCTTCAAAGCCGAATTCAACCTGACACTAAGTTTTTGAGCTATATCGAAGACTGGGTTCTCTGGCGGATCGTTTCGAATGCTGTCTCTCAGAGAAACTCCCAGCATAGCTCTTTCAATAACCCTTCCACTAGGTCCACTGTCAATGTCCACGTTTCGGCGCTTAGTAGGACACTGATTGAAAAGTTTTGTCTTCAGGGTTTGTGGTATTTGCGACGAGAAGATATGACTCAACTTCTCGAATGCTGCCCAGCCCAGCCTGATCCTCCAGGCGGCTTCCTCCTCGAAGTTGTTTTACCTAACTACAGAGTTTGCCAGAGGGAGATATATTATTGATATATGTAAGTAGATAGATATGTTTCTGATATATTTTTGATGTTCAATATTTACTTTTCACAGCAAACGAAAGCATGCAACAACCAACAAACTAACTTTGGGCAGCGCAAACCCACATAGTTTCCTAAATTAAAAGTTACTATACACTCAACCGAGTTGATAAATATAATTATACATCCACCATGGACCATTAATTAATTTGTCGATCTAACTTCTGTTTGTTTGTAAAGGGTTGCTATTATAAAGTGTAGGGGAAATATCGATAGTTTGACTTTATCGATAGACCTCGTAAAGCAGTCACAACATCGATAATAGTGTAATCAGATGACGGCACACCTAGTCTCTTGTGCTGTTTTTTACGGATAATATTTGACAGATAAAAAATAACAGCCCCTTGAACTTTCTGATAAATTATCAGGCGGTTTAACTGACATATGAGGCAATCAGATACCTGTGAACAAAAAAATAGGCCATCTGTCAGATAACCTGCAGATAGGGTATCTAAGACTTTATCAGCAACCGGTGAAAGAAGCCCTAAGACTCGTCTTTCTACAGCACCGTTAGAACTAGATATAATATTAAGTAATAATACCGTCTCTAATAGCGTTTGAAATTGAACACTACACTTCATCTGTGGAATCTTCCTATTACAACACCTAATAACTGCTTTGATCACCTAGACTTTGGTAATTTAATAAGGGCCTAGTAATTATTAATGTTGAGGTTTCCTTTGTCAGCGCGAGATACCCTCAGAACAAAGATTAAAGAAATAGAGTCCATACGAAGTTTCCCTTTTCGACATTCGACATGATTATTATTGTATTGGGGCTTCAGCCTTGTATCAATGCGACCACTACTGATCTATTGTGATCGACAGACACCTCACTATAGCTCAGTGCTAAGCTTTGCGTCAGGATCATCAGCGCGCTTTTGGCACTGATTATGGTTTCACTTCATCAGGCTGAAAGTGAGTAATATGATGGGTGTTTCTTTTAATTACAGCGGGCCACATTCGCACAGAAGGTGTTATCAAGTGTGTCGTTTCGGTGTTTATCGGTGACCTTAGTTCTTCATCGGATTTCAAACGATTGCAGTCTCTAGTGTCAATTTATTCTGTGTAGGTACTGTGACAAAAACTCTTTAGACAACGAGTGCATTAGAGTCTGAGTGAAGAGCGTTAGCGCCGAGCAGCATCTGTGCCGTTGACTCGACTGATGAAGCAAGTTAAAAGTTAAGAGTACATATCACTTAGCTAAGGTGCTGCGGAATTTCAAAGTAAGTCCTCTCACTTTACAAGTTTGTTATACGGCTCTGGAGAAAGGGCTACCATAATTATTTATAAGGAAAAAGGACAGACTCGGTTGCTACAACAAAATACTCGCAATTAAGATTTTTATTTATTTGTTTAAAACTTTATTGCACTAATTTGTACAAAAGGCGAACTTAATGCCAATGGCATTCTCTACCAGCTGACCTTTGGGCCATGCAGACAAATTAGTGGTAGCCTCCAAAAAAAGAGATTGTTTTCTAAACTAATTTTTATTGCGTTTAAAATTAAATTTTCAACAAATTCATTCATCATCATCATATCAGCCTGCTGGACAAAGGCCTCCCCCAGGGATCTCCACGATGAGCGGTCCTAACCTCATCCAGCCGGGTCCCCCGATCGTCACCAGATCGTCGGTCCACCTTGTGGGAGGCCTGCCTACGCTGCGTCTTCCGATACGTGGTCGCCACTCGAGAATCTTTCTGTATTACAGAAAACCTATCAAATAATTGATTGACTGATAATAAGATGCAAATAGTAATAGGAAAGGCAATAAGCGACACCAAAAACAATATATAAAATTGGATATAGGTACAGAAACATTTTCACACAAAGTGGTATGTTTGATACCTCGGTTCTCCGCCAGGGATTGATCGGATGTGAATGGAGAACGTCCAGATCGCTATACTCAACTCCATTCTCTCTCTGGGTTGCCATCATCAGATCACATCCCTATCAATCCCTGACGGAGAACCAAGGTATCAAACATACCACTTTGTATAGAAATGTTTCAGTGTAGGTATCCAAACTTTTTACCGATAGCGACATACCTACTGTATTTTCACAAATTTTAATTGTCGTAGCACTAAGTTTCATACTCCCAGTTTTGATTCAATAAATATCTAAACCTGCAGATATACAATGTATGGTCACCCTATCACAAGACACGCTGCAAACGAGTGGAACGCAACGGTTATTTTTAACAACACTTTATGAAAACAATTCGCATTTGAATTTACGGTTTCCGAGTTTGTTAATTTAACTGGTTTCCCTAACTTTTGCAGTTACCGTAATGGTGGAGTTGGTATAAATTAAAATGAATACCTACTTACATTAATAAAGGCTGAATTAGTGTAAAAGTATGTACATTGGGGTGATCATAATACTGATAAGAAAGAAGGCCGCTATGTGCATAAACTGTTTATGCACATAGCGGCCTTCTTTCTTATCAGGGCAGAATAATATCAACCACTCAAAGTCCACTGCTGGACTGTCCTCCGCCCCCCGAAACAAGCCTTCCGGCCACATTTTTTAGGTCGTCGGTCGTCTCCACTCCAGAACCCGTCTGCCTCAACGGCCGTCTGCTCTGCTACAGGGATGTGACCTACCTCCTGCCACTTCAGTTTGCTAATCCTTTCGGCTATCTTACTTCTCCGTAGGATCTCCTCATTGCGCATCATATCCTTCAAAGAAACTTCTAGCACAGCCCTCTCCACAGCTCGCTGAGCGACCTTAAACTTGTGGATCAGGTCCACCGTCAGCGTCCACATTGCATCTTATGCAGATAAAGCTAGCACGTCATCATCATCATCAATAGCCTATTAATATTTCTCCCACTGCTGGGGCTCAGGCCTACCCTCTTATCGAGGGCGTATGGGCTATTAGTCCACCACGCTAGTCCAGTGCGGATTGGGGAACTTCACATGCGACTATAAGAATTTCTTCTTCTTGGTATGCAAGTTTCCTCACTATATTTTTTTCCTCTCGATGTGAAAGCTGTGTACAATCAACAAAAAGATAGGTAAGATAGGTGCATGCATACCTATTTCTTTTGTTGACTGACACTAAAACACCTACCTACTTTCAGTGCCGTTTAACTCGAGCAACGCAACATGGCACTCTTGGTATATTATCAACCATCGTTCATATCTGGAGCAGCATTTATTGTGAGGGCCCGCCCAATAACAGTATATCACTGGGCCGTGCGGTCACCGCTGTACTGTACTAGCCTACCCGGAGTCCAGGCACGGAGCCAGGCGCAGCTTCTAAGGGGGGTTTTAAGTAAAACGCAAGAGCCGTAGGTAGACTAGTACACTCGCCTAACGTTCATGAAATCGTAGGTTAGAACCAATGAGTTTTTCGGAACTTAAGTACCTCTTATTATAATTGTTGGGTTCAACATAAATAAAACTAATAATTTGCACTGATTTTAAAGATTGGTACAAATGCGTGATGCCTCTATAGTAGCTGGAGCGAAAAGAGGGCAAGAATGAATGGAATTGATCCGATGTTTACAGACACAGATATATACTCTGTTAATTGACAGTTCGTTCTGAACCATAATACCATAGGCTTTTCTATGAAGGAGAACGTCGTGAGGAAACCTGCATACGCCAAAGAAGTATGGTTTCTAAGGCGTGTGTGAAGTCTACCAAGAAAACGAATTGGGACAATGTAGGTGGACAAGGGAGGGGTGGATACAAATGATCCCTTGTAACCTTATGAACGCTTATCATCTCTTATACGCTGTCTAAACGATTTGGAGGGGCATGGCAGGGTGCTACTGACCCACTGCCCCCGCCTAGCTCCGTGCCTGTGCCAGCCCTGCTACCCGCGTATATCAAGTGTTCCCTCAGCCCTCCTAGTGAATCATTGTAGATGACGCTACATTTGTTCTAAGTGGTTACGTGGTTGGCAATTTAGTGTTGGAGTTAATACTTATATTGCGGAGTGGTCATTTCGCTATACCTAGTTACTTGGGATATTAATTAGTAAAATAAAAATTAAATGTGAAATTAGGGCACTTGAGACGTTTTGGCGTTGAGGACATGGAGAACAGAAAATGTGCCATTGAAAAGAAGAAGAAAAAATGTACTTATAACTTTCACGTAGGTATTTATAAAGTTAAGATAGGTTTATGTGGGCTTTTTTATGTCAAGTTTTTTTATTCTGCGATGTAGACCAGCAGACAATCAGTAACAAATACAACAGGTGAAAGAATACATTTTTCATTTTCAGTTAATTATATATAAAAGCCCTTAATTACTTCAGGATAAAAGTATGAAATCTAAAGTTGATAAGGCCGTTGTTAGTGACACGAAAGGTAACAGAATTTTACTAAAACAAAAAGGTTATTTATCCACTACTACGGTTTAATCAACCGAATCAAATTGGACGCTCCACGGCATACTTAAATGAAAAAATACATTTAATTTTTGTTTAATTTTAATTTTTAGTAGGTACCTACCTAAGTTTTTATTCGTTACAGTATTTTACAGTGTCACTGGTTAGTGTTAAAATTTTACATTAAATTTTACATTATCTTAAACTTAAAATTTTTTGTAAAAATGTAAAAAATAATGTGAAAAATTGTTTTGAAAATTATGCAAAGGCAATCTGACTTTTTCAGGAAAGACTGTCATTGCATCCCACACCGACTAGTTACAGCCTACACATTTTTATTATATTATAATGTAATATTTGGGAAGAAATTTTAGATCTTCCACCTAATTTATACTCACGAATAATTCGAAAAAACTGAAACCCTTAGTAAGGCCTCACACTAGCTGAGTCATCTATTTAAATATGTTCAGGGTACGATGTTATAAAAAATAGTTCACCCAGTGCGGGTTCCACCTGCCTTTATTACTGAAAATCATGCAAAGTCATTTAATAGTGCCCGGTCTGAGGCAACTATTTTTAATCTACATTACGAGAGCAGGCATTTTAATTGAAGCCCCGGGAACTAACGCCTTCATATTGTGCGAGAGCTTTTTGTGAATTCCTCAAAAGTCTCGGACGAAATATTTTCGTGAAATGAAATTTTTTTTCCATGTAAAACTCTGTGAAATATGAAAGCTTGCTAATTACACGTTGATTGTGAAAATAACTAAGATTCTCTACAAAATATTTGTATAAAAATCCGCTGGTACAGGGCCGTTTCAGAGAATTTGGCGCCTCGTCCAGTAACAAATAATGAAGTGGTGTTTACTTTTACGCAAATTTTCATCTGTCAGAAACGTTACAATGATGACTTTAGTGGCACAGATAATGACAAAGTCAGGAACATAACTATTACGGGGCAGTTTCAAAGTGGCGTCTAATGCTGAGATACTTTCAGAGTCCAGGCAAAGGTGCTATGGACATGTCAGGCATGTGGTGATCCATGACTTCATAGAAGAGAGAGGGAGGCAGACCGCAGCCGACTTGAATGATGAAAGTCGATAGAGACGTGGAGTAAATATATTAACACTATTACGGGGCAGTTTCAAAGTGGCGTCTAATGCTGAGATACTTTCAGAGTCCAGGCAAAGGTGCTATGGACATGTCGGACATGTGATCCATGACTTCATAGAAGAGAGAGGGAGGCAGACCGCAGCCGACTTGAATGATGAATGTCGATAGAGACGTGGAGTAAATATATTAACACTATTACGGGGCAGTTTCAAAGTGGCGTCTAATGCTGAGATACTTTCAGAGTCCAGGCAAAGGTGCTATGGACATGTCGGACATGATGGAAGAGAGAGGGAGACAGACCGCGGCCGACTTGAATGATGAATGTCGATAGAGACATGGAGTAAATGTTTTAACACTATTACGGGTCAGTTTCAAAGTGGCGTCTAATGCTGATATATTTTCAGAGTCCAGGCAAAGGTGCTATGGACATGTCGGACATGTGATCCATGACTTCATAGAAGAGAGAGGGAGGCAGACCGCAGCCGACTTGAATGATGAATGTCGATAGAGACGTGGAGTAAATATATTAACACTATTACGGGGCAGTTTCAAAGTGGCGTCTAATGCTGAGATACTTTCAGAGTCAAGGCAAAGGTGCTATGGACATGTTGGACATGATAGAAGAGAGAGGGAGACAGACCGCGGCCGACTTGAATGATGAATGTCGATAGAGACATGGAGTAAATGTTTTAACACTATTACGGGTCAGTTTCAAAGTGGCGTCTAATGCTGATATATTTTCAGAGTCCAGGCAAAGGTGCTATGGACATGTCGGACATGTGATCCATGACTTCATAGAAGAGAGACGGAGGCAGACCGCAGCCGACTTGGATAGTAAATGTCGACAGAGACATGGCGTAAATGTAAACATACTTTTCCAATGAATGTATTTATGATGCCATCACAAACCCGAATGTTCCTTATAATGGTGGGATGCTAAAAATTGTCAGAACCCAAATCACATTATCTTGTTTTGAGTTTACAACGCGTAATTTTGTTGATTGAATTAAACTATAATTTATTTACGTTGTGGCGAGCGCAGCCTGCGCCCGTCGCCGGCGCTCCAAAGTTGTCACAGCTGTCACTTATCTTAATAACAGCACAGGGACGTAGCAAGAGGCCCATGGGGCGGCGATTAATGATTTAAGATAGCCATCAAACGTATGGCAAACTGGCTCTTTGTACCCGCAAACGTATAAATGACACAGAGATGATGACTACAGATAAATCTGAAAAATCAATCATTTAAAATGGGAAATAAATAAAAATAATCACTGTATTGATACAATACGAAAGTTGTAGTTTTATGAATAATTTGTAGCTAAGTGGCTACATTCGCTTATGAATGAAACAAGTAACTTTTGCTGTGTGCTTGACCTACAGTATAATATATTAACTAGCTGTTGCCTATGGCTTTACCTGCGTCGAATAAGGTTTTTTCGCGGGGACGGTTAATCGCAATAAAAGTTGCCTATATCCTCAGGGTATCGAACCCTGAGGATATAGGCAACTTTTATTGCGTATCTCCACGCTACACACTACGCTTGCCAAGACGTGGTCTCCACTCGAGAACTCGTCTACCCCAGGGGATGATAGATGTGATTTCTGGCTTTCTTAATCTTCAGATCGATACAAAAATGTATGAAATATTGTTTGGCAGCAAAAAGTTACAGAAAGTCACTTTGGTCACAGATTAGATATAGTTCCTTTGGCACTTAACCAGATGGATTTAGTACTACATTTTCAGTCTAGAATCTGTGCCAAATTGTCTTACTCTCTAGTCTCTCTACTCTTACGAGTATTTATTATTATTAACGCCCTAACTTTTATTCTGATTTCTGAATACGAATCTGTTAAAAGATCAGATTGCGATAACTTAATTTCATAATAATATTTATTATAATAATATTTATAGCATAATATTTTCAGAAATTAAGATTCGAAGTCGAAAATAAAAAATAAAAATATTTCCGTTAGATTATCATTATTCAATCATAGTATACCATAGCTAATAAATAATAACTTCGCACTAGGAATTTACTAGAAACATTTGCAATTTTCTCAAAAACGAAGATTACAGTTGGGTCACTACAAAAAATTATAAAAATACTTTAAAAGGGCTACGAGGTTGGTTTTTGGATCTATAGGTAGGTAGGTATATTTATGTAGTTTCATAGGGAGCGTCAGTGGCGTCGGGGATAAGATGCGGCCTAACATATCGAAAGGTCCGGAGTTCGTCCCCTAGCTGGGCCATGTACCAATGGGTTTATTCTCCAAACTTAAGTACATTTACTGACTGCTCTCAAACATTGAAGGAAAACGTGAGGAAACCTGCATGCGCCGAAGAAGAAATGTTTAGGCGCATGTGAAGTCCACCAACCCGCACTGGGCTATCTTATCTTATCTTCTGAGGGGGCCAGGAATACCTGTCGATACTTCGATCCTATGGGATCTGTTGCGCCAAACCCCTGTCCGCGAAACGATGCCCCAATCCGTTTTTTGTGGACTTCACATACGCCTTAGAATAGTAAATACCAGTCTTCGGCGTATGCAGGTTTCCTCGCGATGTTTTCCTTCACCGAAAAACCTGTGGTATTATAATAAACCGTACTTAAGTTTTTCGAAAATCTCATTGGTACGGCGCACTGGGCTAGCGTGGAGGCCCGAACGCCCTCGTTGAGAGGGTAGGCCTGAGCCCCAGCAGTGGGGACATGTTAATAGGCTGTTGATGATGGATGATGTAGTTTCATCCCTGTAGATAGCTCATTTCCGCCACAAGGTCCCTTGTGATTTAGAACGCTACATATAATGTAAACAAGTATGTTCAGTGAACACTGTCGATAGTAAATCTCACTAACGGTAATCAAGAGCGTATTAGTTATTCATAAAGGCGCGCACACACCTGAGACAGTGCAAATTAGCTGATCAATTAGTCGCGCGGCGTCGCGGCGGTGTAATGATACCTAGCTTCGAGCCTCGTTAGTTAATAGAATTTGAATATATCTTGTTGTTACCGATACGTGGCATTATACTCCGGCATTGACACAATTATACTACTGCTAACGATTGCTACGGCGTAGCGTGTCGTGTGTTCTCCCTCGTACAGGATGGAAAAACCGAACGCTACATTTTGAGTGAAAGGTTAACCTATTGGGCTCCCTAAACGATCATGCGGCATAACGTGCATTACGTTTACGTGTATTATCATGCTGCATGATGGACCCTCATGCTTGCTATCAATCACATAGCAACGGCCAACACGTAGTTTGCATGACATGCACGTCAATCACTACAACTAGACGGTCATGCATGAGTGACAGCACGTAATGCATGTCATGCAGCATGATCGTGTAGGGACCACTTAAGACTGGAACTAGAATAAGACTTGTTGTTTTGTTTTTGTTCCTCAATTATTTTCTTAGGTTCTTTTGTTGTGCCGGTACAAAAGCGCCCGTGTACTTAATTAAAAATTAAAATTTTGATAGTTAACTACCTACTAAGTTTAATTTTTAATACTTATCTTAAAATTTCACGAACTCTAACTTGAAAACGGTTAAAAATATCAACCTCAATCTTTTAGAAAAAGGTACAATTTGACTTTTTCATGAAAGTTTCCACTTTCCTGAGTAAGTCAAATTGTTTTGCCTTGTTCGAAAGGTTCCAATGGCCTAAAACCGACTGCAAACTAAATTTAATATCTTTGCACTAATCTCAATTTTTACATCACTACAATCTGACCTCTATCCATCAAACCCTGGTTCATACAACCCACTGTAAACGTAACCACGAGTGTCCCCTACCAAATTAACTCACAAATAATCCGCCCTCTATCTCATAGACGCGCGTTTATCACCTGCCCTGAGGGCATCGGGCGGGCCGACGAAATAATTTCCCCAAATGACGTTTAGCCACCGAAAACGACGGGAAACGTCGGTAATTGCCCTCTCGCGATATAAATTGGCTGAGTGTGTAACCGGCAGTGGGAAGGGCTATGTCCCTACTAGAAGTTCTCGCTTTTTTGTTGACATAAGCCGTTTATTTGCACCTAAGCGCAATTTAAGTGCACTTTGCGCTAAGGTTTAAATTAGAGGTAGCCGTCATTCATTGAATCTTTAAACAAATGCAAAACTAGTTCGTGGGCGCCGCCTGTTTATTTTCTTCATGATTGAGGAAGTGATCACAAGCTTTTTTGATAACGGTATTTCTCTAATAAAATGTGCAAAACAATTTTGTTTCTTTTTCGCATTTTAATCATTCCTCTTTTGCTTATTACCTAATGATAAAAAATTGAATTTTTTTTAAATATGTACCCAGTGTACTCATAGGCAATAAAATACTTTGACTTTTATGTAGATATTGAATTATGAGCTTTGTTTTGTGCCTCTTAGAAAGAATACATTTTTATAACGATGTGTGTACCTAACTGTTGGAATAAATAAAATAATATATCAAAATAAAACAAACATGGTTTCTTGAACCATTTAATGTGAATGCTTGAATTTGAAATTGGAATTGGAACAGTACACTTTTCATTTACTTAAAACCTAAGGCAACGATAACATTACACAAACAGCCTATTCAGCCAACAATTAATAATAATTCAACATAATACATAATTTTGCCCTTGACATGCCTTGACCGTACAAATACACAATATAATTTTTGACATATCTCTGATTAATTCACTTTAAAGTCATTGAACAATTTTACTCGAGTTCCACTAGTAACGCCGATAGTAGCACTCCTGCAAATGAGGTTTGTCGATGAAGCCGGAGGGCGTACAGTGCGCAATTACGCCTCAAGCCGCCAGCTTAGCGCTTCCTCGGCTACATCCAGGCTGGAAGCGGCTGCATCAAGAAGGATATGTCCACTAATACCCACCCCCTCACGACAACTGTTTTATGACCCCTAATAATTATTAATGCCAAAAATGCAAATTAGATAACTACATAAAATAAATTTAATTTAAATTAAGCCTTTTTTAGTGTTAAAAATTGAGTAGGCTGAACTTGGTACAGCCGCAGATTTTTACGTGAATCTTTGTGGCTAGTGTCGGAATTAGCTTTCAGTCTTCATTTTATATTATTATGTATAACACTGTGTTGCCAGTGCCATCTCCTCACCTTCCTTCTCTACCCCTCACTCTATTCCTCACTCCCTTGTGGAGAATGTTGAGCCGACTAATAGGGTCTATTAGTCGGCTCAACATTCTCCACAAGTGGTCAGATGTTACGTCAAAACATTTTTAGTTATAACACTGTGTTGCCAGTGCCATCTCCTCACCTTCCTTCTCTACCCCTCCCTCTATTCCTCACTCTCATACCCTATTGGTCGGCTCAACATTCTCCACAAGTGGTCAGATGTTACGTCAAAACATTTTACTTATGAGAGCAATCTAGCTGGATCCAGCGCGCATCGCTTGAAGGTAGAACCGATTACGCACAGCAGCGGGGGGCGCCCCCACTCCATCACTGCTCAGGAATTTTAGTTCGTGCGTGTGTTAGGTACCTACGTGTCACTTGTTCCTCATCGGGTTATTTACTTTCGAAGACTTGTCTATTATTATTTCTTACCTATTAGTATCTACCATTTCAATTCTGATATCATTTCATTAAGTATGGTTTCATATAGATAATAAATGTTCCTTTCATACCTGCAGCGCCTAGGCAGGCCTCCCATAAGGTGGACCGACGATCTGGTGGAGGTCGCGGAACCCAGCTGGATGAGGTTAGCGCAGGACCGGTCGTCGTGGAGATCCTTGGGGGAGGCCTTATATTTACCTACTTATGGTTTTTCAAGATTGTACTTTAGCTATGGTTGGAAGAATGGAAATAGTTCCATTTGTCCCGATTGATTGGGATAGCCTGGGACAGATGGAACGGACCAAACAATCAACATGCGTCACAATCGAACTGAAATCTACAATCCGCCCGCCTCGGTTATAATCACAAAACGGATCATCCGATGATACTACACACTACACATGCACAATACCTTTAGGGTTATTCACATTAATATTATATTTATCATCATCATCATTATTATCAGCCTTTCCACTGCTGGACACGAGGCATTCCAACCTACTCCTGGGTTTGCTGATGCAATTCTAATACTTCATTTTTATGCATGCGGTGGTGGTGGCGGCCTGTTGTATTCTATAAGCCTATAAGCAATGTATGTGAGACTCCAGACAGACGCGACCTGCGTTTGCTGCGGCCTGCGGTAGGCCGCCACCGCAGGCCGCGTGTGTATGGGATACGCTTAAGATTTTTGTACACCGAGTCACCGACGGCTTAATCATCCTCTATTTTTTCCACCCTTAGGGCTCCCTAAACGATCATGCGGCATGACATGCATTACGTGCTGTCACTCATGAATGTCCGTCTAGTTGTAGTTGACGTGCATGACATGGAAACTACGTGCTGGCCGTTGCTTCACTGTACTGATTGATAGCAAGCATGATGGTCCATCATGCAGCATGATAATTCACGTAAACGTTGCATGTTATGCAAGCATGATCGTTTAGGGGCCACTTTAGAGGTAAAATGTTTTAAAGTAGGTAGTTCCTTTGAGAATTTAGCTTAAAAGCAACACAATCTGACATTTTCTGCAAAGTGAGTCGTATTGTCTTTAACTATAACATAAATAAATAAATACCTAACCCTCCATTTCTGTTATTTGTACAACATAGAATATATTATTGTTTATATCCGCACAAGTGGCTACCGGCGTTTGCATTTGGAAATGGAATTGGAGCATCGCGTCGCGGAATAACCCGATGCGATGCAATATGCTAATTCAATGTTTGCTAAATGTAGTGTTCGAACGGCGAATGGCGCCCGTCATCGAATTCCAATACACAGCGCGACATGCTGCAGCGTTCATCGCACTGGTGTCGTCAAATTGAGTTTTAACATAAAATTAAGAAAAATCATCAAAACTGGTTAAAGCGCCATTTTCATCACACATCTTGGGCGTACGGGCATACGCTCAAGGTCATGTTAGACGTAGCATTTACACCATCTAGCGCGGCACCTAGCAAGGCATCCAGCAAGGCAAAGACAAGCTTTAAAAAGTAGGTTTTGACTTGGTTACAAGACTTTTAAGCCATATTACTTGATATTTTAATTGAGATATGACTTAAAAGTCTAGTCCAACCAAGCCAAAACCTACTTTTTAAAAACGTTAGAGCTTGTCTATGCCTTGCTAGGTCCAGCACACATCCTGCACGTCGTGCAAGCAAATAATAATAACTATTGCTGTATGGCAAGTCTTTTCACGACAGTTTTGCATGACTTTCTAACATGACCTTGAGCGGGCGTACGCCCAAGATGTGTGGTGTAATTAGTGCTTAACTTTTAGAATGTGGGCTGTCAAAATGCTCCCACCCTCGGCGACTGTGGCTGTAAGTTTCTTGTTTTTCAGAAATCCAATCATTCCTATCTAGACTTAGATATCTAGGTCTCTCGGCGGCCAACAATATGTGCTTCTCGACAGATGAAGGGTTAACACGTTTAAGAGATACGTAGCCAAAGACAAAGTTCTGCGACAGAGGTGACCTGCCCACTGCCACTTCAGCTTGCTATGTAGTCTCTTGTCTCACATACATTGCAAAGGGAATACAACAGGCGGCCACTGCCACCGCCACCGCAGGCCGCTTGTGTCTGTGATACGCTTTAGTCCCAAACTAAGCCAAAGCTTGTAAATGGATACTCAACAACTGATAACACACATAATATACTTTTTAAATAAATACATAATAAATATACATACAAACACACAGAATACGAAAACAAACAGATATGCTCAACCCACGACCTCAGTTTTACCCTTTTACATTTACTGGCCAACAGGCCAGTAAATGTTTGCATGACATGCAACGTTTGCGTGAATGTCATGCTGCATGATGGACCTACATGCTTGCTATCAATCAATACAGTGAAGCAACGGCCAGCACGTAGTTTGCATGTCATGCAACGTCAATCACTACAGCTAGACGGTCGTGCATGAGTGACAGCACGTATTGCATATCATGCCGCATGATCATTTAGGGAGCCCTTAACAACAACTGGTGGGTTCTTGTCAGTTATATTGGGAGGTCTCGGCACGCGCACGGTATCGCGAGGCTAGTAGGCATACAATATTCATTTCACGATAAGACGCCGTATATAAACAGTGGCCATAACTTCGTTCGCCGGTCGGTGTCGGCGAGCCCTGATTGAAATTTATCGACCTAAATCCTCATTTGCCTTCGTGCACCCTTCGGCCCGTAACACAGACAAATTATTTCTAATCCACTTGTGGTCGTATACCAATATTACGGCGAGGCCACATGTTATTTGTGGAGAATGTACCAGAACAAAATTTATCGGTAGCCCTTGGAAACGAGCTGAGATTGAGGATGGCTAGAAATTTACTGTAATAATGTCCAAAGATCATGCTCGAAATGTCCAAACTGATTATGGAATGAATTAGGTAGTACCTATGTTGATTTTATTGAAATTTATGCAATGAATTTTCTATTTTTATTAATATTATTAAATTTTAATGCTATTGTACACCACTAGGTTAACTATAGAGTGACTATTGAATTTGTATAATAATATCTTAATTTGACCTATAGTTGCAATAAATATATTTTGACTTTGACTTTGAAAAATGTCCAAACTGAAAAACGTCCAATCTGAAAATTTTTATAGTGAAACTAACCTGCTGCCTTACCTACGATGACTGAGAACTCCACTTAAAGAAAGAGACGGTAGTCCATGGACTATTAATTCCTGTGTCCTTTTTTTTTAATTGATCATTACATAATAGGTAATACATGAATTGTACATACAGTCCTCTAGCGGAAACCTAGATAGGTTTATCTGTAGAAGACGAGTTCGCGTTACCAATAGTCACTTAGAATTGAAATTATACAATCCTATTTCATAAGTGCGTAAGGTCCATTTTAGCATCATATTATTATACAATACTAAAGATAATATCAAATTTAAAGAGACAACCTACACTTAATTGATATCCTCACTATCCAGCAAATTTTGCTTTAGCCGCTTACTAAATTTTGAATTTGATAAATAAATATTTTGTATGTTGGCCGGGAGACTATTTATTAATTTTGGCAAAATAAATTTAACGTCAGTGGCATCGGGGATAAGACGCGGCCTATCATATCGAAAGGTCCGAAGTTCGATCTCCGGTTGGGCCATGTACCAATGGGTTTTTTCTCGAAACTTAAGTACATTAACTGACTGCTCTCAAACGGTGAAGTAAAACATCGTGAGGAAACCTGCATACGCCGAAGAAGAAACTCTTAGGCGCATGTGAAGTCTACCAACCCGCACTGGGCTAGCGTGGTGGACTATAGCCCGAACGCCCTCGTTAAGAGGGTAGGCCTGAGCCCCAGCAGTAGGGACATTAATAGGCTGTTGATGAAATTTAACGTGGTTCATACCATATAGCACATGGCCAATAGCACAGAGGAATTAATAGTCTTGTGTTTTAAGTAGTATATTAGTAGTGGGGTTGTATTGTATTGTCCTTCCTTATTCCTTACATTAAAACAAACTCGCTTCCCGCGTCTGTACGCTTACATCTTTTAAACTACGCAACGGATTTTGATGCGGTTTTCACTATCATTCACATAATTTCTTCCGGATGGTTTATAGGTACGGTCGACCGCACGTCAGTGGAAACAAAACCAGTATAAACAGGTCTCTCATAGTATTGAAACTCCCCAATAGGCTAGGCCAGCTCAAGGTCAAAGTGTTTCCACTGACGTGCAGTCGACTGTACTTAACCCATGCGGGCCAAGCCGCGGGTGACAGCTAGTATGAAATATTCATTGGAATACTGCCCGATGACAATGGTATAGCAAATGCTGAAAACACAATCATAAAATGTGCAAAATTATGAAGTCTATAAAGGACCTCCATTCTCATACACATGCTTAGTGGAGAGCGAAGTAAGATCCAACTGCTTTGATCCACAAAGGACCCGTTGATGTCGCCCGTCTCAATGCAAGACAGCAATAAAGGGCTGTGCAGGAACGTACACAGGCGACTTGAGGCGCGAGGGGGTCTATACCCCCCGGTAGTCGTAGTAGTAGTTGGTGCAATATAAACGGACTTTCGGGGACCAAGTTTTGAGGGACTCACCACAATAATGTATTGTTGTGTTCCTATTGTCACATCATCAGATAAACGAGGCGAGTTATGACGCTTTATGAGTCAATTCGAGTCAGAAATGCAACGCATTTTTAGCCTATGAGTGTTGCAGGCATTATAATTATAAATAATACCACTTAATTTATTTTTTGACCAAAATACAAGATTTTAAAACAAAAGGTAACATACAATTAGTGTAGGTACTCTGTTTTGTGAATTACTTGTGTATTAGGCGAAAATTAATATATGTATTTATTTTATTGTGTATGTGTGCGTGTGTATAGCAATCCAGGTTTGCTATTATTATCGTAAGGTGGATCGTTTGCACGTATTTAATCTACTTGAAGTTTACTTTGAAAATATCTAGACACTTTATAGACCATCTGAATTAAATCCTACAAGCTCAAAGTAGCAAAAGTGTGCTAGTGGGTTACTGTGCTCTCGCGGGCTTCCAACGTCAGGACTACAGTAGGTAGTCCTATGTTGTCTCGTTGGGGCCCAGGAAGCGTTTAGTTACTTTATAGTTAGTTTTAAGTTATCTGTTATAGTTGTTTGTGAATATGTGTCATGTCATGTCCACGTCATGTCAGTGAACAAACGTCTATCTATCTAAGTGTTTTTCTGACAAGGCAGGGGTCAATATGACCCCCTAACTACAGTGAGCGTAGACTAACCCTGTACACGCCCTTGGGTCCGTGCCATTGAATAAACTTCCTCAGCGAACTTGGGCTTTTGAATCGTGTTTACGCAACATTCGCCTGAGATTTGTCAAAGAAAACTCGCGTGTTCAACAAATACGGGCCGTGCGGGGCGAATCAACACGGCCCGAATGGAATGGATTGTTTCTCGCTCGCAACGCGCTGTTTGGTTAACAATTGCGAGATTAAAGTGAGAATTGTTTTTGTTACGTTTAAATTGCATGTAGTACCGTGTCTAACAAATCCTAAAGTGGTCCCTAAAGGATCAAGCTTGCATGACATGCAACGTTTACGTAAATTATCATGCTGCATGATGGACCCTAATGCGTGCTATCAATCAGTACAGTGAAGCAACGGCCAGCACGTAGTTTGCATGTCATTGTATGTCAAGGTCATGCATGAGTGATAGCACGTAATGCATGTCATGCCGCATGATCGTTTAGGGAGCCCGTAAGACACACGACATTACGTTGTTTAAAATTTTTCTGAGTCATAAAAAAAATTAAGACAAAAATGGAAGAAAGGCAGGAGTATTAGGCTGGGCTGGGCAGCTTTTAGGATGTTACGTCATATCTTCTCGTCTCATACCACAATGCCTGAAGACAAAAGTCTCCAATCAGTGCGTCCTACCCGTAATGACCTACGGCGCTGAAGTACGGCGCTGTACTACCTAGACTCAAAGTCGCTCAACGGGCTATGGAAATACCCATGCACGGAGTTTCTCTTATAGACAGGATCCGAAACGAGGTGATCTGCCAGAGAACTAAAATCTTCGACATAGTTTAAAAGTTAATATATTGAAGTGGCAGTGGACCCTTCTGGCCGGCCACATGTTCTAAGACCAGTAGTTTTTCAACTATCTGTCAAACAGGATAACTCGAAAACTGTTATACCTACCGACTGAGCTAAAACTGGGAACATAAACACTTGTAAAATTGTACACCGAGTGCCTTACTGTATAACTTATAACAGCTGTCAAGTCTCGTCTAGTTATTTCTAGCTCATTTTTATTTCCCTATTGGCTGGCTTTGTTTTTCCCCTTACAGTAGGTGAGTATGCTAGGAGGACATGTATATAATAATAATAATAATGTTTTGGACAAATTTACACACGGCTGTTTAGTCCCAACTAAGACGAAGCTTGTAAATGGGTACTCAACAACTGATAAACATACATAAATACTTTTAAATAAATACTTAAATACATACAAACACCCAGAATCCGAAAACCAACAGTTATGCTCATCACACAAATGTTGGTCCCGGGTGGGAATCGAACCCACGACCTTTGGCGCAGTAGGCAGGGTTACCACCACTACGCCAACAGGCCAATCAAGTATATCCTCGTAGTCATACTGATATAACAAATTAGTATGACCACCAGGAAACGGCGGAATCAACTTGTCCACAAAAGAAACACGTCTACAGTGACGCGAGCAGAACCGCGGGCACCACTAGTGAATACACGCACTAATTATAACTGGAGGCTCACACTTTCATGAGCGAACTTTCTGGAAACTTATCACTAAGTTCACGAACTTCCGGAGCTCGCTCGTATTTAATTTAGCGGGTCCCCGAGCGGCGCGAGCGTCCCCAGAGTTGACTCTGCAACTTTTACACGTCTACTAATTATGTACTTACTATTAAGGCCGTCTACTGATACTAGTGACTTAAATGGTCCCTACACGATCATGCTGCATGATATGCATTACGTGCTGTCACTCATGCATGACCGTCTAGTTGTAGTGATTGACGTGCATGACATGGAAACTACGTGCTGGCCGTTGCTTCACTGTACTATGTGATTGATTGCAAGCATGAGGGTCCATCATGCAGCATAAATTCACGTAAACGTAATGCATGTCAAGCCGCATGATCGTTTAGGGAGCCCATTACAAAGGTACCCAAGTGTCAGACTCAGATTTAATTCATTCTAATAGGTACGGTCGACCGCAAGTCAGTGGAAACAAAACCAGTATAAGCTGGTCTCGCATAGTATTGAAACTCTCTAATAGGCCAGGCCAGCTCAAGGTCAAAGTGTTTTCACTGACCTGCGATCGACTGTACCATGAGGAACCGACCTTCAGTCTAAGAAAATAAGTACCCTCTAACTTGTGATATTTGTTGAAGCAAGATAAAAGTAGAACGTCCGTGGCGTCGGGGATAAGATGCGGATCTTATCGAAAGGTCCGAAGTTCGATACCCGACTAGGCCATAAACCAATGGGTGTTTTCTCAAAACTTAAGTAGGTACTTTTACTGACCGCTCTCAAACGGTGAAGGAATACATCGTGAGGAAACCTGCCGAATAAGAAATTCTTAGGCGCATGTGAAGTTCACCAAACCGCACTGGGCTGTGTGTGTGAATTTAAAATTTTAAAGAGTGATTTCTTTACTCTTAAATATGAGTAAGGACTAATATAGAAGTGAGGCGAATAAAATGCTCAACAGAACTTAAGTACTTACAACAAAATTCATACAAATAAAACAGTGTATAACAAAAATGTGTAATTAGGCCATACATTACTTCCGAACGTTATTCAAACCATCTCATGAGCATAAGAATTGACCACAAGACAGAAATAAACGTAAAGTAAAGAAGAAAGCACAACTCCAATCAAAGCGGACACATAATACGATTTAGAATTTTTGCAGTCTTTCTCCACAGCATTAAGTCTTATGACAGCCATAATATAGAAGAATCCTATAACCACTACAGACGCGAGTGCAATCACCACAAGTATGTCTGCGAAAATTGCTTTATTTATACATATTCCTAACAGGAACAGCACGGCGGCTATGAACAGAAGAACTCCTGTGACAATGCATATAATCGCAGCAATCTCCAGCATAACCATGACGAACCCCGTGTATTTGGTTCCATCTTTCTCGAACAGATCGTAGCACAACGGTGAGTATTTCACGGAGATGTCGGTTCCAGCGGTTAGTATGAAGAATATAGCTATTAATATTGAAGCTATCTTTAGATTTTTTATGCAGAAACAGCAGTTGTCAACTCGAGGTAGGAAACCAAATGGCATTGCAGTTTTTGAATGTTAAACTTTGCGTAAAGAAGGATTGCGATAAAATTAATGTAAAAATAACAAAACAGTTAAAAATCACAATATGACATTGATATTTGTCAATAGATGACTTCTTCTGTCTTACAGACTAGTGATATAATTATGGATATAATATCGTGGTCAGCGTGTAGTTAATATGTAGTTTTTCCAATAGTTCTTTTTGCTCGTAGACAGATCAAACAAATCCTACTAATATTATAAAGGCGAAAGTTTGTAAGGATGTGAGTGAAGATGTTTGTTACTCTTTCACGCAAAAACTACCGAACAGATATTGATGAAACTTGGTACAGTGATAACTTATATCCTGGAATAACATATAGGCTACTTTTTAACGCGGAAAAAGTCGCGGGGCGTCCGCTAATACCCCCTAAGCAACAAAACACCTACATAGAGGGCGCTGTTTCACAATGTACACGGAAAAACTTTTCTTCGCGGGCGAAGCCGCGGGAAAAAGCTAGTCTTCTATATACGTTTTTTCTCCTTTCTTTTCTCTTTTCTTTCACTTCCCTCTGTCTTCCTTCTTCTTTCTCTCTCTTTCCTCTGTCTTCATTCTTCTTCTTTTTCCCTTTAGTTTGGAGTTGTGTCGGTTGTTGGACATGGGAATACCTACCTACTATTATATCCGCGAAATAAAAGCGAAAGCGTGGACGTTTGTTTGTTGCTCTATACCGCCATAACGGCTGAACCGATTTTGATGAAACTTGGTACAGCAATAGCTTATATCTCAGAATAATATATAAGATACTTTTTAACGCAGACAAAGTCGCGGGGCGTCTGTTAGTTATCTTTATATATGAACAGAAATAGTGACCCCTAATTGACCCATTGGTTGGAATGACAAAGATATCTGGGTACTGCGGAATTACCTAAGCTCCGCAGTCTACCGAGCCTGCTAACCATCCATTATTAACGCCGCTGCCATAAGTTCCAGACACTCATAATTTATAACAGCTCAACTGGCATCAACTTTTGTTTGGTTTAAATAGTTAATAACATTATAAACTATACCGTTATGTTATACATCATCTTGTTTGGAACTAGCAAATTAATTACGCATACGTATAAAATATTACTTCGGGCCAAGCACGGAGGCAGAGCGGTACTCAGTACGTTCATGAACGTTACTTAAAGTCTGATAATCAAATCAGAAAGAAGAATCAAGGCAGAAAGGTTCTCGAGTGGCGACCACGTATCGGAAGACGCAGTGTAGGCAGGCCTCCCACAAGGTGGACCGACGATCTGGTGAAGGTCGCGGGACCCAGCTGGATGAGGTTAGCGCAGGACCGGTCGTCCTGGAGATCCTTGGGGGAGGCCTTTGTCCAGCAGTGGACGTCTACAGGCTGATATGATGATGATGATGAATCAAATCAATAGCCTATTAACATGTCCCCAATGCTGGGGCTCAGGCCTACCATCTCAACGAGGGCGTTTGGACCATAGTCCACCACGCTAGCCCAGTGCGAATTAGTGGACTTCACATGCGCTTAAAAATTTCTTCTGCTGCGTATGCAGGAGCTCTATTTTTGAATCGCTCTACTCGCTTTGAGCGCTCGATTCTACTGATTTTCCTTCGACATCCGATACAAAAATCAGTAGAATCGACCGCTCGAAGCGAGGAGAGCGATTCAAAAATAGAGCTTCAGGTTTCCTCACGATGTTTTCCTTCACCGTTTGAGAGCAGTCAGTAAGTGTACTTAAGTTTCGAGAAAAAACCCATAGGTCATGTACCTATGCCCAGCCGGGGATCGAACTTCGGACCTTTCGATATGATAGCCTCGACGCCACTGACGCTCCGTAATAAATACGTTTCACGTAAAACACCTGCGGCTGTACATCGTACAGCCTACGCATTTTTTTGGACTGGATCTATGAACTTATATAGTCTGTGGTAGAATCACCGTGGCAAGTGTGACGGGGGCTTCGCCCTGCGTCGGCGCTATCTCGCCAACTTTTCTCGTTTAAACTTATTTCCTTTTATCTAGCTCGCGGAACTCGCCAAACTCGCCACAAGGGAGCGGCGCGGCCTACCACGGTGCTAGAGTTGGCCGTCATATAGTGTTCGTTAAAAAGACTATAATACAGGAGTAGTTCATTTTTTGTTTTCACTCATATTGTTGCAAAAGTATGACACGTAAGTATAGACTACTTTGGAAGTCAGTGTTTCGATTTATCATATAACTTTGTAACCAATAATTAAGGTTTAAACCGTATCTTTATATCCCTATAAAGACATAAGGGTTTGTTAGTATTTTTTTACGTTTTCTTTTGAATTTTCTTTAATAACCGCAAACTGCCAGCTACACACTAAGTTTTTTAAAAACAGTTGAATTGAAATTAGATCAATGCAACGCCATATTCATTAGAATGTGGCTGTCAGATTTTGGTTTTTGAAAAACGAACTCTATCTAGACTTCACATAGGTCTAGTATTTGATCTTGTTTTTTGGGTCGCAAAACCCGTTTTAAAACTGAGGGTTATCTGTCTGACTGACGCAATCAACCTTCGTTAAAAAAAAATTGATCATGTCCTTGGAGGTTTTTATAATGACACTGGCAAACAATCAAAAAATCAAAGCAACACCTACCTGTTGGAAAAGCCACAAAGAAAATAATCTCCACCTCCCTTCCTATCTTCTACCTTCGTTCGTGCTTTGTAGGAGTGATCGAGTGAGTGAACTACTCAATAGAACTAGTTCAACGTACTCCACCTCTAGTCCCTTCGACTTATCGCCAGTTTTATTAAATTACTTGATAATTTCAATCCCTGACGGCCAGCGTCGTGCCGACTTGTTTATTCTTCGCCAACTTTTAGCCGAAATCTCCACTGGACAGATTAAATTACGTATTTTTCTGCTTTTACATTGAGAATTTGATATGAAAATCAATATTGGTTTACGTAAGATTATAATATTTTACTTGTAAATAAAATAGAAATAAGATAACGAAATAATTAAATAACAAAAAATTCTTTGATGAACGGCCTTTGCAATAGTAGTTTGAATTGAGCACATGCCTAAAGCTCCAGGGGTAGTTGATTCGGTTCCCACCTGGAGCGGGCTACCAATAAGGAAATATTTGTTAGTTAGAGATCGATGAAAAAACTACCTTTTCATTACTCATACTCTGAAAGTAGGTCTGAAGTTGCCTGAGGAGCGGGTCATCTTAGCCCTAGGGAGAATCGCTTTCAACTGACAGCTGTCAAATTATATTAAAAAAAACTAGTACTATTTTGACCTTTCTATTGGACCATGATCCAACTGTCTATACAGCCACTCAATTACAGCGCGTTGTAAAATTGAAATAACATAAAGTTATGTAATAATTAGAGAATATATTTTTTAAATGACTATTATAATTATTACTGTCAACTATTTCTTTAAAATAACATAGCTATAATAAAATAACATTCAATGATGGAAATGAAAAATATTGACAGAATACCTGGCCGGCCACAGAAAAAAAACAAAGTAGACGGGAAAGTGGCAATCCGATCTTCATTTGTTTTTTCGAGTTATAGAGTTTTGTTTATACTTCCGTATAGCAGAGATTTGTATTAACACTCATTTTATGTTTTGTTTTTAGTTTCAGTGTATTCTTAATAAAAAGCACAGTGTTTCCCTCGGGTTCAAGACTTATTTAGAGGTCCCTCGAATTATTGGCGCCCTCGCTGGACTTAAATAAGTTACTTTCACCCCTAGGTTAACAATGTACTATTAATATTTCAGACAGACGTCTCAGACTAATATTTTGTCTGACGTTTCACGGACGTTTCCCCAACGTTTCCCACTTTTGTGACATAAAGATTTTTAGATTACGGATATTAGCCCTAAAACACTTTGTTTCCAGGGCCGTAAAACCCATTTAAAAAATTACTCACTACCTTTTATTGGCTCCAATGGATAAAATTAAAAAACCTGAATATCTCGAAGCTAAAATTTATCTATAATGGCCTTTGTACCGTCGAATTCAAGCCTAAACACAAATTATTAGTTGAGTCTATGACAATAGAACCTAGTGGTGTGTGAACTGTTGATACGATTAATCTAGACTCCATTAGTAGGGTAGGGCATAGAATTAATTCCAACCTGTATAGTACTAATTCCAAGCTGTCATCGTTCTATGACAAACCTGCCCCCAAACGTGGACTAATCCATTCTCAACGGTAACACTTTGATCCACAAGCTAAGCCCCCTAATGTGGGATAGATATGAGATATTAAAATTTAATTTATCTCTGCCTCTCTTAAAGACTTTGTAATGGCGATTCACAACTTTATCCACTTCAGAACCTATCGGCTATAGATGCGCCTCACCATTATATTAGAGGGGGCTTCCGGACAGTGTCAAAAGGGGGCGCAATGAAATTTACCCTCCTTGTTACCACCTTCCAGGTACTGTCGCTCGCTTCGCTCGCTCCAAGGGACATCAGTAACCTAACGAACTTAACCTTCGGGGTGCTCCGCTGGAATATTTTCAAAAAAAAATTTCACTCCAACCGTGCTTCCAAATTTATTATTGTTTTTATGAACTCGGTAATTTAATGCCAGGCTAGAACAGAGCTTAGTTAAGTACAGAAGAGGGAATTGGACATGCGGGGATTAGAACCGAGGTGATCGAAATCTCGATTCCTTCCACTTTTGTCTGGTTTTTGACACACAAATATGTTTAAAAATATTATTTGTCCAAAACGTCGTTTTTATGTTCCATTAAAACTTGGATTTCTTTCTTGGATTTTTTTTCTAATATTGCCGTGGGATTTTACATACTTATTATATTCCAAATTACAGCCAACGCTGCAGTAGTATTCGAGTTATCTGGCGTATAGACAGACGGAGAAGAAAGCTTCTAAACAGTAAAACAGGCGCATGAGGTAATAACCGACTCTTCAAGGTGGCAACACACTTCTTTGATTATTCTATTCAGATATTGAATTCAGAGGGGGCTGTGCCCCACCTAGGAGCCTCACTAGCAACGTCAATGACTATCGGGCCTTAGAAAAGTTGGAAACTAATTGAACAAGTCTCTCAGAGACATTATTAAAGTATGGGAAAACTTCTGAATGATGATCCGATTGTCTTTTCATTGACATTGTTTAAATCGTGATTAATCGAAGGTACAGTAAGGTTCATAAGTGGAGTAGCAGCTAAGAGCAATTTTTCTGCACAACGGTGCGCACGACAACACGAAAACCAATTAGATATATGTATATAACTGACCACCCAAGTCAATAGTGTTTTTTAAACCTTATTATCATAGCAATTAAGTCATCAATTCATCGTAATATCCAGGAATATATTAGCGGAAATATGCGTGTGTGGATACAGATATAAAAGGAAGTCGTAAGTGAAACTGGTCTCTCAATCTATTGAGTTGCGAAACTGCTACTGCACTTATGAACCTCGACTGTACCTACGTTTAAATTTTTGGTAGGCTTAATAAGAAAATCCAACAAAATCATGCAAACTCCTTCGTCGCCAGAAGGTGGCTTCAATAAACTCACGCTTACGCTTAAAGCAAATATTTTTCAAAACAAGGTCACGTCTTGTGCTTTTTTTTTGCAAAATTACATACATATTTTCGTATTATAACAAAAGGGTGTAGGAACAAAGTGCCTAACGAATTCAAGGAGGCAGTCGGGGCAATTGCGTCGTTTAACGCGGGGGTAGAGCGGGGTGTGTCGACGAATTATTGTATTCCGTCGTCCGAGGGGTTACAGGCTGTGGACATATTGGACGTCTTTAAAGGTAGACTCTGGATCCGCGCGTCAGTCGCTGCCTCATTGACGCTGTGACAGTGCGACAGTATAAAAGTCCATTCGCTTAAATACGGTCGCCTTTGTAAAAAGCCGCCCGGCACGCGCCGCCTCCAGTCAAAGGATGCCGCCGCGAAAACAAAGGACGCCGACAGCGGCGTACACCCGCTGTTAAACTTGGCATTTTATATCGAGGCGTTCATCGCATTAAAAGGGTGTGTTGACTGCTGTGTACGTTTATAGAAAATGTTTTTTTCGCCGTAGGAATACAGTGAGGTGTCTCAAAATGAAATTTCGGCTGAACCAAAAACAAAAAGACAAACTATTTGTAAAACATGTACCTACCTAAGCAAATTCTAATTGATGTCCATCGACATTGTGTTGGAATGAACTTGTGTGTATTATTAATATTCGTATTTTTTCCAAAAGAAATACATTATAAATCCGCGGCCTTACCCATATTCCGTTCGGGTGTACCGACACTATCTAAGTGAACGAACTATAAATGTATGAACTGTCGCGCGCGTCAGTGTCGCGCTGCTCCAACGCCAGTCCATCCATTTTCATAGTAACTTAATTATACTGACGCACTGTCGCAGCGTCAATGACGCAGCGGCTCGGGCGTCACTGAAGCGCGTCAAAAAATCTGATTTACACATCAAAAAACACTGATTGCACACTCTGATGTGCAATCAGTATATTTGGTCTAGTAGGTATTTAAATATTTGACGTACGGGCACTGGGTTGTGGTGGACTATAGCCCATACCTCGTTGAGAGGATAGGCTCGTGCCCCAAACAGTAAAAATGGGTTGTTTATTTGACTTGATTTTTGAAGGAATATAAACCAATTTTTTAAAAACAAGTATAAGTATATTGCGTAAGTACTTAAAAGTACCTAATATTTGTCATATATCTCCTTCACAAACCAGAACCCTCTCCGCCCCACACCGTGTCACTCCCCCGCGGCGGCGGCGGCGGCGGCGGCGGGGCAAACCGCCCCGGGGCACGCGTCAACTTCACATACCTACTCAACCTGGACCCTACCTTAGTACGCTTTAAACTGCTTTCATCAGGAATTTATGAGGCTTTCTTTTTCTGAAAATAGAACGTATTCTATTATCTACAGAACGATAACTAAAGCCCCCGTATTTGTACCTACATAGGTGGACGGATAATTAGAAACAGGGCACGATTTTCATACAATCGAGGTCACTTTGAAGCCATGGTTCTCCGTGAAGGATTGATGGGTGCATGATCTGATAACGGTCGTCGGGAGAGTAGATGGAGGACGTTTAGATCGCTATAGACGTCCAACTGATCAGATAAGCTGTTTGGAAGCAGCATCTTAAGTACACTGACTGCTCTTAAACGGTGAAGGAAAACATCGTGAGGAAACCTGCATACGCCGAAGAAGAAATTCTTAGGCGCATGTGAAGTCCACCAACCCGCACTGGTCTAGCGTGGTGGTCTATAGCCCGAACGCCCTTGTTATGAGAGCAGGCCTGAGCCCCAGCAGTGGGGACATGTTAATAGGCTGTTGATTTGATACCCGACATTTCATTTTCTCTCTCTACTTAACTTACTTTCTACTTAATTTTAGTATACTTAGTAAGTTGACATAGGTAACTGGCCAGTAACTGGCAAGCTGCAACTGTAATCCAGCTGCCCCGGTTCGGGTTAGCCAAGAGAACCCAATCAAACTTTGCTCTGAACTTTGCCGGAGCGAGCTGGGATATCGTATAAATAATTATAACTCAGCTCAAGCCATATTTCGAAAATGTTACTTTGACGTCAGCGATACCTAGTTACTTAGTCATAAATAATATATTCACTACTAGCCGATGCCCCGCGACTTCATCCGCGTTATAAAGTATATGTTATATGTTATTCAAAAAGTTTTAACCCGTTCTAATCATGCCAGTTTCTTAGTTTTAAAGTTTGTCAATAGATGGCGTAAGGTGTATTTTACACCCCGCTATCATTTGGTTCTTCGCAACATATATAAGATAAGCGTGCAAATTATCCACCAGTTTTTACCTCTTTATTATTAGCGTCTCATCCCAGTATCAATTGATCTAGTGTGAAGTTTTTGTCCCAACAGGCTCAGTTCAGTTACAATTGGTGTCACGTGTCCGGTAATATTTATAACCCTTGGACATTTAATTGAAAGGTCCCTTGGTATATTATAGCTAGGTAAAAAGATAGTTTTACCTACATACAGTCCAGCTGCAAAGTCAACTTTATTTTGATCGCGGTAAGGCGTATCTTGACGTGTTCTTGACTGTACGTAGGTCAACTTGTAACAGAAATTTAAATTATTTATCAGAGAGGTATAGGGTACTTTATACGTAACTTTTAAAAGCGTAATCGTGGAATTTGTCAATTTCAATTCGACAAATATTGGATCGTTTTAATGATTTCAATGCTATAACCCTCGAAGCCGACTTACGAGCACAGTATATGTATAGGGTAGGTAGGTAAGCTATATGCTAAATAAAATAATCATTACTACCAATTAAAGAATCACGATTTAAATAGATCGATTACAAAAAATAGTAAATAGTATACTTTTTCTAAGTATATTTCTTTTTCTAGGTACCTATATCTAACCTACCTATAGATATCCTTTGAGTGTCCGCATTGAATTCAACATCTACACTGTACCACGGGTCAAATTAATTGGGAGCGAGATCGATCGCGATTTTATCGCACGCTTCACAATCATCGGACTTCATTATCTGCTTTATAAAGACTCGGGATTTTAATCACGCCGCCTAACCCCAAGGCCTAAGGGCTTGACAGATGAAAACCAAACAAACGTTAAGTTCATTGAACCGCAATACAATGCTTGAGAGCAACAGGGATGTAACCAGGAGGTTGCCAGGGGGTCGTTTTTAATTAGTTGTCTGATATTATTTTTTTCCCTGTGACTACTACGTTTAAAATAATAGTCCCCGTAAAGTTTTTTGGCGGCTGTGTGAAGTTGGCACATTTCTGCGCAATGTCGACAAATTTTTGGTGTCAAAGGGGAGCTGTGCGAGGGTTTACTAGAGACGCTCATTCAATTTCAAGAAAAAGTTCATTGATTCTACTGAATCAAACTTTCGAGTTTTTGGACATCTCTATGTATCACAGTATGTCGCTTATTCACACATACTGTTAACGCATACAGTTAACAAGATTTTAGTTGACTTATATAATTCTAAATGTTTCTTTTCATAGCTAGGCGATAAAAGTTGTGATCTTCCAAAAAGTAATTAAATAAAATAAATAAATAAAATAAAAATAACACTGTCAGCGACGTGCAAACAATCTGTGACTATATTCACTCAGCCGCCGAAAAGTTCTACGGGGACTATAAGAAAACGTGTAATAAATGGGCACTCAATCACAAAATGAACAAAATAGTACCTACATTACAGTTCTAACTTTGTTAGCCCAGGAAAGCCTGCTCTAGTCCAGTGCTGTACATAGACCTCCCAGGCGCGCCACTGAACCCGATCTTCGGTCACGCGGATCATCATATTCCTACCCTGGAACAGACTCAAAACATTTTTATAGAGTGGAGTAGTGTCATGTAAAAGAGAATAATACCTCCTACTACTACCTCACCACTTAGAAATTGATTCCGCAGGAATTTTTCGAGAGGGCACTTTCACAAAAAGAAGATGGGGGTCGAAAAATTATTCATCCTTACTACATTCCTGTTGAGAGGTAAATAAAATGGAAGTTAAGTAGGTATAGAGCCGCGATCAAATATTAATTTCGCTCAAACTGGGACGGAAAATTACAAGAGATATCGTGCGTGTAATGTCCTCAATTTTGAGAGGAACTTTCTGGTGGTGATGTTATTGATAGCCCGTCATTATTTATCAGTTGCTCAGCATAAGGTATCCTGTTGTAGTGATCTAAAATATAAAATTATCCTAAAACGTTTGGACACTTCGAGTATTCCTTTATAGTATGTACAAGTAGATATTCGCTAGACCATTCCACAGAGAAAAGCATCGACAGATTGTCCTCGCGGAAAATATGACTGCATCATCAGAATCAGATAGGTACGTACCAGTCGACCGCACTACTGTGGAAACACTGTCACCCTGAGCAGGCCTAGCCTAGGGAGTTTCATAACTATGAGAGACCAGTATATACTGTTTTTTATTTCACTGACGTGCGGCCACACGAGCCTCTGTCTTCTATACTGGGCTCGCAGCCTGCACTTGACTTCTCTTGTACAAGGCAACATTTCTCTTGTCCCAGGCTGTATCCAAATACCTATCATACTTATTGAACCGTTTCAGCAGCATTCACTATATTGGACAACTAATTGAATTGGAATTGGGGCAGAAAAGTTCTTGAGTGGCGACCACGTACCGGAAGACGCAGCGTAGGCATCCCACAAGGTGGACCGACGATCTGGTGAAGGTCGCGGGACCCGGCTGGATGAGGTTAGCGCGGGACCGGGCGTCGGAGAGATCTTTGGGGGAGGCCTTTGTCCAGCAGTGGACGTCTGATATGACGATGATGATGAATCGGGAATGAGAGGTTGATGGGAATCTGTGGATCTGTCTGATTTTACAGTATACGTATAATATTCACATAAAACGTTATTCACTGCCAAGTTGTTTGCTGCCAGAGAGTTGTTAGTATACATAGAGCGCGCGTTAGCAAGTTTGAACTGTAAGCACGGGTTTGAACAGTCTCGAAATTTTCGGAGCGACGCTACTAGTCACAAAACGTCAGGAGCGCTGATTGTTGCTCGCGCCGGTATTTATTAAGATTTGGAGTAATCATGGTAAAATGTGCAGTGCCAAGCTGTAAACACGATTCACGGAAACAAACGATCTAGAAAAAATCGATATTGAAGCGTCCATAGAACACCAGCTTACACTTGGCACAATGGGCAATGAGCGATGCGCGCACTCTATAGCTAGTATACTAACTCTATGTTTGCTGCCAATTTGATAGGACACTCAAAGAAATACCGTGGGAGTGGTAGAATAATCTGTTCCACAAAACATACCACACCTACTGGATCCTTAGTTGATGAATAGACAAGAAGACACTGGGTATCTACATAAGGTGCTACAAGTTATTTTGCTACAAGAAATCTACATCTAAGCAAGTCAGGTATGGGGACCGTATAACTTACACTCAACTGTCAGCGTTGATTAAACTTTACCGAACCTTCCGCCTCGCGACAACCCTTTGTTCTAATTCCTATCACCACCACCAACGTACCATTTCACCCTTCCCATCACGTATTCCAAGCCTACAAAGTTCGATTTTCCTTATCCCAGCAGAAATAGTGGTTCTCTTATGAACGGTGCTCTAATTTTACTATCCGTCGCTGCCAGTAGCAATCTAAAAAATCCTGTTGGAAAAATGGTAATTCGATTTAGCGGAATTGGATAAAATTTTGTTGTTTTTGTCGACTGCAGTAGTAGTTTTTGTTTCGGTAATAAGATTAATGTTGCTCAACTTTGCCTGGCTTTGCTGAATGATCTGACTAGAGATTTTTTTTGGATCCTCGTGGTTAGATCAGATTGGCTTAATTTAGTAGTCCGAATTAAATTTAAAATCCTTCATTATTCAACGTAAATGCAAAATACTTAAAAAGACATGACGTAAATTACTGTGATCATGAACAAAATAACAATAACATTACCTATATTAATAACAATATTTATTTTAGGTAAGTAGGTTAGCATAGTGCTTTTAAGTTGAAATATTTTACAATAACATAAAATAGTGAAAAGAGTTTTGAAATTACTTACTTTACAAAGGTTTACTTTAAAAAAATACTTACAAAGTTATACTAAAAAAACTTAACTAGAAAATTCAATTTCCTCTACCGCCAAGTGGAATTTCTTACACGCCTCTCAGACCACATACACCAAGGGCATCTAATATCTCAACAACTTTGCCAAATTTCTTTAAAGTCCCGGCTATTGGGCCGGAATAAAATCCTTTCCAATAATGTACATGGAGCCACAGCAGAGCCGTACTAAGGGCGAGGATGAAGGGCACTTACCACTGGAAATTCCATTATTAATAAGTATTATTTGTGATGGGGCTCCTTCAAGACTTATCCAGCTTTGTATTGCGACCATTACTGATCTATTGTGAGCATAGAGTTAGTATACTAGCTATAGAGCGCGCGCATCGCTCATTGCCCATTGTGCCAAGCGTAAGCAGGTGTTCTATGGACGCTTCTATTTAGATTTTTTCTAGATCGTTCTTTTCCGTGAATCGTGTTTACAGCTTGGCATTGCACATTTCACCATGATTACTCCAAATCTAAATAAATATCGGCGAGAGCAACAATCAGCGCTACTGACGTGTTGTGACTAGTAGCGTCGCCCCGAAAATTTCGAGACTGTTCAGACCCGTGCTTACAGTTCAGACTTGCTAACGCGCGCTCTATGTAAGTATACTAACAACTCTCTGATTGTGTGTGAGCTTTTAGTTATGAACTTCAACGCGCTTTTGGCACCGATTTGTTTTACTTTATCTGGTTGAAGTTTGGCTCAGGTGTTTCTTTTACGCGTCAGTGCGCCACACTCGCACAGAAGGTGCAATGGGATTTCCTCTGCTTCCTGGCAGAGTGTGCACACTTTAGAGTCCCGGAGCTTGAGGTGAAACATGTGTTTGTTCAGGTCGCAGTGCCCTGTGAGTGCTCTCACCCGTTTGCGTAACCGTCTCAGGTTACTCACGAGTGCAATCGGACGCAAAACAGCTCAAAAGGAGCGGCAATTAAGACTGAATGCGGTACTGCACAGACCTAAGGCGAAGACCGAATCCTTGAGGGCGGCACAAAGGCTCGGAACGGTTGGAATTTAGATTAAAAATGATCCTCAGTGAAGTGCAGTGTTTCGTGAAATGTAGCGGCCCGATATTAATTTATTCGCTCGGTATGGTAAGTTCGTTATCAAAGGAATTTGAGGTTAAAGTACTATGATCGTATTTCCACGCTAACATGGTCACTCTTCAGCTGTACTTACCTACCGCTTGTGTGTAGAGATTCGAATTACCACTAGAATTTAACAAACCTGAATTCTGTTTTACGGTAAGACCGTGTTGTAAATTTTTTTGCAAAAGATTTATATCAAAGAACTTCTTCCGATTGCAGTCGTAACTAACAGACGAGACTCTGCAAGAACAAAGTCCATATTACCATAAATAATGGTATGACAATGGGTGAATCCGTATCTATGTCTACAGTACCTATTGGAAACATAGCTTTTGTAAAACATGAAACAAACTAGCGTAGGAGACCAGTAGTATCTCAATAATCTAATGCAAATAATCCTTCTCTGCATTTCAAGTAAGCTACTTCACCTGCATTAAAATTAAGTAAACCTGTTATAAAATTTAATTTATCTGTTAATTTTAAGTATAAGTGCGAGAATCAAAGGACGAATGAATCGATGGCATAGATGCAGAGTTATTTACTTAGATAGGCACTTTAGCAATGAAGGCGATCGTTTCTAAGTTCCTAAATTGACGAAAATCAGCGCCCATCTTCCTCATTCGTGCCGGAAATAAGTTGTAAATGTTTAACTACCGCCAAACAGGGGAAACTTCTAATTGCCTTGACCATCGACACAAATAGACAAACAACGCCCAGAATCCCAAATACAGCCCCATTTCGGATCAACGAAAAACGTCTTGATTAAGACGGGGAAATTTTGCCCCAAATTGAATTTAATTTGGAGCAATGTTGGCGCACGAGGTGTTTCGTAAACATCCCGTCTCGCTCTAATGAGTTCCCAACTTTGCCTCTTTGTAAGATTAGGCCAAAAATTGTGAAAAACTTGTGGCTCGGTCCCCCGGCGAGCGTTGTTCGACGCACATAATATCAGCGCCGTCCTCGGCTGTCCCGGACAAAGTTTGCCGCACTTTTTCTGTGCTTTCCTTAAGTATGCTTAGCGGAATTAAGAGTTGGGCAAAGTTGTTTTTTATTGCAATGACTTCGCTTCCGGACTCGAAATGTAGGTCGCGGGACAAATTTGCAAGTTTAATGTTGGCATTGATGTTGAGCGTTTCTAGCAATCAATATTGTTTAGGCTCGCGTCGAAACTGGCAGGTATCATATTTAATTTATGTCAAGTGATCCATTAAGCACCTAAACAATAGAAGGGGTTGCTTGTTGATTGTTACTTAAAACATCACTCCAATAACGCACCTTCGAGTCAATTTAATTAGGGCACAAAGTCAATTTACTCAGACGCGAATCTGGCGACACCAGACAATGACGGCTCAACCAATCAAAATCCTGCTTTAAAATCGACAGCAGCGCTATCGGCGCGAGGCCTGGTATCATCATCATCATATCAGCCTGTAGACGTCCACTGCTGGACAAAGGCCTCCCCCAAGACCGAGGCCTGGTACTTACTACAATAATAGTTAGGTGTGGTGTTAATTAATAATTAGGTGCTTCTATCTTCTATCTGCTTAAAAGTACTATGAACATCTTACTACCAAGAAGACGAATAACAAAAACTAATAAATAAATGAAACCACCGTTAAAGTAATTCCAATGACTCGTTTAATCTTATGTAAGTAACTACCTATTACCTAATATAATATCCCATACCTAATTGTAAAGTTGACAATTTGTAAGTAGTGTGCGTACGTACGAGCGAAGAGTTTCGTAAATCGTCTACGAAGAATCTGTAGCAAGAGCTACAGATGCGGTCAATGTATTTTAATGCAGAACGTAGCTGGCACGTAGCACCTACAAACTTTTAAATTGAAAATTTAGCAGTTCTGCGAAAACAGTACAAAAGCTATGCTTCCCTTTGAACCGGAAACACAACATTAATGTTGCCATATTTTTTATACTAAATGCAAATAATATTTTTACAAAATAGGGTTGCCACAAAAAACCGTAAAGCAACAAAGGCCCACGCAATTATTTACATAACAAATGCAAATTAGGTGTACTCAACATTTACGCGCTTCGCGAACGCAGCGCTGTATTCTGTGCGTATTTCCGACTTAACATCTGAAAGGCAAAAGAGCCTCCATCTTCCATATTTTTGCATACTTATACGTACCGCGACAGTGGTTCATATAAGAAGGGAGATTTGTATGATAATTTTCATTTTGCATTCGCGCGGGTTATTCTTCTTGCGGTTGTTGTAGATAGCGCTCCGGGGAAATTCGACGGCGGTATTGAGGACAGGCACGCAGCTAGGGGGTCACTAGAACAGACACCACCGGGGAGACCATTACTAAAGCATACCGCAGCCTTAATATGCAAACGCAGGCCGCGCGTGTTTGAAGGCCGGTCTGTGATACGCTTATAAAGCAATGTGTGCAAGTGACAAAGAGAAAATGAATACAAAGCCATGTAATCTGTTTTCAAATGACAGGTCATCACAAGCTGTCACGCATGGTGCCAGCTCTCGGAGTATTTTGTGATATTTTGTCACTGACAAATGAAAATCGTCATTTAAGACCATGAAAAGACCAATGAAAAGTTTATGGGGGAAACCTGAGAGGTCAGAGCAGACAAGTGCTTTCATCGTCATCTCAAAAGCTTTTAGATTAGACGTCTTCTGTTGGACATAGGCCTTCCCCAATGAACGCTACCACACTCGGTCCTACGCCCTCGTTCACCATCTAGGTACCTCCTACTTTTCTTTCTTCTAATACTTTTCAATAATATTTGAATCTCGTGTGTTATCATATTGAAAAGTCCGGAGTTCGATCCCCGGCTGGGTCATGTACCAATGGGTTTTTTCTCGAAACTTAAGTACATTATCTTACTGTTAGCGATTTTCTAAAAATTTCAGTAAACATTTATCAACAATTTGTAAATACAAATAAATAGATCAAAGATTAGGTATCTGGACAAGTTTTGTGACGCTTCCAGCGACTTTATGTTGATGAGATGGAGACGTTCGGTGGCGGCACGTAATTGTCATCTTGGCGCTTGTTGCCTATATCAATATCAGTAAATATGAGGGGCCTAACGAGACACCCCCTTGAGGGCATTCAAGGAAGCGCTGGAAGGGGGGGACTGATGGGCTTCCGTGGGAAAAAAGGTATTTTCTCGTGGGAGCTGGGAAATATTGCAGATCAGTAGTGTTATTGACGCTTTATTACCCTTAGGACTATTTATTCTGTGACGTAACATTTTTGTCGGAAAATGGATGCTAGGCTTTTCAACTACAGCTTTAATATAATATTACTCGTCTATCTATCTCAGTGGTGGTTAGGTAATGAGATCACGTCACAGAATAGATAATAGGACACTTAAGTTTCAGATACAAAATCGATATAAATAAATATTTCAATATAAATGGCTAAAAAGACGTGCGAAGAAAGATTGCCCGTCTGACGTCCCCTATATAGGGGGCTTTGTTTTTTTTTTTAATTTTTCAACGACAAGCAGTCATTGGGGCCGACATTTTATCTATCGACGTATATATTTACACAAACCTTATTATTTACTAGTTTTTACTGCAATGTATAGAAACGACAAAATCAGATTAAATTTTCAAACCTACTTATTTTAGAATCGGTCTTTCCATTTCAGAGAGATATTAAGTTTATTAATATGTTTTGTATGGGAAATAGATGGTAGACAACTAGTTTGAAACTATAATAAATGTGGATGCATATTTTGACAATATGGACATGTCGCTTCTAGACTTTCTGACACAATGTTAATGTTAACATTACAGGTACCTGGCCTGTTAGCGCAGTGGTAGTGACGCTCTGCCTAGTGCGCCAATGGTCGTGGGTTCAATTCCCACCCGATAACAATATTTTGTGATGAGCATTACTGTTGGTTTTTGGATTCTGGGTGTTTGTATGTATTTAAGTATTTATTTAGAAGTATTTATGTATGTATAACAGTTGTTGAGTTCCCATTTTACAAGCTTCGGCTTAGTTTGGGACTAAACAGCCGTGTGTAAATTTGTCCAAACATTATTATAATAATATTATTATTATGTATTACCTAATTATTTGCCAAACATTAGTCAGATGCATTTCCTTTATTGAGATACCTACTACTTAGTCTTCCACCGCTGGGGGTAGACCGTAGGCGAGTTCTCGAGTGGAGACCACGGAGCGTAGCGAGCGGGAGCGTAGCGAGCTTTTTCCGTGTTCTGTGACACCACGCGTAGGACGCCCTGCGGCTAGATGGAGGGACAGACTGCGTGAGGCGGCTGACATTGACTGGATGCGGAGAACCGAAGATTGGGTTCAGTGGCGTACCTAGTGACACGCATACCAAGGTCTACAAACGTATTATCTAAGAGGAAATTTATTGCAAAATCATAAATTGATAGCATTTAACCGCTAAATTAGCTTAGCTGTATATTTAATCATTCAGAAGCGGGATAGGGGAGTTAGATGGGAATGTTTTAAAATCCTCGAGCCGGGTAAATATTTACCATTTGCTGGTGAAATTTCATTAAGCCGGCTCTAATTAAAGAGTTGTATTGTGGCAGAGTTTCGCTGCGAGCGCCGGGGAATGCGGTTCAAATAATATTATACGTCTATCTGGTTTATACTGTTTGTAGTTTAAAAACGCGGATTTCTGACTGTTGTGGCGTCCAGCCTCCTTTGACTGAAGACATGAGTGGCAGACTAGAACTTTGACTAGACAGGACTGAGGAACGGACGACAAAAAAAAGGGACAGACGACGATCTTGACAAGACCAGAGAAAACGGGCTAATATATTTTCGACAAACATTTTGGCTTTTAATTCTCCGACCGTTCACTGACTTTTTCTCTTTGCTCGGCCCCTAATGTCGTAGCGTGATGTTAAATAGCCATAACCTTCCTCAAGATTTGGGCTGTCAAATGCAAAAAGAATTTTTCGAATCTGACTGATAGTTCGAGGATAGGTAGTTCCAAATATGTTTTGTTGGGTTATATCATGAATTTAAAAAAAAACTACTCCCATATGGATGAGTAACAAAAGCATTTTAGGGGGTGCCAAAATAGTGTCAAATGTATCACAGAATTTTGACTCACTCACACATTCTCATTTTCAAACTCCATATACATTTGTATGAGCAACTTCCTCCCGCTAATCCGCTTCCTTTGTCCGCACCCCCCCTGATTTTGACACCAAATTCTTCGTTTCCCATACTAAATTTACAAGATGCGATCTCCACAGGGATCGCGCGCGCGCGACCAAAGAGGTTCGAATCTTCTTGGGTTTTATGGATCTTTTTTTCATTAATTCAAAGTAGTAAATTTAATTAGGTACCTAGTACTATCGTTTTAGTGAGGATGTGAGCCTTAATGAAAATGTTTTGAACTAAAACTGTAGGTTAGTTAATTGAAAAATATTTATTAATAATTCATCTAAAATAATCCAATTATTCATAATTATTGTACAAGGAAGAACATTTATTATCGAAAATATTTCCAATTATTTAAAATCTTAAACTAATTATCAACTATTAATAATAGTAAATGCATTAGTATTATACTGCTCACCTATATCACAATAGTCTAAATATTAGTAAAACTAGGTACGGTCGACCGCACGTCAGCTGAAACAAAACCAGTGTGAGCAGGTCTCTCATAGTATTGACACTCCTAGGCTAATGACACTAATAGGCTAGGCCAGCTCAAGGTGTTTCTAGTGACGTGCGGTCGACTGTACATACTAATAAGTTATAATTACGAATTAGTCCGTAACAGTACGTATTTATTATAATTGATATTTTCACTGGAAAACTACTTTGGTCTCGTATTAGAAACTAAAACCCTACTATACCTAAAAACTAGATACTTAGATGAATATAAAATACAGGGTGTAAAAAATGTATAAATCTACGAATAGGTAAAACAATAGAATTTAGTACATTTTAGACTTTCGCGCTTTGTATTCATAATTATGTTTGAATTCAATATGAATGAAAGTGTCATCATTAAGATGAAAAAAGGTATGCTCCGTTGGTTCGGACTTGGTTCGGACACGTTGAGCGAATGAGTGATGAACGAATGACGACGCAAATATATCGAGCGAATGTGAACTACGTGATAAATAAGTATATAAATACTTATAGTGAATAGTGAAACACTATGGAGCACGCTAGATCGCCGGCGGAACTCAATTTGGAAGGTGGACCGGCGTGTCGCGCGGTCGCATGGCGGAAGTGCCACAAACAGATTCAGATATTCCTGCAAACATCTGGAGTAAGGAAAGTGAGGATGTACAGGTCAGCTTGCTCATTTATACCATCATCGTTTAAACCATAAAATATTTCCAGATTTACATATGATTGTCAGAACGACAAGTATTCGGTCTTAACACTTTTACACCCTGTATACAAAAAAATAAGTATTCTCGTTAGTGCCACGAACAGAGATTCTACGTTATTTATATGGCAAGCAATTTATATTAATAAGCTGTAATAAAATAATCTCAAAAATAAAATATGTTTATGAGATAAGTCCCCATAAGATTCATTGAATTCTTTCTTAGAAGTAAACGGGAGCTTTGGCCTTTTTATGACATGTATTGTAGGAACAGTAAGCTGCCAAAAATATCCAACCAGAAAAACGTTCATTCTGAAAGATCAGAGAAGAAGACCATTCTGGGAACCCCAAAAATAGCTTTTAATCTGGTTTTATAAAGCTGAAGGTACCATTTTTAAAAAGAACATCAGGCCTTTGTCCAGCAGTGAACGTCTTTCGGCTGATATGATGATGATAATGAGGGGACAGTATTAAAACATGAGTATCTTGTACCGCAAGGCTGTGTCTAGAACTCGTCGCACCTGGCGAGCGCCTCGCCGAAGTCCGTGGCCTGCGAGCCGACGAACAGGTCGTACTTGTCGAGCACTTCGGCGGCGATAAGCCTCCCGTCGGCATAAAAAATAACCATAAGGGCTAGGAGGTTGGTTGTTGGATCTATGGCAGGTATATTTATGTAGTTTTCAGCCGTGTAGATAACTCATTTGATGCCACAAAGTTCCTGAAATGCCGCATTCAGGGGGACAGCCGACCCTCCACCACCTTTCGACATCTAGGTCATATAGGCCGGATCATAATCATATAGGGGGACAGTGAACGTGTTAAAGAGTACCGCAGGCTGTGTCTAGAACTCGTCGCGCCTGGCGAGCGCCTCGCCGAAGTCCGTGGTCTGCGAGCCGACGAACAGGTCGTACTTGTCGAGCAACTCGGCGGCGGAGTTTGGTTCTTGGATCTATGGTTGGGTTTATTTGTTGTGGAACGCCACTTACAGGGGGACAGTGACCGTGTGGGGTCCCTTATACAGCAGGCTGTGTCTAGAACTCGTCGTGCCTGGCGAGCGCCTCGCCGAAGTCCGTGGCCTGCGAGCCGACGAACAGGTCGTACTTGTCGAGCACCTCGGCGGCGGTGAGCCGCTCGTCCGCGTCCGAGTCCGCCTCGAACACGAGGTGCCGCGCCTCCGCCTCCGCGTGGTCGAACTCCGCGGGCGCGATCCACTCCGTCACCTCGCGCTCGTCCATGAAGCCGTTCTTGTCCGTGTCCCTGCAATGCAAATTCGTAGTCAAGGTTCATAAGTGCAGTAAAGAATAGAATAGAATGATATTCGCAACTCAATAGACTGAGGGACCAGTTTCACTTACGACCTTCTTTTATATCTGTACCCACACATGCACACATCTATACTAATAATAAAGAGGTAAAACTGGTAGATAATTTGCACGCTTTTCTGATATAATATCTTGCGAAGAACCAAATGATAGTGGGGTGTAAAATACACCTAACGCCATCTATTGACAAACTTTAAAAGCTAAGGAACTGGCATGATTAGAACGGATAAAAAAATTTTGAATAACATTTAGATAGTATACTTTATCGCGCGGATGAAGTCGCGGGGCATCGGCTAGTCTACTAATATTTTCCTGGTTAATTGCGATGCTTTGAATTGATGACTTATTACTTACTACCTGTTGCCAGCGACTTCGTACGCGTGGGTTTTGGAAGTGTAGGTAACTATCTCTCCACTACCGTACAGCCATCGTTTATTATAATTTTCCTATGGGAAATGTTTCTCCTTTGGGGAAAACCACCAGATTTCAAGGTAGACCTTCAGGAAGACAGCTGATACTAGCTGATTCCCGCGGCTTCGCCCGCGCATAGAAGTTTAAGTCAGAAAGCCGGGCACGCTACCTGTATCCCGTGAACTGCTCGCGCTCCTGCTTGACCCAGTCCGGCTCGTCGCCCTCCTCGCCCTCCTCCGGCTTGTACATGTCGCCGATGTACTCCTCCAGGGAGATCTTGCCGTCCTGCAGACGCCACACAAACCGCTTGTTCACTTCAACTCTCAGGGTCGAGGCAGACCAAGTGGAAATTTGTTAACGCACTTTTTGACGTCATTGTCCAATGAACCTTAATCACTACAGCCTAAAGAACAAAATCGTATGAATGACCTCGAGCGGGAGGCGACGCCGACGTACAGAAGTCATCATACGATTTTGTTCTTTAGGCTATAGTGATATGGTTCATTTGACAATGACGTCAAAAAGTGCGCGGGCAAATTTCCGCTTGGTTTGCGCAGTCCGTCAAAATCACAAACCACTTGCTACCCGTCGAGCCGTTAGGTCGTACGCTAAAACAGGGGCGGGCCGGGCAGTGGGGAGATTAATAGGCTGTTGATGTTGATTACATTATATAAAAAAATCTTTGCACATATCAGGCCTGTTATTGGTAGTTACATTGTCCTTATCGATGTCCTCCATGGTCTCCAGCACGACGATGCTCCTCATGCCGGAGTGGTCCTCGGGGTGCAGGAACGCAGCGAACTCCGTCCGGTTCAGCGCGTCGTTCTGGTCGCCGTCTGGAATTATAAAAATCTTTATTATCACATACATACATATCTTCATACAAACATATCTTCTCAAAGGGTTAGCACGTTGCAGTGGCAGTGGGCTACTTACACAGAACACCGGAAAAAGCTCGCTACGCTGCCGGGGGGCGTCCAACACTACGCTTGCCAAGTCGTCGACGGGGCAAGCGCAGTGTGGGACGCCCCCCGGCTAGATAGAGCAACGACCTGTGGAAGGCGGCTGGCAGTGACTGGATGCGGAGAACCGAGGATCGGGTTCAGTGGCGCGCCTTAGGGGAGGCCTATGTCCAGCAGTGGACTGGTACAGGCTGATGATGATGATACATATCTTCACGCTATGTCCCTGACGGGGTAGGCAGAACGGAGCGCCAAGTATCGCGAACGAGCTTAACATGCGAGACGAGCTCCGTGCCTGTTGTATTCCATACGCAATGTATGTGAGACTTCAGACACGCGCGGCCTAGCTGCGTTTTCATAAGCACGCCATAATCGCCATGTTTTAAGTTGCATTAGAATTATCCTTTTTTTGTGTCTGTCAGGACTAAACTAATTTGGAAGTTTTAAAATTCGTGCCATCTCTTTCCTAATTCTACAGATAAAAGTCGTGTGCACCTCCGAATCGACACGAATGTCTAGTTTATATGCAAATGTAAAGATGTTTGTTTGATGAAACTTTACCTCGGGAAAATTCTGCTTCCAGAGTAAGCTATACTATTTATAAGATAACAAAATATGCGGACTGACCAGCGTAGTGCCACCGGCGGCGGTCGCGCTTGCGCAGCGAGGAGTAGGTGAACCCCTCGCTGTTGGGCGCCGCCAGGTCCTTCTCGTCCATCTCGTCCATGAAGCCGTACACGTTCTGGCGGTACGTCTGCAAATGTCAAGTATGTAATCCGTTTATTTCAGGCAACAACAAAGAAGAAAAATACAAGTAAAAAATACAAGTACAATATTAAATATTGTACTTGTATGTATGTAGTACTACTACAAGTACAATATTAAATATTGTACTTGTAGTAGTACTACATACATACATATCTTCACGCTATGTCCCTGGCGGGGTAGGCAGAAAGAACGGAGCGCCAAGTATCGCGATCCTGACACACCTCTTTCGCTTCGCTCATTCTCATCATTCTCTTCATACACGCTCGCCGTGGGACGCGAGTGCTCTTTACGTGTCCGTCTGTGAGCACCCGCTCTATCTGATCCTCGTATGTCAGTCTAGGTCGTCCCCGGCGCCTATTACCAATCACATTCGCTCGATATATTTGCGTCGTCATATAAGTTTTTTGGGGTGGATTTCTGGAATAATTCGTAGCTAGTAGTAGTACTGATATCCAAAAACTATAATTTTAAGGTTTCTTAAGGTTGTTTCATGTGTCGTATTCCAGGCTCTGAGTGGACGTCTTTTGGCTGATTTGATGATGATGATGAAAGAAGTTGACTCTGAAGGGATGCCCCCATTAGTCACAGCAGCTATTCACCACACCAAGGAATGCGTCCGCGCACAAGTAAATGTCACTGTATCCTCACCTCCCAAGTAATAGTGTCCTCATTGTTAGGGTTATGCTGCCTCCAATGCCTCTCGACGTCCTCTTCTATGTACCTCTTCTGCGTGTACCGGATCCAGTCCTTCAGCTCCACGAGGGACACGAAGCCATCTTTGTCCGAGTCGATCTTCTCAACAATTACTCTGGAAGCAATAAGTCCTGCTTTAGTAGACAAATAACAACTTTAGAAACAGAGTAGTTTTAGACAGAACTGACGACAAAAATAATAATAATGTTTGGACTTTACACACGGCTGTTTAGTCCCAACTAAGCCAAAGCTTGTACATGGGTACTCGACAACTGATAAACATACTTAAATACTTTTAAATAAATACTTAAATACATACAAACACCCAGAATCCGAAAACCGACAGTTATGCTCATCACACAAATGTTGGTCCCGGGTGGGAATCGAACCCACGACCTTTGGTGCAGTAGGCAGGGTTACTACCACTACGCCAACAGGCCAGTCAAAGAAGATAATGTATTCCAATATTTTTCATTTTCAAGGTTTGAGTTATGTTCAATATGATCAAAAGACTCTGCCAAGAGGCAGAAGAAACACCATTACACCTTCTGTGCGAATGTGGCCCACTGATGCGTAAAAGAAGCGTCCATTTGGGCAACTACATACTTCAACCCAATGAAGTAAAACTAATTAGTGCCAATAGCGCGCTGAAGTTTCTAACGGATGCAAAGCTCAATACTGAACTGTAGTAATGGCGGCGATCACAATAGATCAGCAATGGTCGCAGTGATACAAGGCTAGACAAGCCCTGAAAGAGCCCCACCTCAAATAATAATAGTAAATGATCAAAAAGCCTAAATTGCAGAACGTCTTTGGGACGAACCAATTAAGCGTAACACACACTGAGCGGTGGCGTTGCGAAAGCGTTGCGGTTTTTTTCTGTAATGTTCGAAATAGTATGAAGCCCTTTACATAAAAGCGGCGGCGGCGCGGCGCGTTCTTCATACAAACCTTCGCCGCCGCAACGCTTTCGCAACGCCGCCGCCCAGTGTGTGGTCACGCATTAATGTTATTGATAAAAAAAGTTGCGTATGAATGAATGACTACCTAAATTAAATAGGTATGTTACGTAATGAATAATTATATGGTATGACCACAGTGTACTGTGGTATGACTGCGTACCGACGATTACAGGGGCGGTGAACTTGTGATAACAGATTGAAATGTAATTTTTAATTTGGTTCGTTGTCATGTCTAAATCTAAATCAATTTAACTAACCAGTGGATAAATATATAGGAAATGTACAAGTGTATGTAGAACGTCTGTGGCATCGGGGATAAGACGCGGCCTATCATATCGAAAGGTCCGAAGTTCAATCCCCGGCTAGGCCATATACCAATAGATTTTTCTCGAAACTTAAGTACATTTACTGACTGCTCTCAAACGATGACGGAAAACATCGTGAGGAAACCTGCATACGCCGAAGAAGAAATTCTTAGGCGCATGTGAAGTCCACCAACCCTGGGCTAGCGTGGTGGACTATATCCGAACGCCCTCATTGAGAGGGTAGGCCTGAGCCCCAGCAGTGGGGACATGTTAATGGGCTGTTGATTTTGATTTGTACTAGTTGGCAATTCCTTCCAGGCAACATTGATAGTGAAAATTGTATTGTAGGATTAAGATGCAGAGGGCGAAGGACTTAAGTGTCGTGGCGTTAATTGGGGAAGGGCTATGTCCAGCACTGGACGTCAATGGGCTGATATGATGATTTTGTTTTCGGCGGCCATCGTAACAAAAATCCTCGTAGACAACTGGTTGTGAAACACAGTTGCAACTGTTTCACAACCAGTTGTCTACGAGGATTTTTTAGTCTTTCATTCATGGCAACCAGTTTAGGAGATTTTGAGATTTTCCTTGTTGGCAACTGGTTGCCATAAGACAAAAAAAATCTTGTAGACAACTGGTTGTGAAGCAGAGTTGCGATGGCGGCCGAAAACATGATTTTACATCACAAAAGACATAATAGCATAGAATTCCTGCCAGTGTACACTTTAAGTGATACATAATATCTAGATCAGGTTTATTATAGTCTGTGTGTCTCTTACAAGAATGCAGCATCGTCTTATCTACGAGTTTATTTAAGCTGTGTGTGTAGAGATAATTCTTAAGATAAATCTCTAGATAAAGGAAATTGGCAGTCAGTGTTTATCTAGTACACAACGGCAGTTAAATTTAGAACTACAGGTTAATGACTTCAACTGGAGTTAATAGCCTAATTAAAGTCTGTGGAACGGAACATCAAAAAAGTAAAATGTTGAGCTTGTCTTTCCATATTTTTGAATGAATTCATTGTGAAAATGTTCTTGAATAAAATAGTATTTCAAATAAAATAGTATTGAAAAACATTTTCAGAATGAATTCACTCAAAATAGACAAGACAAGAGCTTGGTTAATGAATCGTCAAACAAATGTTTCATTACAGCTTGATTATGTAAAATAATTACAGATTGATAATGGCTATTGTATTTATAAGACAACTGTAATATTTAAACAGTTGATATTGTCTAGGCTCCAAAGTGTTGAAAGAATACCTACCTATAATAAACTAATACGTATACCTACCTACTAATAGATAGGTATACCTATTAGTTTATTTTATGGTATTACAAAATTGGTGTTATGCTAACTAAACACATTAGGTTTACTAGTATTTTCTTTTATCAAGGAAGCATGGTAGGAAATTAACGTTTACTGAAATATTTATTGTTTAGTCTGGAGATGGAGACGTGGTGACCTGAGAAACAGGCTCACCTAGATCAGGCATCAATCTCTAATTACTTTGTCTTTTTATTATAAAATATTGTACTGTGTGGAGAAAACAAATAAATTATTATTACTTATAAATATTACATTAGTCCACATGATATCGCACAACATCGCACATCGCACAACCTTTACAAAAATAAAATTATGTATAAACTTGATTTTAAAAGATGTGTTGCGGAAGTTCGTTGCGCTGCTTCTTCCCAGCTCTATATAACACCTTGGAAGCGGTGGTAGATAAAACATTGACGTTGTATAAATGTACCCAGTGCACTTACATGCAATAAAATAGTTTCGACTTTGACTTTGAAATCCTATTACTTATATCAGGAAGGTTCGAATCTCTTTGGTGGCGCGCGCGTGGGAGTTGCTATTTTTTTTGATTCCTGACTTAAATGAATACAAATCCTACTTTGTGCCAGGAAAGATCTCATGAACAGTCTTCAATATTTCGTCAATAAATGCTGGCGACAGATGCTTAGAATATTCTTATTAAAATCCTTACTAAGAGCCCTGCTATGGCATAACTGGATGCAAGAAGAAACTCTTCTTACCCCAATCTCCTTTTGCTCTCCTCGGGTGGCAGCTGGTCAAAGGTCTTCGCTTGGTCTTCGCCCAGGAAGGCGTCGTGGTCGAACTGTTTGTTGTGGTGCTCATTCTTGAAGTGCTCAGCGTCAGAGAGGTGGTCCATCAGTCTCTTGCTCTCCTCAGGGCTCGGGACGCCGGCCAACGCCGCCGAAATGACCACTGCTACTAACAACGACGTCAACATTTTGCCTGCAAGATTTTACGTGATTTTATACAAGATAGGTATTAATTTATGATACACCGATCGACTGGTGGTAGTAACTGTAGTTCTGAAGATTACGTTACTGTAAAACGTGTACCAGCTGTGAAGCGCCACGTCAACACAGACGCGTAGGCGCGTTTCCTTGTTCCCGATTAGAAGTTTAGAAGCGGGCGGGAATGGAATCGGGTCAGATTATATCTCGGACTGACTGAGTGAGCCGGGCTGCACCGACCGGACCGATGACGGAAGAAAATAAATAGCAAGCGCACTTGTAATTCAGGTACCAGTTATGATTACAGACGATCGGAAAATGCCTTCAACCAAGTTTACAAAAATCTAGGATAAAAACGGAAATAGGTACCTGCCAGACGAATCAATCAACCAACCAGCCAGTTTTAAAGTCTTGTTTGACATTAATTCATAGACAATAGACGAAAGGATACCTAGGTACCACAGAGTAGATCTGTATTTGTTCCATGCTAGGTACACTTTCAAAATATTACCACTGTACAACAGCGCCATCTGTTGAGTACAACTTTACAACATATTAAAGTTAAAATTTGTTATACAAGCAACGAAACATGGCAAAGGTACCGCAATTTATCTCATTAAGGTAAAAAGCCTAAGCTTTAAATTGTCTTCTTTAAAAATAATATTGCTGGTGACCATAGAGAGAGCGAAGCGTCTTCAATACAAAACTGGTGTATTGATTTGGATCTTTTATTTTAAAAATGGGTTCTAAATAAAGTGATTTTAAATTTATGCCATTTTAATTAACTGCAATCAAGACAATCAAGACGACTTAGAAGTGTACTTCTAATTAACAGTGCAATACATGTGCAATAGATGTCGCTAGTTACGCAAGATTAGGTTGTCAGATCATTCATCATCTTTGTCTATGCTTCCACCTGGCGATCTGTCTGTCCTGTCTGGCTGTATGAGATCTGTCTCTGTCTTTTCTGTCATGACAGTTTTGCATATTTTGCCTACAATTTCTGAAAAGAAATTCTAACTATGTTTCTAGAATTAACAACTGTGTTATTATAAAACTATCGTGTCTGGCTGTAGCTACCGTGTGTCGTGCATATAAACAAGTTGCTAAAACCAGACTGCAAATGTCAATATGTCAGGATCTCGGCCTTAATTTCCAGCAGAGAATGGTAAGAAAAAATCATGTTTATTGTGTCTGTTTCTTGATATTAAACACGCTCCAACGCTCTTACCGTGGTTTTATTAAACTACTGCCCTACATTTCACATTGTAATCTCTGTAAATAATGTGGCAAAAATGCATCGCTTACATGCGGCATATCGCAAATTTACCACAAAATTTCGTGATTTCTAATTAGAAATTCTCATTTCAGGGCGCAAATATATCTCAATTAGAAAGAGATATTGGGTCAGAGCAGTTCCCGGCTAACGAACATTACTTTGGATTAGTGAATGTAAGTATTTTGGATACACATTCTCTGTCAACAGTACATCATTATCAGTGCAGGTTCCTGCAAAAAAAATCCTTTTTAACTAGTTGGTCACGGTTATGAATAGAAAGTGTAAGAGTATTGTTTGTATCTGAATCTTTGAAAACAGTTAGTAAATCTTGTGAATTTAACTATGAGCTTTCATGCAAAATATTGTGGATAACAATCTAAGTAACCTATCACATAGACCTTTGATGAATTTGAATTATTGTGACATTTTATTATTATACTATGACAATTTTTATTTTATTTTATATTTTATATTTTTATTACTATGACAACGCCATTTTACAGCAGCAATTTTTATTATTATTTATAACTCATTCTTTGCAATGACAAAACCCCTTTACAGCTGCTACTTTTACTGACAATTTTTGTATGTTTTAGACAATGCCTCTTTACAGCGGCATAAAATAATCTTAATGTAATTTTTATTGTTTTTAATACCTATTTTATTAATGTAATATTTTGATAATAATTGTAAACATTATGTTGTATGCTCTTGCTAATTACTGCCTAGCCATAAATATATATAATATAGCTTTAAGACGTAACCGAGTGTTCCATAGGTTCCGGTGGTTGTAATAAATGAGTATGATGTAATATTATTCCCGAATCTGAGGACTCTTTGTTTTTGAAAAAAGAATTCTATCTAGACATACGTAAGTCTAGTGTTAGCCTACGTCGACGAGTACCGAGTGGGCTTTTTAACATTCTAAGGGTTCATGGCAACCGGTTGTTAGACAGTGCACTAAAATTATTCCTTTCCCTGTCACATGGTATAATGAAGACAATGATGACATTAATTTTAGTGCTATAAAATTTTGAAAGTCTGTTCAGAATCAAGTTTATTGTTTGCACTCTTACTAATTTAAATGACCAATGAGTGATTTTCTAGTATATACTAAACTTTAGTTGCTAAGATTGGCAATAGATGGCGTTGCTTTGATCTGAACTGTCGTGGTTTTTCAACTCTAAAATGTTAAGTCCATGCAGATTTTTTAAACAATTTTATGACCTTGTAATCTTTTGTAATCTTTCTCTCATATCTTGACTTCAATGATACAGTCAGTGCCATCTATCGACTAGCAAGATTTTTAAAACTATTTCTTTTTTTTAAGTACTCCAAAATCAGTCATTCACAGCCGACAAACATTAACAAAATAAAAAACAACTATTTTTAAATTTAACTTAACCTTTTTTAAAAATTTAATGTAAAATGTGTTTTATCTATGGGCTGTACTAGCCTGAAATAAATACCATTTCATTTTATTTTCAGTTCGGCAACACATGCTACAGCAACTCAGTGTTGCAAGCATTATACTTCTGTCGGCCGTTCAGAGAGAAAGTTCTAGAATACAAAGCAAAGAACAAGCGGACGAAGGAAACGTTGCTGACATGCTTAGCAGATTTATTTTATAGCATCGCCACACAGAAGAAGAAAGTGGGATCAATTGCGCCTAAGAAGTTTATTGCTAGATTGAGAAAAGAAAAAGGTATTCTTTTATAAATGTATGAGCTCTGAGTTATTTTGAAAAACGTTTTTTTTAGTTGACCATGTTTGGTTTAGTAGTTGATGGTATAATTATTTTATACTAGCTTAGCCCACGTAGAAAAGTTTTCCTAAGGTATCTATAGCCTATCTAGATGTGTTCATCATCATATCAGCCGAAAGACGGACGAAAGCCTCCCCCAAGGATCTCCACGACGCCCGGTCCCTCGCTACCCTCATCCAGCCGGGTCCCGCGACCTTCACCAGATCGTCGGTCCACCCTGTTGGGAGGCCTACGTTGCGTCTACTAGATGTGTTATTCTGATATCTATATTAATGTATTTATATATGTATTTAATATATTTATGTATATATTTATGTAATAAAAGTATTTTTTTTAATAATTTGTATCTATTTATCTATTTGTAGTGTATGTAGTTAAATAATTATATATTACTCTTTTATATTATCATATTGTTTTATATCTTTACTATCTTTTTGCGCCTACCACTAACTTATCTGCATGGCCCAAAGGTCAGCTGGTAGAGAATGCCATTGGCATTAAGTTCGCCTTTCGTACAAATTAGTGCAATAAAGTTTTAAATAAATAAATAAAAAATAAATATTACTGTAAAGTTTTATCAAAATCTGTTCCATTCCATATCCTTCATCATAGCAATGTGTCATTTTTAACAATAAGCTATGCTTGTGTCTGATTTTAAATCTGACTGGGGTCAGTTCTTTAGAGGAGAGGCATCCTATGATGCCTGCTATCCTCGTGATTAGAGCTGGACTCGTTCAGCCAGCGATCCCACGCTGTTTTTTTTAATCCTGGCGTATTGTACGCTGCCCGTTCCGTAGTTTTTGCGTGAAAGAGTATCAGTACATCCGAACATCCTTGCAAACTTTCGCGTTTATAATAATAAGTAGGATTCTGCAGCCATGCAGTTGCATCTTCCCATTGATTAAAAAATACTGAGATACCTGCTATATCAAATAATAATAATGAAACAATAATACGTTTTGTTTTCCTGTTACAGAGGAGTTTGATAACTACATGCAACAGGATGCGCATGAATTCTTGAATTTCCTGATCAACCACATCAACGAGATCATTTTAGGTGAGTTTATCCTTAACTTGTGGTCGTGTTAGAAATACTATTAAAAATACTAGTTGTGACTTTTTATGGGGAATTTGAATAAATGTGGTTTTTCTTGCGGTCGTGTCTCGGGCGAGGCAAGTCCACACAAACTGAGCGGACTGGACCCGCCTATTTTGGATTTGCTCAAAGGTGCCTCAGTCAATAGGCGAACAAAGAGAGAGGAGAAGTCTTTTTAAGGGATTTGTTTCTTTTTTATTGCATTTTCAACCGACTTTTAAAAAAGATGACGTTCTCAATTCGACCTGTATGTTTTTTTTATTATTTTGTTATCTTTTTGTAACATCTTGCGTAGTAGGATAAAAGCAACAGCTGCCACGGTGCAAAATACCTCTCGAGGCTGCTGGCTCTGTGTGGACCCGCCTATTATAAAATCCCTACAAATTTGTCTAAGGGTGCACCTTTCTACAGAGATCTTGGGGAACTTGGTTGTCTAAACGATCCAAACAAACTATCAATTAATCTTGTGTTTGCAGCGGAACGCAACCAAAGCACCCTAAAAGTGCAAAAGAACCCCACGGGCGAGCCGGTGACGTGCAACGGCACGGCGCCGCAGGGCGCGGACCCCACCTGGGTGCACGAGATATTCCAGGGCACCCTCACCAGCGAGACCAGGTGTCTCAACTGCGAGACGGTCAGCAGCAAGGATGAACACTTCTTCGATTTGCAGGTTGGTTCACCAAAGTATACCGTAAACGGGAAGATGACAGGGTTGTCACGATATTTTTTCAAAGATTTATTAAAATTCGAGCGTCAGTGGCATCGGGGATAAGACGCGGCCTATCATATCGAAAGGTCGGAAGTTCGATCCCCGGCTGATGTAATTGTATGTCATAAAAATGACCTTTTTTTTTCGCTTTTCCCTCCCTCATCGCAGGTGGACGTGGGGCAGAACACGAGCATAACGCACTGCCTGAAGTGCTTCAGCGACACGGAGACCCTGTGCAGCGACAACAAGTTCAAGTGCGACCACTGCAGCAGCTACCAGGAGGCCCAGAAGCGCATGCGCGTCAAGAAGCTGCCCCTCATCCTGGCGCTGCATCTCAAGCGGTTCAAGTACATGGAGCAGTACAACCGGCACATCAAGGTGTCGCACCGAGTCGTGTTCCCCCTGGAGCTCAGGCTGTTCAACACGGTGAGTCTACTGTCTACTAGCCAGGTTTCACCAGAAGCGTCAAGAAGCACCCAGAATATACCTGCTGCATCTCAAACGGTTCAGGTTTGACCAGATACCACATGCATGTCCCCACTGTTAGTCCACCACGCTGGCCCAGTGCGGGTTGGTGCACTTCACATGCGCCTAAGAATTCCTTCTTCGGCGTATGCAGGTCAGTTAATTTAGGATAATCGAGAAAAAAAAGAAAAACCTATTGGTACGGTCGACCGCATGACTGGAAACAAAACCAGTATTTATAAATTGGTAGACTCATAGTATTGAAACTCAGTCTGCCGCTCGCACTCGTGCGGTACGGGCGTGATTATTCTGCAGCGGCACAGCTTCGGTCGTTGTATCGTAAAAATGTCTAACGTTTTAAAATGTAACGCGTGTAATATCGTTATCGACGAACTACTGTCGTATATTCAAAATAAAATATCAGTGATAGACGAAGAGACGTTAGTGCGTATTTGTACGTCCTCGTTTACTAGTGATGAAATAAAAACATCGAAATCTTTGTTGTTCGAATCCGTCTCAACGGATTTGCGTAAAATTTTGCGAAGAAACAAAGGAAAGGAAGAACGAGACCTTTTGGACATTGTAAACCTCTTCAAGACAGCGGACCCTGACGACATACCTGTCTTCGTGGCGCGGCAATTAGAGAAATTGCCGCCAATTACGTTCGACCACCTCGACTGCACCAAGATCCTGAAGGATCTACTTCGTGTTCAAGCCGAATTGGACAATGTTAAATCGAACTACGTTACAATATATCAGCTACAGGAATTAAAAACAGAGTTGTGTCAGTTGAGAAACGATTCCCTGCCGCCCCCCGGCGCTCGCGCAGATTGCAATGTAAATATGAGAAGAGGCGCGTGGGCACGGAGATCTGATTCTATGGTATATTCACAAATACATAGTTCGACATTGAATGAGTCCTATAATCAGATGAAGCAAGCATCAGTAGTAAATATTGATAGCAATACGACTCAATATAGAGATATATTGGAGGTAGTACCGAATCAAAATAGTGAGTCACATCAGCAGAGGCAAGAGGCGAATGTACCTATAAGTATAGCTGTAGTGCAACAACGCGCGGCCAGCCCGAGCGAAAACGGGTTGGAGCGAGACACAGCGGGTGTGACGTCAGCGCCAGCGCCAGCGCAGACTATATCGACCGCTCAGCTGACTGATAACGACAACAATAACCGCGCCATTATAACGCCGGTCGATAATGAAGGATGGAAAACTATAAATAGGCATAAAAAACCAATAAAGAAACGCATGATGGGCAGGACCGGAGTGGCCAATGACTTGGGCTGCAATTTTAAGGCTGCGGATAGGAAAATACCTATATTTATAACGAATGTGCACAAAGACACGAAAGAAGAGGATGTCATACAATACATATCCACGAAAACAAACGAAACGGTATCCTTACAGAAGATAAACATTATGAAGGATAAAGGTCATAATGCATATAAATTTTTCGTTTTGGAACGCAACCTACCTTTATACCTAGATGAAAAGTTATGGCCTCAGGGTATTATATTTAGGCGTTTTGTGCATTTTAAGCATAGATATACGAACGGGGTAACCTCCGTGAACGGCGCGACAAAACCTAGTAATGGATAAACTTTATAAACTTGCTACTTTCAACTGCAAAAAAGTAAAACGTACTTTGGAAAGCGTGAGAGATTTATGCAACTCTTGTGACGTCATTGCCTTACAGGAGACTTGGTTACTGCCGGAAGAAATACCATTTCTTGGCACGATAAATAACAACTTTGGGTATGCGGGAACTTCTGCGGTGGACACATCTGCCGGGATTCTGCGCGGGCGGCCCCACGGCGGTGTCGCTCTTCTGTGGAGAAGTAATGTCTTCCAACACGTGTCTGTGCTACCATGTGATAGTGCTCGGGTATGTGCAATCAAAATAATAACGAGTGATCGACCAGTGATAGTGATGAGCATTTACATGCCTACGGATTCGTCCGATAATTTGCCGGATTTCACGGACTGCCTCGGAACAGTAAGTGCGATAATAGATGAATATGGCATCGAATCGGTTTTTGTGTTAGGCGATTTTAATGCTCATCCTTCTGAATTATTTTTTAATGAACTTCTTGAATTTTGTCAGGAACAATGCTGGGTATGTATTGACGTAAATAGATTAGGCCTGTCTTCGGGTACTTTCACGTTTATTAGTGACGTACATGGGTCCACCAGATGGTTGGATCACTGTGTTGTGACGCAATCGGCGGCGAATATCGTGTCTAGTGTACATGTGGATTACACAACAACGTGGTCTGACCATTTTCCACTCATGATTGAATGTAATCTGAAACTGTTACCAATTACAATACCAGCTAGACCATCAATAGAAAAAAGTGTAATATGGGGCGAAAAATCCAAGGAAAACATACAGCGGTATAGTGATGAAAGTCATAAGAGGCTCAGACTGATTGATTTTCCAATGGAATTTACCGAGTGTGCAGATCGTTACTGTCATGATGTAAACCACAGGTGTGTGATAGACAAGCTTTATAGCGATACGGTGACCGCCCTCAGTGAGTCAGCTAGGATGAGTCAGGGCAACACTGCAGGGGGCAGGAGGGCAGGGTGGGGACAACATATAATGGGATGGAACAGCCACGTCAGCGACTCTCATCGGGAGGCCAGGTTGAAATTTCGAGAATGGGTCCTCTGCGGAAAGCCTAAATCTGGATGGGTGTACGAAGATATGTGTAAAAGTAGAAGGGTGTTCAAGAGTCGTCTTAAATGGTGCCAAGACAATCAGGACCAGATAAGAATGAATGCCCTTGCTAAAAAACATGCTCAAGGCAATTTTCGCGATTTTTGGCAAAACACGAAGAAAGTAAACATTCGTCCTGGCCTGCCGCTGGGAGTCGATGGAGTGAATGACCCGAAGGGCATTGCTGACATGTTTAGAGACCAGTTCCTTGTTCGGTCTCCTCTGGGGCCTGCGAGGGTGGTGCTCACTACTGAGAAGGTAAACGGGGAAATAAACACTAAATTTACTGCTAAAGTCGTGACAGCAGCTATAAGGTCAATATCAAAGGGAAAATCCCCTGGTCACGACGGCCTCAGTATTGAGCATCTCTGTCACGCAGGTCCACATTTAGCAAGAGTCTTAGCCATGTTGTATTCTTTATGTGTAAGTCATTCATACCTGCCCTCAGACCTTATGAGAACAGTAGTAGTGCCGATAGTGAAAAATAAAACAGGAGATATTACGGATAAAAATAACTATAGGCCAATCTCACTAGCGACGATAATCGCAAAAGTGTTTGACGCCATGCTTAACACACAGTTGGATAAATACCTGTCATTACATGACAATCAGTTCGGTTTTCGATCCAAACTATCAACCGAAAGTGCCGTACTGTGTCTTAAGCATGCCGTCAAATACTACACGAATCGAAAAACTCCCGTGTATGCAGTGTTCCTTGATTTGTCCAAAGCTTTTGATCTGGTCTCGTACGACATATTATGGGAAAAACTAGAAAGCATTAAAGTACCACATGAAATACTTAACATGTTTAAATATTGGTACAGATGCCAGATCAACAGCGTCAGATGGGCGGGCACAATGTCGGAGCAGTACAGGCTAGAGTGCGGAGTGAGGCAGGGGGGGTTAACCTCACCCGCCCTCTTTAACCTGTACATGAACGCCCTGATCGAGGCGCTCAGCGGTCAGCATGTCGGCTGTCATATAGACGATGTCTGCGTCAACAACCTGAGCTACGCAGACGACATGGTCCTGCTGAGCGCGTCGATCTGTGGCATAAGAAAGCTTGTCCACACATGTGAGCTATATGCCGCAAAACATGGGCTTAAGTATAATGTGGCCAAGAGCCAATACATGGTCTTTGAGGCCGGGAAAAGAGATCGTATATTAAGTCCGCCGGCCATCCGCCTAAACGGGGTTCCACTGGACAGGGTGGTACAATTTAAATATCTGGGCCATGTCTTAACGCCCGACCTCAAAGACGATGTAGACATCGAACGGGAACGGAGGGCGCTGTCTATAAGAGCTAATATGATTGCCCGCAGGTTTGCACGGTGCTCGAAGGAAGTGAAAATAACACTGTTTAGAGCATATTGCACTTCGCTATACACGTGCAGCCTGTGGGCAAACTACACTCGGAAGGCATACAGCGCCCTCCGTGTTCAATTCAATAATGCGTTTAGGGCGGTGATGGGGCTGCCGCGCCACTGCAGCGCCTCTGGCATGTTCGCGGCGGCGCGCACAGACTGTTTCCACACCACGATGCGCAAGCGCGCCGCCTCGCTGGTGCGCCGGGTGCGCGGCAGCGCCAACACCGCCCTCGCCATGATAGCTGGCAGGCTCGACTGCCAATATATTAGTCATTGCTGTGACAGACATGCTACGGCATGTGTGTCACAGCGATGACTACATGCATTTGAAAACTGTTTTTATATGAGCCTAATGTTGCTTGCAATAAAGATATTTTATTTTATTTATTATTTATTATAGGCTCAAGGTCAAAGAGTTACCACTGACGTGTCGTCGACTGTACCATGAACAAACTTCGCGCCTTACCACCTTAAGGTTTATGATGCGCTGAGTGACCGCCAGCTCAGGCCATTGTCCTCACTAAACAATAGAATAGCGAGCGAAAAGGGCTTAGCTACGATCGCCACATGCAAGCAACAAAAATATAAAACTGTAACGCGCCCAGTTTGTCGATGGTACATGGCAGGACCTCTAGACATGATACCAAAGGGCCTTACTCAGAGCCGTGGTAGCCTAGTTGGTTGTGCACTCACCTCACATTCATGAGGTCGTGGGTTCGATCCTGGCCCGTACCAATGAGTTTTTCGAACCTACGGTTTATTAAAATACCACAGGTTTTTCGGTGAAGGAAAACATCGTGAGGAAACCTGCATACGCCAAAGACAGGTATTTACTATTCTAAGGCGCATGTGAAGTCCACCAAAAAACCGATTGGGGCACCGTTTGCCGGACAAGGGTTTGGCACAACAGATCCCATAGGGTCGAAGTGTCGCCAGGTATTCCTGGCCCCCTCAGAAGATAAGATAAAGGGCCTTACTCAATCTCAGCATAGGGGTAGACGTGTGGAAGTAGGCCTCATTAACGTGTGTTGCGTGTTCGCTCCCAGTCGGACGACGCCGTGAACCCCGACCGGCTGTACGACCTGGTGGCGGTGGTGGTGCACTGCGGCTCGGGGCCCAACCGCGGCCACTACATCAGCATCGTCAAGAGCCACGGCTTCTGGCTGCTGTTCGACGACGACATGGTCGACGTGAGTCGCTGGACTATTTATTATTGTTATTGTTAATATCTTGTAGATAATTGCAGAGTTAAGATCTCTTTGGTGCGTGCTCGCGGCCCCTTAAAGAGGCGTAAAAAAAGCATTCTATGGGTGTCAAAATCGTGTCAAATGTATGACAATACTGTGACTCACTCACACATTCTCATTTTCAAACTCCAAATAAATTTGTATTAGCAACCTCCTCGCGCTACTCCGCTTCCTTTGTCCGCACCCCCCCTGTAAGTGGCACCATTGGTTCCCATACTAAATATGCAAGATGCAATCTCTTTAAGGAGCGGGCGCGCCACCAAAAGATTCGAACCTTCCTGTATAATTTTATGGTAATGTTAATGTTAACACTTGCTTAGTCCAACTTAATTAGTATGACGTCTTCCGTGTCGTATCAATAAATCCTCTATTAAACCTTTTCTAATACATTTAATTTACATATTATTATGGTTGTATCTGCCACTTCTGTAAACATATTCAAGAACAGATTAGACAACTTTCTCAAACTTAAAAAAACGCATTAAATAAATAATGAATTATGAAAGCAAGTCGACTGCTGATATGGAAGCATCAGCTTTAAGCCTTTCCATTTAAAATAAAATAAATAATATTTTGTTCAGACTAAAATTTAAAACTCAAAATAAGCGATTTGATTGTGTTGTCGTCGTATCATTCATTTACAACTTGTCGTATTAATAATTATATAATTATGAATACAAAGCGCGAGTCTAAAATGTACTATTGTCAAATTCTGTTTATTTTTTACAGAAAATCGATGCTTCAGCTATAGAAGACTTCTACGGCCTAACTTCTGATATACAGAAATCGTCTGAAACGGGATACATACTATTTTATCAATCCAGGGACGCTAGTTGTTAAGTTTCTCCAGTTAATTATAGTAATTTATATAATGTAAGATAGTCACTATGATAGATCATGTTATTATGAAAATTATAATTATAATAATATGCCACATTTGTTAAAGTTGAAAGGGCATATAAATTATTGAGAAATTGTTTGATTCCAATCATTGAATGAATTATTATTATTCTTCATTTTAGATTTCATTCATTTGTAAATATATTTCATTTCAAAATAAAAGTTGTGATCTTTCCGCGAAGCTTTTCTTTTTGTTTTGTCACCTATAATCATGAATTAAAAATTTTGCGGGCCGTCATTTCTTTATGCCTATAATAAATTTGTTACAACTGTAACTGTCTGTTTGGACAAATTTACACACGGCTGTTTAGTCCCAACTAAGCCGAAGCTTGTACCTATACCACAGATTACATAATATCTATGCCTTTAAATAAATACTTAAATACATACAAATGGTGGCGTTCGTTGGGGAAGGCCTATGTCCAGCAGTGGCCGATAAAAGGCTGAAATGATGTACCAAGTTTCATCAAAATCCATTCAGCCGTTACAGGGTGAAAGAGTAACAAACGTCCTTACAAACTTTCGTGCTTTCGTATCTTTAGTATTAGTAGGATGATGAAGAAGGAAAATAAAAGCGAAGAAATTCTTAAAAATAATATATTTCAGTGCTTAGGCTACGAATTCGTATGGGATGGGCGCAAGGAGCACTGGCTTCTCTCCGCCGCTGACGATGTGCGCCGACTTGGGCGGCGCGGGCTGCCTCTTCAGCTTGACGATCTTGCCAGCCGACTTGGCTTCTTTCAGCAACCTTTCACACAAAAAAAACATACAACAATCTTGTGCTATGGGAATGAGACAGTTTTGTATAGTTTTTGTGGTGGGGTGATACAGGGCTGGATAAACCTTGAAGAAGCTCCTTTTAAGGCTTATCCAGCCCTGTGCCACTGTGACCATGGCTGACCACTTTTCTGATCGCTAGTTAGTCTTTTCTGTAGTTTGCTATCTATCACGTTTCTAATTGGAACTGGACGGGAATATTCTTATTGGAATTTTTTTAACTTGGGGGTGGTGGGAGGTCAAGGGGTAGCTGGATGTCAAACTCAGACGTTTCAGTAGGTAATTAGTAGTGATGGTCTCCCATGTCAGCCGTATAGTGTTTTTTTTAACTGGGACACTTAGGGTAAAACCGAAACTATAGGAGATACAGGGAAACTGTCTTAGGAACAATTTGGTCTTTTTTGTAAAAACAATTTTAGCATAGAAATTTTTTTGGTCAAGCGTGTGTTGTCCATAAAAAAAAATTGGAATTTTGATCAAAATTTTTTTTTATGCGGATCGACTCAGTTTCATGTGGATCATTTCATTATATCGGAAGAAAAAAATCTGAGCAGCAGAAGTTGTATTATGTATTTAAAAAAAAGTGATAATGACCTCTCGTTCTCCTTGACCCGCTTGAGGAAGTCCTGCCTGCACTTGGAGTGCTTCACGTGCTCGATGCGGATGTTGATGCGCTTGGGGATGATGCGCCCGCGCACGCGCTTGTTCACGATCACGCCGAGCGCGTGCGCCGTGACGTTGTACACGCGGCCAGTCTTGCCGTGATACACTTTGTGCGGCATGCCCTTCTGCACTGCTCCGTTGCCCTGGAAAATTCATAATTGGAACACAATATTCTCTTTCTGATGTCAATTCTGTCTAAAACTACTTTGTTTCCACCTGTACAGTCGAGGGGAAGATACAGCAACAAACTCAAACAGCACAGGGCCCTACCTTGGTCACATAAATTAAAAAAAAGTAATATCTTGCTCGTTACAATCATATTTATGTTGAGCCATCAGGTACACCTTGGCATTTTATCATTCAAGTAATGATTTAATAATAATAATAAAGCATTTATTTTCAGGTAAAAACCCATTGTACATATAAAAATAGCACCATAAATACAACCACAGCATGATTATCAAATGTCAATAATAATAAAATTAAATAAAAGTTACATTATTTAGTACTATTTCAGTTTACCATTCATTTAACTATGCCTGGAAACAAATATCTCGTCATACAGATTTCTTATCTTCTTAGGGGGCCAGGGATACCTGGCGACACTTCGACCCTATGGGATCTGTTGTGCCAAACCCTGTCCGCCAAACGGAGCCCCAATCCGTTTTTTGGACCTCACATACGCCTTAGAATAGTAAATTGGCTTATGCAGGTTTCCTCACGATGTTTTCCTTCACCGTAAGACCTGTGGTACAAAAATTCTTGTATCTTAATCTTTCGGCTATCTCCGTGAACTCAGCTTTTCTTCACATTTCCTCATTTTCACCAATCTGACATCAGTCGTTAACTGTCATAATATTTATTCTGTGGCACAGTGCTGAGCTGAACCTTGTGTACATACCCTAACGTCGACGATGTCGCCAACTTTGTACACTTTCATATACGTGGAGAGCGGGATGGTTCCATGTGTGCGGAACCTCCTCGCGAAGAGGTCTCTGGTACCACGACGATAACCCTTGGAGTTCGTCATTGTGTCTGAAAAGTAAAACCTAGCATTACCGCCAGCAAATTTGCACGTGGACCTTGGTGCCCCTTTCGGCAACAATAAGTGATCAACAACAAAGAAAACTGATTCACAGTAACTAAATATGAGGAAAATAAGATGGCAAGTACGTTTTACAGAAGATTTTGGGAATTATCACAATTTTTACAGAATATTCGCGATATTCACCTCGTCTTCAAAGCTTGACGGATTCAAAAGGGGTTAGGTTTGTCTATGGTCAAAAAAGGTTTCTTTGTTGCCAGCTAAATCTGTAAATTGCCCACTTTTGGGGTAATTCAGCACTGCGTTCTTGCGGTTTTATTTCTCGCAAAAAGGGCGCTGTAATGGTGCGTTCACACGCTTGCGTTCAAAGTGACATTCAACGAGCACACGCATGTGAACATGCTGAATGTGCATGCGCCTGCCCATGTTGATCGGAACAACAGACTGTCGGGTTCTTGACACGGGTCAAAGGATGAATGTGCTTGTGTGCCTTTCACGCGCGCGCGGTCTGCGTGCCGGGCTGCTTGCCGCACAGACATCTGTGGCTTGCCGCATGACGGGCTGTACGGCGTGCGTGTGAACGCACCATAAAAATTCCCAGCTTTAGATTCAAAATCAAGGAAAATTTTATGTGTAACATGGTAATACTAAAACCATAAATAGAATAAGTTACGATTGTGAAACGTAATTCTAGCACTTGCTAAAAGTTCAAAGAAGATAGCGCGCCATGAACACACATTTTATAACTTTCTCTAACCTAGCACATCTGTCTACAATCAGAAAAATTTAACGCAAGTTTACGTTCTGAAATGTTATACCACGTCAATAATTAATAGAAAATTATTTATTACTAAACGAAATGCTGAACGTCATGATTGATTATTTCGGAGGGATGGTGTTTGTTTATTTTCTCAAAAATTAGCGAAAATTTCGTAGTAATGCTCAAAAACTTACTTTATTATCATCATTAACTGTAACTCTGAGATTATGGATATAAAACCAGACAACATCATTGTAAACTCTTGTGAATACACACCTGTATATCTTATTCCGAATCCTAGCCTCACCCAGGTACTATTTTTATGAAATTTTCCTCTTTACTAGTCTATTAAACATTTTAGGAATTAATAAACGATTTTTTTAATAGACAGGATCGTATATTATATCGCAACATAGCCAAGATGTTAAAAAGCCTGCCGTTGATAACCTGAAAAGTTTCTATGAGAGCAGCGGCAACTTGGAAAACGGTATTCTAAGCAGTCCAAAGAAGCCCAGGATACTGAGAAGGCAAAGCCCTAGCGTGATTGGAAACAATTTGAAGCTAGCCAGTTTCCTGCTGCCTAAAGAAATTCCAGTTATAAGAAAAAGTATAAAAAAGGAGTATATTGAGAAAGAAAAAATAAAGAAAGAGTATTTCCCGCAAGTAACCCAGCCTATTGTGTTCAAGCCTGTGGTTACCACAGTCAGTACCAATGTGGTGAACACCGTGCCCAGGGTGGAAGTTGAAAGTAGGATCGTAAAGATTGGAGCTATACCTCTACAGAGGACGACCTGTGGGAGAGCTTTACCAAAGAGTAAACCAAGGGATATGTAAGTTACACTTTTTATTAAAACTTTCCAATAATACAAGATCAGCAGAGGGTAGTTTCAGAAACTACTCACAGCAATCAACACTGACAGCTCGCCTCTCCAGTCAGCTCATGACCACGGCCAGTGTAACCAGGTCAAAACGTCGGGCAAAGGTAAACAAAACTTATTCATGTGTAAGACCCGTATATAATTATGAATACAAAAGCGCGAAAGTCTAAAATGTACTACACTTTTAAATGTCAAATTTGAAACAATTATTCCCATACATATGTATGGTAACGTTGTAAGAAATCATTAATGGAAAATTTTGAATGATGGGATGGGTAGCAGTAACCACCTGCCTAGTACAGTATAAGCTATGTGGGAAGAAAACGCTATGGCTTCCCCCTTCTAGTCGAGCCGTGGGTCGTAGATGTAGCGGCATACTGATTGTGTTTCATGTTTGTTTCAGTATAACGCCCCATCAGGTCATCGCAAATCCAATTCAAAATCCGTCCAAACATACATCAGTGCAATTATTAAAGTTAGGGGAGACATACCACAGGTTAGTAGAAATAAACAACAGGGGTTATGGACTTGATTCCCAATGGAGACAAAAAGCTTTGTGCCTTTTATGGCAAATTATCAGTTCTCTCAAATAGCATAATGGACAAGTGTCTATAGGTAAATTTCACACATCTGATTACTTAGCCTAGTATAAGTATTCCAATTAATTTCCCTATTCCATTACTTCAAGGAGTTGGAATGACTGGACTGACAGCCTGGGGGGAATTTCACAAAACTCCCGTTTCGTGAAGTATGTGCAGGGACTGTCACCCCCGTTTAAGAAGAAGAAGAAGTATTCCAATTATTCAGTCCGATGATCGGACTGATGACACTTTTTTGTATCAGTAGTTGGGTGATGCAGAAAACCGGACTACTGAGCCTATTAGTTTGATTTTTAACTACAAAGTTGGTGTAATTTTGCTATCTAATAAATATTTAGGTACCTATAGGGACATTTTTCGACTCCAGCCTAGCACTTTGTTTATATAAACTATTAATCCTAAACATAGGATAAACAATATTTTTAAGATAGTATTTTTTTATACACAACTTGCCTACCTTGGCATTTAGTTCAGTCAGTATCTGGATGGTACAATGTGTTCTGTTTGTAATTCCAGTCTCAATCAACTGAGCGATGACCAAATGAAGATCGTCAATAAAGCACTAAACCTGTTCGGTAATCCAGAGAACATACCCAAAGAGCCTGCCTACGATCCCGTCACAAATACGAAATTCATTTACAAGTAAGAACAACAATATTTATCTAGAAAACACCAAATAATAGCCTATAATACGTCTCACTGTTGAGCAGAATCCTACTGAGCTACCCTCATAATAATATAGGTAGGCTATATAGTTCTCCACCATGCTCCTAAGAAGTCTTCGACGTATGCAGGTTTACTCACGATCTTTTCCCCCATTCACCATTTTAGAGCAGAGATATTTTTTCCTGGGGTAAAGAAACGGTCTTATGTATCCGTATCTTCATGGATAGAAATGTCAGTCTGGTTATGTCAGATCAGTAATATGCATGTGCTCTCCCTAATTTCGTGATTATTCGCGATAATATTGGCGCAGCCAGTAGGAATAAGAGCTTCAAATCAACAGCCTATGATGTCCCCACTGCTGGGGCTCGGGCCTACCATCTCAACGAGGGCGTTCGGGCTATTAGTCCACCACGCTAGCCGAAAGAATTTATTTTTCGACGTTTGCAGGTTTCCTCACGATGTTTTCCTTCACCGTTTGAGAGCAGTCAGTAAATGTACATAAGTTCGAGAAAGAACCCATTGGTACATGGCCCAGCCGGGGATCGAACTTCGAACCTTTCGTTATGATAGGCCGCGTCTTATCGCCGACGCCGCTGATGATCTTGAAGAAAGAGCTTATACATTTAAAACAGATCAGTAATTAGTCCAGTTAATTTTTTGTTGATTTTTAAACGATTGATACTATGTTCATTATTGCAGGGTAGTATCACCGCGGGATCTGACGGTAGTGGGCCAGAATAATGTTGAGATCAAACACAACATCAACGTTAAAAAGAATGATAGGAAACCCCCCAAAAAAGTTGAGAAGGATGAAATTGAACAGGAACGATCAGCGACTGAGGTATGTGTGTAATCTTATGGTCCCTACACGATCATGCTGCATGACATGCATTACGTGCTGTCACTCATGCATGACCGTCTAGTTGTAGTGATTGACGTGCATTACATGCAAACTACGTGCTGGCCGTTGCTTCACTGTACTTAGTGATTGATAGCAAGCATGAGGGTCCATCATGCAGCATGATAATTCACGTAACGCATGTCATGGCGAATGATCGTTTAGGGACCGCTTTACTGCCTTCGTTCCTACTAATATTATAAAGGCGAAAGTTTGTAATGATGTTTGGATGTTTGTTACTCTTTCACGCTATAACGTTGAACGAATTTTAATGAAGCCTAGTACAGTGATAGATTATATCCTGGAATAACATATAGGCTGCTTTTTACCGTGGTAAAGCGTGAAGATATGTATGTATGTATTTTTCCTTACCTTTTACATACTCGTGTTTCAGCCAACGGTGACGAGGAGTGGCCGGACAGTGAAAACGCCAAAACCAAAGTGCGACGAGACCCCAACAAAGCCCAGGAAGAAGACCCAAAGCGGGAGTGTCATCAACTGTTTCCAGTGTTCTTCTGTAAGTTACTGCACTTTGCATGCCATCATCATAGCATCATCAGGCTCTGTGCAGAATTTATTTAATTTTTTTATTTATTTCAAACAGAGCCTAAAAGTCATGTGAATAAAATCTGTTAGATAGCATCTCTGTCTCCACCAGTTGCAACACGATTTCATCATCATCATATCAGCCCTTCAACGTCCATTGCTGGACATAGGCCTTCCCCATAAACGCCACCACACCCGGTCCTCCGCCCTCCGCATCCAGCGGCTTCCGGCCACCTTTAGGCCGTCGGTTCTGCGACAAATCCTTTCGGCTATGTCGGTGCGGTAACCCCAGTTCTCTGTCGGATTTCCTCATTTGAAGACAATTTACTTTCAGGAGTTCTGCAGCCTCTACCGCCTTCAAAGGCATTACGAGATCTACCCCACGCACATACCGGCCCGGATACACTCCAACCTGTTCCACTGTCTGCTGGCCATCATGGAGACCGGCTCCGGGGAAGACCAGGCCAACATCTTCATTCAGCAACTGGAGCAGTTGATTGAGAAGCTGAAGGCACTGCTGCCGTGCTTGCTGAAGAAAATCGACGGCCGCGAGGGGAAGCTGTGCACCATTAACGATGACATCGGCAGGTACGGATATATGTGTTTTCTGACTAGCTGCTTCCCACGGCTTCGCCCGCGGGAACAGCTTTTCCCGATTAGTGGAATTATTAGGATATAGTCCGCGTAGAATTTCTTGACGGCTGAATGAATTTAGCAAGAAGTTTCAAACCTCTTTGGTCGCGCGCGCGCTCCCTGTGGAGATCTCATCTTGCATATTTAGTATGGGAAACGAAGAATAATTCGGTGTCAATTTCAGGGGGGGGTGCGGACAAAGGAAGCGGATTAGCGGGAGGAGATTGCTAATACAAATTTGTATGGAGTTTGAAAATGAGAATGTGTGAGTGAGTGTCAATTTTGATATACATTTGACACGATTTTGGCACCCCCTAAAATGCTTTTGTTTCTCGGGAGTGGCAAAATTTTTTGATTCAAGGAATTTAGTCACAAATTGTTGGCACATCGCTGACATTCGGTTGATCGAATCCATGAACTATTTCTTGAAATTGAATGAGCGTCTCTAGTGAACGCCCGTAAACCTCAACCTTCACACAGCCGCCATTAAACTCAACGGGGACTATTTAAATACAAAGGTGACATTGTGAAACAGCGCCATCTATGTATTTTTCTGTAACAGCACAATTGGCAATATGTTATATTTTGTTCTGCGATGAATACTAATCTCAGGCACAGAGGAATTAATAGTTCTCAGGCTATATTTGATTCGTAAGCTTACAATCCGTAGCCATATGCTTTTAACCCGCATTAAATTTGGCCAATTTACATAATATCTTTATAACATATGGCCTGTGTTATTCTGATGTTCTACCTATAGTACTGTACAGTTTCATCAAAGTATATAATTGTTATTTATAATTAATTATAATAAAAGCTGTTGCATTGTCGAATTGGATGCAATCCCGTAATGATGGATGCATTTGTGAATTTGAATAAATGAAATGAAAAATCTGTTCAGTAGTTTTTGCGTGAAAGAGTAACAAACATCCGAACTCACAAACATACATACAAACGTCCTCACACGTTAATAATATTAGTAGGGTTAGACCACCTCATTTAATCGGAAAGCCAGCTACGATTTTCAGTTTTTATATGAAAGTATTCAACTTCCATTACAGGTTATTTGGCATGAGTTCCGGCAAATACAATCTTAATATGGACGCAGTTAACTGCGTCAAGGATAAAGACGGACACTGCGTGCACAACCCTACGCCTAAAAACAACCAGTTCAGTTCAGACATGAGCAAACCGTCCCAACTGTGGCTGTCGAAACACAACGAGGAAACAGCAAACCACCAGGCAGAAACCGAAGATTGCGCGAGAATAAACTCCGTCGACAAATGGCCGACGACAACTAAGAGAACATGGAAATTAAAGCAGCAGAAATCGCAGAAATCAAACGCCAAGAGGATGAGACTTGCCTCCGAGAGCAGCGAACCATTTATCGAATTGGGAATTGATGACGTTGTTACATTCAGTAAGCCTGATGGTGAAGTAGTAACATTCATTAGAGCTAATGATGACATTGTTAAATTCAGTAAAACTGACAGTGACATAGAAACATTCATTAGGCCTGATGACGTTAAATTCAGTAAGGCTGACAGTGACATAGAAACATTCATTAGGCCTGGTGACGTTAAATTCAGTAAGGCTGACAGTGACATAGAAACATTCATTAGGCCTGGTGACGTTAAATTCAGTAAGGCTGACAGTGACATAGATACATTTATTAGGTCTGATGATGACGATGTTCAATTTATTAGGCCTGACGATGACGTAGTTATGTTGAATAAGTCTGCTAATAGCGTAGATATATTCAATACGCATGAAAAGGAAAGTGCAATAAATTTAGTCCAAAATAGAGTATTACTTTTAGAAGATAATAATGAGGACAAAGGAAGTAGTGAACAGCCTGTAATTGAAAACAATTCTACCTCCACAAAAGACCAAAATAATAAGTCTGAAAATCACAAGCCATTTTACAGCGCACATTTTGATATTCGTTCATCGCCAATAAAACATTCGGCATTAGTAAGAAAATTTCAGATTGATCCCAAAAAAATTACAAGCAATGAAGTACAAATTATGCGGCCTTTGGTGTTGGACAAACCCAATGAGACTGTGAACGAAATTATACAATCGAATTCCGATAATTTACCATTCTTTAGAGACAATGATATTGATAAACCAAATGATCTAGACTTTGCCAATGAAAAAGGGTGGGCAATATCTATAGCGTCCAGTGATGAGCAATCTAATGACAGTTTCATTAAATCTAATATTTTGTTTGAATCAGCATTAACACCAGTAAAAGAAAGCAATTCGATTGAACCGTCTCTGATACATATGAAAAATAAACCCAATGTTTTGTTTGAATCCTCTCCGAGGACCAATAATGTGATTGAACCAAAGATACCAACAAAGTCTAATAATGTAATTGAAACATCTTTATTAAATTCAAATGGATCAAACAGTTTCTTTGTACCATGTTCGAGGTCTGACAGTTTAATTGCGCCGGCATTGCTACAGACCAAATCAACTAGTTTGGTTGAACCACCTTTTTTAAATTCAAAAGATGGGTCAAATGGCTTTTTTGATCAGCCTTTAAGACCTGATACTTCAATTGAACCAACTTTGGTACAGAATAAGTCAAATAGTTTGATCGAACAATCTTTGTTACACTTGAAAGACAAACCGAATGGCTTATTCGAACCAACTCCAATATGTGTAAAAGCCAAACCAACATTGACAAAGTCACCATTCAATTCTTTAAACAATAAGTCAAATTCTTTGTTTGAAACAGCATTATCAAATGTAAAGGAGAGATCAAATAATTTGTTTGATTCAACATCTATGCATAATAATAAAAATAGCTTAATTGGACCATCATTGATACATGCCAGAGCAGAGAATGATTTTTATGATGCTACAACACATAGGAAACATGATATTTTATTTGAACAAACATTGTTACATGAGCATGATAAAATTTCGGTAAACATTGATGACAGTCACAGTGATCATTTGAATTCAAGCAATCAGGGGCAATCAGTATTAAACTTTTTGGAGTCGCTAGGCAATGAATTGGCATACCCTGAGACTGAAATTAGGAATAATTCTGTTGACTTCCAATTGGATTTATTCTCTTTTAATAGTTCATGAATAGGTTAAGTGTAAAATGATATAGTATGTGCAACTAAGTTTATTTTGAACAAATTAGAATATGTATTATAATTATTTTATTTTTCCAAAAAATTACGTTGTTTTATTTAAAATCTAGTTAAATGTGGCAAGTTGTGATAAAAAAAATTAACTCATAAAGTAAATCTACGCCTGTAGCACGGGCCTCTCATTCTTTCCCTCCAGGTTCTGGTTGGTGAGAGCATATCCTGTGCCTCCTCTCTGCAGCGGTATTATATCTTTCTCTTTGAGTTTATCTCCAGTGAGGGGATGGAGCCAGTCCTTCTTTATTAAATTATCCACACATTCCATGGTGACGATGTGGCCAGTGGTCCTGCAAATTAGATAATGTAAACGGTAGTGCAGGGCAAAACGTGTAAAGAAATGTATCTTGTTAGGGAGCCAGGAATGAAAAGATCTTTTGTGGCAAACCCCTGTCCACCATAGAATCTAAATTCTTCTTTGGCATAGCAGTTTTTTTTTACAAAATCAACAGCACCTAATAAAGACAATGTTATTGTAGATTATATAATTATAATTCTTACTGCCAAAGACGGATTTACAATATGTTCATTAAACTTTCATTCAGTAGACATAATCATGGAAAGTCTGATACTCGGACTTTGGCTATTAGGTGCCATTATGGAATATTCAGAAATACTCCTGAGAGCTATGGTCTATGTCAAGCGGTTGGTGCAGGCAGGCAGGATTACTTACTCATAAATTCTTTCAAAATGAAATACTCCACCTGATTATGGCACACGGAACAGCATTGCTCAGTATATCATGCGTGACTGGACACATGTATCTGTTCTCTTTTGCGATCAAAGACTTTTTGTCATCCGGATCATTGACTAGTGTCCACTTCACTTCGATTAAATCTTTCATTTTTAACGGCTTGCAACTTATCGGACAGTACACTGTGGGATCTGGCTTCTCAACTTTCGACACTTTAGCATCAGGTAACTGTGATGGCACCCAGAAACTTGGTAGATCTTTGTCTTTTCCATTTGCTAAATTTGACACAGAACTCGAAGTTGATGGGCCATTTTCTGATACCTTAGATGAATAAAAGAAATAAGTACATAATAATAGAAAGCTTAAAGCGATCAATTGGACTGGAGCAACCAGGACTATGCGAAAGACTTAGAACATTTTCGTTTGACTCAAAGTGACTATCTTACAGTATTGTTTACTCCAATCTGACCAAATATTATGAGAGTACCGTACCTTAGTACCACTGCTGGATATATTCCTCTCTCTATTCATGAATTTGATGAGGTTGGCTTCCTTTTCGGCTGCTGCTAGTTCTTTTTTCTCATTGTCTTCCCTTTTCAACTGTTTCTCGTATTGCTTCAGTTTTCGTGTATACTCGTTCTTCTTTGTTATAAAATACTCGAGAATGGCTTCTTTATCGAACAAGTAGCCTTCTTTAGTGACGACAGGGTTCCTGCAAGGCTGCAAGGTGAGGCTGCAGCAATCGAAACTCTTCACGGAATCTTTCCCGACGCGTTCACTTTGTGTGCCGTAACCAGACGCTGCGGCATCCTTTTTCTTCTCGTGATAAGTGTAGACAGCTCCAGCAGTACAGTTTCGTGCATGGCGAGTCATTCCTAGGCACTATTTTGATAATTCAATCCAAAATAATCCAAATAAATTATATTTTATTTACACACAGCAATGAATTGTATGTCTGTCAATTCAATCCTTTTTTTTTTTTTTTAACTAGGCTTTACGGCTCTGGAAACAAAGTCCTTTTGATCAATTCAATCCATGTAAGTAAGTATGTACATACATACATACATACTCAGCAGTGTCAGATGTCAGTGTCAGTCAGTCTGAAATTGATCAATCAAACGACTTTTGCCTGTCAATTATTGACTGGCAAAAGTCGATAACTATACAGCCATGTCACACTATAGTCTTATAAGCACGGCCTCCACGAGGGCAAACGGCAAAACTAGTGCTATTCAGCGATCCACAATCGATAGAAAAACTGATAGGCACTTGTTGGATATAAAACTACTAGCTTTTGGCCGCGGCTTCAAATGCCTTTCGTAAGTTACATGTTACTTTATCCTTTTGCTCGGCTCATAGGGGTCATAGCGTGAAGTTAAATAGCCTTCATAATTATTATGCTTTGGATATATAATTACTGTGCAAAATATCAAGTTTCTACACATATTGGTTTGAAGACTACTACTTCTATAACCCCATTTCACACCGGGGATGGTTTTCAAAAACAAAACAATGCTTTAATTTTGTATTTTTTTTAAAACAATGATTGACCTAAAATGATTTTGTTTCCAGAGCCGTAAAACCTATTAAAAACTAATTCAGTCTATTGACATGCGTGTGCATGCATGTGCCAGTGCTTGTGCTCGTTGAACATGTCGCTAGATTGTGTGAACGCTCCATGATGGAATGCCAAATGTTTGAGGTTTTTTTTTTTTTTATTGGACACTGGTTTAAAACCATTGGTCCACAAAGGTAATATTTATAAATGTTTGATTGAATCATGATTGAATAGTGTCATTTTTTGCTTGCGTTTTGATGTCAGTCTGGCAGCACAGCAGTCAGCTGTCAGAACTCAGATTCTTTCTCTTCAGCTGAGCTCTTCAGTCAGTTTTTTGCGTCTCAGCTGTCTGCTGTGGTCAGTTGATTTCCGACGACTGACGATACGGCAGTTTCGCTCGCGAGTGAACACAACGCAATAATTCACTGTGGATTACGACAACGAGCATATATCTTGTGATTAATGTTATCTAATCATTCGTTTATAATACTCCTGTCTTAATTTAATTAAATCATTATCAAGACGAACCAATTCAGTGTCAGTGCGTGTTTTCAACAACAAAGCAGTTTCTTAAGTGTTTTGCGGTTATTTGATGTGATTTATCATGAATTTATCGTTTGCGGGTTGTGGATTCCTCGGGATCTACCATGTAGGCGTCGCAGTGTGCTTTAAGAAGTATGCTCCACATTTGTTATTGGGAAATATCTCTGGGGCCTCGTTTGGCGCCTTGTCTGCCTGTTGTTTACTCTGTGATCTGCCTATAGGTGAGTTATTTTGTTAAAAAATAGGTTTAAATTAAAGCCTTTTTATTGTGTCATCTCAGATTACAAAATAAAGATAGAAAGTGGGCAGGGAATAGGGCAGTAAGGTCAAAAAACCAAATACAAATTGAAAACAGCGTTGGATTTCGAAAAATAAGTCATTTTTTTATGTACAATTTTGTAGAGTACATACAGTCAACAATAGAGACAGGTAAGCAGGCACAGTACAGCGCTACTATGGAACTCTGTAATGTGCCTGCTTACCTGTCTCTATTGTTTTTATTTTATTTTATATATTTATTTAATTTCACAGCATAAAAAAACAATTACATTCATTACATTAGAAATAATAACATGCCAATTACGAAATTAAAATACAAATAAAAATTATGGAATTGTTGTTGAAAATACTAGGTACCTACTCAAAACTCCAATGATAATATGTACAATATTATCATTGGAGTTTTGAGTATTGTCATTGGAGTTTTGAGTATTATCATTGGAGTTTTGAGTACCTAGTATTTTCTGTCCTCACTTCTGTCTGATTCTTTGTGCACTATCAGCATTCAGCCTTGCTCTTGTAGAGATTGTCATGCATAAGTTATCCTTGCTTGAGATGGTCCTAACTTGGGCTCGGGGCTCGTGCAGATCCTGGTCACAGCACCGCTACTACCAGCTGTTATTTTAAGTCATGCGATAAATAAAATGGTTACTGTAAATAAACCAAAAAAAAAGCAGAAATGAAACTTGTGTTTTTTAGGGTTCCGTACCTCAAAAGGAAAAAAAAAACCTTAAAGGATCACTTCGTTGTCCCTTGGTCTGTCCATCTGTCAAGACCTTTATTTTTCATTATATTGCTTAGTCACATGTATATCAGTACTCATTACTTAGTTATCATTATTAACTAATGACTTATTATAATTAATTAATATAACATTTATAGTCTGCCTGAGATTTGCTTCTATAGCTAAAATTAATATCTTTACTCATATTTTGCTGTGATCAACAAAGTGAATATAAATGAATCAGCTATCAGTACATACACAAGGCTGCCTAGAATGTAACATTTAACTAAATGCTTCTCAATAATTTTCTTGTGTACAGTCAACTGCATGTCAGTGGAAATACGTTGACCTTGAGCTCGTAGAGCCTAATAGGGAGTTTCAGTACTATGAGAGACCAGTTTCTACTGGTTTTGTTTCTACTGACAGTGCGGTCGACTACTAAACAAAGGACATATTTACTCAAATTGTCAAAACAAATCATTAAAGTAAATACCATAGCTTTTACTCAATTGATAGATAATCTTTCTGCTGTATTAAATTCCCTGCTAGGTTTTGTGTAGAAATACTACTCATAAACTCCGTTTTTCAGTTTTGTGGGCTTATTAATTTTTTTTTATATGTTGATAATTATTTTTCATTTTATCATCATCAGTCACTGCTGGACATAGTCCTCCTATACGTATTTTCGTATTTTGCCTAGAAATTATTTTTGCGTGCATGATCAATTATCTATCTCTCTCTTATATATTATTTTCTTATATTTGCTAATGTTAAATTCAATTTCAATCCTGTCATGCGCTCACATGATCTTGGTATAAAGAATGTTACACTCTATTTTAAACTATATTATGGAGCGGGTGACGAAAATTTAACACTAACGGGTGGTAACGGGATTTGGAGAATCTCGCTGTTCGTTTAAATTTTGTGTAAAAATTACTGATTCAGATGTTCCTTTGCAGCTTATTTGATAGTCTTGAATATTGAAATATCTTACCTACTTATTTTATTGTGTATTCAGTAGTTGATATTGACAATTGACCATTAAGATTAAAAACTTACTTTTTATCTGCAACTCTAATCTAATCTGAAACAATGTAAATCAAATTCACATTGGTAATCTATCACCATAGTAGATATAAAAAAGGGTTGTTGCTATCCCATTGTTAGAATATTTAGAAGTGGCATAGCAATAGCAACCAACTTAATTTGGATTTACCAAATGTTGCAATGAGATGCAATATCGCCATAATGCACCAGGATAATATTTTTAAGCTTTTATCGAACTTTTGCCTGAATCACGTTCATAGACGGATCTAGCCTGACCATTCCTTTTTTGTGTCAGGTGAAATCACAAGCGATGTCTTGAGGGTAGTGAGCGAGGCGAGGGCCGGTTCGTTGGGACCGTTCAGCCCCTCGTTCAACATCCAGAATGTCCTCCTCGAGGGTATGGAGAAGTACCTACCCCACGATGTCCACAAGATAGTCAGTGGAAAGCTTCACATATCACTTACGAGGGTATATGATGGACAGAATGTGATAGTGTCGGAGTTCCCGACAAGAGAAGATCTTCTACAGGTGAGTTAATCATTTGAAATTATATGATATAGCTACTTATATTTATCATTAGTACATAATAATGAGGAACAAGTTATTAACAACTGCTCTATACAGTAGTTTTCGCAAACATAGATCATCAACGGTAAAAACACTTTAGTGCAGACAAGATCTACCTTGGCCTATTTCTGCTGCCAAAAACCCAATATTTGAAATAGGTACTGTGTTTCAGTATGTAGGGTAACTGAGCCAATCTGATTACTACATACATACAAGATACAAGGTATTCCATCAGAGTCCTCATTGTAGGCGCTTCACTGATAGCAACTACATTTTTGTACAAAAAATTAAATCAACAGCCTACTAGTATTACGCCTCCTAATTAAACAATTTCAACGAGAGCGTAGAGGCTAGCTAGAGAGAGGTCCGCCACGCTAGCCTAGAGCTGATTGGTAAACACATACCCGGTAAAAGAATTCAGTCTTCGGCGAATGCAGTTACTTCAACGTTTGAGAGCAGTCAGTTAATGTATTTAAGTTTCGAGTAAAACCCATTGGTACATGCCACGTGGATCCAACACGGACCTCTCGACATGACAGGCCGCGTCTTCCCCACTGCGCCACTGACACTCCACCGATTCAAACAGTATATTTTAAAGGATATGTTTTGGTCCTTCTAACCGGACTGTCGGCGTCATTCCCAGGCGATACAAGCGTCATGTTTCGTACCAGTATTCTCCGGGCTGCTCCCGCCCAGGTTCCACGGGATCAGATACATGGACGGCGGTTTCAGCGACAACCTGCCGGTTCTGGACGAGAACACAATCACAGTTAGCCCCTTCTGCGGGGAGAGTGACATTTGTCCGAGGGATTCCAGCTCGCAACTGTTTCACGTAAGTGATGTCGTGACATTAACCATTGTTTTTTTTTATGTAAGGAGGTTAGACATGCAGACAAGGCAGGCAAGACAAGCGAGAGATCAGTTTCAGCTTTAACACCTCAAGGAAAGCTCAAATGGTTGATATAATAATATGCATGTTCAGTTTAATTCTATTTAAGTATAGGTATCTTTATCTATATAATTCTCGGTAACTTTATAAATAACTTTAAAATAATACAATAAAACTTAGGTAAGGTTTTTAAAATTAAATTAAGATAGATACAGACACATCGCGTGTAATTTAATTAATAAAGAGCAAATTTTAGATGGAATAAATCTCTTTTTAAAGATAAGCACACCTGTGTATATCCTCTCTTTCTGTGTATTCTGTTAATTTTATCGTGTACAATATACTAATGTTTTATTTTAAAATCGAATACTTATACTTTTATTTACTGACTTTCCTTTAAAAAATCCACTGTAATTAAATTTATTAAATGCTGATCTAGTTAGGATTTGGAGAAAACAACTAAAAATGTAATTACTAGTATCAGGAGAATTATCATTATCAGTCTGTACTGCATTATTTTGACCTCTTTACGTAAAAAAGATTAATGGCAAAAGCGAGGATTATGACATGATGGTAAAACAGTTGGCATCGCTCTCCCCGCAAAAGGAGCTAACTGCGATTGTGTTTTCGTCCAAAACAGCGGGTTCTCGAAACCGCCCTCCATGGTTTTTATATTGTCGTGGAACCTCGAGGGAGTCGAAGTCTCGGATATGACTTTAAGTACGACTCATGAGTATGGCCAGGGAAATATGATTCGGAGAAATGATTAAAATTCTGTGGACAATTTGGGTATGGTATAGATTATTTATTTATATGTTCGTTTATTTATATTATATGCCTACTATCATTCTGCGCTTATGCCTTGGAGTAAAGTGTACAAATTCTCTGTCAAATTATATTATTTTCTTTATTTCTCTTATGTAGTTTTACACGTAGAAAGTATATATTTTATTACCTACTACGCTTTGCTGTACATCCTAACGTTGTCTTGCTACCTACTAATATGTATTTATAGATAGGTATATTGAGCCCTTCAACCAAGGCCTGCAACGCACCAGCACCCCCAGGGTGTTGCAGGTGTCTACGGGCGGCGGTGACCTCTTAACATCAGGAGGCCCGCATGTTTGTTGCCCCCGTAGCAATAAATAAAAAACATATTCCTAATCATTCCTTAATTAACTAGGTATACTTTTATTGGTTTCTTTATAAATGTATTTATTTATGCAGATCTGTCCACAATAATTTTTACACTTCACACGGCGTACCTTGAAATTTGACCAGTCATACATAACCGGATCACCGTTTCCCAGGCGTTACTAGCGTCATGTTTCGTACCAGTATTCTCTGGGCTGCTCCCGCCCAGGTTCCACGGGATCAGATACATGGACGGCGGTTTCAGCGACAACCTGCCGGTTCTGGACGAGAACACAATCACAGTTAGCCCCTTCTGCGGGGAGAGTGACATTTGTCCGAGAGATTTGAGCTCGCAACTGTTTCACGTAAGTGATATTATTATCGTTTATAATCTCTACTCCCTTCTGCTTTCCCACTGATGCTTACCGAACAGATGTAAAGGCAAATCCTTTACATCTTTTCGGTATCAAATAGTAGTTAATAGAACAACATAGCTAGCGTGTCCTATTATATATTCTATGGCTAGCGTTAGTTATAACTGGCCATCTGGCTTCTCGTTTGACCTGAGGCCAATCGCTCTAATTGTGAACGATATTACCAAATCCAAACCATAACCAAAAACGTTATTCTGCATGTACAATCTGCCAGAATCTGTTGTATCTGCCACTTCTGTAAACATGTTCAAAATCAGACTAGACAACTTTCTGAAACTAAAAAAACGCAATAAATAAATAATGAATTATGAAAGCAAGTCGACTGCTGATATGGAAGCATCAGCTATAAGCTTCCTGTCCATTTAAAATAAAATAAATAAATGCTCATGTTTGGCAAACCTTTACAAACGCAAGCCAAACCCGTGCTCACACGTTTGCGTACATGCAGCATAACGTTTTTGGTTATTGTTTGGATTTGGTAATATCGTTCAGAATTAGCGCGATTGGCGCTCTGTTCTGTGTCATACTCATACTTTTTTTTATTAATACTATAGGAACCTTGGTTACTTCATAACGTCATCAAATAATGATCGTTTTATCAACAGGTAAACGTAGCAAACACTAGTATAGAGCTGTCGAAGCAGAACATGAACCGTTTCGCCCGGATCCTGTTCCCCCCGAAGCCCGAGGTCCTCAGCAGCATGTGCAAGCAGGGCTTCGACGATGCCCTGCGGTTCCTGCAGCGGAACAACATGATCTCCTGCACCAGGTGCCTCGCGGTGCAGTCCACGTTCCAGTTGCAAGATGTGCTGGATGACACCACGTATAACTACGACCCTGACTGCGAGGAGTGTAAAACACACAGACAGGTGAGCCATCGTTTGTAGTAGGTATTCGATATAATAACATGTAATAACAAAACGTTAAGCTAGACATTTCCGCCACAGATCACAAGCTAAATCTGCATTCTGACGTGAATTTTTATGTAGGTACATAAATAAACAACTATTCATAATGGTACTACTGATCCTAAATTAGTGTCACTAGTACCATTGATGGTACTAGTGATACAAAGTTGTGTCACTTGTACCATCAATGGTACTATTCAATGGTACAACTGACACTACGCGAATATATAGGTACCTACATAAAACTGGTCATTTATTTTATTTTTGAGTAGAAAAAGTATCCTAGATGGAATATCACTGTACCAAGTTTCATTAAAATCAGCTCTGCCTTTACGGCCGGCGTTATTGAGTAACAAACAATTTGAATTATAACTAATTTTTTATATATTTTTTTAATTTGTGCTTAAATTTTTTTCTGTTGTGACGTTTCTGTTTTATTGTAGGACGCATTGGTCGACGACCTGCCAGACACTGTGATGACGATATTCCAGAACGCGATAGACTCCGCGAACAATGGACTAGTCAACTGGGTGATGCGACAGAGAGGCATGCAATACGTCTCCCTGCTCACTCTGCCGTATCGGGTGCCCATCGATATCATGTATGCTACATTTACCAAGTAAGTACACACAATCACTTACGTGTAAAGGCGGCAAGGGGCCGTCCATATATTACGTCATCGATCCCCCTTGTATAAGCAACTTATCGTCATCATAATCTAAATACACAAAACCCGCTCTCGCTAAAACTGACGTCATCATTTCCATTAGCTGTTGCATTACAAAATTAATATTTTTGTTTACCATTCTTCATATATAATTCTTCCCAGCTGTCGGTAACACATTGGAAGCGGTGGTAGATAAAACAGACAGACAGACTGACAACGGCGTGATTCTATAATGGTTCCTTTTTCCTCTTTTGAGGTATATACGGAACTCTAAAAGTCGACGTTGTATAAATGTACCCACTGTATTTACATGCAATAAAATAGTTTTGACTTAGAGCATAATGACGCTCATCTCTATACATTTACTTACGCTGCTAATTACTGATTATGATATATTAATTAAAATCAGATCCCCCCCCCCCCCAAATCCCAAATGATATATTTACATAATATATGGACGGCCCCCAATACACATAGCAATATTTCTGGATGACCATGCTTTCCTATTTATTCGAAGTGGACGAGTTAAAAAAGGTTTTTTTTATAGTTCATCCTTCGAGCTGGACTAATGCAATTGGTCCTCCTCGCAAAATCGTGATTAGAAATTGTTTTCCTGACTTAGCAATTAAAGATAGTCTAGTCTATCTTACATTGTTTTGTTTTCAAGCTTTTTTTATCTACACTAATAGTTTTTTTTAAGTTCGATTGAAAGCAGTTCTTAGAATTATAATCCTATTATTAAATAGATTGTGCTACCATAACGTTTTATTTTTCTCCATTCGTAATTCGTAAGATAGTATTCTTTACGTCAATGAATTATCGCATCTGCTCTCGTTTCGACATAATAACACTGCTATGTTACACTGAAGCTATGATTCCGGTCGAAAAAACTGTGTCACGGTCTCATTATTACAAAATGTATGTCCACTGTTGACGTTCTGTTGCTATATACGTATTGTAAACATGGTGTAATTCATAACTAGCTTTTGCCCGCGACATTGCCCGCGTGGAATAAGCTTTTCAATTTCAAATTTCTATTATTTTCATATCTTTCACTCTTGGTATTTTGCCGGGAGAACCGTCCTTGTAGCATGGCCCTAAGACTATATATTTTCCCACTAACTTCCCGCTTTGAGGCCATCCTTATAAATTAAGTCACACGGATTTGTGTCACCCCCCCCCCCCCCCCCTCCCTTGTGTGACCTGCCTACCTCTACTCCTTTTAGAGTTTTAATACTTTTTACATATACATGTCAAGTTCTTTTAGACTGGCCTGTTGGCGTAGTGGTAGTGACGCTGCGTACTGCGCCAAGGGTCGTGGGTTCGATTCCCACGCGGGACCAAAATTTTCGTGATGAGCATAACTGTTTGCTTTTCGGATTCTGGGTGTTTGTATGTATTTAAGTAAGTATTTAATTAAAATTGTTTAAGTAATGTTTGTTTATCAGTTGTTGAGTACCCATTTACAAGCTTCGGCTTAGTTTAGAACTAAACAGCCGTGTGTAAATTTGTCCAAACATATTATTATTAAATCAATTTAAAAATATTTTATTGCATCTACAGTGGGTACATTTATTCAACGTAAATTTTTTATCCACCACCGCTTCCAAGGTCCGTCATGTGACATCACTAGTCCCCTTGTCACACGATGTTAGACTTTCTTGACCCCCTCTCTCCCCCTTAACGTGTGACGTAGTTTATGGATGGCCCCTTTTGTGACTAACAAAATGGCACCGCTGTTTTAGTTATATCGGTGATAGAGTAGAAAGGCACGCGGTGCAGTACACAGTGGCTGGGAATGTGCACGTGATTAGGAGGAAGTGTGTGCGACACAACAACGTTATGACTAGGTTAGTGCAGCATCTATTGCCGGGGTGGTTGGGGAGCCGGGGTGGCCGGGGTGGCTGGGGTGGTGGTGTAGTGTACGTTATGTGTATGTCGCAGGGATGCTCCACGAAATGATCATGAAACTAAAAAGTAGCTTATCTTATCTTCTTAGGGTCGAGGCAAATTTGTCCGCGCACTTTTTGACGTCATTGTCAAATGAACCGTATCACTTTAGCCATGAAGGAAAAAACTTGACTGGCCTGTTGGCGTAGTGGTAGTAACCCTGCCTACTGCGCCAAAGGTCGTGGGTTCGATTCCCACCCGAGACCAACATTTGTGTGATGAGCTTATCTGTTGGTTTTCGGATTCTGGGTGTTTGTATGTATTTAAGTATTTATTTAAAAGTACTTAATTAAGTGTTATGTTTATCAGTTGTCGAGTACCCATGTACAAGCTTCGGCTTAGTTTGGGACTAAACAGCCGTGTGTTAATTTGTCCAAACATTATTATTATTATTTAGCTACTATAGTGATATGGTTCATTTGACAATGACGTCAAAAAGTGCGAGGGCGAATTTCCGCTTGATCTGCGCAGTGCCTTAGGGGGCCAGGAATACCTGGCGACACTTCGACCCTATGGGATCGTTGTGTGAAACCCCTGATACTTATGGAATAAAAATGAATTAGAAAAAGTCATTCGCGAACAGGATTTGAACCTTAGAGTATACATACTAGCTTATGTATACGCTAAGATTTGAACCTATACATTTAATGGTTACTATCATCGTACGAAAAAAAACCCAGTGGTTTGTGCCAGTATTAAACTATTCTGGTTTGGTTTGGTTGTCTTCATTTATTTCGCTTTCACATTAAGAAATTCACTATGTGACATTCGGTCGAACCTACCCTATGACATTCGGTCGAATAATGGGACCACAATGGGACCAATAATAAATATGTCCATAGACAGTACAATTATAGAAATCTTATCATTTACTAGCTGTTGCCCGCGACTTCGTCCGCGTGGATTTTGGAAGTAGGTACCTATCTCTGCTATGTACAGACATACATCGTCTAGTTATAATTTTCCAATGGTAAAATGGATCATTCTAAGTACCTTCACCATAATTTAAGGTATACCATACCTTCAGGAACAAACTATGAACACCGTATCCAATTTGGTGAAGACAGATAAAAATTTAAAAAATTGTTGTTTTCACTTCTATTGCTCATAAGACTTCTCATATCAATTTTTATTATACGTGTGTATTTTTTAACTAATACAGTATGGGCAAAACCAAAACCATAGGAGATACAGGGAAACTGTCTTAGGAACCTTTAGGTATTTTTTCGTGATAACAATTTTGACATAGTAATCGGAGCAGCTGGAGTTCGGGTGGCATGCATGAATAAGTAGTAAGTTCCTAAGTACATTGCACAGTCTGTTTTATAAGAAAACATTTTATTAAATTTGACTAACTTCTGCTGCTTGGATTTTATTCTTCTGATACAATAAAATGATTCTAACATGAAACTAAGTCGATACGCATTTTTTAAAAATAATAAAAATTATTTTTCACTGGCGTTCTATGAGAAAACATTTTATTGAATTTGACTAACTTCTGCTGCTCAGATTTTTTTCTTCCGATATAATGAAGTGATCCCTACATGAAACTGAGTCGAACCGCATTAAAAAATATATGTGCAAATTGTCTCATTTTTATGGACAACACACGCTTGACCAAAAAATTTCTATGTCATAAGACACTTTCCCTGCATCTCCTATGGTTTCGGACTTGCCTATACTGTCCCAGTTAAAAAAAACACTGATATCTCCTATGTCTATGACATCGTCTTGTTACGTGAAATGATTTATCTGTAAATGACGATAACTTTTTTCGCTGTCATCCGATTTCAATGAAACAAAGCCTATAAGTTGCGCCAGGCTGTGCTTAATCTACCTGTGAAAACCGCAAGAAAATCCGTTCAGTAGTTTCGGAGATTAGCGATTACAGACAGACAGAAAGACAGAAAGACAGAAAGACAGACAGACAGACAGACAGAAAGACAAAAAAAATTAAAAACGCTTTTTTGTGTTCTGTTACTCTTTTTTTATCGTCCACATTCATTTTTTTATAAATTTATTCAAAGTACAGACACACGGTTTCTACAGATTTATTATAAGTATAGATATGTTATTTTCTTAATTAGAAATTTCTAATTGCTAATTTTTATACTTGGTATTTTTTGGATCTTAGAGATATTAGTCATTTGCAAAAGTGTAAATGGGATTGTTTGTTGACTTGTGGTGGTGAAATATATTGTGTAGTACATACTGTCTGACCTTAGGTACTTAATAGGTTTGTTTATTAACGTTATAGTACCTTTCCAGTACCTATTCATCCTATTGTTTTACGTTATCCAGTTTCTCTGACGCAAGCGGCTTTTTTTCCATTTGCGTATGAAACTCTGATGAATAGGTAGTTCCCTATCTATCTAAATGACCATTCCCTTATCGCATCAGTTTACATAATACATTACTGTATGTTATTATGTCAAGGTTGTTTCGACAAAAACCTTTTGTTATAGTTTCCGCATGACCTACGTTCGCAAATATTTTGTTTGATACGATTGTCTTTAGTCGCGGCGTGCGTATTTTGCGCGAAATTAAACATTTTTTGTACGGTCGATAACTCTTAGAAGTATTTATACGTACCTATCTTTGGTGTTTAGTGCGTCAATGGTCCAACGCATTTTATAAATAATGAACGTATACATACATATTTTTTTCCTATCAAGTCGTGAGCCTATCGCGACGCCTCTCCTGAAATTAATGTGATTAGTTTTAGCCAATTTGGATATAATCAGTCTGTATTCCTCGAGGCTGCGTAGGCATGTTCCACCCGTTTAAAGGCTATTGAGAGCCGTGATAGCCTTAAATACGGTTTATTGTAATACCAACAGGTTTTTACGCCAAAGATCAGGATTTCTATTCAGACGTATGTGAAGTCCACCAAAAAAGCGGGCACCGTTAATGGTGATTATTTCAGGCAATCACCTAATATTATCAATTAAAACCATAAAAGTTTAGATTTCTTCAATGTATTTGTTGCTGTGAAAAGGGTCACAACTCAGCTTAGTGCGGCGGACTGACTTAACCTGGCATGAAGCCAGGTTAAGTCAGTAATAAATGAATATTTGTTCATTATTAAATTTGAGTAAAGTAAAACTATGGAAGTTTTCATAGTTATTTCAGTAACTGCATATAATGCTCTATGCTAATAATCAGCAATAGAAACAACGTTAGTTCGACCTCGAGGGCCGAGCGATACCGCTATCGGAGGGCAGTATAACGCGATAATGATTCTTTGTGAAACGCCTTGACATTTCCTGTTTATTTGAGCGTTGAATCTGTCTGTTACCTTTGTTCTCTAAACACCAGATTTTCAAAATAGGCGATATTTGTTTACAAAAACGCAGGACAATTCCTACCAAAAGGGGTACCTAGGTCTAGTCTAGAGTCTATATAAATACCTAATCCTCCTATTGTACATTCCTTAGAATACCAGAAGTATAATAATAAGATAAGCGTTTAATAAAGATTGTTTTGTGGCCACGGAATTATAATATCTTCATACTCACCATCCTTTGACGTCCACTGCTGGACATAGGCCTTTCCCAACACCCCCACGTCCTGTCATCCGCCTGCCTATAGAGTTGAAAGTGTAAATTACGCTATTATGTTTTTGTTTATGATAAATCTTTCGCTTCATCATTCTTTGAGCCACACACAGAGGGCGGGCAGAACTTTTTTCAACGGACATGTATCGCGACCGTTGCCTTACCATAATGCGAACTGCTTTATGGAATGGAATGCCTTTCCAGTTTCCTTGTTTCCGTTACAAATTGAATCTCTTGGTAAATAGGGGTGTTCTGACTTCTGATTAAGCTGTATACAGTCTCCGTAGAGTTTTTGGCTGTTGAGTGAAGTTAGCTGATTTCTGCGCAATGACTAATTTTACGTGTCAAAGGGGCGCTGTGCGGGGGTTTACTAGAGACGCTCATTCAATTTCAAGAAATAGTTCATTGATTCGATCAACCACCGAATCAAACTTTTAAGTTTTTGGACATCTCTATTTATCACACTATCTCGCTTGCATAGACTATACTTTTTTTTTTCATTCGGCCGCCAAAACCAGCGAACTTTAATAGTTCGCTGGCCAAAACATTCTACGGGGACCATACTCTAAGACTTGTCGTCATCGGTCTATGTTCTACGTATCATGTCAAACCTTTAAACAGTCTGTCTGGCAGGTTCACTATGATCTCAGAAGACTTATCTAGCTCATGCTGGTCATTCATTATCCCATCATCTAATCGCTACTATTACTGCAATTCTAGATAGAAAAATGATTGTTTTGTGAACGAAAGCTCACTCGTTCAGATTCTTCGGGTAGGCAATTGTTCCTTGTCAGTCTATCCTTCTAACATGTCAGTTTGTCCTCATTCCTCATTTCGCAACTGACCGCCGTCTCTTTCCCGCAGGTTCGTAACATGCACGCCCAAGATGAGCAAGTCGATATGGCGCCTCAGCCTGACCCTCCTGGAGCAACTGCACGGGTTCATGTATTACTCGCACGACCGGTCCAAGGCCGCCGCAGACATATACTACAAGCTCACCATGGACGGGAAGAAGGACGAAGGGTACCAGCTGGACAGGAGGTTAGTGCTTCTGTATAAACCCTAAGTAATCTTAAATTTTTACAAAAAATAAAACAGACTTCTTTGTAAAAGTTTAAGATTTTTGTACACCGACAACTTATTGATGGCTTAATTTGGTTTAAAATGTTAAATAGTTACGAGCTATATCGTCTTCCCTTGACATACCCCACCCCCAGGTGAAATATTTTAGAATATTCCGCTCCAGTTCAATTAGAAACGTGATAGCTAAAAAATATAACGCATGAATAGCTGAAACTAAACAAAATCAAAAATCAACGTAAAAATTCGATTAACCGAAATTATCTGACAGGCGACCATAGTCGAAGCTGGTGACAGGGCTGGTATCTGAGATCCCAGAGACGGTTGAGTGGTCAAAGCGCCGTCTTTCTAAAGGTTTAAAAATTATTGCTAGAGTTAATTGTGTGCATAATTTGCTCAAAATTATTGCTAGCATTGACTGTGCATAATATGCTCCAAATTATTGCTAGAGTTGATTGTGCATAATATGCTCAACATTATTGCTAGAGTTGATTGTGTGCATAATTTGCTCAAAATTATTGCTAGCATTGATTGTGCATAATTTGCTCAAAATTATTGCTAGTATTGATTGTGCATAATTTGCTCAAAATTATTGCTAGCATTGATTGTGCATAATTTGCTTAAAATTATTGCTAGCATTGATTGTGCATAATTTGCTCAAAATTATTGCTAACATTGATTGTGCATAATTTGCTCAAAATTATTGCTAGTATTGATTGTGCATAATTTGCTCAAAATTATTGCTAGCATTGATTGTGCATAATTTGCTCAAAATTATTGCTAGCATTGATTGTGCATAATTTGCTCAAAATTATTGCTAGCATTGATTGTGCTTAATATGCTGAAAAACCTTCTGTCATTTTTGCGAAAGTGGAAGCTTCTAGAAGTACCATTTACCTGTGGATAGGTGCAGCGTGTGACGCCCGGAAGAAGGTGGGCAGGCAAATCTTTTTCCAATTTAGTAGATTGAGAAATTTCTAAATAGGCCAAAGAACAATGTACAACGCGACATTAATTCATTTCATGCATCTGAATAACAATACAATCGTCGTATAATATAGTCATTGTTCACCCAACACCGGCAAATACTGCGACGATTAAACATAAATATGTAGATACAATTTTTTTTATGTAAATGCTCAGGAAAGTGAACCTTTTTAAACCTAAATGAATTCACTCTTTCGCTCACTTTGTAAAGTAGCTGTAAAATTGCTTGGGATTAAAAACTCGACAATAACTTGGTCATTTTTGTATTATTCCATTTACATGTACGGAACACAAAAATTTTAAATTTTAGCCAATAGAGCAGATAAAAAAATGATAATCTTGACCTTTCAAAACACCTGCATACATAATACATAATGCGTTAATTTCTTGCATAGTGATAACAACACTAATCCAGGCCTTTACAGTGTCATAAAAATGAATATTTTTTAAATCTTGTGGTTTTACTTTTTATTATTTTAATGAAAATTAAATGATTAATTAAACCTTATCTATTTTCCGACCTTGAGGTTTCGAATAAACTTGCTCCCTAATCATCGGTTTATTGCATCTGCAGCTAATTATCTATATCCTTATTGTTTACGATGTTAACGAGTCATTAGTTGACGTAACCAAAGATAAATTGTTAGCGTGAATCTTTAAGGATATGTAGGAAATGGTTTTTGCCGCTTAAGGCGAGACCGAGAGCGGATGTGACAGCAGGATGAAATAGTCGTACCTTCCGAGTTCTACTATTCACCTCTGCCGAAGGTTTTGTTACGTCATATCTTCGACCCTACAGGATCTTTTGGGCCAATCCTTTTTTTTGCTCCCACTGTTTGGGTCCCAATGTGTGCCAATGTACATAGCGTTGTACGTGCCATTCTAAAAGTGTCCCTAAACGATCATGCGGCATGACATGCGTTACGTTTAAGTGAATTATCATGCTGCATGATGGACCCTCATGCTTGCTATCAATCACATAGTACAGTAAAGCAACAGCCAACACGTAGTTTGCATGTCATTCGCGTCAATTACTACAGCTAGACGATCATGCATAAGTGACAGCACGCATGTCATGCCGCATGATCGTTTAGGGAGCCCTTAACGTTCCTTTCTTCCTATAATACCTTAACCTGTCGCTGGAAGACTAAGGGCCTCTTACACAGCTTGCTGATAAAGTCCCAGATACCCTATCTGCAGGTTATCTGACAGATAGTAAAATTTTTTGGTTTCACAGGTATCTGATTGCCTATATTTTATATATTTATATACACAGATTTATCTGATAGATTAGTTTATCACTAAGATTACTATCTGTAACAATATCAGGAAGTGGTGAAAGAAGCCCTAACTCTCTTGATATATATAACGCCATACAAATTATTGCACAAATTAAAATAAATGCAGAGTTACTATGTACCTAGTTTTAAAAGTACAAGCGCAACCTAGCCGGTCTCGTCGCTTTAAGCGATTTCTTCCAAACAACCTTGATCATGAGATTTCTTTCAAACAACCTCTTATGCCTCATACAGGTTCCATACTCACAGCGAGAAGTCCCGAGAACACCCGAGAAACTTGAATGTGAATATATTCTTGGCGTCTCGTTCTCGTCTGTTCTTTGTGGGTATTTTTGCTCGTGACCAAAGGAACCAATAGTGGATATGTTGTTCGTTCTCGCAGAAGTCTACGAGACTTGTAAGCCTTATAAATCATATACCCTGAGGCGGTCAAAAAAGGGACTTTGGTTTTAAAAGGTATTGACACGACACGTTTTTGAGTGTGGATATGGTGCTCTTAACGCGAGAAGTCTACGAGACATGTAAGCCTATTATAACATTCGAGGCAAACGCCCAAACCCTGAGCCGATCAAAAAAGGGACTTTGGTTTTTACAAGGTATTGACACGACACGTTTTTGTATATTTCCATTATATATATTTTTTTATCGCAAAATGACATCCGCATCATATCTTTGAAAGAAGCGGAACGAAGTCCAGCCGCGCGCCGGTCGGTGGCAGCTGACATTCAAATGTTACTTTATCACTTTGCGTGTGAAAGACATCACATTACCTATAATCGACTTGTTTGTAATCAGGCAGCGACTCAACTGCGACCTCTCAAGGTCGTTTGTTTATTACCTACACGTGATTATGTATAGTAATATAAGAGAGATCTCCAGACTCTTTATACTCTGACTGAAGTCATTTTTAGGGTTTCGTACCTCAATAGGAAAAAAGGATCCCTTATAGGATCACTTCGTTGTCTGTCGGTCCGTCCGTCCTGTTTTTTTTTCTTCAATAAAATTGTCGGATCGAGTTTGTCAGGGCCCCATCTAGCTCACAGCCCACTACATGTAGTAGGATGACACCTAGCTATAGGTATAGTTATTCCGCCGGGTAATGTATATGTCATATTATACTGACATTGTCATACATTGTCCTTCACCTCGTAAAAATGACAGTTTTTCGAGTGACAATGTCAGAGTGTCTCACTGACACGGAATACGTCCGAATCATGTCCGAATTTAACAGGTAATGCGCTCTGCTACCGACTGGTAGCAGACAGAGCGGATTTTAAAAATTCTTCGTGCATTTGATAGCCCGATTGTTGAGGAAGGTTATAGGCTATTTAACATAACGCTACGAACTTTAAGAGCAGAGCAAAAAGAAAAGAGTAATAAAACGCGGGCGAAACAGTCAGTCATTTCTATTTATCGTAGCCTATTCTAGATGAAAGAGAGATGGTTGCTCTAGCTCGTAATGTATGGGTCACAGCAGTGGCAATGACGTCAAGACTTCACTCTAACGTCAATCGAGTAAAAACTACTAGCGTCATCAAATCTGAATCCGACCCTGGGTCAGAGCATAAGATCTAAGTCGTTATGATAAAAAATATGCTTCTATGTTTATTGTTTATGAATGTGAGTGGAAAATGTTGAGATTAATATTAAGTGTATCTTCTTGGTCGAAGGTTAGTCGACTTTTCAATGGGAATTCAGTATTTTGTCGTAAAAAGAAATTAAACACAGTCCAACATGTAAAGCAATGAAATCAGCATCATCATATCAGCCTGTAGACGTCCACTGTTAGACAAAGGCCTCCCAAGGATCTCCACGACGACTGGTGCTGCGCTAACCTCATCCAGCCGGGTCCCGCGACCTTCACCAGATCGTCGGTCCACCTTGTGGGAGGCCTACGCTGCGTCTTCCGATACGTGATCGCCACTCGTGAACCTTTCTGTCCCAACGGCCGTCAGTTCTCAGAAATCACCATATCATCCAAAATATGTAAGATTCCAATTCCGTTCCGCTTCCGAAGTTACCGCGAGCTGACTGACAAACTCTAAATTGTTACCTACCTCTTTATAATATTGTGTAGTTATATGATAAGATAATCCAATAAAAAGAACAAAGTACCTATGTATCAATCATTAGGTATTTTATTTGTTTTAATAGGTTTATGGTATCAACACGTGCGAATTGAATCATGGTACTGATGACGTGTTTATCGCAGAGAAAGAAAAGAAAGAGGCCTTTATTTGTCTGCTGTTTAATGTACCTATCTACAAAGCTACAATCAGAAACAACATTTCGGTTTTATTTTGTTAGACAGTAAGTCAATGTGTTTGCTGGCCACCTAGCTATGGGTAGATTGTAAATTGTGGCGATTTAAAAAGAATTATAACCCTTAACATAACATAATTAAATTGTTCCAGATAGTGAATGAACTAAACCATGGATTATGGTAGATTTTCATGTTTAATTGCAAAATCGCTATCTAAAACCAAGGAACGAAAAATTGAAAAAGTCGTTGCCCCCTGCCTGATTAACCGTACCTACGTAAGGATACAAAATATTGTTCCAAAACATGCCTACTTGATCTAGGAGGCTTATCTCCTTAATTAATCTATAATCTGCCCATTTACTGTTAGTAAGATGATTATCTTTAATTTTATCACAAACGTTATGACGATTGTCTGTCTGTGTTGTTATGTCGTCCAAATTCGTAGGTAATCTGATGTGATGATCAAGCAAGAACGTTCTTGCTTGAGACTTCATCATCATCATCAACCTGCAACCCGATCTTTGGCTCTCCGCATCCAGTCACTGCCAGCCGCCTTACGCAGTTCGTCGCTGCATCTAGCCCGGGGGCGTCCCACGCTACGCCTGCCCACTCGTGGTCTCCACTCGAGAGTCACCTCAACGGTTATCGGGTCGACAGAATGTCGAAGCGGATCACCTCGTTTCAGATCTTATTTCTTAGTAGAGAAACTCCAAGCAGGTTTTTAAAGACCATTCAGCGACTTATAGTTAGAATACGGTAGAGTACGGCATACGTATACGGCGACTTTTTTTATAAATAAGCAGACATCATTTCGTCACGATTTTATTATGAACTAGCTTTTACCAGCGGCTTCGCCCGCGTAGAAAAGTTTTTGCCGTGTACATTGTGTTACAGCGCCCTCTATGTAGGCGTTTCGTTACTTAGGGGGTGTTAGCGAACGCCCCGCGACTTTGTCCGCGTTAAAAAGTAGCCTATATGTTATTCCAGGATATACGCTATCACTGTAGGTACCAAGTTTCATTAAAATCTGTTCGGTAGTTTTTGCGTGAAAGAGTAACAAACATCCATTCTCACATCCTTACAAACTTTCGCCTTTATAATATTAGTAGGAGTAGTAGGGTTCTTCATCCGACTTGACAGCAAACACTGCATAACAATCAATAGATGGCTATCGCAGTTCTAGCTTCGCGACAGTCTGCGGTGCGGCCTAAATAGTGGTTATACCGACAATGTCCGATTGCCTAAACACTGCGTGGACGTCCAGTAGGTAAACAGAACAGCTGTTTGCGATAAGGACCACTCGTGCGTGAGCCAACAAAGGCCCCTATCGGACCCTTATCCGAATGGCCCATTTTCTCGTGTTTTCGTTACCAAGAACTCAATTGTGAAACGCGACGAACGGACGTTTGATTATAACAATTGGTGACGAAGAATTTGGTATCTCTTTATTCGCTCCATTCTCAATCGCTGCGTGAATATTGGTTCTACTAACTCCTCAAAACCTACTAAGGGCACCCGGGGCTATTGTAGCTAGGGGGTAAATGTAGTTGACTGAAAATAACTCGTTACTGTTATGTAGTTTTTAGAAAAGTGACTGTGGCCTTAGAGAGAGATCAATGATTATAGATAACCTTCGATCGTTTAAAAATAGTAATTACATTACATTCTTTGTTTTTGTCAAAAAATATAAAAGTTAAAACAAGTCAACAAGGCAAGGGCTAGAATGAATGCCCTGGGGTTATCTCACGAAGCGATAAAAGTGCGACCTGTATTTTTTATTTCGATGTAAATTTTAACACTTTTGATTAAACATACATACACCTTGTCTTGCCCCAAATTTTAATACAAATTGTACAATTTTTTCTGTCTCTATTAGAAATCCATCCATCCCACTACCTATATCTGGCAAAAGGTCAAATGATTTGGTAATTTTAAATTGTTTTTTGCAAGTCGGAATCTGCCAGAACACACATAAATACATGGATAATCCATGTATTTATGTGCGTTCTTATTTATGGTTTAGACCTATTAAACATGTATTTATCTTTGTTTTTACCCAACTGTTGTGCAATTAAAAACATATTTATTTTGCAGTGAAACATTGTTGGCAAATTGTTTTGATGTGATTATGTCATTCACAAAATGCGCACTTTTCTGCTAGGTGTAATCACTAGATAATTTAATGTTTCGAAAAATTGGCGAAACGCATATTATGTGTGTCAGTGGGTGATGTGTTATATCTGTGGGATTATTTTAGGCCTTGGGGGGGCTTGCGTGTATGATATGATAAAACTAACATTTAAAACGTAGATTACATTGCTAATCCGACCAAGAATTTGGCGTAACCCATGATAGTTTAGGGGTTGGGAGAATATCGTAATACTAAACATTCACGGTGTCTCATCTCATCATTCTAAATGAACAAATCCACAATGTATTTATGTTCCCGTAGCCTTTATCTTAGGAAACAGTATCTGTTAACTTGTAAAACCTATTTTTCATAGCGAATACATCATAAGTATGACACGAAAGCACAGTCTCCAAAATATAACAACAGGCTGATAGTGATAGAAACATTCATAAATTGCGAAAATTATTCGGAATTGCTGGAGACTTTCTCAATACCTATACCTATTACCTACTAAATAGAGGGATCTATTTAAAAAAGGATATAAAAAGTTCTTGTTATTTATTCTATCGGAAAATTACTGATTTCAATAAACTTTCAAGAGAATCATTTACGATTTTTTAAAAGATTGTAGACACAATAAATTTCTAAAACAAAAAAATCGTGTCACATATATTTCGTTTACCAGTTTTTAAAACATTCTCAGAAAATTTCACAGAAACTTCAATTTGCCCCAGTGTATCTCGCCTCAGTACAGAAACGATCTCAGATCAAACTCTTAAATTCGAATTAAAGTGAACGCCCTCATTGACTTGAGCCGAGCCAAGTGATACTTTTGGGTTGTTAATAGGTGGGTGTCATGTTCGGCTTTAGTCATGTTCTGGTTTTGTCATATTCTGGTTTGGTCATATTTATTCCCCTTTAGCCATATTCTGTTGTAGTCATCTTCTGTTTTAGTCAAGTTCTTGTTTGGTTCTGCTCTGGTCATATTCTACTCTAGTCATATTCTGCTTTAGTCGTGTTCTGGTTTGGTCATACGTGAGGTATTTGTTTCAAATATTGTTTACCTCTGCCCGAGTCTAAAACGTGCTATGAGCCAAGTGGGTCTGTATCGCGGCTACTGGTGCAGATAAGGGCAAAAGTGCGCAAATGTGCCGTTGACGTCACAAGCACACGGGCTGCCTTGTGTCAGAGATAGCCTAGGTTGGTTAGTGACCTCGCCTGGCATGCTGCTATGAGGTATAACGTGTTGTTTACTGCTGCAAACTACCAATGGTGTTATAAAGAAAATGCACATAGTCCTCTTGACTCATCATCATCATCAACATGTCCCCACTGCTGGGGCTCAGGCCTACCCTATCGCGATCGGGCTATAGTCCACCGCGCTAGCCAAGTGCGTGTTGGTCGACTTGACATGCGCCTAAGAATTTCTTCTTCGCCGTATGCAGGTTTCCTCACGATGTTTTCCTTCACCTTTTGAGGCAAGCAAGTAAATGTACTTAAGTTTCGAGAAAAAACCCAATGGTACATGGCCCAGCCGGGGATCGAATTCCTTTCGATATGATAGGCCGCGTGTTATCCCCGATGCCACAGACGCTCTTTTTTCTTTTCTCTTTTCCAACAATATTTTACTAAATTTACTAAATTTTACTCATACGCAATCAGTATATTTTGATCTACAATTAAGTAGGTATTTATTTGAGCACTTTTAAAAAATCTTTTTTTCTTGTGCGGACAGGCGAGCGAGCGAACTTCGGGTGTCGTACAACAACGCGCCCGCCGAGTCGGACACGTTCGAGCACATTCTGAGCGTGACGTCGCAGAACGAGGCGCTGCTCGCCTACTACTACCTCGACAGTGACAACAAGGTGAGATCATCATATCTGCCTGTAGACGTCCAATGCTGGACAAAGGCCTCTCCCAACGATCTCCACGACGACTGGTCCCGTGCTAACCTCATCCAGCCGGGTCCCGGTTACAATTGCATCCTTATGTAGTACAATTTGTTTTCTCAATTTCTGCAATGCAGCGGCTTCTACAAAGCCAACACGTCTAATTTAGTTCATAGTTGAGTAACTGAATAACTTATCGAGTAAGTTATATCTTGAAATCGGACGTCCGCCCATTTAACAATTGCATCGTTAATTTAACCTTTCCGATAGTCAATTTGTTAATTTCCCTTGGCGTTAATTATAGCAGTATTTTTTCATATATTATTAACTAGCCGTTTCCCGCGGCTTCGCCGGCGTAGAGGAGTTTTTACCTCGGGAACACACTTCTAAACATCCTTACAAACTTTCGCGTTTATAATATTAATAGTATAGGAAGATAGCGGAGTATTTTATTTTAGGCATATCACTACCACGAAATATTAAGTAACAAATGTGTACTATCAGTATGTACAGTCGGCCGCTCGTCTGGCCTAGCCTATAAGTTTCAATACTTTGAAAGAGGAAAGACCAGTTTAAGCGTATGACAGATAGGCCGGCGGTGGCGGCATGTTGTATCCCTGCAATGTATGTGAGACTTCAGACACGCGCGGCCTGCGTTTGCATATTGAGGCTGCGGCCTGCGGTACGCTTAATACGGGTTTTGTTCGTGCGGTCGACCGTACGACGTGATGTAACTTTTCGTTTAAGAGTTCATTGTCTGACATTTGGCTTAAATGCTTATACGTTTATACTAAGTGATCGTTTCAATGTAAATCAATGTGTTTGAATGCTGTTTGTATCATTGTTTACGTGTTATTTGTTGTGAAATTGAAAGTTCAGCGACGGGGTCAAATCTTCGAACACTAACACGGTTTACTATACTTGTAATTTGGTACTCTTCTTGCCTTATTCAGAGCGTATCGAGCGCACTAAATGCATGTTTAAAAGCGAAACAAATCTCTGCTAAGGGACTTGACTGACTGAAACGAGGTGATCCGCTCTGACGAACCGACAACCGTTGAAGTAGTAGAGTTCTCGAGTGGAGACCACGAGTGGGCAGACGTAGTGTGGGACACCCCAACGCTTGATTTGCGTAAGGATGCTGGCGGTGACTGGGTGCGGAAAGCCGAAGATCGGGTTCAGTGGCGCGTCTTGGCGGACTGTCACTTTGACTTCCTATTCTAGTCCTTAAAAATGCGACTTTATCTCTTATCACATCAGTTTGACGCTGTTGCCCTCGCTTTTTCCGCGCGATGTGTGTTGTCCTTAGCATATATGGATTGTTTATACTATAAGCTTCGATATCCGTGTGACTGGATGCGGAGAACTGAAGATCGGGTTCAGTGGCGCGCCTTGGCGGACTGTCAGTCTGACTTAACATTCTAGTCCTTAAAAATGCGACTAGAATTCTTATCAGATCAGTCAGACGCTGTTGCGCTCGCTTTTTCCGCGCGATGTGTTTTGTCCTTAGCATATATCTCGGACGGATCTCGAAGCACAAAGTATATAAACAATCCCTATATTATAATATATGGATTGTTTATACTTTGTGCTTCGAGATCCGTGTCAGCATTTCCATTACCTTTACCTATTGGTGCTTAATTAACACAGAGAAGTAGATAAACACTAATTATTACCTTCCTACCAATACCAACCAATCGATAGCTAATTTTAGATATTTGTTAGTATTATCTACCAATTTTGAACTTTGCTCTTAATTAAACACAACCTTGCCAGAGGTGCTAGAAAATTCCGCGACAATGATTTGACCCTTCGATCGGCGTGACCGGACGCATGCTGTGTACAGCTGAACAAACACATCTGTTGTGTATTTTTTTTTCAAACATTACCTATCTGATAGGGACGTCTATGAGATTTCTGATCAGGTCGCGTAATTACATATGCGGATGCAGAGTATTGCAGAGACATACTGCTCTGCAATGCCGCCGTGTAAGGTGTAGGATACAATAAACACAAAAAATCCAATCTCACTACAGACTGTCTATCTTGCATATGCCGCAACCGTGCCTATGCCGCTAGTGTATAATTCACGTCTCCTCAATTGTATACATTTTATATGAACAGCTTTTGAAGCGGCACTGCCTGTGCCGCTTGTGTATAATTCACGTCTCCCCAATTGTATACATTTAGTATGAACAAATTTTCCGCCGCAACCGTGCCTGTGCCACATGCGTATAATTCACGTCTCGTCAATTGTATACATTTTATATGAACAGCTTTTGAAGCGGCACTGCCTGTGCCGCTTGTGTATAATTCACGTCTCCTCAATTGTATACATTTTGTATGAACAAGTTTTGCGCCGCAACCTTGCCTGGGCCGCTTGTGTATAATTTACGTCTCGTCAATTGTATACATTTTGTATGAACAAGTTCTGCGCTAGCAACCGCGCCTGTGCCGCTTCTGTATAATTCACGCCTAGGCATGCATCAGTATAACAACTCTAATTGTACCACACGTGCATGGCGGTCGCGACATTAATTATAATGGAGGTACATTATCTTCCGCTCACGAACTTCGCCCCGTGAGTAACATTACCTTTGTTTTTCACGTTTATTTGCATGTAATTAAGTATTGTACGATAGCGGTGTCTTTGCCAGCCCCTCTGTGATACCCTCGTCGTATTTACTACAAGTAAAGTAACCAATTAGTTGTGTGTGATACTGATACTATAACGTGTTTATTATTAACGCACTGATATCATTGCATTCCACACTCACAGAACGTAAATATTTTTTGCGTTTAGCTGCGCCTTTGGCCTATGACAACCTGAGGATTGTTGTTGAGTTTTTTCTGATTATCGTAAGCCTGCTCTGTTTCTGATGTCCACCAACCCGTTTTTTCCAACCAAAAGTTTTTATTTTATTAATTTTATACAAGACTGGAGTTTTATTATTGTACATTTTTATATTTAAATCCAATTATGGAACTATAAATTATAAGAAAATTATAACAAGTGCATGCTCAAAATTATTATGTAAAAATATTATCAATGTTGTCAATATAAATGTTATAATGTAACTCTCCATTGTGAATGTTGCTATGCCCTGACAGGGTCTACAATTCATGAACTTATATAAGAACAACGTCTGTATAACCATTGTAGAACGCAATAAATACTTTGACTTTATTGCATACTCTGTTTATTCGCAGATGAAAATGACGGAGATATACGACGTGACGGACGCGGACACGGACGCGGTGCAGTCGCCTAACGAGCGCGACGTGAACAAGCAGCTCCAGTTCGACAACGACTGGTCCGCCGAGCTGTTGGCCGACGACAACGGTAAGCGATACAGTTGCACACCACCATCAGTTCCGCCCACTGACCCCTTGTAGAACTGGGTGCTGTCAAACTAATCATTGTGCCTAGTTGATTTCTGTTACCGCAGATGTAGGATCAAGCAACTATTTCGGGGAAAGACTGACACGGTACCTAATGCCTAAAATCTACAATAACATTGCCTGGCTTAGACAAGGGGAGAAAATGAGTAATGTGTTGTGTGTGTGATGCTAAAAAATAAATTAAAAAATACATTTTTGGACAAAATTTAAATTAGCTTAGGTTAAAATAGTTTAAGAGCGTTTTTCTTGGCAACAAACTGCTTTGCACTGGGGGGTATTTCTCCACCATGAGACTATATTTAGCCTCATGGGGATTCCAAATCATCGAGCTGCACTCCAGTCGACTCCTCACCAGGGCATAGCGCCTTCACTGCCGCCGTACTGCTAGTTGATTTCTGCTACCGCAGATGTAGGATCAATGACGAAACATTTTGTCGCTGACTGAAAATTGACTGGAGTCCTAGACTTGAATCGCTCGCCTCGCTTCGGGCGGTCGATTCTACAAATTTTTCTTCGACATCCGACACAAGAATCAGTAGAATCGACCGCTCGGAGCGAGGAGAGCGATTCTATAATCCTGGCCTGTACGGTCGAAAACATGTGAGGCTAAGCCATAAAACTGTTTAAAAATAACTGCATGTAGATTACCGAGTTTGAAGTTGCCCCTAGAGTTTTAGAGTATCGATTGAGAAACATTTTAAATCAACGCAGCGCCAATACTGCCAACATTAACAACAAAATTCAAATGCCAACAAGATAATTGATGAAATTACATGTTAAGTTTGTCTTACACACTGACTGCTCTCAAACGGTGAAGGAAAACATCGCGAGGAAACCTGCATACGCCGATGAAGAGATTCTCAGGCGCACGTGAAGTCTACCAACCCGCACTGGGCTATCGTGGTGGACTGTAGCCTAGAAAGAGAGGGTAGCCCTGAGCCCCAACAGTGGGGACATATTAACAGGCTGTTGATGATGATTGCAGTTGGGTACGATGGACGATGGGTACGATGGAGTATCTGAAGGATATGATCCGCAAATTTTTTCAATTGAAAACATGTACTAAAAATGTTCTAACAAGATTCCTATTAGAAATATTCTTACAAAAAAATATGTCTGTTTTGAGATTGAAATGCTGTTCCACTTGAATTACAAAGATTACTTGATCTTACAGAACTGGACATGGACGCTATGGATGAAGACGAGTTGGATGACAGGAACATATTCTCTGATCCCGAGAGCGAGTGGATCCGTCGCCGCTCGCTGTCCGGGACCGAGAGCGACGAGCAACCAGAGTCCGACCAGAGAATGGCCGGGAACTGCTACGTGACGTACGCTGAATAACACTTCACCGGTTCAATCATTATTGGTACGGTCGACCGCACGTCAGTGGACCAAAGCCAGCATAAACTGGGGACCAGTAACAGGGTTTTTGTACCTTAATTCGAGCATCAGACTCCATAACCCTAGTATATACAAGCATAAACTAGTATAGTCATATTATTAAGTGTACTTAAGCATCTGTGTATACTAGATTAAGGAGAAAATAAATAAATTTACTTACTTACTTACCAATCGAGCTAACGTTTGGCAAACCTCGGCAAACGCAAACGCGTGGAGCACGGGTTTGGCTTGCGTTTGTAAAGGTTTGCCAAACGTGTGGATGCAGCGTAACGTTTTTGGTTATGATTTGAATTTGACAATATCGTTCAGACTTAACGCGATTGTACCCCAGGTCAGTCAAAATATTTGACGTTCCAAATCAGAAGGGATTTGGTGGCGGCGGACACGAGTTATGTACAGGGCTGTAAACTACATAAATATACCTAACCATAGATCCAAGAACCAACCTCATAGCCCTTAAGGTTATTTTTTTAACATTTTTGTAGTGACCCAATCGTGCGTGTCGTCGTTTAAGTCGTTTTACAAAAATTTAATTACCTCAAAACATAGAGTTAGTATACTAGCTATAGAGCGCGCGCATCGCTCATTGCCCATTGTGCCAAGTGTAAGCAGGTGTTCTATGGACGCTTCTATATTCATTAGGATGTGGCTGTCAGATTTTGGTTTTTGAAAAACGAACTCTATCTAGACTTCACATAAGTCTAGTATTTGAACTTGTTTTTTTGGGTCGCAAAACCCGTTTTAACACTGAGGGTTATAGACTTTTTCTAGATCGTTTGTTTCCGTGAATCGTGTTCACAGCTTGGCACTGCATATTTCACCATGATTACTCCAAATCTAAATAAATACCGGCGAGAGCAACAATCAGCGCTACTGACGTATTGCGACTAGGAGCGTCGCCCCGAAAATTTCTAGACTGTTCAGACCCGTGCTTACAGTTCAGACTTGCTAACCCGCGCTCTATAAAAAAAAAAAAAATGTTCTTTATTTCGGACTTTGTACATCCATATTTATAAATAGCTATAGCTATAGCTTGCATACTTACTCTATGCCACAAAATCTAAATGCTGCAATTAGGTCCCTTTTGATTTGGAATGCCACATATTTTATTGCATAATAATATGAGTAGGTACACTGGGTACATTTAGGCTAGGCAAGCTCAAGGTCAAAGTGTTCCACTGACGTGCGGTTTACTGCACCAGAGCGTGGTTAAGTCAAGGTTGTGGTTGAGAATACACACCACTTTTTAGCTTGATTTAAATGCTTTGAGAAAGTGTAATTACTGAATTTAAAGTTGGTTCTTACAGAGTCAATCTTGGTATGCTATGCTGGCCTGCATCAGCCTTCAAGTATAGAAATCAATTGAGACTTCCATGAAACTGTTGATCAGTCGGTATGAATAGACCATAATTAACTCGCAGCTGCTCGCCCTGATCACATTTTAAATATTTTTTTCTCTATAGAGATAGATGAAATATAGAGATAGAGAAATAATATAAAAATAAAAATATTCTGCAAAGTGAATGAATGAAATTTTTATTTTATTTAAAAACATGGTACCTTACCTTATCTATTCAGTTACCTGACTCGTTAACTACAAAGCTTAAAGCGTGATAGATTATGAATATCAAAATAATTTATGAATGTTGTATGTGTGATATTATTTAGTTGCTAAAAGACGACCAGTTAACAGAGAGTGTTTAAGGTAATAAGAAGTTGCCGTTTTTTCTTACATTTAATTTTGCATGTAATTTTTATAAAACAATAGCTATTAAAAAAACTTTTTTTTCAGAAAGAGACCATCTTTGCTTATGATTTACTGTAGTAAATTTTTCTAATTTATTTATGTTTCATTGAGAAATTAAGATATGCGGCACTTTATTTATTATGTCATACATACAAAATATCGCTTAATTCGGATTCGTTAATAAAAAAATATACGCAAAATAATTTGCATGAAAAATGTAATCTTAATTTTTTTCATGCCAATTGGCAACTTCATAGGTTCTTCTAAACTTGAACCCTCTATGTTAGCTTGGCAAACGATGAAATATAACGAAAACTTTCAGCTTCCTGTGAAATTTAAGAGCGGCTTAAAAGGTTAGTTGCATGGTTTTTCATTAACTTACATAGTTACATTTTTACATTAACTTACATAATTTTTGTAAGAATTAAAAACTACAATGGCAACCCTGGGGTTAAGAGATATTTGTATGGCAACATTGTACCGATCAAAGATAGCATTATATGTGTACTCGTATGAAAGACAAAGACACGTGCAGTTTTGCGAAACAAATGTTTGTGGAAGTCTTCCGTACGTCGCTCTTAAAGTTTAAAGCGGTCCCTACACGATCATGCGGCATGACATGCGTTACGTACTGTCACTCATGCACGACCGTTTAATTGTGATGAACTACGTGCTGGCCGTTAATTGACAATTGTACGTACTCTTAACTGTACTAAGTGATTGATAGCAAGCCTGAGGGTCCATCATGCAGCATGATAATTCACGCAAACGTAACGCATGTCATGCCGCATGATCGTTTAGGGACCGCTTAAGTGAAATGTTTTATAAAAACAAGATTTACAGTTGGGTTTGTTTCTAGTTTGAAAACAAAATACAGGGAATCAGGTCTTTCTAAAGGCTTAAACTAGGTAATAATTAAAATATTGTATTTTAAATATGATGGTTATATCTAAAATTGATGCTTGATGATATTTTATGTATAATGAAACTATATCATATTTATGTACAGTCAGCAACATCCCTAAGTTATCAAAAACTCGGTCGGTACCATCTTAAAAGTTCAATTAGGTCTGTTGCTGACTGGTACTACATTTGAAAATCAGCCATTTTATTGTGTTCTTTTTATCATTTGGTTTTCTTAATTGGCTCTCTTATTTTAGGACTTAGACATTTATATTTAAGTTTAACACCAACGTGGCCTTAAGCATAATGTTACCATGATGTGTCATCAGTTTCCCTCTTTGAAATAACTAGTTAGTATTTAATGTTATTTATTTCTAAGGAGGGGCAATTTAATAAGTATTGTTGTTATTTAATGGTCTCTACTGGTTTTAGAATTAAGGTTTTTATATAACGAGTGTCACAAATAATTTTTAATAAAAATCTAAAAATATTTTTCTGGTTTTATTTCTTAGTAGTTAGATAAGTACCTAACAAACTTAGATTTAAGTTCGCTCAGGTATTTGGACAAGTATATTATATATATAATATTCTGTCAGACAAAACCGCATATAAGTCGAAGCTTGCATTGCAAAATTGTTAGGAAATACGATTATTTGTAAGGACAGCGCTATAACCTGCTGAACGGATTTTTGTGAAACTAGGTACAATGATTGAAGCCTTGAAAAATGATATCCTGTAGAATGAAGTTGCTGGGCGACCGCAAGTAATTTATAAAACTTAAATACTATGTTAGTAGATTGAGAATTTGATAAATATTTGATTTATTTTTGAGCAACAAACATCCAAAGTGTCTGCATTTCATAAACCTAGTAGTCGGATGAATCACAGAGCACAGAATGCGCACGCGTGGGTAGACTGAAAAGAAATAACAAAAATTTGTTTAGTAATAATCAAAGTTCATTAGAATTAGCAAAAGTAGTTTAATTGTGATGTGAAAAACTGTTACTTTCAGTTTGGTATAGTACAATCAAATTTTCAGTTAACATTTACCAAACTTAATTAACCAAACCGATTTGGTTACGTACGACGAAACCGTTTAATCTAATTTAATACAACTCTTCTGCGGTACCGTGCCACATTATCGACTAATAGGTTGCCAAAGCTGTACTCTATGTGCGCGGCGGCGGCACAATTCCAAACTCTGGGATGAATCCAGTCGATATATAAACTATCCCATCATTTATTATCTACACTGGCCGCTGTAGCTCAGAAAAAACTAGACCAAAAGTCATCGCTTCCAATTTCAAAACCATCCTGTCACCAAACATTTTTGAGTATTATTCAACTAAAAATCACTATTTCCTACAAATATTTTTTTCGCGATCGTAAGCGGAGGGCCGCGTCGTTTAGCACGGTTCGGTGTGGCCGGATGGTTTTTTGAAAGTTTACTACATTTTTTTAACATGGTCGGCAAGGGCGAGCCGACTAGCAGTCGCATCTTCAACCAATGCTACCTGAAGTGCTGCAAGCTGCAGAACCTGACGCCTCTGTCGAGTGTAGTTTCCAATGGCAACGGGAAGGCGTTGGACTTCTGTGTGGACAGGATTAAATATCCGGATTGGCCGCCGTTACTGAACGCGCTGAGCTGCGATCTGAGTCTACATTCTGTTTGCATAAAATGCCGGCAGCCAGTCAAAACTGGTAAGACAAGTCAAGAATCGTCGTTATGGTTTAAAGAAGGTTTGTAAAAGGTCGCGGTAGCGTAGTGCGCTCGCCTCACTTAATAGGTAAGTGCATGAGGTCGTAAGTTCAAATTTGGACCGGGCAATGAGTTTTCCGGTACCTACCTACTTATTTCAGAAGGGGGAAGCTCTTTAGAACACGACACGTTAGATACTGAGTTCATAATTTTTTTATAGATAGTACTTGATGGTAGGTTTAACATACCTAAAGCGCTACTTACGAAGATTAGTATTTTTGAAGATATAAATTTTTGAAAAATTTGAGGTTTAGTCACTATGTAGTGTACAGCTATCGCTTTTAAATCAGGTCATCAAAATCTCTTGTGTCGCACCCTCTTCCACGTACTGTCGCTCGCTTCGCTCGCTCCAAGGGTCACCAGTAACCTAACATGCTCGTCGCTCCGCTCCTCGCACCTAACATTCGGGGTGGTCTGACTACATTTCTGGGTAACCTAACAAACCTAAAAAATTAATATCTTTAAAACTACTAATTTTCGTAAGTAGCGCTTTAGGTATGTTAAACCTACCATCAAGTACTATCTATAAAAAAATTATGAACTTGGTATCTAACGTGTCGTGTTCTAAAGACGAGCCTATCAGCCTTTTAACGTCGACTGTAATAGAACCTTCCCCAATGAACGCCACCACACCCAGTCCCTCGCCCTTCGCTTCGATCAGCCACCTTCTTCAGGTCGTCGGTCCACCTGGCGGAGAGGCGTCTCTCGCTGCGCCTGTCACCGTTTCGCGGTCTCCACTCTAGCGGTTCTACGACACCTGCTCACTGCCACTTCAGCTTGCAATTCCTTTGGCTATGTCGGTTCTCTAAAGCATCCATTTCCCACAGTACTAGAACATATAGACTGCGAGCGGCTAGCGAAGACGGTTAACACTCGGGCGGTGATTCTGACCAACTTCATGCTAAGCAACCTGGTGGAAGCCACCTCCCAGCTGCTCTGCAATACTACCCTGCTCACTTCGCTGGCGTTGGAGGGGCTTCCGCTCAAGATACCTTACTTGAACCCCCTGTGCGAGGTAACTTGAACTTAAGTAGGTATCTAGTTACTTAGGAAGATGGCAAAGTGGCCAACTCGTGCTTATGAGGCAATGATTGTATCATGAGAGCAAATGATTTATATTCACACAGCAGCAGCAATATAATAATTACGGTCTCATGGTAAGCGCACTCATTAACCCACATTTGGTTATCAGTCAAAATTGTGCTGCTATACTGAAAAATGTTACAATTGCCCGTTCAAATCGGAACATATGCTGTTCGGTGACAGAAATAGATCACCATCCAGACAGATTCTGCACCAGGCTCCTCCCACCGGATTTGAGTGGCTGTGAGACGCGAAGAAAGTCATCGACCATAACTCGAAATCGGCAATGATGACAGATTCCACTGGATATTTCAGTCTAGCAGTACTAAGAAGACACCTGATGCTAAGTGGCCCATAAACTTGCAGACAATGCAAGCAGTGCTGTTTGGCGACAGAAATACCTATGTAAGAGGATAGGACCTACCAACTCACGTGGATTCTGCGCTAGAGCTCTACCACATTCAGCTTCCTTAAAGAATTCAAATCCCAGGCTGTACTGGCGAACAGCTCACTGCAACACTTATACCTGCCGCGATGCCTGATCGGCGACGCGGGCTGCATGGCCGTCTGCAAGGCGGTGAGGTGTCTTCCCAACATCCTCACTCTGGACCTGTCGGGCTGCGAGTTGACGCCAAGCGGCGCTGGATACATCGCGGAACTAATCAAGGTTGACTAGTTTCTCTGGTGATAACAGAATGCTTAATAGATACGTTAGACGTTTTACATCTAAGAAACCTTTAAAATTTTGCATCAATAATACTTCCATCCAAGTTATTTGATTGTGATAAAAGGGTTAATAGACTAGCATGACTCTGTCTCGCATTTTTCGCAGTTGAAAACTTCAGCATCCAAAGTGAAATCCTGAAGAGGTCACTAAATATTTAAATGCTTAATCCAAATGTAGCCCTGCGACTTGTTAACAATAAGTCTCATTTTCTGGGTGTAAAGAAAGGCACAACATTCAAGTGTCCTAGATAAATTTGGCACCGAAGTCGGGCTAACACATTTGCCCATCGCGGACCCAGTAGCCACTACCACTGTGGCACTGTTCCTCATCATATCAGCCTGTAGACGTCCAACTGCTGGACAAAGGCCTCCCCTAGGGATCTCCACGACGACCAGTCCTGACTGTTCCTCAGATAGCAAAATTTAAAATCTAAAACTTTGGCTCTAACACCAAAACGCAAGCTCATAGGTAATCTCCGATCGCAGTACCAGAAGATCCACCGCTACAGCGAGAACTGGGTGCACACTTTGCGCTACCGGCTACCGGAGCTAGACGCGATGGCGGGGCTCCGCCGGATTTCGGTGTGCTCCAACCCGCAGCTCGGCGACCTGGGCATGAGCAAGCTCATCGAGGTGCTTGCTGACGATTTGTGGATCAAAGGTATCTTGTAACAGGGGGCCAGGTACGCCCGTCCGGCGATATTTCGACCCTATGGGATCTTTTGCCTAAGCTAAAAGATTTAGAAATTAAGAGTCTTATTGTGAAGCCCAGAGGTAAAAGTCTGTACTCCTTAGGGTAAGCTAAAAGCTAAGCAAAAAGGCAGAGGGTCCGCCTGATGGTAAGTGATCACCGTAGCCCATAGACGCCTGCAACACCTGGGAAATTACCAGTGCGTTGCCGACATTCAAGGACTCTTTTCACGCACATCTTGAAGATCCCCATATCCCTGTGAGAAAATGTCAAATTTTCTTAGGAGGCTAGAATACCTGGAGAAACTTTGACCTTTTTGGGATCTCTTGTGTCAAATTAACCCATGGTGCCCCAATCCGCTTTTTGATGGACTTCACTGTGCATGGACAATTCTAATCTTTGGCGTATGAGGGTTTCTCACGTTTTCCTTCATCTCTATACCGTGTGTTGTAGCACTGGACGCGCAAAACTGCGGCCTATCAGAGCAAAGCGTGTCGGCGGTGCTTCACATGATGCAGCTGAACAGCAAGCTGGTGATCCTGGATGTGCGGCACAATGCGGAGGTGTCCCCCGAGTCGCTGGCCAAGGTGCGCGCGGCGCTCAGGGGCAACGAGGGCAGCTTGGGAGCGCAGGTCTGTAGCAACTCCTCAACTCACTAACAAAGTTAGTCCTGGTACTTAATCATACTACTAGTTACTGTATGACTGAATGGACATAAAAAGTCCAGGCAGTTATACTGCTCGGTATGATATACTGGAAACGTGAACAGTTATTGTCCAAGTAGTCATACTATTATGCGGATAGAACAGAATGTTTGACACGTGCGTGACACGCTGACGGAGAATATTGGTCCGTTCTACTTCTGGATATGGCCTTCGTTCCCTTAAGCAATGAATGCCCTACTAAGAGCACACGTGGCATACAAGGAACTCTTGTTAGGTACTTACATTATTTAACACCAGTGTGACAAGCTGGTGTGACGACGAGTCCGTCCTCCAATTTTAGCACTTTGGGTATCTACATAACTACCTATGTTCTAATCTTATTAAAACGTTTGCTTTCAGTATTCATGGCTTGGTAACATCAGTGGGCATTCTACTGAAGGCAGATCTGTTAAATCAGTTGCAGCGAAGTTAGTAATATTCTTCTACCATTTTGCTAAATTCACAAGAAAACAGAAAAATACGTGGAAATTATCCAACACCAATATTTTGAATTGAAAATATGCTTTGCTGTTTGCAGAAACGGTGCAATAAAAGAAAGAATGGCGCCTAGCACGAGGAATGTCCCCAGTAATAAATACGCCAACAAAACTAACGTAGTTAAGAAAGAAAAGTAAGTTTTTACTGACAACTATTATATTAATAAGTGATAGGATTCAGTGAAAACGAACACCTTGACTGCCCGCTGGATAACTCGAAAGATACTGAAGCTATATTTAGCTGTAATCGGAAAATTATAAGCGTTGTATATTTACAAACTATTAGTCATATTTTGCTAACAAAACAATGCGAATAACCAGGGATTACACGGAAATGCTGGAAGAGCAGCTACAGGAGGAGATATCGCACCGGCAGCAGCTGGAGGAGCTCAACTTGCAGCTGGTGGACCAGATGAAGCAGCTCAAGCAGCAGCGGATACGCTTCTGGGCGAATGCCACGTCTTCAGGTGAGGATACTCGTCTTCCTACGCGACGCATGTGTAGTCCGCCAAGCCGCACTGGGTGGACTATAGCCTTAAGACCGTCGTTGAGAGAGTAGACCTGAGCTCCAACATTGGGAAGATTTTAATAGGCTATAGCAACCGCCTGGTTCGGAGTAGATGACATTGGTTTTCCCTAAAAACAACACTCGATAATTATCACCAATTGCGTTCAACCGTTGACGCAGGATTGAGCGAGAAATATCTTTGATGAATTATTAACCGCCGCATGTCGAGGGATCCAGAAATTCAAAGGGGTCAAGCGTGATGTGGTCGATTTGGTTACAGGTTCCGAACAGTCGTTCCAGGCGAGCTCTCGGTCGGGCGACCTGTCGAGCAGCTCGGGCTCCTCCAGCTCCGTGCCCATCGACCAGAACACGCTCTCATACATACAGCAGGCGTTTAAGGACATTTATGCGTTCATAAAGAACAACCAGTGTCATGGGTGAGTGTGCATCGGTCATTACATTAACTCTTGTCGTTGAAAAACAGATTTCTGTTATGGTACTGATGATTTTTGTGACTATGGAAAAGTTACAGGCCTTTGCTAATGCGGGAATTATGTCCATTCTTGAGGAGATGAGAACTTAACTAGCTTTTCATCAATGGTCCTCAATCCACGGACAGAACAGACAAGTAAAGAAAACAGAAAAACAAGGATACAACACCCATTTGGTAGACGCACTAGGCCTGGCATCAGCTTGTATGCATAGCACAACTAGTTATAGATCCCTTCTACTGTTTGTCACTATCAACTTCAATATCATTTTATAGACAATGTCTGCATGAGAAGTCGAAATCGAAAGAAACCGCCAAACAGCCAACAGAAACGTTGAAAGAAGTGACCGAGGCAGAGGAGATAATGGAGAGCGAGTTGCGCATCGACATAGCGCCGAAGAAGGCGCACAGCACGCACGTGAAGCTGGCAAGCAACCATAAGATGAACAAGACTACCAAGTCGGCGCACTTGCTCGGCGATTTGCAGCTTAGGGATAATGTGGAAATGGTAAAGCCTAAACCAGACTCACAGCGAGAAGCCCCGAGAAAACCCGAGAAACGTGAATGTGAATAGTTTTTCGGCGTCTCGTTCTCGCTCTCACCTCTTACAAACTGTCATACTCACTTACTCGAGGTTTCTCGCCGAGACTTCTCGCCGAGAGTCTGGATGAGGTATAAGAAATGTATTCTACTTGAAGTACAGCTATAGCTAGCTTCTTTTAAATCTTTATTCTAAGAGCTGTGTTCAATGCGACTATGTCGCTACTATAGGTCCATAGTTTAACAATATAATACATTTGTACCTAACGTTGAACTGACATAAGATATCAGTCATAGGCAATACGGAGTATACCATACAGCTTTGCTCTTACTATGGCCTCAACACTTCTCGCAAGGAAGGGTACCGAGGCAAACAGGAACACAGAGGGGAGTCGCAATACTCAGTGTCAAAAGTGCGAAACCACCGGTCATGCGCCGAATCGATGTGCACAAAACTCCCGTTGCAGGAATCCGTGCACAGATTTCCCACCCAAGTCTTAAGAATATCCCAAAGGTCATGTGTATACTTATTTGTTCTTGTTCCAGATACCGGATATGATTGAGCGACAAATGGGCGACACCGGTGACGCGCACGGCGACGAGCAAAATGTTGTAGAAGACATGATTGCGATGCAAATAAAGCTCAATAAGGTATGAGCTCGTTGTTATGGGGTTTACCTGTGATAAAACTCTATAAGATCCATCGGCAGTTAGATACTTAAAGAAATCTTCATGTTTATCATCATTTGTTAGTAGCACAACGTCACTTAGGCCCGACCTCTCACATTTATGCGAACGGTACTGTCGCGCCATGACGCGAGCGGGCGGGCGAGGTAGGGCAGCGGGAGGCGTAGGCCAAGGCGAAGCGACTCGTTTCAGTTGTCGGGTAGTATTTACGGAAGCCAGCCTGGAAAACGGCTCATTCTGAATGTTCTCCCCGCAGAATAGTTTATACGAGAAGAGCAGCTCATGCAGTAGCGTGGTGAGCGACTCGTCGGAGACGCTGGTGTGCTCGGCGCGCGGCACGCAGCGGTCGCTGCGCGGCGCGGTCGCGGTCCCGGTCGCGGTCGCGATCAACCCGCGCGACGCGCTATACTCCTCATCCGACGAGGACAGCGCGTGATGACGTTTTGTAGAGGTTTATTTTTATGAACAAACGTGAAGATTAAAGGATTTTTTGTCGTAATGTTCAGTTTTAATTTGCGGTCTGAGTCTGAAGTGGCCAGCGGACAGGCCCGCTTGTTGGTGAGCGGCCACTGTCGCCCGAACCCGCAGACCCTCGTCACGAAATACCTATGCAGTGGACGTCAAAAGCAGACAAAACAAGAGTCGATATACCCCTTTCTTGATGAAGACATCAAAACGAAATACTTACCTCTTGTGTTGATTGTTGTTTTACCAGAAATAGGTGGATTGGAATTAATTTTAAAAACAAACCCAATACAGGGAAAGAAAGCATTTTTGCTACATCAATCTTAGTCATCGACATAACCATTTTTAAAAGTTTTAGGAAACTTGAATTTTTACAAACACAGCATCATGTTTATCCGGTCTATTCTCAGTAGTTCTATTGTCAGTTCAATTGTAAGCGTATCCCAGATACCGCAGGCCGCAGCTTCAATATGCAAACGCAGGCCGCGCGTGTCTGAAGGCTCACATATTGCTTTTGGAATACAACAGGCCGTCACCGCCACCGCCACCGCAGGCCGGGTGTGTCTGTGATACACTTCTATCGCGGTGAGCAGTAGAACTGTCTGGATAATTTTTGTCCATTTTATTAGAGCGTCAGTGGCGTCGTGGATAAGACGCGGCCGATCATATCGACGGAATTCGATCCCCGGCTGGATCATGTACCAATGGGTTTTTTCTCGAAACTTAAGTACATTTACTGACTGCTCTCAAACGGTGAAGGAAAACATCGTGAGGAAACCTGCATACGCCGAAGTAGAAATTCTTAGGCGCATGTGAAGTCCACCAACCCGCACTGAGCTAGCGTGGTGGACTATAGCCCTAACACCCTCGTTGCGAGGGTAGGCCTGAGCCTCAGCAGTGGGGACATGTTAATAGGCTGTTGATGATGATGATTCTATCATAGAACTGATAGTAGAACTAGATGGACTTGTGGCGGAATCTTTCCGCACAACTTTACTTTAATTAGTACTAGGCTGTATGGCTACTGTTGCCTACGTTTATTATAAGCTAATTAAAACTATCTCACTTGCGCAGGCGAGCTCTCCCTCTCTCACAGCACTCTCTGTCTTCTTCCGCTCGAGACTCGCCCGCGCATGGTCGCAAATTTGTTTGTTAAACCTAACGCTATAATTAATGTACTTACAGTGTTTGCATTAATATATATTTACAATTATCCAACGATCCAGTCGTTTAATTCAAGAACAGGCGCCCCAATGCGCCAAAGACCAATCCATTCTAAAGTCCCCTAGTAAAAATTTAAATAACTTCCAACAAACATTACAATACTTTATTATAACTACAAAATATAAACTAGTATGCATTACCTAACTCTTCTTCTTTGTGTCGCTTATTTCCACATTCTTCTGCTGCAACTTGGCGATCATCACCTTCTCTTTGGCCTCCATCTTGGCTTTCTTCTCCAGTTTCTTCTGCTCCTTCTCCCGCTTGGCGAGCATCTCCTGGAACCGTTCGTCGCGAGGGTCCAGCTTAAAGCCGAAGTGTAGGCGGACCTCCTCCACTAGCCGTTCCTTCTTGTCCTGCAATACAGAATAGATATCAATACGCTGTCAAACACTGCTGGCACAACTTTGGAACTCCAAAAAAATAGCTTTTCTTGGTGGAGTCATTTAATTTTCCAGCTAGTCCTTATAGATGCTTGGTTCCTGCACTGACTCCACGAAAGCAGGAATTTTATGCAAATGTTTCTGGTAATCTGCCTCTGTAAAGCATGAACAAGCAAAAAGAATAGATATTTTAACTCTCTAGAGATCTTTGTTCAAGCCAGCATACTAGGATAGCTGCTTGCCAAGAAAATGAGACAAATGGATCCTGACCCCTCTCAGCATCAAGCAAGCCTCATTCACTTAAGGCCGTCGGTTTCTGATTGCTGCTGCCATAACTTGGCTGGTCTGTTCATTTAGTACCAACCCACCTTTGCCTTCTGAGCCTCAGTTATTTTCTTATAAATCTTATCATTAAGCTCTTTCTTCCATTGCTCGAGTTTCTCGAATTTGGCAGCCACTTCGTTGTCCCGTTCCTGTATCTTCTGTCTTTCCTCTCTTCTCCTCTGCGCTGCAGTGTCCATCATTTCTCTGATGGAGAATGGATATGCAACAGATTCATATTCTACTCGTTCTTCTATCTCTTTCTTTGAAGGCCAGCATAGACCTAAAAATAATGAGCTACATGAAAAAAAAAATTACTACGTTTTTATACTATCATTACAGAATTGCACATTGCAGATCCTCTGCCAAGGCTTTGGAGAGATGTGTATGGCAAAAGATGGGTCAGTGTGGACAAAAGGGGGCGGAATAAAAAAAACTTTGAAAAATTTCACTTTTTTGGAATCCGACGCTGCCCTGCCCGTGGAAGTGATTTCTGGTGATTTCTGAATATTTTCAAAAAAAATTTCCTTGGCGCCCCCCTTTGTCCACTCCAACCCAATGCATAGGTACCTACCATCAGATTATTTGCATTTCCTACGTGTTACAGAAATAAAACCAAAATCTTACTTGGGTTGACACCGCTCGCAATTCCATACTTCCCGTATATTTTCCTATTATACTTTACGGTCAAGTGAGCAATCATTTTCGGCTCGTCGTGCGGCCGTCGGCCGTGCATAACGTTGTAGTGTGCCGCAGACAGACCGGACTTGTTCCTTCTCCTCTCGATCTCAGCTTCCTTGAGCCGGGCATCATCAGAGTCGTCGATCACGACCTGGTCGTTCTGTTCTATGACTTCGGACGAAGTTGTGGCGAAACGGTAAAGACTGGCTATGAGATTAGGCTTTAGACATTTTGTTCTTAAGCATAGGTTCATTTTAATTTATTTTCCCAGCTAGTTTAGTTTAAATACAAACAAAAACAAAAGATTGATTGATCTACCAGAGGGTTTTTAGGTTAGAAAGTAGTTCAGACAGAACTTTATTTATTCGTTCCGGTAACTGCGCAAATGAAAATGAGCAACAGAGACAACGTTATGTTGTTTATTCTCAGTGTTGTGTTCTGAGCAAAGAAATCGGAATAGCATAGAAATAGTCCTAAAAAAGGAACAGAATATATCATTTTGTACTCTTTTCACATACAGCGTTGTAAAGGTGTTAGAAAGTGATGCGTATACCTTAGTACTTTCGTAATTTAGAAGGTTGTCACTAGATAGTCACTGTCATTTTTAATGCTAGAGATGTTATGGTGTCGACACTAGTGTCGATAAATAAAAAGTACTTGCGAAATCTATATCTATTCTATATCTATTATATAATATTCTTTATATTTTAAAAAACAAAGTTTTGTTAATTACAACATTTATAACTCAAGAACGGATTAACGGATTTTAATGCAACTTAGTACAGTGACAGCTCCTGGAAGAACTTAAAGGCCACTTTTTACGGCGGTAAACTGTTCCCATTCTAATTTATTATTTTGTATAGATAGACTACATTTCTGTATGTAGGTCTGTTAAATCTATTCCTTCCTTTGTACGTAGACAAACTGCCACTGTCTTTTTGGCTTTTAACAGCACAGCTAGTATTATTTTAAAATAAAGATACAGATTGAAAATAATGGTATTTATGTAAAATAATTGTTTTTTACAATACTGTATTATATTTCATTAAATAGGTACATAAACCCTGACATTACGTACGAGTTGCTGCGAAATCATTAGTTGTTAAAATATAAACCGAACATAAAATCTCTATAAGAACTGTAGGAAATATAAATAATATAATAAAAAAGAAATATAGTTTTCAAAAATATGTTACCACTACCGAAATCGCAATGTCACACACATTAAAAAATTCTGTTAAAAAGTTATATGCAAACTATAAGGGTTCCTTGTTTTTACTTCGGAAACCAAAAAACGATAGGGAAAGATGTACAGGGTCCTGTTTCTGTCACTTCCGTTGGTATGCAATCCTGAAATTAGTTTTTGTTTTATGATAATGAATAAATTTTCTGACAACTACATACCTACTAACATAATATTAAAGTGATAGGTAACTTATCATTCATCATCATCATCATATCAGCCTGTAGACGTCCACTGTTGGACAAAGGCCTCCCCCAAGGATCTCCACGACGACCGGTCCTGCGCTAACCTCATCCAGCTGGGTCCCGCGACCTTCACCAGATCGTCGGTCCACCTTGTGGGAGGCCTGCCTACACTGCGACTTCCGATACGTGGTCGCCACTCGAGAACCTTTCTGCCCCAACGGCCGTCAGTTCTACGAGCGATGTGCCCAGCCCACTGCCACTTCAGCTTCGCAATTCTTTGAGCTATGTCGGTGACCTTGGTTCTCTTGCGGATCTCATTTCTGATTCGATCTCGCAGGGAAACTCCGAGCATAGCTCTCTCCATTGCCCTCTGGGTGACCTTGAGCCTTCTTATGAGGCCCATAGTGAGGGACCACGTCTCGGTACCATATGTCATCACTGGCAACAAATGTTGCCAGGGCCAGTGGTCGTCATTATCATCTTATTTCTATCGACTTATCATTATCATCAGGTTATTTTAGTCTCCACTGCTGCAGAACGACCCTCTCTTAGGTACCCACCAGAGGCATTCTCTATAATGCAAAAAAAACCTTAATGATAATTTAATTTGAATAACCATGTCATGTGATTCATCCATAATAAATAATGTAGGAACAGCATTTTCATGAAGTCGTCTCCATTTCATAGTTTTACTAGAAGTAAATGAATCTAAAGTAAAATGTTTGGAGCAAATATGACTATGCTTTTGTGGAGTCCAGTTTTGTCTACCAATTCGATTAATCCATTTTTTTTTTCATATCCTCTTTAGGAAATCTGTAAAATAAAAGTATCGACAACACTATTTACATCACTACGCATGATCAACGTAACCTCAAACCAGATATCAAATAATCGTTTAAACTTCCTCTGAAACAGTTTTAAGGTCATGTTTTCACTATAATGTGATTCACCAACATTAGTAGAGCATTTGTATTCGCATAATCGGCTCACGTTCGACAAATAATTTTGCAAAACTTATTATGGAAGGTCAATAGTTCTTGTTCATTTTCTTTTCTTGATGAGTGGGACTTGCAGCCTGGTATAACACAAGCCATTGTTGCACAGACTTCATATAAATCACTATTTGTAGATATACAAATAATTCAGTTAATCTACACACAGAAATATCAATAAAATACATAAAATATCACCGTGACTTTACGAAATCAAAACAAACGCAGAGACAATTAATACGCGACTAAGGCAAATAGCCATTAAAGTAGCTGCAAGATTTACAGATTAAAGTGTTACCGAATTTTATCGGATAGGAAAGTCGACCAAAATAACCAAGTGACAGTTCATTTAATGACATGCAAAAAAAATGAAACAAAGAGTGCATTATTTATCTCATTCCCACATTCTTAAAATACAATTAGATGGAACGAAACCTATGCATGTTACTGAATTCAACTTTTAGGATTCCTTCTATGCTATTCCGATTTCTTTGGTTCTGAGGTTGTGTTCATCGTTTGTCTCTTTTGTGTATAGCTTAAGATAGAACTTTAAAAATAAATAAAAAACATTTTGACATTCAACCATAGAGTACTTAAATGACTTGAGTTCGCTTTTTTTGCAGCGCATTTGGATCATTTATACAAATATGAGGAATATAGCGCTATTGATCAGAGCCTCAGATCAGAGCAGATTGAATTTATTAATCTGACTCAGATTAATCTGAGCAGATGAGTATGATTTGTCACGTACGATTATAACATTAGTAGCACATAATGTGCAATTAAATCGTGATTTGTGCCTCCCTCGTTGTGCCGAATTGTCATTGAAAACCAAAGGAGCCCTGGACTTGTTTGTTTCCAGCTGGCCGTAAAACCTTTTAAAATAAATCTCTGTAGTCTGTGGCCGTGATCGACATTACGATTTACTTTATTTTTCCAGGAATTCATTATTTTACCTGTAAACATGGATGATTTCGGTGATAATTTCGTCCAACCCGACATTGACCCAGCGGCGGAGTTCCTGGCACGTGAACAGAACCAGCTGGCCGGTTTAGAAGACGATTTGGAAACCAGTGCTCCGCCCCCCATTTCCTCCACTACCAATGGCTTGGATGACTTCGTTGGTACGTTATTCTTCGCTGTGGTCTTCTCTACATTGAATTGAGGTTGAGGGTAGCCATGACATTCTTCAAATTGTTATGACTGTCGAATTGACTTATCCACTTACCCCTAATAATCACAAAAAAGTTGTTTACTTATAAACCGATCAAAGTTGCCCCATTGTGTATTTTCCACTACGTGAAATTGGGTCAGTGTGAACAAAAGGGGGCGCAATGAAAAAAACTTAGAAAAATTTCACTTCTCACAAAAAAAAATATAATAATCTTTGTTTAATAAAACCATTGTAAAATTATAAAAAGCTAATTAATAATAATATTCCCCAAATGTAGAAGTCCCGAGCGCATCAGCATTTGACGCCAACGGTCTGATAGAGGAGGAGCCGACACCAGCACAGGTGTTCCGGCAAGAGCGGGAGGAGCCGGAGAAGATTAGAATATGGCGTGAGGAGCAGAAGAAGAGGTTGGAGGAGAAAGGTAAAAATGTAGAGACAACAAGTAAAGTAAATTTCACACCAAAATAATTATTTGACAAATAAACATATAGTTGCTGCTACACAGATAATATTTAATTCCTCAATAATCTTATTCATAATAATTGTTGTCACAATAATATGCTTCCTTTTAGTTAATTTCACTGAGAAATTCTTGCTTTATAACAGTTAATTTAAAGAAAATCGAATTTATGACTTGCAAAATTCAATGATTATTTTACAAATTATGAATTTTTTTACTAGTTATTTTTTTTACAAGTTATAATTTTTGAATATTCATCAGTCTTGGTAAGATTGACGTCAGATTGATGGTGTTGTTGGTGGTTGTGAACCTATTACATTAGAATCGGTTTTTTAACCGGTATTTATGAATTACAATGGAGCCTCTTTAACTCGAACTTCAAGGGAAAAGTTACAAATTTCAAGTTAACGAATCTTTGACTTATCGAGGACTTTGAGATAAGTAGTTTTTAAACTGTCAATTTCGACTTTAGAATCATAATGTATGATACTTCATGTTGTAGAGTCATGAGAAAATAAAAATTCGACTTGTGATTTATTTTAATGAAAAAGAATCAACATAAATTATGCAAATTCAGCATGAATGTATGTAAGGCTTTTGTATTAAAAGAAATCTGTAATTTTCTTTTGAGTCAAGGAATTTACACATTTGTCAATTGCAGTTTCAATTGCATACAAGGCATTAAATATGTTGTCGTCAACGTCACTACATCTTTCAATGAAAGTGCGTAACTGTGAAACAGCGGATTTTGCTTGTTTTGCAGATATTGGCGTTTCAGACGGAATTGGGTCTTCATCAACCTCTTCAGTTTTATCAATTTTATTCACCATGTCTATTATTTCAGTTTTAGTCTGTATTCCAGTTGTAGCTATGTCATCGTCATATCCCACATAATATTGCAGCTCAGTTTTCCTTTCTTCACACACTTCACTACTGACACTTGCGGTTTCACCGCAAATTTTTTTAAACGCCAGTTCATGACGCCTTTTAAATCTACATAGCCAGCCATTGCTGGCTCGAAAAGTATTGTGTCCCAGCGATTTTGCGATTTCTTCAGCTTTTTCTCGTAAAATAGGTCCACTAATGCATATGTTTCTATCACGATACTGTTTATACCACGTTATTAAACATTGTTCTACATCAGGAAATTCTGCCGTTCGTTGTCTCTTGTGGGATAAGTTTTTACCGCATTCATATTTCAGCATTATATCAGCTCCATTTTTATTATTATAGTTGATAAAGTGCTTGCTGGTAATGAGTATTGAGCGGCCACGTCTTTTTTCTTCATGCCACTTTTTACGGCGGTGATCACGCAAACTTTTTCACGCAGTGACAATGTTTTCAATTTCCGTTTGCTAGTCATTTTGTTGATTTTAAAATTTCTTAATCTTGAACCAAGGTTCTATGTAGACAGCACAAGAAGTAATGAATGACACTCTCAACGAAGCAAATAAACATTTGGTGAGCAGATGTACGCCAAAAAGTAAACAAAGAGCCCCGCGAGCTACTGATTTCTTGGAATTGGATAATGACGACGGACGAAACGTTTAACAATTCAAATATTACTTCGAGATAAAGAGTCATGGGAAGAATTTCGATTTACAGAGGCCGCAAATTTTTACATTGCTTCTTAGAGTTAAAGGGTCCGCTTGATTTGTAGTTCGAGTGATATGTGTGAATAGTACATAGACATCATATACATAGAAATCATATTCACTTGGAGTTATAGCGTCTAAATAATTCGAGTCATAGAGTAGTAGTAACCAGTAGTAATAGTAACCGGCGTCTATTGAATAAATAGGTAACCAGAAGAATAACAACCACATGTATGCCCTGGTACCTTCTATGAATTATTACTTCCAGTTGTGGTTCGAAAAGGCTTTGCCTAAGTACCTCTGAATTTACAATACAATATACAGGTGCACAATTTAGATGCCTGCAATGAACTAAACAATGCAAAAAGTTTTGAGTGCTAAGACCATAAAAAAATTATCCGTCACGCCGTCCCGGCCCCAACTTTATCAAAAATAAAAAGCTTTTTATTCCAAGTGTTTAGATAACTTTGCCTAGTATTTATATTTATTAGTACTAGTGTTTAAATTGATCCCTTTTGGGTGTAAGCCTCCCCCACCTTTTTCCATTTCTCTCTCCGCGCCAAGACTCCACCAGTTCTTGCCAGCAACGAAAAAACAAAAATAAATTTGAATCATTAAAAATCTGTACCGGCCCCACTAAGCAAGGTACTTTGTTATACGTTTTAGATGCGGAGGAAGAGCGTAAGAAGGATGAAATGCTACGGGTGGCCAAGAAGGAGTTAGAGGACTGGTACAAGACACACGAGGAGCAAATAGCCAAGACCAAGGCGGCCAACAGGTAAGGCCAGAAAAACGTCTACGATCAAGTCCTTTTCCTGAAATGAACCATCCAATGAATGCCTCCCAACACCATAGTAAAATGGCAATGGTTTACCCGAAAGGTTATTTTTTGCAATTTACTTATAGATTACCTATTTCTAGTGTATCTACTCGTATAATAGAAATATTAGTAGTTGTATTAACACACGGAATTTCTTGACGACTGAATGAATATAGTTACAAATTCCATATTAGACTTTCGTGCTTTGAATTCATAATTATATACGGGTCTTACACACGACTTACGACGAACTTGTTCGTGTGTAAGACCCGTATATAATTATAGTTACAAATTGTTTGCACATCGCTGACAGTGTTTATGGTGTATGCGTGCTTATGCGAGATAGTGTGCTACATAGAGATGTCCAAAAACTTGAAAGTTTGATTCGGTTGATCAAATCAATGAACCATTTCTTGAAATTGAATGAGCGTCTCTAGTGAACCCCCACACAGCTCCCCCTTTGACACCTAAAATTAGTCATTTCATTGCGCAGAAATCAGCCAAGTTCACACAGCCGCCATTAAACTCCACGGCGACTATAGTTTCTTTTATTTCTTACCTACTGGACTAATTTGACTTGTGTTTTCTTTTCAATGCTGTCAGGGAGTCTGCTAAGTGAGTATTGTAAATATTTTCAAAATTATGGGAGGAATTACTAATAACGGTTGGTTTTTGGTGAAATGTACTCTATGCCAAATTGGGTTATTCACAGTTTGTTTGTGGCAGGGAATTTTTGTTTAATTGTAATTTATCAACATTATCATTTGTTGTTATTGTTATCAGATTTAAAACAGGATTCACAAGTTGTAAACTAACAATGGTTTCATTTGTCTTCAAGTCTTTTCACATTTACGGTCCGATTTTTTAAACTGTCACAAACACTCCAGCCCCCATCGTGCGCGTCATCGTGGGAAAGACGCGGTCTGTCATGTCGAGAGGTCAGAGTTCGATCCCCGGGCGGGCCATGTACCAAATTTCAGGGTTTTTCTCGTAACTAAAATATATTTACTGACTGCTTTCAAACGGTGAAGGAAAACATCGTGAGGAAACCTGCATACGCCGAAGACGAAATTCTTAAGCGCATGTGAAGCTCGCATTGGGCTAGCGTGGTGGATTATATCCCTAACGCCCTCGTTGAGAGGGTAGGCCTGAGCCCCAACAGTGGGGACATGTTAATTTGCTGTTGATTTCATTTGAACATATCATTTGTTAATATTGATATCAGATTTAAAACAGGATTTAAGTACATAAAAATTGTAAAAATATATTTTCATTTGTCTTCAAGTCTTTTCTCATTACGTTTTACTACTTTACAATCCTACAAATTTTATAAAGGCAAAAGTTTGTAAGGTTTGAATGTTTGGATCTTTGTTACACTGTAACGGCTAAACGGATTTTGGTGACACTTGGTACAGTGATAGCTTATATCCTGGAATAACTTAGGCTACTTTTTACCGCGATAAACTCTTCCCGCGGGAAAAAACTTACTCCACGCGGGCAACAGCTAGTCATATATATTATTCTATTGTTGTGTGTTCTAATTGTTATTTATTATCTATGTTGATTAATATATCTGAATGTTTCCACTGTAAAGGAGGAAATAAATATCTTGACCAAAGCCTATAAAAATAGGATAAGTAACCACCGAAATAGACTGGCATCATCTCTGCTCGAACCTCTCCAAATAAAGCGTCTGAAGCGGTCCCATACTTGGGATAACGCATAGTCATTTCATGAAGGGAACCCAACAATGCCTACCACGCCACTAACAGACAAATAAAATAACTGCTTATGGTCTGATGACCGATCGCAAGTTGGCAGAATGTCATAGGAAAAAAAAACTATGTTGATTAATTGTGTACCCAGGAATGCGGAGCGTGCGCTGGCGCGCGGGTCTGAGGGCAGCACGGAGGAGGGCGGCGAGTGGACGCGCGTGGCGGAGCTGTGCGACTTCGGGCCGCGGCGCGGGCGCGACGTGGCGCGCCTGCGCTCCATCGTGCTGCAGCTCAAGCAGGCCGGCGTGCGGCCCAGCCACCCGCCCAGACCCACCAAAGTGTGAGTCACTAAACGTCATTGGGATTCCACGATTCTCCACTTTCAAAGCGTGCAGCTTGTTAGGACTAGATCTCGAAATATCCTATGCCCGTTATTATGACTCAATCTCTAAAAGATTTTTCCCAAAATGCCTGTTAATCTATCTATACTAATATTATAAAGAGGAAAGAGTAGTATTTTGGTGTGTGTATATTTGTAATGAATAAACTCAAAAACTATTGTGCCGATTTCCAAAATTTTTTCACCATTGGAAAGCTACATTCACCCTGAGTGACATAGGCTATATTTATTGGTAGAATAGTTTAGGGATCCTTATTAAAACTTATGTAACGTAACCCAAGGTGTGAAAAAAGTGCCCTAAAACGTCTTTCGTCGCATGCGCTGCCACAGAATACATAATGCGCTGCGGAAACTATTGATGATAGAACAAAAGAATTAAAGAACATATCAATATCTACAAATTTAATGTCCACCCGTGCGAAGCCGGGACGAGCCGCTAGTCAAATAATAACAATAAATAAATGGTCTGCATTATGTATGCATTTGAATAGATTTTTATTACAATACCTGAAAATAAGTATGTGGAATGTAAATATCGCTATTTCGGATTTCAGGCTTTTTTGGGAGTCTTTTTGATATTTTAGTCATAACGGGCATAGGGTACTTCGAGATTCACAAGCCGCAAAGATGTCGATAATCATGTCGATTCGGCTGTGCACTAACTAAATATAAATTTTAGGATCTTGTGCTCTTTCTTTTACTATAAGAATAAGAAAAGGATGTCATGAATTTTAGAACTGTCAAATTAGTTTATGTCCTGTCAGAGATAAGAAAATGTACCCGGCTTCTAAAAAAAATCCCTATCTGACAGGACTGAACTAATTTGACAGTTCTAAAATTCCTGTTGTTTCCATATTGGCCGTAAAAACCATTAAAAACAAACAACAACCATCTCTTAGATAAAAGAGCACAAGAGGCTAAAAATTAGCTAAAGCGTGCTCCGAATCAACACGATTATTATATCTACTATTGGAGAAGGTGAAGCTCGCGGCAGATCACCAGCTAGGTGATGCGACCAGAGGACCAGATGAGAGGCTCTTCGCCACCCGCTACTAACTGCGTGGTCACCGGTCACGGTCCTCAGAATTCAGTGACCGCATCGTCTATAAATCACCGATAAATTAGGGATTAATTTTAAATGAAACAATAGGTACTTAACAATAATTATGTATTAACAGAAAAATCCGAATATGGAAACTTTGATCTATATATATATGCATATTTTTGTTTAAACTCATTAAATTTTGTCTTTTTTGTCAACTTTTCAAGAAAAAAAAATTTCAATTTATTTTTCCATAAATATTTGAGAAGGGTCGGACCTAAATCGTGAGGGCCACTTTTATTAGGTAGGGCAAAACTTAAAATATATTGAACAGATGATCTAGAAGTTAATTGTAGTTGTGGACATTAAATTAAAAGATAATAGTAGTCTTTTCTAAATACGATACATAATTGTTAAGACTAAATAAATTATAATCTTAGATTGCTATTAATAAATTGAGCTATAAAATAATGTAATTGTAGTGATATATGAGTAATTGTTCGATAGTGCAATTATTTAGTTAACTACCTACTTAAATTATTTGTTTTGTCCGCAGAGCATGAGTCAACCCTGGGGAGAATAATTAATTTACCAGAATTATTCGTAAGTTATATTGTAAACATCAGTCTCAGTGTTTAATCACATTTAAAACTTACATCATAAATATAATAACCTCTAGAATCTAGAGTCTAGAAATTGTTATGTATACTTAGCATAATGCTGAAATTATTTTAAACTGGAATGTAAGTACTGAGATGGAACTGTTATTTATTGAAATTTCTAATATTTTGTAATGTTTAATATTGGCTTCATTGGAAATACTAATTTACGCCATTTTTATTTGATTATAGTATTATTACATCATTCCAATATGTCTTTAATTTTACTATATTTTTCTTTGAGTGACGAGCCTCTCTGAAACAAAGGGGCAGCTCCCTCGATGGAGGGGTCCCTCTGCACGACAGGGTCCCAGCACTGTGCGCTTTTCGCGTTCTTTTCTGCTGCGCACGTGCAAAATGTGGAATGACCTTCCCTCTGACGCTTTTCCACAGCGCTATGATATGGGGTCCTTCAAGAAGAGAGTCAAAAGAGCTCCAACCAAGGCCGGCAACGCACCAGCACCCCCCGGGTGTTGCTGGTGTCTATAGGCGGCGGTGACCTCTTAACATCAGGACCCGCCTGCTTGTTGCCCCCGTAGCAATAATAAAATAAAAAAAGAGCATGGACCACATCTGCTTAAAGTCGCAAAGACTGATTGCAGATCAACTGAGAATTTTTTTTTCTTTGGCTATAATTTTAAATCCCTTGCTATGTCTATGTGCTTTCTTTTATATATTTTCTCTACAAGTTGCAAAAGCAAGTACACTAGACTTATGACTAAAAGAAACGGCCACACCCCACTAGTGAGGTAGCTGTGCAATTGCTGACCTAAAGTTTTATTATTATTTAAAGAAATCTTGTTGTAAACGACTTCTATTCGTCGTGTTACATCCATCCAACTATACATATTCCTCACCATTTTATTGCATTCATATGGACAAAGTATTTTGCCTCTTCTCAAATCGATTATTGCTAGTTCGATACCATCAACTAAACTTGCAACATTTGGTTCTGTCAAGTAAATCATACTATCTGGTAGAACTTCAGGTATCCCGCCGACTTTGGTTGATACAACCTTCAGCCCACAGGATGCCGCCTCTACGATGGCCATGCAATATGCTTCTGTTAGAGACGTGTTTAAGAATATATCTCCTTTCACCAGCACATTTCTAACTTCGGAGTGCTTGAGACTGCCTAACAAAGTGACACAGTGCTGAAATCCTTTTCTTTCTCGTACTTCTTGCAGCAGCCACATTTTAGGCCCGTCCCCGCCGATGATAAACTTTATATTTGGATACCGTGGACACATATCTGCTATCACAGCGGCCATTAGGTCCACACCTTTTCTGTATACCAATCTAGACACTATAACTATAGTTATCGAATTTGGATCTCTTTGGCTTGGGTCAGGAGTAAAACTATACGCGTCAACAGCGTTTGGTATAACGGATACCTTGTGGGCTCTGACTTTGGCTCTTAACACTGTATTTTCTTTGCCCGTGTGTGAAACACAGATGCAGTGATCACACTCACATAGACACATTTGTAGATACTTATTCGTCAGAACTGCTGACATATCGGCGAAGCCAAATAAACTGTGGTCTGTGAAAACAGTTTTCAAGCCCATCAACTTTCCGATGATAGATACTTCGTGGCCTAAAACACTGAATGCTGAATGTCCGTGCACGATTTCAATACGTTCTCGTATTAAAATGTATCGTACCAAAGCTACATTGCAAATCATGGTTGGGAGAGCGCACTGAGCGTAAAATACTCTGATAGGCAAGTAGTAAACCTTTAACCCTGCTGTCAAGTATCGGACACCGATTCGCTGGCCGTAACAGTGCGTGATGACTACAACTTTGTGACCGCGTTTGATTAAACACTGTGAAAGGTTATAAATATGCTCTTCCACGCCTCCCGTGTTCGGATAGAAGAAGTCTGAGGCCATGCAGATTACGTGGCGCTTTCTCCTACCTTTAGAAAGCTCCTGGAAAGATAATATTTGTAAGATAAGTTCAATGTTTCAACATTTATTTACAAACTTTCAGAAGGTTCTGATTTTCTACTTTACATACCGTTGGAACGTTCATGTTTCTAGGTTTATTTATTTTAAAATTCATCTAATTAATCGTTGTACTTTTCAAAATATCAAGAATTTTCTAAAAATACCATCTTCCCTTCTTTCCCTGATAAACTGTCAGCTGCGTTTTTTAGTAGGTGCCAGTGCCACTGAGCATTTTAATCTCACTCTCTACGAATAGTTGCGTTGCGCTTTGCGTTATAGTGGTAAAGAGACTCATTTTATCAAAACAAAGATTTTTTTTTTTTTTTTTTTTTTTTTTTTTTTTAATGGCAATCGTCCGGTTTGGACATTGTGCCAGTGTCACGTCAATTTTATATTAAATAAATATTTCGGCGTTTAAATTTTGAATTTTGTTTTTATTTACATCGATCAGAAAAGTTGTTAGTTTAAGTTAGTAGTTATAAGGTTAGTACAAGCATGTAAAGGTAGTTAGTAAGTATTGTTAATAATAAAATAAAAAAATTATTATGTGCAAATAAAAGTAGGTACCTACTACCTTACCTATTTATAATTTAAGATCATTTTTGATGCAGAAGTCTGCTAAAATTTGGTATATAGATATATCCTTTGAGGACAACAGGCATTTTATATTTGTGGGAAAAGGGGTTCTCAGCCTTTCAAGCGCTTCTAGGAACCAAGATCGGTTAAATCTTGGACATACAAAAAATAAATGGTTGAGGTCACCGTCGGCGAGCCCACATTCACATAAGGACGAATCCCTAACATGTATCTTAGCCAGATGGGATGGGGAACCACAATGTCCCAGTCTTAGGCGAATGATAAGTGATGTAGCTAGTTTGCTCATGCGGAACTTACCGAACCAGGGCTTTCTGGGGATCGCCGGCTGTATACTTGCATAGTAACCGCCTTTTGATTTGCTTGTTGCCCTCCATTGGGCAGACCAGACTTTTTTTAGATGAATGTTGGGAATCGATAACAGATCATGACAATAATTTCTAAAAGGAACTTTATCTCCACAAACTACTGCGTCTTTGGCCACCTGGTCCGCTCGTTCGTTGCCGGCGACTCCAGTATGGCCGGGGATCCATGCAAGGGTTATTTCATACCCTAGCCGTTTACAATTTATTATGGCTTCTTTAATTTGAAAAATGATTGGATTGTGTAATTTGTTAGAAAAAGGATTAGTTAGAAGGGTTTGAAGAGCACTTCTGGAGTCAGAAAAAATGATGGATTTTTTTAGTTTCATTAATCCGCTGTATTTAATACCTTCTAGTATACCCAAGCACTCGCCTGTAAATACGGAGGCTTCTGGTGGGCATTTAATTTTTTGTACTATATTGTATTGCTGGTGGAAAGTACCTACTCCCACACAGCCTACAGGGGACAATTTTGAGGCATCTGAATAGATGGTATGCCATCCTAGCCAGTTCTTTTGTAATTGTTGTTGCAAGTATTCATTAGCATGTCGGTCGTGTTTGCAGATATCGAGGTTTAGTACAATATGTGGATTAAATGTTATCACTTCATAGTTATATTCAAATATCGGAAGATTATAAGACCGGTAAATAGAATCTTTTATTGATTTTATCTTATGTAAGCTATTAATTAAGGGAGGAGGATCTCTATTTCGCCAGTAACGAGAAGATTGAAAGTATTCGAGCAAAAGAAGTATTTTGGGAAAAATAGGGTGATGCGAGAATTTGTAAGATCTAAAAAGGAAGCGATCCGCCAAGAACTGCCGTCTTAGATTAAGGGGTGGGTCCACACACTCGACTTGGAGGGCGTTCGTTGGGCTAGATTTCATTGCCCCAGCTATAATGCGCAGCGCTCTATACTGTATTAAATCGAGTTTTTTGCGACTTGATTTGATAACCGGTTCTAATAGGAATACCGCATAATCTAGTAGGCTTCTTATTATGGAGTTATATAGTAATTTCAGTGAGAAAGGGTGAGCCCCCCACCATACTCCTGACAAACATCTCAAAATGTTAATGTTCTTTTCGCATTTTGTTGCGATATATTCACAGTGTCGCACACCATTCAGTTTTGAATCAAGCATTAGCCCTAAGAATTTGTGACTGTTTCTTATCGGGACTGGTAAACCATTTACAGTAACCTGAATGTCCGGAACTTTCCTTTTTCGTGTAAATATTACCACCGTACTTTTTTGGGCCGACAGTTCTAAACCGTGGTTGGTAAGCCATTCATTCAAACAGTGCAGAGAATGGGACACCGTACTTGCAGCTCGCTCTATCTGGTTGTCAGAAGAATATATGAGGAGATCGTCTGCGTATTGTAAGATACGACTATGGCCGATGGACCTCTCAAGGTCATGTGTATATAAGTTATATAGAAGAGGACTTAAAACTGAGCCTTGTGGTAGGCCTCGCCAGATAGTTCTGGTCGGAGATATTGTACTATCGTTCCCTCGGAAAGAAATAATCCTATCTGAGAGGAGGTTATGGATGATATTGCTCAGCCTCGCCGGGATTCTCAGCTCTTGAAGCTTCTTCCTGAGAAGGGGGAGCTGAACGTTATCATACGCCGCTGTGATATCTAGAAAGGCCCCGATAGTGGATTCATTCCGAGTGAAAGAGAGACGAATATCAGTGGTAAAAATTCCTAGGCTATCTATAGTACTCCTACCCTTTCTAAAGCCGAATTGAGTTTTTGCTAGTAGGTTCTTATTCTCAACAAACCACTCCAGTCGGTTTTTTATAAGATGCTCTAAAATTTTAGTCATAACTGTAGATAAGGCAATGGGTCGGTAGGAGCGAGGGTCAATGTGGTCTTTCCCTGGTTTCATTATTGGAACTACTAATTGTGATTTCCAAAATGGAGGGACGAGACCTGTGTCTAAGACTATATTGGCCAAGTCTAAATAATATTCCTGCATTCGATCTCCTGCATTAACAAGAAAGGAATACGGAATACCATCCATACCAGGTGCAGAGTCCTTAACTGAATTGAGAACAATTTTAAGTTCTTGCATTGTAAAGGGATGGTCAAGAGGGTCATCAGAAATCACAGGGGCTAAGAGCGGAATTTCTGTCTCAGAGGGGACAAATTGAGGCGCCAGACAATCCATAAAGGATTCGGCCCACTCTATAGTTGGTGGATAATGTTGAGTGGGAGGTTTAAACGAGTTCCGATATCTCCTGATATTCTGCCAAACAACTGTAGCAGGTGTTTTTGGTGAAATTTCTGCACAAAAAGATTTCCATCCTTCATATTTTTTCTGTTTAAGTATTCGTTTTGTTTGGGCCATTACTCTATTTAAATTGACATAATTTTCTATTGTAGTATTCAGTGCATACTTTAGCTCGGCTTTTTTCCGTCTTTTTATACTTTCAGTACATTCTCGGTCCCACCATGGAGGAGAGGCAATGTTTCTTTTTGATGTGTTTTTAAGGCGGAAGGCTAGGTCTGCACTGGCGTTAAGGGCGTCCGTAAGAGCCTTAGAGCATGCCTGTATATTAGATGAAGTAATCGGAGGTAAACTTGAGCAGTATTGGTTTACATTAGAACTGAATTTTTCCCAGTCATCTTTATGTATAATATGTTTCATTAGAGGATTTTTGGTAGGAGCGTTCGCTACTAAAGATGGAAAGTGGACTAATATTGGAAAATGATCACTCCCATAGGAGTTATTTAACACGTCCCAAGTGAGTTGGGATGCCAGATCTGGTGTGCACAGTGATAAATCTACTGCACTAATAAACTCACCCGGCCGGGTTCGTCGAGTAGGTGAGCCTGTGTTTAATAGGCAAAGATTATTAGTATCCATCATCTCCAGTAGTTTTTCTCCTACAGGATCTGATTTACCACTACCCCATACCTGATGATGGCAGTTAAGATCTCCTAGAATTAACATAGGAGATGGGAGGGATTTTATCACTAACTCCACTTCTTTTATTATAGAAGTGGACGGGTGAGGGATATATACGGAGAGGATAGTTACATGGTTTACAAGAGCTGCAACGGCATCAAACCCATTGCTGTGTGTAGGTATAGGAATTTGGGAGAAGGAGATGTGGTTTCTGATGAGTAGGGCAGTGCCTCCATACCCATCAAGTCTACCTTCACGAAGAATGACAAAACCCGGAACTCTAAAATTAGTATCCGGTCTAAGCCATGTCTCTGAGATTGCAATACTGAAGGGATTATGTTTATTGATTAAGTAGATTAGGTCACTTTTTTTATTTGTAATTGATCTGCTATTCCATTGAAGAACTTGATCCATTATTTAAAAGAGAAGAAATTATTATTTTCAGTAAGTTGGCAGCGTTGGACGGTAACGAGAAAGAGTCAGATGACGTGTAGTTTTTTATAAAATTACAAAGTAATTGTATAAGATCACTAATGATCTTTTCATTTGAGGAAGATGGAGGGTGTGGAGGAAGGGCTGAACCATTAGGGGAAGTAGGAGTAGAGAACTCACTAATTAGAGCTCTGTGTGCTTCTTCATTAAAGCCCTTTTGAGTTGGAGGGGGAGTTCGGCGTTGAATGGTGATGGTTTTTTTGTAAGAGGTCGGAGGACATTCGGACTCATAGGTATTATGTTGAGGAGGTGGATTGGGGCGAGAGTGAGAGGGAGTAGCCACCACTTCGGAAAAGGATGGTTTGCTTCGACCGAATAGTTTGGCAGCTTCTGCGTATGATATAGATCTTTCAGCCATGACCTTTTTTATGTTAGTTTGTTTTATATATTCATTGCAAGATTTACTAGTTGCCAGATGTCTACCTGAACAGTTAATACATTTTATTGCCTCTTCTCCTTTAGTACATTCTTCCCTAGTGTGCTCTTCAGAGCACTTCACACAGCGTGGTTTTGAGCGGCAGTTGGCCTTAGTGTGGCCAAACCGACAGCAACGGAAGCATTGGATGGTTGGGTACGAATATAGTTCAACTGGAAGGGAATTAAAACATAATAGGACATACGCTGGAAGGATCTGTCCGTCAAATGTAAGTAAAACTGTTTCTGATTCCTGCCATTTATACGAACCGTCAGGTTTTGACACCTTATAGCTGAGTCGTCTGGTTTTTATGACTGGACCGCATCCAGGAGGGACGCGTACATTATCTACAATATCTTCGGGAGAGAGCTCTGTGGGAACCCCTCGAACAATGCCCATCTTTGTGACGTTAAATGTAGGGACAAAAGCTTTTAAATTATTATTTGTAAGAGTTGGGGATTCGGTGAAAGTATTGGTATCCTTTGCCGTATGAAAGTTGACAGCGATACGATTGCGGCCTAGTCTCTTTATGCTACCATCTACAACATTCGGGAATTCCCGAGATCGCTTCATCAGGAACTTTCCGAAAGTAACAGGATGTAGTGTAGAATTTTGGGGCCTTTCTGATTCCAATTGTGATGGGGATGATTGGGGATTGTATTGTACGTGTACTACAAATGGTCCTCGATCATTATCACCGTATTTTTGTCGACCAACTGGTGTAAGAGGTGGGTCTTGCGTTTGCGTTTGAGTTTTGTTTTTAGGGGGAGACATCTGTAGGTTTGGATTTGGGGACAAAGTTGACGTATCTCCTTGGCCAAGGGGCAGAGAACCACTGCAGTCTACTTGTTGATTATCCATTGGATTAGGGTTATAGGTTGAGGTCTCGTTTAGATCGTCTTTTTGAGCCGAGGTTTTAGGTCGTTCACCTATGTTGACCGCTTTAACAATTTGTGAGATAACGGGAGTATTATGCACAACTTTGTCGTCTCCTGATTCGGTAAGTTCTCGGGATTGGGATGATGATCTTGAGCGATCTGAATGTCTATCTCTTTTCCTGTCTTTTCTCCTTTTTTTCCGATCTTTTTTCCCGCGCGGGTACTTGAAGTCCTCATCACCATTACCAATATCGCAAAATGCTCCTGGCGAAGGAATGGAAACCATGGAATTCAGCGTTTCTCCCCCCGGGTCTCCGGGGGGTTCGTTCATGTTTGCCCTTCCTTTTCCCGAAGTGTATTGACTAAAAGCTGTATCTAATGCTAAATCCCTTACCTGCCCACCACCAAAAACACAAACTACACCTCACTGATCTAGAACTCAGACAATATATCACAAAATTCCAACAAGAAACCAAAAAACACGTGTTGACGCGTTTGACGTTCTACCGGAAGTCTCAAAACAAAGATTTCAATGTTGATCCCAAAAAATGGACGCACGATTGGCGACTGTTTACAAAGTAATTTAAAACAAATTGATATGCTGAAAATGAATCCAGTACAAAACCTTTACAAGAATCGAAGCTAACGTTGTAAACGTTTGGACTCGTAAACGTCAAAATTTGATGGCTATCTGACCAATTGACGGAGTATTTCTACAATTGCTATCTCTTTCAGTTAAACACATAGGATCGCTTTATGTGCGAGGAGTACATTATACGCGCTAAAGATATCCTCAAAATAGTCGGCGTGTACTTTATTTACAAATGTCACCACACCATTCTTCTGGATGAGGTTGTGTATTTTATTTTATGATAACTTGCAGTTGTTCTCTATATAATGGAAGATGAGAAAAAAGTGGAACGTAAAAGGAAACGATTTGCGGCACGTTTAAAAAGTTCTAAAGGTGTAATTTGCGGAGATACGCCAGGGCCTGTGAGGTTACTTTATGTTTGTTTATATTTTTCATTTATTTTTTATTATACTTGTTTAATATATAACCTTATATGTTTTCAGAATATTGTTTTATGTAATGTAGGGCAAGCGACTGGCTTAAATAAAGAGTCTATTCACAAACTTATATTGGAGTCTTCGCCTAACCTAGCCCAGCCTAAGCTTATAGCGGAAAAAGGAGAGTCTCACTCATTCCTGGTGTTTAGTAGCACAGAGGACGCCGTAGTCTTTTACAATGCATACAATGGTCAAGGAAAAATTAATGGTTCTCCACTTTACATGAACTTTGTAGAAAATGGTGAGTTAAAAGTTACTTTGTTTAATCTTTGAAGTTTATGTAAATTAGTCTTACAACTGTAGGTAGGTACTGCTAAAAATTGATTGAAACCAGCGGTATAGACCTACCAAGTTATTTATCTGTAAAGTGGCAGAGTTAGGAAATATGCAGAATGTCATTCGGCCGTCAGCACAAATTATATAGAATGACAGGCATGGAACGATGGCAGAGCCACCCTTCAGTTCACAGATAACTTGGTAAGTCTATACTCCTTCGTGAGTTCTCCAATCAATGACATTGGCGGACTTAATTTGCCTAAAAAGCTTAGAAACAAAGAGACAAATTTCATTAGCTATCTTAAAAAAGTATAGCTATTTATTGGTTTCTCACTAGGAATTTGTATTTACTGACGTTAGAATCCTTCCTCTGAGGTTTCTCATAGAACCATTGTTTTTTTTAACAATGTAAATAGATTGTCAAAGTGTTAAAACAATTTACTTTTATGATTCCAGTACCAAGCGCAGAAATCATATGCCAGCACGACAACCCCAGCGGCCTTCTCGTACTAAACGATTTCATCAGCCTTGAAGAAGAGAGAGAATTCATCAGACTCTTCGACTGGACTGAGGAATCCAGCTTGAAGAATCGGCAAGTGAGACATTACGGTTACGAGTTCAGATATGGCAGTAATGATGTGGATCTGTCAGCACCATTATCGGATAAGATACCGAAGGAATGTGACGTCTTGTGGAGGAGACTAAGGGAGTTGAGTCTTATTGAGAAAGAACCTGATCAGCTAACTGTTAATAAATATAGCCCTGGGCAAGGTATATATTAAAATCTACCTTTATCATAGCTTATTTTCTTAATGTTCCCCTGTCTCTGAGCTCTGTTCAACAATAAGATTAAAATAAAACAAAATGTTAGGCTGCTGTATTAGATTTCTATGACATAGCACGGAAAAGAACTTCACTAACATTTTCTGTCCCTTTTCTTGTATTTAAAACACATACTTTGTGCCTGAACTGTAAAACTAATGTAGGTACCTAGGTAACTCTATTTTTTTATTATTATTAACCAATACATATAATTTACATAATATTTTGTTTAGTTAGGTAATATCTTTTCACAGTACTTTTAACCAATAGGCATAATTAAATCCAGGGACATAGATTCATTTAAAAGACAATTATTTAAATTATTATATGAGAAAGCATATTATTCCATCGCAGAGTTCTTAAACGATAAAAGCTTAAGTAAAGTGTAAAGATCGAGATCCGATTTGTTTCGTGGGTTCATTCATTAATGTATTACTTAGTATTAGATAATTTAATGACTAATTCTTTGACATTTTAATTATTCTATTTAGGTACGTAATTCTAATTGCATGCTTTATATGGCAGGTTATAGCTTGGACTTTAACACTATACCATAAAATTGTATACCTATAACCAGCAATATAGTACATTGTTAACCTAGGTGTGAAAGTAACTTATTTAAGTCCCGTATTTAATTCGCCTAGCGAGGGCGCCAATAGTTCGAGGGACTTCTAAATAAGTCTTGAACCCGAGGGAAACACTGTGCTTTTCATTAAGAATACACTGAAAGTAAAAACAAATACATAAAATGAGTGTTAATACAAATCTCTGCTATACGGAAGTATAAACAAAACTCTACAACTCGAAAAAACAAATGAAGATCGGATTGCCGCTTAAACATCTACTTTGTTTTTTTTTCTGTGACCGGCCAGCTATTCTGCCATTATTTTTCATTCCCATGGTAAATATTTTGCCCAAATCTATCTTATTTTAAAGAAATAGTTGACAGCAATAATTATAATAAAGTCATTTAAAAATATATATTCTCTAATTATTACATAACTTTATGTTATTTCAATTTTACATTGCGCTGTAATTGAGTGGCTGTATAGACAGTTGGATCATGGTCCAATAGAAATGTCAAAATAGTACTAGTTTTTTTTATATAATTTTACAGCTGTCAGTTGAAAGCGATTCTCCCTAGGGCTGAGATGTATTACTTTCAACCCGCTCCTCAGGCAACTTCAGACCTACTTTCAGAGTATGAGTAATGAAAAAACTATTCATTCATTCAGTCATTTACTAAGCTCTTCGGCAGTTTATTTAAAATTATTAAACTTATTATATTAACTTTTTCTTATGTATAAGGAACACTGCAAGTTTTTCAGTTAATCCACCCTCTAATCAATAATATAGAAGCCATAATACTTATTTCATGTTAATTTACCTCCAGGTATACCATCGCATGTGGACAAGCACAGTCCCTTTGGGAGCACAATCCTGTCTTTGTCTCTTGGCTCTCCTGTGGTGATGGACTGGAAACACCACAGTGGGAAATATGTTCCCGTTTTGGTTCCAGCCAGGTCCATGTTGGTTATGCAGGGAGAGGCGAGGTACATATAATCAAATGTACATTTAACTTAGAACATGCCGATTATAATTCCCTCTGTCTGAGAGGACTAAACTAAATTAACAGTTCTAAAATACATGCCATCTCTTTCTTATAAAAAAGAGATAGACTAAATTTAATTAAGTCGTGTGCATCTCCGACACTAACAAAAATATCGTATGAAAAGTCCAGTCCAGATACAAGTTATGGGGAGGGGGATTATATGGGATTGATTATTCGCGATAAGGTTCTTTTTTATTGGGAACGCCACATATAGCATGGGTCCATTTCTATGGTATAGATACGACTGGCAGCACGGCATCCAACCCCGGACCCACGACCCGGTGATCGAAGCCCGGGTCCCAGACTCCCCGGCGTGCTGCCAGCCCACGAGGGTGGTGACGAGCGAGCTTGTGGCGCGGCGCACGCGCATCTCCCTGACGTTCCGCTGGACGAGGGCCGGCGCGTGCGCGTGCGCGTGCGGGTTCGACGCGCTGTGCGACAGTGTGGCGGGGGCGGGCAGGCGGGACGCGGAACACGTGGCGGCCAGTTTGGAAGAGTTGCATGTTCACCAGGTTACATTATTTTCCAGTCAAATAAAACAAAAACAAAAGATTGTTGAACTAACCGATGCCCCGCGACTTCATCCGCGTTATAAAGTATACTACCTATCATTTTTTTTAACCCATTCTAATCATGCCAGTTTCTTAGTTTTAAAGTTAGTCAATAGATGGCGCTAGGTGTATTTTACACCCTGCTATCATTTGGTTCTTCGCAAGATATATTATAAGATAGGCGTGCAAATTACCCACCAGTTTTTACCTCTTTATTATTAGTGTAGATATAGATTTACTTACTAAATGTATGTTATATTTGATTATGTTTAACCTTCTGACGTGTAATACCTTTTACTAATAAATATGATTACGTTTCCACATGGCAGGTGTACGAGCGCATCGCGGGGCACTTCAGCTCGACGCGGCACACGCCGTGGCCGCGGGTGGTGGAGTTCGTGGCGCGGTCGCCCCCCGGGGCCGTGCTGGTGGACCTCGGCTGCGGGAACGGGAAGAACATACAGACGAGGGGAGATATTGTGCAGGTGAGACATGTCTCGACGTGCAACGAACTTCATTTATTTATTTTCACAAAACCCACAGCACCTAAGACAATGTTATTGTTGACTAGCATTTTCCCGCGGCTTCGCCCGCGTAGAAAAGTTTTCCCGTGCACATTGTGAAACAGCGCCCTCTATGTAGGCGTTTTGTTACTTAGGGGGTATTAGCGGACGCCCCGCGACTTCGTCCGCGTTAAAAAGTATCCTATAAGTTATTCCAGGATATAAGCTATTGCTGTACCAAGTTTCATCAAAATCTGTTCGGTAGTTTTTGCGTGAAAGAGTAACAAACATCCTCACAAACTTTCGCCTTTATAATATTAGTAGGATAGGATTAGTAGGATTCCTTGGAACAGTGAACCCAGACAGTGTGTAGAGATATTCCCCATGTGCCGTTGCAGATAGCGGGCGAGCGCAGCGGCGGGCTGCTGTCGGAGTGCAGCGCGCACGTGCGCGGCGTGCCCGGCGCGGGCTGCGTGCGGCTCGACCTGCTGCACGCCGGCCTCAGGGACGCCTGCGCCGACCTCGTCATATGTATAGCTGTTATACACCACTTCAGCAGCAGAGTGAGTACATAATCTCCATGTACAAATATCGTATAGTCCCTGTACGTATGTGAGACTTCAGACACGCGCGGCCTGCGTTTTCATATTGAAGCCTGGGATACGCCTAATGGTGGCTGTGTGAAGTTAGCTGATTTCTGCGCAATTAGATGTCAGCTGTGCGGGGGTTCACTAGAGACGCTGATTCAATTTCAAGAAATAGTTCATTGATTTGATCAGTCGAATTAAATTTTCAAGTTTTTGGACATCTCTATGTAGCTATCACTATCTCGCTTACGCACACATAGATTAAACACTGTCAGCGATGTGCAAACAATTTGTGACTATATTCATTCAGCCGTCAAGAAATTCTACGGGGACTATACCGTCAAACCCTCTTTGCCCTTCAAACGATTCTACGTCCATAAAAAGTCTTGACTTGAATCTCCAGTTATGCGGGTTTCCTCGCGATATTCCCCCCGGAATAACCATTACAATACTGATTATTACCAACTAAAGTCCTGATAAAGTCCTCGGAGCTGGATAAATTATCGTCGTATCACTCCTGTCGCGTCCACTGCTGGACGTCCTTCCCCAATGAACGCCAGCACACCCGATCCTAAATATCTCCTTCGTCAATTTCAGACGAGAAGAATACAGGCCATATCGACCATATCTCGGCTACTCCGCCCCGACGGACGCGCCCTCATCACGGTATGGGCGAAGGACCAGAGCAAGTCCAACTACCTGAGCAAACGCAAAACACAGACCAGCCAACAAGTCATTTCCGTCAACGGCATAGCTTTGCCAGTTCACGAGAACAGAACAGAGTTCCAACACAACGACCTACTAGTCCCATGGAAGCTGAGAACCAAGAGTGACAACAAACTGGCCAACCAACCGGGAAGTACTCTTCTTAGATACTACCACGTGTTCGATGATGGCGAACTGAGTGATTTGTGCAAAGAAATACCCGAGTTGATAGTTGAAAGTAGCTTTTACGAGGAAGGCAACTGGTGTGTCGTCTGCAGAAAAATATAAAGGTATTTTAAACAGATTTGTACTTTATTTTTTTAAGTTTTAAAAACTCTACAAAATAAAAAAAATCTTCTAGTATATAAAACACTATACAAAACAATGTGTCCAACAATAGTAGTTGAGATACGTAGGACGACTGACATACGTGAAACTCGGTTTTAAGAGCAGGAGTTGAACCTGGAATCCGCATAAGCGGGACTGGCTATTAATTTAAAAAATTGATATAATTTCTCAACAGTAGAAGAATGTCGCCCAAAAATATCATTCCCAAATACGAAACTTGAGGATAGTTATCTTTCAACTGGTTTTGTATTTGTAATGTACTTTTTGACCACCTTTTCTGGGTCTCAAATAATTAATTACGCAATTTCACGTGTGTCCAAGTCCTAATCTGGATCCAATGGACCATTTTATCACTGCTTCAACGCGAGGCGCCATCTTGTCGAATCCGACCAATCACAGAGCCCGCTGTCAAAAAAAACATGAATCAAGCGAATTCAGCGAGCGATGTGATTGGTCGGATTGGGCAAGATGGCCGCCTGCGTAAAACAGGGCCAATAAAATGCTGCCACAAGCATACCAGCTTTAACAAACTTTCATCAGAGCCAACTGCAGCAGAGGTATAACAGATATAGTGGACAGGTCCGCCAGCACCGCGTCAACATTCTGTAGGGTGTTCACTTGGAATATGTTCTCCTTTCTGAAGCTCAGTATTGCCAGCGCAAGCAATGGTAGAATTTCTAGACAGTCGTAGCCGAGCACGGCATCCCATAGGAGGAGCAGTTGGTCGGGCGGTAGGTGTCCACTGAACGCTCTCATCAGCCATTTGAAGACCACTCGGATGCTGGGAAATAAATACACTGAATCAAAATCTGTCTAAACTAACCATTGAGTTAATATAGAGTAGCTACTTGAAACAAAAGTTATGGCATATAATTATACACAGACCTATGTTATGGTATAACTAGATGACGGCGGGCGGGGCACGCGGGGTGCGCGCGGGGGTGTCTCCGTTCTCATAGATAACATTCAATGCGCACAGATGCGACTTTGTCTGAATATGAATGAATTTCACCGAAATATGGCCGCCCCGCCACGTGAGTTGGTGCCAATGAACGCCAACTCGTGTTGCAGTCGAGTTGGGGTGTCTTCTCTAATACGTAGTACATATTACCTCGATGAAACTAACCAACTTTCCAACACAAATTGTATACGAAAAGTAGGTAGTTACTATATTAAATCTACTTACGGGTTGATATTAATGTTCCTAAAATGTATCCAAAGCAGAGGTTCGTTCGCTTCCAGTAGTCTTTCGTACAACAGACAAAGTGAAACTATACCCTGAAATCAAAATTAGTTTTTACAATAAACCATGCATTAAAGAGAGCAATTTAGACAGCTATGCTCGGAGTTTCCTTGCGAGATCGAACCAGAAATGAGGAGATCCGCAGGAGAACCAAGGTCACCGACATAGCTCAAAGAATTGCGAAGCTGAAGTGGCAGTGGGCGGGGCACACCGCTCGCAGAACTGACGGCCGTTGGGGCAAAAATGTTCTCGAGTGGTGACCACGTATCGGAAGACGCAGCGTAGGCACAACAAGGTGGACTGACGATCTGGTGAAGGTCGCGAGACCCGGCTGTATGAGGTTAGCGTGGGACCGGTCGTCGTGGAGATCCCTGGGGGATTCCTTTGTCCAGCAGTTGACGTCTACAGCCTGATATGATGATGATGCAATGATATACCCTACGCAGGTCAACAATTTTTTTTCAAATACATCAAATGAAAAGCCTGGCCAGTGAGAGCCATTAAGAAGTATTAAATATTTAGTACGGTTGACCGCAGGAAACAAAACCAGTATAAACTGGTCTCTCACAGCACCTCCCTAATGAGCTCCAGCCCAGTTCCAGGTCAAAGTGTTTCCACTGACGTGCGGTCGACTGTACCTTGAGCGAAAAAACCAATTACCTGTGGATGTGTAGATATGTAGTGCAGTCGATGCCAGTACCGGATGTAGAACGCTCGGAACGTGTAGTACAACTGCACCGGGTCGTCGTACAGATAGCAAAATGGCGTCGCTAGAAACAAGATTAATTTAAGATTTAGGGCTTCTTTCACCGCTTGCTGATAAAGGGTATCTACCCTATCTGCAGATTATCTGACAGACAGCCAATTATTTTTGTTTCACAGGTATCCGATTGCCTTATCTGTCAGATAAACTAACAGCATGATCAAGTGACTGTTATTTTTTTATCTGTCATATATTTTATCAAATAAAAGATTAATGCACCTATAAAAAATATTTTCAAACATTTAAAATTGAAACAAAAATATTATCAGACAGATTTATCTGATAGATAAGTTTATATGTTAGCTTACTATCTAACAATATTAGCAAGTGGTGAAAGAGGCCCTAAATATGAGGTAGTCATGGAAAAGATAGTGATTTGAACCTGCTACCCTGGCACCCCGTAGTTCCAATTGAGCCGTAGGCGCGTTAATATAGTGACCATTTAGTAGAGACTGTTTGCATTTAAACTGTAAGTACTGAAGGATATTCGTAATTTTATACCAATGCGTTAATCGTAATTTAAGTAGTTTTTTTAAAGTAAGTACTTAATACAACAGGCTTTTTGGTGAAAGGAAACATTCGTGAGTAAACCTGCATATGCCATAGATTAGAATTTATATTCTAAGGCGTGTGTGAAGTCGACCCATTGGGGCACCGTTGGTGGACTGGGGATTCATTCCTCTGTGACTGGGGTTAGGGTTTGGCACAAAAGATCAAAATGGGTCAGAATGCCGCCGTGTATTCCTGCCCCCGTAAAAAGATAAGATATCTACCTAACAAACCTGCATACGCCAAAGATTAGAATTTATATTCTAAGGCGTGTGTGAAGTCCACCAAAAATGGATTGGGGCACCGTTGGTGGACAGGTGTTTGGCGCAAAAGATCCGAAAAGGGTCGAAGACGATAAGATATACCGTGTCCGCTATTCCAAGAAGATAAGATATACCGTATCTGCTATTCCAAGAAGATAAGATATACCGTCTCCGCTATTCCAAGAAGATAAGATAAGATATACCGTATCCGCTATTTTTATTGTAATGAGTCCACTTGGATATTTGCTGTTTACTTGCTGTCACCACCGGCCGTGGGTTTGTTAGAATTGTATAGATACCACGACATTATCTGGTAGGAGGTGTAGTATGTGGCAGAGAACACTGCCGCGTCCACAAGCAACTTCTGCAGTTGCATGACGGAGACAAAACAATTCACATTGCTGTTACAAAATGTTGAAAATGTTTCGAGAGTACGCTGCAATTTAGTGCAGACGTCTCTCTGACAGACTGGATTTTATTCGTTTTCAGCTGTTGAAATGATGGGAAAGAAAAAGTTTTGCTTACAGCTTTTGTTTGAAACTTCTCTGACGAATTTATTCATTTCTTAAAAGGAGATTGAAAATGTTTCGTAAAAATCCTTGGTTAAAATCAGGTACCTACTCACTAGAAAGATGAAAAAGGATTAGGAAATGAGAAAATGGGAAAAAGGGGGAAATCGAGGATAACATTTATTCGACAAAAAAAAATCGAGGATAACATTTATTTGGTAAAAAGATGCTATACACTCCTCCACAGCCCCGATAGAAGCAGCAATCAAAATCACCATACATGGTGAACTCATGGAAGGGGATACTCCGCTGGGGGGAACACCGTCACACCCTCGGGGGACCGCCGATGGTGCCCTGCAGCTGCTGCATTACGTCGCAGTCTCGGGAAAAGCAAGCATCTACCTTCCCCCTAAGCCCCGCTAGAAGCAGCAATCAAACTCACCATACATGGTGAACCCGTGGAAGGGGATGACCCCGCTGGGGGGGAACACCGTCACGCTCTCGGGGGACGTCTGCCGGCCCTTGATGGTGACCGTCAGCGGGCTGCCGATGCTGCCCTGCAGCTGCTGCATCACCTCGCAGTCTCGGGAGAAGCACAGCATCACCTGGAGTGTTTATACACCACAGATTTCTTTGTGGCTAGTTTCCTTAGCGGTTGCTTTGGAGATACGACTTTATGGAAGTTCTACATACTATACAGGCTTCTTAGTGAGTACGGCATTCCACTCTGGACCTTCTCCATCAGATTTCACCTAAATCGTTCCCCAACGGAGATCCAAGGGCTCAGTGACCTCGGATGCATAAAAAAGATATCGTGGTCCTTATTTCGAGTATCGTAGGTACCTACCTGATACAACAAGTCTTCAAACACGAAATACTGGTCGTCATTTGAGGCCGTGAGCTGCACATCCTTGAATATGAGCTTGTCTATCATCAGGTCCACCTCCAGAACGCTCTTCTTTAGGTTGTTGAAGTAGTTTGTTTGCTGCCAATAAAATAACTTAATTATACTCTATTCTTGATTATGGCGTCATTGAATAAATAGCGCGGTAGCCTAGTTGGTTGTGCACTCGCCTCACGTCCCTGGGGTCGTAGGTTCGAACCTTGGCCCGCAATAATGAGTTTTACGGAACTTATGTAGGTATGGTTTATTACTGAAATGGGTCACAAAATGCATATTAATATAGTTTCTAGCAAAATAAGAAGAGTACTTTTGAAACTTCATAAACACACAAAATGATTTATTACAGAACAAAGCGGCCGAGGTCGCGGGAAACAGCTAGTTACCAAGCTGAAGTTTTTTTTTGTTTGAACGCGCTTTTCTCAAACTAAACCAGTCGGATTTGAAAAATTATTTTAGCATTAGATTCTTTAGCAAAGCTACGATCCGTCGGAGCCGAGAAAAAAGAAAAAAAAAACGATATCAAACTGCGGGTCACAGCTAGTGTATAGATACCGGCTGTACTGCCCACGATACCTGTGCCTTCTTCACCTCTGCCCCGAGCACCTGCGCCCAGAGCGCGGCGCGCAGGCTCTGCGGGCTGCCCCGCTTGAGGTACTCCTGCACCACGGGCGCGTACCCCAGCGCGGCGACGCGCTCGCCCAGCGCCACGCGCTCCGCCTCCAGCGTGGGGTACCCGGGGACCGCGCTCCCCATGCGCGGGTCCACCCCCAGCAGCGGCGAGCCGCTGCACCACTCGCTGAACACCTTGCGCTGAAACAATAATATGCCAAGGCTTCAATATTGGTTCGTGAATATCCGATATTTTGATGGGCCTATTCTGAAAGACACGCGTGTAAAATTTGACAGCACTATTTCGTCTTTTACTTTAGTAGGTAATAATGTTTGAAAGGGATAGAAACAATTTTAGAGCTGTCAAATTTTAACTTTGTGGCTTCAGAATCGGACCCTTATTCATCATAAGTATTAATGATATTTTTTATTTGCAAAAATAACTGAAAAAAATTAGAAAAAAAAATGTTCTAACACTTAGGTACCTGTTATTTTACCCCTACGGCCTCTGGCGGGCGTTCAAGGCCGATGACGAAGCCCATAAGCCGCCGGGGGCGATCAAAAGCTTTAATACGTAGAGTAGTACTAATTTGATCCTTTGACCCGGATAATATTATTGGTCCTAACCGTATAATTCTAGTCCTTCGAACCGGATGTTGTCCCTCGAAAGTATATATACGTTTCATACGTAATTTAAACATGTTAAATACTCACTAATTGGTCCAACGTTTTAACTTGAATAGGCAAATGTGCGAATTCCCATTTCGGTTCGTCTCTGAAAGTAAAAATGGAACAAATACAAGCCGTAACCAAAAATAATTACTCTTTCAATATTTTGGAGTTTACTTACTCTCTCGTAAATGGCACGTATCCCGACAATGTTAGCAATACTTCTAAAAAGTCTTTTGGCGCATAAACTGGTCTGTACTTTGATAAATCTGAAAGAAGTCAAAGTGAACATATTTTATTGCATAGCAGAAGTGAAAATTTGATAGGTACCTAAAATTTTTACTTCTTAAGCAATTTCATATGTATAATATTAAAATCTAGCTAGGTATGTAATGTTAATCAGCTAAGTGTAAGGGTGGTATTATAGTGCCGGCGGCGCGGCGCTGTCGCTGCTCTGAGTTTCGACAAGCGGTGCCGCCGCTGCCTAAAATTCGTCCCATAAGTACAAACTCATGAAATCTCATACAGAGCGGCGGCGCCGCTCACTATATTCGGTTTAGACCAAGCGAAAATTTGGAGTGGACAGGTTCAAGGGGCGGGGGTACGCCCATGACTCTCAAAGTACCTAAATTGTAAGTGCTAAGTTCGTTCCACTTCTGCGCCAGTTCCTCCTGTTCGCTCTGAGGGCGGATCTTGGCGAGAGACGTCTCCAGGTCGGAGCACATCGAGTTGAGGGACTTGTGTATCCGTTTCTCCCACTGAGCACTGGCTTTCACAAGCGAAGTGAGCGGGTCCAGTTTCTGTAAAGAAAATATTCTTTTGGTGCAATTACAAGGCCCATGGAAACGAATGTTCTTGCAAATAGGCCCGAGATTGCAGCGAGGCCTATCATTCAGCTTTTTGAAGAAAAAAAGGATCTCGATTTGAACTCGCAGTTCGGGGGGAAAACGAACTGGGGTGCTCTTGTCTCTGGGTTTCCGCTTGACACTACTTTCTGGGACATCCTATAAACACTTGAGATTTTTTAAAAAGCTATGCACCTTTTCACAAAATGACTACCTACACAAATACCTATGTCCAGCTGTGGACGTCCACAGGCAACTGTTCCCGGCGGTGTGTGGCTCATTTTGCGAACTGGCGCGTTTCGCCAACTTGATTGGAAGTACGTATAAATGACATGATCAGATGGTCTTACCTACCTTTAGCAGAGTGTAAACTAACGCCTGAGTATGGCCAGTTCACTCTCGTATGGCCCAGTGTTTGTAAAACTTACATTTTGCTTCGTCTGTGTTCGTACCCAATGAAACACTGTGTTTCTTAGTTTTGTGTCCAAACCCTTCTCTTTCATAGCTTGCTGAAGCGTTTGCTTGAAGTCTTCCTTTTTCACATTCGGAGAAGATACGAGCTTCTGTTGGATATAGTTTGTTTATATCATTTGACATAGGTATAGGTAATAATTTTTATTAAATACCTATATTATGTTAGGTAGGTATCTAAGTGGGTGTGCCTAACTTATACAAATCCATGTGAGGGTAGTTGGGGCTAATCCTGTAGACGTGGTTTTCTCACACTTTTTCCTTCACCGTTTCACAGAAGAAGTAAGAGATACTCCCACCGTATAAAGGAAAAAAATCATTGGTAAGTATATCGTGAACGGAATCGTAATATGACCTCTCGAATAGATGGGGGACGCTGTATCTTGTAGGTACTATCTGTGGTACTATGGAAGTTGTCTATCATACCAATGTTATGTGATTATTTAGTAGTGGGTAACACAAAATACTTGCTTGAACATCACTGTAGAAAGATTTGTATATCGAAAGGTTTTTAATTTCCTCCGCTAATTTAAGTGCGGTGTGGTGTATGGCTTCTTCCTTTATAGTTTCCATGTTTTACAATCGAATGTAGCTATTTTAATTTTGTAAAAATAACAGACGTATCTGCGTTGTTTACTTTTTTTATAAAAACCATATTCACGTGAAATGAGATGCCGTTTGTTGCTAGGGTAACCGATAACTAGCTGTCCATCCAGTATCGTCTATTTAGGTACTGTTTTAAGTACAATGCAATGGCACTGTGTATGTAATTCGATAGCTATTACTTTTGTGAAAACTCGTGTATATTATTTAAACATAGCGGCTAGTTTACCGATTTGTTGTTCATATTATAGGCTGAATATTAAAGTTACCTTGGTCTCAAGTAGAACGAAAAAATTGATCTGTCAATGTTGTGTTTCTTACACACGATAATAGACTTTGTAATGGTAATAGAAAGAGATATCATATAAAGTCTATAGTTTCTTGTGATGCGATTATTGATTGAGTGCTAAAATATGTTACGCAAACACACATGCCAGCCAGCTGTTTTGCGTAAAATGGTAGTATTGTTTTGAAAACAAAGAAAATTGTTAAAATGGGTAAAATATTCCTTGATCACATCGGCGGTACCCGCTTGTTCTCGTGTGCCGCGTGCGACGTAAATCTCACCAACCGTTCCGAGTTGATCAGCACTAGGTTTACTGGAGCTACAGGTAAAGTTGGTTCTTTTAAGCTGCGTGTTATTTTTTCATCTTTGTGCAATTTCATCAAAACCAAATGTGTCACTTACTCTTTACTTTCTCTTTAATTTAATAAAACACAGTTTTTTCCTACAATATAAATAGGTATCCTATTTTTCCTTCAAGTTCCATTAATTATCATGTGTTTTCAACAATTTACATACATTGGTTGACGTTGGAGTGTGTGTAGGTACCCTTGGGTAACACTTAGAATTTTTTTTCCAATTTTATATGTTTCAAGGTTTAGATCGGTTTAGTAGCTATTGAGTAGATTGAAGGCTGATTGAGACAGTGCTTTAAAACGTAGTAAAATCAAGAGTAAAGTTATAAAAGTACAATAGATTGTCTAAACATTTATTTCAATGTTTATTTTAAGGTCGCGCCTTCCTGTTCCACAAAGTGGTGAACCTGGTGTATTCGGACGTGCAGGACCGAGTGATGCTGACGGGCCGGCACATGGTGCGAGACGTGTCCTGCAAGAACTGCAGCACCAAGCTTGGGTGGGTGTACGAGTTTGCTACGGAGGAAAATCAGAGGTAGTGCTTCATTTTTACTAGGTACTTGTGACTTCGAATAAGTGAATCAATTAATATTTCTGTAATATGAGAATTTGTTGATAAGGACAAGACAGTTAAAATTTTTATGATTGCGATGAAATTAAGTTGCGCATTCCTGAATAACCTAATTTAACAGTCAAACATCAAAACTAGGACACCAACTAAACCAAATCAATTAATTTTCAATAAGAGTAATAAAAAATCTTAACAAATGGATTTTAATTCAAGAAAATGTATATTCCAGTCAATATTAATAGGTATTGCCAGTTGAAAGTTTGAAAAAAGATTTATAAACAAGTACCTACATGATTTATAAAAAGCTGTTTTTAATATTTCAGATACAAAGAAGGCCGGGTCATCTTGGAAAGAGCTTTGGTGACAGAGAGTGATGGTATTGAAGAAATTACAGTGAATAATGATGATTAGATATCAAAATAGTTTAAATTAGATGTAAAGACTCCTTGTCATAGAACTATTTACGGGTCTTACACAAAAAACAGCAGCCTCTCCAGTCAGCTCGCGACCAACGCCAGTGTAACCTGGTCGAAACGTCGGGCAAAGGTAAATAAAACTTGTTCATGTGTAAGACCCGTAAATAGTTATATAATTATGAATACAAAGCGCGAAAGTCTAAAATGTACTAAAGACTCCTTGCTTCTACGAAGTCACCTGAAAGATGCACATAGAAACAGAAAGGTACAAAAAGGTAGTGGATCGGTAGACTATGGACTGGTCGCAAGACCTCAAGACCTGATCGCAAGGTCATCCAAAATAAAGGGATTGATATTAAACCTTATATTTTAACCAGACATTGAAATATGTCGCCAATATAATGCATACAGCAACGAATGTCGAAAGGCTGATATGATGTGTATTGACGAGCCAAGCAAACACAAACTGAATCAGAGTGTAATAAATAAAAAGCAAAACTATACAATATCACATTTTATTCATTATTATATTATATAACACAACATATATCTTTAGCAGATAACATAAAATTTTCTCTTTACTTTTTCCACGCAATTAAGCTCAACTTTTACAAATTGGAATCCAGTATATAAATAAAATGCCAACAACGTAAAATAGCTTCCAGTCGTTCGAGCAGAGTAAAGTGATTATTAATAAACAATATATTTAATAATTTATGATGAATGTGCCTGACCAAATGTCACAATTCCAAACATACAAAAGGTTGTAGTCGTATTTATAGATTAATATTATTAGAATATTGGCACAAATAGTTATGCAATCAACCGGTGCCAATTTTTTATGAATAATTTATGTTGTATTTATTACAAACTTGCACTGTGACGTTCCTTCTTACGAGGACTATTGCCAACTCATCTCCCATACAAACTCTGTTTGAAATTCAAATATTTCTAAAATTGAATGGCCGATTCCCAGTTAGATACACGTTAGTCAGGTATATACACGTAGTTACTGCACACGAGACGAAAGTTTTCTCATCTTGCTCGTTAAATGTCTCGATACGAATTATTGTGTAAGTGTTCAATGTCACTCGCAGGGAAAAGACACTTTCGTCTCTTGTTGCGTAAATAACTATTGTTGAACTCATATCAGATTACTTCTGCGACGTACCTACTGATTTAATTTTCTTTTAACATTGAACATAAAATCACTCATTTCGTGACACTATTTCTAGAAAGTAATCTGTTTGAGTTCATTTCGTGTTTTTACTCTTTAGAGCAACTCCATGTCGTATTATTAAAAAATTGATCAATCACTTCCTTCCGATAGACATGCAAATAATGTGAATTGATTATAGAGAGAATGATTGATACTCTTAATTAAGAACCAACAAAAAACTTTCAAATATCAAAAGTAAAAGGCAGATCTTGTGTGGTATGAATTCTATGATTGAACTGATTGTTCGCCTAGTAATTAACTTGTAAACAAAAATAATAAATAAACGATACACTAATAACAGCTTGTTTTGCCGTTAGCCACCCTCAATTCCCATTGAAAGTTTTGTTTATTAGATGCAAAATAAAGTTTGTTGGTTGGTAAAATTTAAAAATGAAGGTGTTTTGCCAATGTTATATTTGATAAATGCACTACATAAATATTAAAGTAGATCTATTGCAATACGTCAAAATCCACTGCTCGCACGACCTGCATGATACATAATTATAATATCACTTATGCACAGAATAGAAAATAAATTCCATAAAAAAATATCGCACCGCGCCACATACTTCAAAAGCACCTCATTTGCATTTCAACAAGAATAAAAAAATCGTTTGATTCTCACGTCAAAAATAATAGAAGAATAATTATAAATATTATAATTTTGTGGAAAATTTACAACTCGTCATAAGGTTGCCACTTGGTGTAGCGTATTTGTGTAACGATATCGCTGTATTTGGCCAAATATTTGTGCATAGACCCAAACAGCAAATAACTTGAATTTGCACAAATAAACCAAAAAGAAACGAATATCTCCTCTACACAGGGCGTTTTCGGGCGATGGCATATACACTAATACGCTGCACCAAGTGAGGTGCCACCATCAAAAGAAATTTGGAAATTGTTATCCAGAGATCTCGAAAGACCTCTGATCTAAGACATTTTTGTTACAAATAATTTATGCACCTACTCATTAGATCTAATTTAGGAGAGGCAGAATTATGTTACTTAAAGTTAGGTATACCGTATATACCTCAAAAAATGTTTAAAAAGAATGAGATCACAAAGCAAAATCTATAGACAGAAGCGATTGTCCAGTACCTCTTATGGCACTATCATCAAACAAATCCTTGTAATATGTAGTATGTAATCTGCGAAAAACATGCATTTTCAGCCGTGTGTGAATTTGTCCAAAACATTAATTATTATTATTTGTGCACCTGTGCAATCTCGCGAGATCTCTGACGAAAATCGAACGAGATCTCGCGAGATTAAGATTGCATTCCCTAGGCGAGATTGTTGCCAAAAACAAGTTCTAAAAAGTTAAGGAACCAAAGACATCCCATCCAAATAAGTTGATCCCATCTAATTCTTGATCGATGACATTGGAGTTAAATGCAACGCCATCTACCGCCAACATCAGTAACTAAAGTCCAGTACGTACCGGAGAATCGCTCAATAATTTGACAGAAAGGAGATCCGTAAGAAATGACGCCAAAAGAAAAGAAAGTTAACGATATTTTCAGCGCTACCATAACAACATTTTTGTGATATTAGCTGCCCATATCATATGGATACGTCAATAAATTACTGAATATTTTGATACTTTTTAGAAATGACTGATTCACATAATTATAAGCAATATCATGTTGCTATTTGCCAAGATGTGAGCAAACGCTATAAATATTTATTCATTCTTTTCTTTTGGCAAGTAACATTATCGTTGCCTCCACTAAAATAGACAATGGTGTTTAAATATTATACATTCTTAGCTGCAGTTTGTACCCGAGAAATGTTTACATCAATACACACTTATTTTTCACATTTATTTATTAATTACTATTTTTCATTATTTCGTTGGAAAGACAAAAATTATAAGTATATATATGTCCATTTCAAGTTTTTCATTTTAAAATAAAAATAATACGAATGTGTATAACTTTCAATCCATTTTCTTCCAAACTAAATATTATAAAATAGATTTAAAAGCCGGAATTACCAGAAATAATTCATAGAAGAATCATGTTCTTCAAAATCCAATTCGAGATCACACTGCAGTCAATCTCCTGACTTGCATGTAGTACGCATTTATGAGGGCTCTTGCCTACTCGTCTCCCATACAAACTTGAATAAACATATTTGAATTTAATGTTTGTATGGGAGACTAGTTGACGATAGCCATCTCAAAGCAAATTTGAAATATCAGGTCGCCGTTATGTTTTAAAATATATTAAAAATTATAATTTTAGTTATCTAACTACCAACAGTTACTATCCCACTTTTTAACAATTTTATATTTCTTTTATTTTCAACTTTATAAACCTACCGTTGTTGGAAATAAAACGTAAAAACATATTTTTGAATTTTTTTTTCCAAAATATTAAATTATCTCGACCCATCAGTGACCAGTGGTCGCTTAGTGGTTCTAATTAGTGCCTCATTAAATTAAAAAGAATCTATACACAATAATAATATATTTTACAACAATAAACACTTCATAGAACGAAATTGTTTTTCAGATTTTTCCAACAGGAAAACTTATATCATAATTATTATTCGGCACTGCCAGTTCTACCCAATTGCATTGTTGATAAACTACATGTAAAATTTCATTTTGCTTGTAAAAGGAGAAAGTCAATAATTTTCATTTCAGAAATAGATTATTATAAAATTTCATGGCAGTAAATCTAAAAATTATAGGGCAATGATTTGATCATAATAAAAACACATTAGTAACATGTGTCTTTTGAATTCTCAAAAATAATGTAATAAATTACCTAGAGTGTAGTAGCTCCAAACTACCTACTGTAATAAATGTTTATGTTAGTTAAAGTGTAGTATTGTTTGTAATGAATGAATCACCATAAAATAGATTAAAAGTTACCCTTAGCGAGTGATTGATTACACGACCGAATCTGGAAATATTTAAAATCTACACACCCCCTACAGTATTTCCACGGGATAAAGCTTTCGATAAAAATTTCCTCGCTCGCCTAACGCGATTCATAAAAAAGGTGCCGGGTGGGACCTCACCCGGGGGGAGTCCTGAGCTGGCTCCGACCCCAAGCCGACCCGTTGCTTCTCGGTCTCGATGAAATCCAACACGGCCATGTAGATAAACTTGTACTGAGCTTCATTTTGCACCATGCCAGATCGCTGGTCTCGCACCATCTGGACTGTGCGGTGTATGTCTATTTCGCAGTCGAAACCCTCCTTCCTTATTTGGTCCAATATCATGTCGATGACTATGAAGGTGCCGGTGCGGCCGATGCCGGCGGAGCAGTGCACGCACACGACGGCCTGCGCGGGCGGCTCCGGCGCCGTCATGATCTGCTGCAGCCGGTAGTTCACGTCCAGCAGGATGTTCAGCACGCGCCCCGGTTCCGAGGGCACCCCGTGGTCGGGCCATGCCGTGAAGTGGAAGTGGTATATCGTTCTCTTCACGTTGGGTTCATCCTTCTTCGTCACCACAAAGCGCCGCAACGTGTAATCCTGCGTGGAGGATTCCGAGGAGTTAGTGATACATATCTTGTCCTGTATCACGTCCGTCTTGTGCAGATCGGGCCAGTACCGCTCGCATTTCACTTTCCCGCGCTCTATTTCTTTCGTCGTCATTATGATGATGCGCACGTCCTCCTGCCATATCATGGACCAGAACTGATAGATCGTCGACGAGAGACAACCTTGGGTCGCGATGTAGGTCTTGTTGTAAACGTGCTCCATGTCGATGCTCTGCGCGTCCACTGCGGTCTTGGGGATCGTCGTGTTTACGTAATTCGGATTCGCTCGGAGAACGCTCGGCTCGAAAGACGGGACGGGTTTATGAGTACCGTTTCCGTGAGATTTCACGCTGTCCCGCGGTTTCTCTTCACTGACGATCACGCTCGTGTGGTTCGGAGATGACTTGTCCTTGCTTTTCGATGGCGTGCCGCTGTGCGTGGGCGGGGACCCGTTCTCGTTGCTGCCGTTAGAGTCTATAGAGTCGGAGCTGCATTCGATACTGTCGCATCTGATGTAGTTAGCGTTTATGTAATCGGCGCCCGCCGGAGCGTCGGAGAGGATGTCTCTCAGGACGACTCGGGTGTGATCGAACGGAATGATGTTCTTGTATCGGTTTTTCCTTATGTTCTCCGGTTTCAGCCCTTCCATTCTATCGAACAGTTGCAGGTTCTCCATCATCTGCAAAGTTTCAAACTCCTCCCAGAAGCCCTGCTTGTACGCCATGCTCTCGATGGGGCCCTCGTTTTCTTTCTGCAGCTGTTTCACCCTCGTGTGGAAGTGGCGGACCTGTATGCGTGTGGCGTTGAACGGTTGGATGAGTCTGAGCACCTCGCCTGTCGTCTCGACCATGGGGTAGTTGCGGTAGTGTTCTATGAGGCTGACGAGGTCGTCGAACTGCTCCCCGCCGCCGACGTCGTACTTGTCGTTCAGCCGGCGAATGATCACGTGCGTGACGCGGTCCCGCGTGCGCATGGACAGCACGTAGTCCCCCGGCTGCCGCTGGGACTCTCGCACGAGGAACGAGCCGTTCTTCCCGTTCTCGAGCATCATCTTCTCCGCTTCCTTCGCGGTGAGCTGGCCGTGGTACCAGCGCTCGGTGGTGGGGTCGGCGCAGTTGAGCGGCGTCTTCAGCCGGATGATGTTGCCGTTCTTCTCTCGCAGCTGGCCCTGGTTGTCCATGTAGAACTGGACGAGTTCCGAGAGCGTGGCGAACTTCTCGCCGCCGTACAGGTCGAGGAACTCGCCATTGTTTTGGATCTTTATGTGGGTTACCTCGTTGCCTCTGCGTACGGAGAGAGTGAAGTCGCCTTTGTTGTTCATGCTGGGTCTGGCGAGGAAGTACCCGTCGCGGCCGGCGTCCAGGAGCAGCTTCTCCGCGTCCAGCCCCGTCAGCGACGGGTGAAACCATCTTCGTGTGATCATCTTAAGCTACAAAGCACCGCCTGGACACTAACTATAATTACCTATCAGATTATGTTTCCATCTCGACCCTCACTCCTCCATCCTTCCGAGTCTCCGATCATCTAGAAATAAATAAAACATTATTTATTTATATACTTACCTTACAGCAGGGTATTTGAGTTTTTTCGATATAACAAAGTGTCATTTAGTTATTCAGCAATTTAACAAATCATTCAAAAAAATTCTGTGGAAGCCTTGCGAATTGCGCCCATATCAAGGATTTTAGTGGAAAAGACGCTGGACATAGACCTACTTACCTGTCCCTGCTTACCTATCTTTTTTGTTGACTGTACCAATGATTAAATAACATAACTGTACTAGGCTAGCTGCCGCCCGCCGCCGGTCTATAAATTCCTTACCTATCCTCTACAGCACTGTACATTAAATATGCAGGTTTAAGAGAACAGGTTAATACTTACGTAAAAACGAATTGTTGTAAGTAATTTAATAACAATTAATAGTTATATTTTCCTCTACTTAATACCTACTAGCTAATAATAGCTCCATTGTTACATTCACAGTAAATAATCCATAGCTTTTGTATTCAACATCAAGGTAGTGATTGTAATGATAATTTACTTAAATTGTGTATTGTATTATCGCTAGAAGCGTAACCGTAACAAGAAACAAACAAAAAAACCTTAAAAACCATACATTTTTAATGTTTCTGCAATAAAAAGTTTGTGGTATGTTAAAAACCATATTAATCTACAGTCCTATATATCCCACTGTTACGCAGAACAGACTTCTACCTACCTAGGAAAAAAAACCCTCAAAAGATTTTTTTTATTGGCAACGGGTTGGTTTGAGACAACAATTTCCCTAACAATAAACATGTTTAAGAACAGACTAAAGCGTCAACAGTGGAATAGTCAACGTGATATCTGAAGAAAGCTGCTCAAGCAGCTTTGGAGGTGGTTTATGTCCAGCAGTGGACTATGGTTGCTTACCTAATTATTTATAAGTGGAAGTAGGAGTCGGATGGATGACATAACAGGATCAGATAGAGAATTGGAAACAGATTTAAACATGAAGAGCACTCGCATCCCACAAACGCGCTGTGAGAATGTGTTGAAGAGAATGAGCAAAATGAAAGAAGTGTGTCAGGATCGCGATACTTGGCGCTCTATTCTCTCTGCCTCCCCCATCAGGGACATAGCGTGAAGATATGTAAGTATGTGTGCAGGTTAACATTAAAATTAATAAAAAATTAAATAATTCAACATTAAAATTAGTCTTGCTTTATGCAAAAAAATTTTTTTACGTTTTTAAACTAGACTGTACAGTGTAAAAATTTTAATAGCTGGTCACAGGCCACAAGAATTATATATAAATCTGTTTTATTCACATTAAGACACTAGTTTGAGTTGACAGTGATCATGAAAGTAGTTACGATAATCGACACTTATTTCGTCGACTGTACATAGTGGCTACTGTACCTATTGCACTTACCTATACATAGTTACACATACTGACGGAATTGTACACAAAGACAATATAGGACCGATCTTTGGAGCAATTCAGGGCAAAATATTCATTTCGGTGCAATGATATTGACTACACTTACCTCATAAAGGCACCCGTGCAACTAACAGCAACCAATATTCTTTACAATAGGAGATATAAGGATCGAAACGTTGTTGCTATGCAGACTTCAGATTTTTTTGTAACACAGTTTTCAAGGGCGTATTCACCCGTACACTGATGCAGGTAAACTAATTACTGTAGGCAATGCTTCAGGCATTAACTAACGTAACGAAGCACTAATTACATCTAATTAGAATAGTAAAATTATACATCTTTTACACAAAAAAAGGGTGAGAAACAAATTCCCTTTGCTGCTTGCGGAAATTGTCACTCGCGCAACTTTTTTTAGCTGTCATGCATGCATGCATGTCACAAAACTGCGTTCCGTTTTAGTAAAATTTAGCATTTAGCATTGACAAATGCGGTAGAGCAGGAAAGCATATACGAATTTATTCATTTGCTAAAAAAGGACAACATGAGTTGAAAATATTTTGCAAGCTAGAAACGGAACGTATATGCTTATACGGTTGCGTTCCGGTTTACACGGCATTCTAAAAATTATTTTTCGTTCCGGCCCCGAATCAAAGTGAATACCTTTTTCATATTTGGACACCATAATTTAATGAGAATTCCCGTTAAAAATTTTGGGAATCATTTTGCAAATTCAAATTTTGGGTCGGAGGGGTTTTTTGGGTAATGATAGGTACTATAAATAATAAAATAAATTACGTAGGTAGGTATTAACTTTTTAATATATCATACACAGTAATTTTCATTTCTCATCTTGAACAGGAAGGGTGGACCTATGAGTCTTTCCGAAATAGCTTGACAGTACTTTTTTTACACCGAGACGTTTGCTGTGATGAGAAGATGTTTCCCCTAGTTCGTTTGGCGACTTGCTCCAGTGTTCAGCTAAACTTTGACGCCGAAACATTTTCCCTAAAGATTGCCATTTCTGCTCTGGGCTTACTTCCTTTTCTTCAAAATTTTCTTTGCTACCTGAAGGTCGGTCTCCCTGAAACGAAAGAAAAACATCTTAAAGCAACAAGGAGGCGCGATACTTAGTGTTCCTCAGCCGAGCCAGCAGGTAGGTTAGGTAGTGATTGTTTTTTGCAGCCTTGCAGAATAATTAATATACAAAACAACTGACAACATTTGCGAAACTGAACTGACCAAATCCAGATTGTCAGAAAGCATGAATGGTGAGTTTAACAAAATAAAACAGTCAAACTTCGCGAATAGAACTGAACTGTTTGTTAAGTACTTACATCAATAGATCTAGTTGGCCGAAGTTGGTTTCGAAAGAAATTTGTTATTGATTTTTTCCAAGTCTTCGGATTTTTAAAATTGTACTCCAAACTGCCACTGCCTTCAACGGGCACGTTCCTTTCCTTCTTTAAAAAGTCTGTTCCGTCCTCTTCTTTTTCAACAGATTCGCTTTGAATCGTTAGGACACCTTCAGGGCATAACATTTCGACTTTTAAATCAAAAATTCCTCTGAACTTTTCACATAAACGTTTCAAAATTATTTCAAAACATCTGTCATTCGCACTTCAGTACTATACGTCATTTGTTCTAGATCTCGCAAGTATTTTGAAATAGGAACTATTCCATATATTTTTCATTTTATTTAGATAAAAGAGGTTTTGTATTTAAACTTACACAATCTATATGAATAGAAAAACAAAACATAAGGACGAGCTGTATGGGTCAACATCATTGCCTTTCCTACATTGGACGATAAAAGAACACAACTCCGCTACGCATGCGCAATAGCGCACGGCTTTTTGGCGGGATTTTGTCGGAGACGGTTGTGTTTTTATTTAGTTTTCTTAAAAAATGTATATTGTAGGTTTTGGTGTACCTATATCTGTGATAGTTTTATATGTATCAAGTGCCTATTAAAGTGTATATTGTGCAGGATAGTTATAGCGTGTAAACGACACTACCGGATCGTTCTAAAATGTCCCTTGTTAAATCTTCAATAAACCTACTATCAGTTTAATGCGGACGTGAACTGCAGTGTGGATCACCCGAATGGCACTAGTTGTGGTTTCGTGGAGGCCGTGCTGACTAACTCTAGTCGTGCGCTGTTTTTGTGGAGGTCGTGCTATAACCGCCGGTTTTCGAAGAAAAACAAACAAAATATGACTTGGCTGTATGGTCTATGACTTTTGCCTGTCCATCATTGGACAAAAAAAAGCAATTGCGCAAGCCGTGAAGTATTCGCGGGAAACCAGAAAGTTTTCTTGAAGCGTAAATTTTTAGTAAATTTACTAGTTTACATTACTGAATGTTTGAAAAACTACATCTTAGGTGAAAATGACTGCAATAGCTCAAGCAACGTCACAAGTAATCATTTTGTTTGACTACACGCTAAAACATTTACGTAGTAATACTAAATAATACTTACGTGAAAATTCCATCTTTTATTTTCTAGGCGGTGGCGGAATGGAGTACAATATTTCCACGTCAAGCAACGGATAACTTAACAAGCTCTGTGACTTTCATGAAGAAATTGACTGTAGTCGCCGTGAGCAGTCTAACTTATTTGAAAGGCATTATTCCTGATGAAAATTATATTTTTGATGCCATTGGTGGCTTGAAAATACGGACTTTGAAGAAAAAGTGCAAGGACGACCTGGCCCAGTTTATTAGTACCGCATTGACGCAAGCCTTTGAGGCGTTTGATAAAAAATACGTGAGTAGAATCTTATTAATATTATTTTCTGGTTGTGGCTTCCATCGTGTTTAGGATGACGACTGGTTCTGCCAATGTCAAGTGTCTAGGGAGACACGGTGGAAATAGCTTTGAAGATCGCTGGTTTTTGATATATTTTCTTCCTTGAGTTTTTAACTGGTTTTTACCAGCTTTTTGACGTGCACAGTTTCATTTTCATGCTGAAGGGAAGTAGAAGAAAAAAAGCCAGAAATGGAAACAGCTATCTAGTACACAATAAAATAAGTAATACTTTAAACTATAATTTAAATATACTATTAATATATACAACGTGTTACAAAATACCTATTAAAAATGTAGATAATTAACAAAGCCAAACCTAGTAAGCTATGACAGCTTACTAGGTTTGGCTTTGTTAATTATCTACATTTCTCTCATTCCAGCTCCAACAACTAGCCATATGCTTCTACGACGGCGGCTGCGATCCGGACAACCTGTTCGAGTACCACATCTTCGAGTACTCGTACAGGGAGGGCGGGGTTTCCGTCAACATCAGCTCCAAGAGCCGCGAGATGAAGACCGGCGCCACGTACTCGCTCGACAGCGTCAGGGCGCAGACGTCGCACCTGCTGCGGGCGTGCGTGGTCATGGCGCAGTCCTGCCAGCCGCGGGTGCTGGAGTCCTGCGACGTCAGCATCCGCCTTCACTACAACCAAGGTAGATAAATATATATTTTTTTGTTGAATTCGTCCAATGATAAAGTCATAGACCATACAGCCAAGTCTTCATATAAAACTATCACAGATATGCACCAAAACCTACAATACATATTTTTAAGGAAAACTAAATAAAAAAGACAACCGTCTCCGACAAAATCCCGCCAAAAGCCCGTAGATATTTTTTATATGGGATTCACGGCTCTGGAAACATACTCCTTTAGGCCAATCAGCTCTAAGAGCCGCGAGATGAAGTCCGGGGTCAGTTACGCCCTGTTCTTTGGCCCTCCCCCACCGCCGTACAATACTAGCTAAAGTTAGTATTTCTATTATTAATGAATTATGTATGAACTATGTATGATAATTAATTATGAACCTATACATTGATCAGAATCACCCACTTGATCATTGCAGGTGACTAAATATTCACCTGGATATAATAAAAATGAAATATTATAGAGAGAGCTATGCTCGGAGTTTCCCTGCGAGATCGAATCAGAAATGAAGAGATCCGCAGGAGAGCCAAGGTGGCAGTGGGCGGGGCACATCGCTCGTAGAACTGACGGCCGTTGGGGCAGAAAGGTTCTCGAGTGGCGACCACGTATCGGAAGACGCATCGTAGGCCTCCCACAAGGTGGACCGACGATCTGGTGAAGATCGCGGGACCAGGCTGGATGAGGTTAGCGCAGGACCGGTCGTCGTGGAGATCCTTGGGGGAGGCCTTTGTCCAGCAGTGGACGTCTATAGGCTGATATGATAATGATTAAGTATATATAAATAATAATAAGTTAATATTTTAAAACCATACCATGGTTATGGAAGAGTGGGGCCTTCTGGTATTGCCTAGGTGTTTTTACCTCAACCTAGTTAAGGAATCACTTTATTGGTTGCCTAATAAACATTTTTTAATTTTTTTTTCATTATTTACCTTATTGTCCCCAGACGCCCCCGAGGGGTACCAGCCGCCGGGGTACTGGCCGGCCGGGGACTGCGCCGACCCCCTGGAGCCCACGCGGGACGACGCGCTCCAGCTGGCGTGGGTGGACACGCCCTACCACAGGCTCACACTCAGCTCTTACATCAAAGACAGCGGCATGAGGGCGAGCAATGACGCCATTGTGAGTATTTATTTATAATAATAATAATAACTTTATTTCAGCCTACAAAAGGGCCATATTACAAATACCTTACAGACTAACATACATGTTTAACAATATAAAATATATATAACTTACGACTAACTTAAAAACTAGAATGCACTAGATGACTATTATTTATTTATGTGGCGTCGGGGTCTATCATATATCGGAAGGTCCTGTATTTTCTCGAAATATAAGTACATTTACTGACTGCTCTCAAACGGTGAAGGAAAACATCGTGAGGAAACCTGCATACGCTGAAGAAGAAATTCTTAGGCGCATGTGAAATCCACCAACCCGCACTGGGTTAGCGTGGTGGACTATAGCCCGAACACCCTCGTTCTGAGGGTAGGCCTGGGCCCCAGCAGTGGGGACATCTTAATAGGCTGTTGATGATGATTGATGATTTATTTAATAATTTATTGTACAGAAATAAAATGGTCGTAAATAAACTCGTCCCACGGCGAGTGTGAGAATGATGAGATTGAGCGAAGCGACAGAGGTGTGTCAGGATCGCGATACTTGGTGCTCCGCTGCCTACCCCACCAGGGACATAGCGTGAAGTTATGTATGTATGTACAGAAATAAAATAAAAGCAATACAAATCAAAAGAAAAATTATACAAAGGGTCAAGCTTATAAATAAGCGAAAACAAACATTATGGTAACACATTATGCTTCCATATAAAAGGTCAACCAGTACTTATAACTACATAAGAAAGTTCTATTTACCTACTCTTATTGTCTAAAATGTTTTCCAGCCATCACAGAATCCTCCCAAGATGACGCAAGCGTCGTCGGGCGATAGTTCAAGTAAGTTTTTAGGGTTCCGTCAAAATAAAACTATACAATTTTTTTTCGTGGCAGAAAAACTTCTGACTGATGATAAAAAAAATTCAAACGAACTTGGAATCATTTTTCCGAGGGATCCGAAACGAGGCGACCCGCCAGAGAACTAAAAGCCCTCGATGCAACTTGAAATGTTAGTAGGTACGTTGCACACTATTCCAGTATGTATGGGATGAGCGGCCAATAACATAGAATAAAAACTTTTTTATTTCGATGTCTACTGGCCGTAAAATTAAAAATGGTCGGTGTTCTGCGCAGTGAAAATAACGTTACTTAAAATTTTTGGATAACTCCTTTTTTATGGAGATACTAGGCTGTTGCCCGCGACTTCGTCCGCGTGGATTTTGGAAGTAGGTACCTATCTCTGCTATGTAATACAGACATCGTCTAGTTATAATTTTCCAATGATAAAATGGATCATTCTAAGTATATATTATTCACCATATTTTAAGGTATACCATACCTTCAGCACAGAGTAAGTAATAGTGCCTTCAGGAACAAACTATGAACACCACAACACAATTTTATCTGTCTTCACCACAATTTGGTGAAGACAGATAAAAATTAAAAAAAATGTTTTTTTCACTTCTATTGCTCATAATAAAACTTCTCATATCAATTTTTATTAAACGTGTGTTTTTTTAACTGATACAGTATGGGCAAAACCAAAACCATAGGAGATACAGGAACACTGTCTTAGGAACCTTTAGGTATTTTTTCGTGATAACAATTTTGACATAGTAATCGGAGCAGCTGGAGTTCAGGTGGCATGCATGAATAGGTAGTAAGTACTTTGCACGGTCTGTTTTATAAGAAAACATTTTATTAAATTTGACTAACTTCTGCAGCTGCTGCTTGGATTTTTTTCTTCCGATACAATAAAATGATTCTAACATGAAAGTAAGTCGATACGCATTTTAAAAAATCATCAAAATTATTTTGCACTGGCGTTGTATGAGAAAACATTTTATTGAATTTGACTAACTTCTGCTGCTCAGATTTTTTTCTTCCGGTATAATGAAGTGATCCTCACATGAAACTGAGTCGAACCGCATAAAATTTTTTTTTGTGCAAATTGTCTCATTTTTATGGACAACACACGCTTGACCAAAAAATTTCTATGTCATAAGACACTTTCCCTGCATCTCCTATGGTTTCGAACTTGCCCATACTGTCCCAGTTAAAAGAAACACTGTATATCTCCTATGTCTATGACATCGTCTTGTTACGCTAAATGATTTATCTGTAAATGACAATAACTTTTTTCGCTGTCATCCGATTTCAATGAAACAAAGCCTATAAGTTGCTCCAGGCTGTGCTTAATCTACCTGTGAAAACCGCAAGAAAATCCGTCCAGTGGTTTCGGAGATTAGCGATTACAGACAGACAGAAAGACAGACAGACAGAAAGACAAAAAAATAAAAAAAAACTTTTTTGTTTTCTGTTACTCTTTTTTTATCGCCCACACTCATTTTTTTATAAATTTGTTCAAAGTACAGACACACGATTTCTACTCCTTTATTATAAGTATAGATTTCAGAATAAAATATATTTTTTTTTTCTGATGGATCTTTAGTTGATGGTAATACATTAAATATTTTTTTCTTAAGCTTAACGCAATCTCATATTTATAACAATATCTGCCACCATTAATTTTTTCAGTTAAAAAATACTTATTCTAGAGTTTTACTGGTTTCTATACATTTCTGTGCCCAAGTAGGTATATTTAGGAATATAGTAGCTTGAACTGTCTCTTTATATTTTGTAAATAATTACATTGGCATTTTGCGGCCAAATTAAGTGTTATACATAAAATAATATTGGCCGCTCATCCCATACATACTGGAACAGTGTGCGTTGTTGAGAACCGGTAACCGAATTGTTGTTTAATGGAGACGACGCGTGGACAAGCGTAGTGTGGGTCGCCTCCCGGCTAGATTGTTCGACGACCTGCATACAGCGGCTGGCAGTGACGATGCGGAAAACCGAGGAGCGCGCCTTGGGGAAGGCCTATGTCCAGCAGTGGACTAGTTGCAGGCTGATGTGATGATCATTTAGTATCACTGACTGTACTGTTATCTATTCTGTTGTTTTTAAAGTTCTAACAAATTGGGACAAACTATAAAAACCATTTAAAGAAAGAAAGAAAAGAAAGAAAAATGTTTATTTCGTTTCTCATAAACTTAATTAAATAATTGAGAGCGTCAGTGGCGCAGGGGATAAGACGCGGCCTATCATATCGAAAGGTCCGGAGTTCGATCCCCAGCTGGGCCATGTACCAATGGGTTTTTTCTCGAAACTTAAGTACATTTACTGACTGCTCTCAAACGGTGAAGGAAAACATCGGGAGGAAACCTGCATACGCCGAAGAAGAAATTCTTAGGCGCATGTGAAGTCCACCAACCCGCACTGGGCTAGCGTGGTGGACTATAGCCCTAACGCCCTCGTTGAGAGGGTAGGCCTGAGCCCCAGCAGTGGGGACATTAATAGGCTGTTGATGATGATGAATTAAATAAGACATTGGAGCCTTTTAAGTAAATAATTACTTGTAGAAGAAGGCACCGCTCTTCTAGAAAATAAAATTTAGATAGGTACTCCGAATTTGTAACATCGACAGAAAAGTAATTAAAGTAGAGAATACAAAAGAATGATTAATGGCTATGTATGAAATAGTGTAGAGAGTGCATATGGAGTGTGTAGTGTATGTATACTTGTGTGTATTGTAAATAAACGTGTTACCAGAATAAATATTATGGAGGTATCTATAATATAAATAAATAAAATGTAGGTTAGGTAAAATGGCATTACAATATTAATTTAAGTAAGTATATATATACACTTTTCCAGGTGTGTGTATGCGGTGCGCGTGCAATAACTACGACTGCCCCGACGCCGCGCCCGCCGCGCTGCTCACGTGCCAGTCAGTTAATATAAAAATAAGGCTTAATATAAATACTATTGTTTAAGTATACGCTTAAATATTCTATACAATGTAGGATGAAAGGTAAATATAAAACTAAATTAACCTAAAACCTATATAAAACTAAAATTACCTAAAATCGTCCAGGCTGGGTGATGGGCCCATAATGCCGAGGACGCTGGCTGCATTGCCTCGTTGGATGGCCAGACTGATCCTCTGAACAAGGTATTCCTTGCACAGAGGATCACCCGTGGCCTCCCTCAGCTTTGCAGCCAAGTCTTTTATAATACTATTTATTTAATATATAAAAACCTTTCTTAGTGGAGGTCAAAGGAACCTTTGCGCATATGAATAATGAAATGATCCTAACACGAAAATAAGTCGATATGCATTAAAAAAAAACTTCAACTAAATTATTTTGCACTGGTGTTGTATGAGAAAACATTTAATTGAAGACTAACTTCTGCGGTTCAGATTTTTTTTCGTCCGATATAATTACATGAAACTGAGTCGAACCGCATTAAAAAACTTTTGTCCAAATTGTCTCATTTTTATGGACAACACCGGCTTGACCAAAAAATTTTCTATGTCAAAATTGTTAGCACAAAAAAAGACCTAAAGGTTCCTAAGACACTTTCCCTGTATCTCCTATGGTTTCGGACTTGGCCATACTGTCCCAGTTAAAAAAACCACTGTATATCTCCTATGTCTATGACCATCTATATGATTTATCTGTAAATGACGATAACTTTTTTCGCTGTCATCCGATTTCTATGAAACAAAGCCTATATGTTGTGCTGAATCAACCTGTGAAAACCGCAAGAAAATCCGTTCAGTAGTTTCGTATATAATCGATTACATACAGACAGACAGAAAGACAAAAAATTTCAAAAATGCTTTTTTGTGTTCTGTTACTCTTTTTTATCGGCCACACTCATTTTTTTATATATTTATTTAATGTACAGACACGAATTCTACTGCTTTATTATAAGTATAGATAGAGGTGTGTTCGGCGCCAGGTACTGCGGCACGCAGCAGCACGCGGTGTGCTACGGGCTGACGGCGGCGCGTGCGGCGCGCGCGGCGCGCGCGGGCGGGCACTGCTGCGCGCCGTGCGCCGCGCGCGACCCGCGCCGCGCGCCCTCCGACCGCACGCTCGCCGGCGTCGACGCCAGGAAGGGGGAGGTACGTACAGTCGACCGTACGTCAGTCGACAGCACACTTTGACCTTGACCTGGCCTAGCCTAATAGAGTTTCAATACTATGAGAGACCTGCTTATACTAGTTTCGTTTCCACTGACGTGCGGTCGTCCGTACGTGGGACGTCACACAACCATACAGGTGCAACAATTACAACATGAAGTGATGCGACGCGAGCTTTTTACTTTTATGTTCACGATGGAATATACCGTTCTGGTCCTTCGAACCGGATCCGTACATTGTTACTTCGAACATAATCCGTACATTTGTAACGTTAAAACTGGTTAAAATTGGTCCTTTGAACCGGATATACATCGGTCTTTGAACCGGATATACATCGATCCTTTGAACCGGATATACGTTGGTCCTTCGAACCGGATCCGTACATTACATTGGTCCTTCGCAGAGCATCGCGATCTTCCGCCGCGTGCTGGAGTTGTGCTCGCACGTGGGCTCGGTGGCGACGCGCGACCTCAGCGAGCGGTTCGGTCTCTCGCACGTCAGCGCCTCCAAGCTCATGAAGCTGCTCGACTGCGAGGGCATCATCGTCAGACGCCAGGCGGACTCCGAGTGAGTCATGATGATATTTTGTTAAAGGACCCACCCCTATAATTAGGAAATTGTCGTTATGTGACAATGTAAATGCTAAAGTTTTTATCTGTAAAGTATTACTTTATGGTTTGATGTTTGTTTACTGCACAAAGAAGTTATAACGGCTTAACGGATTTTGATGAGACTTGGTACAATGATAGCTTATAATCCTTTATGTATAGTACGAAGTAATTCATCTATCTACCTTTTTTTAATTATTAGTATCACGACTCAAGCAAAAATAATCCCCGAGAAACTGAAGTCGACGAAAATGCGCTACTTCCAATCGCTCGACGAGGAAGACTACGCGGACCAGCTCATGGCTGAGGTGTTGATGGTTTCGCAGCACAGCCAGTCCGACCACGTCGAGACGGTGCGTTTTATTATTATTATAGACTAACCTTGCCAAAGAATCATCATCATCATCAGCCTATTAACACGTCCCCACTGCTGGGGCTCATACCCTATAGCCCGAACGCCCTCGTTGCGAGGGTAGGCCTGAGCCCCAGCAGTGGGGACATGTTATAGGCTGTTGATGAACAGCAGGAATAATGTTCCTCATCAAGAATACTGGTTATATAATTAGGTTTTCTAGGAATTTTATTTAATTATATTTAATGTCATTAAAAGAAAATTCTTTGCCATTCTATTCTTTCTATTCTATTTCTAAGACAAGCCTCCAAAACGCATCGCGAGACGGAGGTACACAGCCAGAAGCGAACTACGAAGTGGACGATTCCACCATGCAGCAGTACAGAGAAGCGTTGATCATGGTCGAGAGGATGGACGTCAACGTGCTCCAGAATGATGGCCTGGTTGTGGACAAGGAGACAACGGAGAAGAAATCGGCAAAGAGGAAAATGGAGAAGGAGAAGAAAGTGCCGGCCGGAGTTAAGACTAAGAGGATAAAGATCCCCGCGAAGAAGTAATTTAAATTTGTTGGTTAAAATTCGATTTAAAAATGTAATTACCAGAGGTTTTTTTGTTGAACTAAATTGTAATTATTAATGGTCTTTTAGGAACCAAACAATATTTTTAAAATCGTCCGTACAACTTAGTTGATTATTTTGTTCGTTTTGTTTATTTTTATTCGTTAAAGACGCAGAGGATGAAGATCCTCGTGAAGAAGTAATACAAATTTGTTGGTTAAAATTCGATTTAAAAATGTAATTACGAGAGGAATTTTTTGTTGAATAAAATTGTAATTTTTAAGAACCAAACAATATTTTTAAAATGGTCCAACCTAGTTTATTATTTTGTTCGTTTTGTTTATTACGATAAAGTTCTCAGTAAGTAGGTAATTTAAATTTGATAGTTTAAGATGAATTTAAAATGTAATTTCTTAATTTTTTCTTCAAGAAAAATATTTTTGTTATTCATACATGAAATCCAAACAAAAATTTTTAAATTGTCCTTACATTAACTACCTTAGCATATTTAATTTATGACTCATGTAAAATGTTCCTATGTAAAAGAAAACATATTTTTTTCCTTTGTCACTCAGTGTACAAAAAATAATTGATTGTACTTAATTTTTGTTAATATAAGTCTAATAATACATAATATATTATTATACCTATCGAATTCTAATTAACTTATAAAAACTCCGACAAACTTTAATTTGGCTGATAATATAAACACCAAAGTACCAGATGACAATTTGAATAAAAAAATAATAAATTTTTTTTTGTCGAAAATGCCCCCGCGAATCGTACCCGGCTCAAAGGTACCCATGACGCCGGCTGCATTGCCACGTTGAATCGCCATGGATATCCTTTGAACCAGGTACGACTCGGCCCGGGGGTCACAACCGTGCTCCCTCATGCGTTTCTCATAAGTCTAATTCATGTCTCAACTTTAATTATACAAATTTTTAAAAATATTTTGTATTAAGTAGAATGTAGGTACTGTAGCGGCCCGTTCAAATCAAATCAACAGCCTATTAAGTTCTCATTGTTTTGGCTCAGGCCTACCCTGTCAACGAGAACTCACGGGCTATAGTCCACCACGCTAGCCCAGTTAACGTCACATGCTCCTTGAATCTTTTTTAATGGTTTGCTTTTGGAAAATTTTGACTGACTTGTAAAAAAATACCATATTTAATATAAATAGACGTATGTACCATATAATACTAATTTGACAAACATATCACAGGGTTTACGAAAGATATTACTTAGCATTTACTACCGCCATTTGTACAGATATTGTGCGGTATCTCATAGTCTCCGAAGTTGGTGTACACCCTTCCCCAGAACTTGGGGTCGCCGTGGAGGTCCAAGGGCTTGTTGTTGGGCGGTACCGCTGTGCTGTTCACTGTATCCAGCTCCTTGAGCAGCCTCGCTAGTACTTCGGGTTCCCTGAAGAAAATTAGAAATATCATTGTAATGATGGGAGGTTTTACATAAAACTGTTGGGTTTTTACATAAAACTGTAGGGTTTTATATAAAACTGTTGAGTTTTTACATAAAACTGTTGGGTTTTACATAAAACTGTTGAGTTTTACATAAAACTTGCATTTTACATAAAAATTGGGGAATGGCTGTATAATACTTATTACTAACATAAGATCGGGTTCAATTGCGCACTGACATATACTATGACTAACATAGTTCAACCGAGATAATATGTGTTAGGTTAGAGAGCTAAAAAATGGGGTGCGAGTTTTTAAGTACCTACCAGTGTTTGAATGCGGTGCGATCATAAGCTCACAGGTGACCAGCCCACTGCCACTTCAATGTGCTAACATTTAGAATTATTACGTTGAATGCGTTAAATTTAATTTTCATTTCCTTTCACGTAGCCGTAGGTACGCTGTACGAAAGGAACTATAAAATTAAGTTTATTAACCATTCAATTGGTTGTAAACCAATAGAACTCACTGTTGAGCCAGATTTCTTCTCTCGCACGGGTCTAGCTCTATGTTGAACAGGCACGGCGCCTCCAGCGGCTTGCACTCTATCTCCGGTTGGGACTTGTCGCATTTCACGGTCGCCGCCTCTCTGTAAAAATCACCTATCAATCAATCAACCCATTTATTGAAGCTATCCTGTCCAAGCATCTGTTGCTTGCGATGTTTTTCCTGAACATGGTCGATAAAATAAATCATTGCCACAGCAATCTTGGCCACTTTCTCTTTATTAGGTATTTTTATATTTATTATTAAATTAAATTATTAATTAATCTTTATTTTAAATACAGTCCTCAAATTACTCATTCCTTACAATCTAAATGGTTTCACATAAATGTAAGCGGTACACCAGCTCTATGTCGTAAATGCCTCGAGTCCCAAGTTCTCACCTAAGTCTCATGAAGGCGTCTCTGCTCGGCATAAGCCCGAGCTCGTCGACAGCTCGGCCGGCGAGTCCGCGGTACACCAGCTCTATGTCGTAAGCGCCTCGAGTCCCAAGTTCTCACCTAAGTCTCAGGAAGGCGTCTCTGCTCGGCATGAGCCCGAGCTCGTCGATAGCTCGGCCGGCGAGTCCGCGGTACACCAGCTCTATGTCGTAAGCGCCTCGAGTTCCAAGTTCTCACCTAAGTCTCATGAAGGCGTCTCTGCTTGGCATGAGCCCGAGCTCGTCGACAGCTCGGCCGGCGAGTCCGCGGTACACCAGCTCTATGTCGTAAGCGCCGTCGCGGCCGTCCGGTCCGTACCATGAGTCCCAAGCGCCCTTGTAGTTCGTTCCTGCAAAATATTATAGCTAACTAGTCCAGCGTTCGTACAGCCTACCGCACGTCAGTGGTAACATTGACCTTGAGCTGGCCTTGCCTTGGAGTTTCAATACTATGAGAGACCAGCATAGTATAGAAACTCCCTAATAGGCTAGGCCAGATAAAGGTCAAGTGTTTCCACTGACGTGCGGTCGACTGTACAAGGCGACAAAATCAAAATTTAAACAGAACTTAATAACTTAACAGAACATGCATTCATGGTCTGGTGTTAGCACTTTAAATTCTTGGCATAGTTTCATATTCATCATCATATCAGCCTGTAGACGTCCACTGCTGGACAATGGCCTCCCCTAGCCGCGACCTTTACCAGATCGTCGGTCCACCTTGTGGGAGGCCTACGCTGCGTCTTCCGGTACGCGGTCGCCACTCGAGAACCTTTCTGGCCCAACGGCCGTCAGTTCTACGAGCGATGTGCCCTGTGTTTCATATTAAAGGTGATTAAAACACTATTTATTATTTTTTTGTGATCTGTCCTTGCTTACCTGTAACAAGCTTCCACTGGTCGACGGTAATGGCGGCATTGCCGGCTAGGTCATCTATGTTGTGCAGCACGGCGGTCCGCGCGGACGGCTGGTCCTTCGACAGCGCCGCCCATTGGTCGACGCCGTCGATGCCTTTCAACACACTGGTCTACTGTTACTTTACTTAGTCATTTGGACGACTTGTAAAAACCTTCGCTCTTTGGTGTCGGTAAAAGTAGCTAATAATTTCGCAGTAGATATATATTTTTTAACTGGGGTTTTAGCCCAGAATACTTTCAATTCAATTCAATAATGTTTATTGCACAAAAAAGTAAAACAACACAATAATACATTAGTAGTAGTGACCCTGCCTACTGCGCCAAAGGCCGTGGGTTCGATTCCCACCCGGGACCAACATTTGTGTGATAAGCTAAGTTAAGTACCTAAGTTGGTTTTCGGATTCTGGGAGTTTGTATGTACCTGTTTAAATATTTATTTAAAAGTATGTATGTTTATCAGTTGTTGAGTACCCATTTACAGGCTTCGGCTTAGTTTGGGACTAAACAGCCGTGTCTATGTTCAAACATTATTATTGTTTAGAATTTACATCTTATTCTTCTATTAGGGGTCTTATCACTAAGAGCAATTTCTTCCAGACAATTCAATGACTTTTTAATCTTACTAATATTATAAACGCGAAAGTTTGTACCGATGTATGTTTATTACTCTTTCACGCAAAAACTTTTTTTTCACATATTTTGGTGAAACTTATACCGTAGGTACCTACTTTTCACTTTGTACGGTCGACCGTCCGTGGAAACAAAACCAGTATAAACTGGTCTCGCCTAGTATGAAACTCCCTAATAGCCAAGGCCAGCTCAATGTCAAAGAGTTTCCGCTGACGACTCGACTTGAAGTCCTAATGCTCAAAGTGCCAGCCTCACCTAGTACCGCCCCCGGCCACACTGAGCAGCGTGGGCAGCCAATCCACCAGGTGCATCCTCTGCGTGGCCACGCGGGACCTTTTGTCCAGCAGTGGGCTCCACAGCACCGCGGCGCCTCGGACCCCGCCCTCCCACAACGTGTTTTTGGTCTGGAAGGAATATGCGACCGATGCAATTGACAGTTGTTTTTTTTTTAAATTTTTTAAAACAAATAACTATAGTTAATGATAGAGCGTCAGTGGCGTAGGAGATAAGACGCGGCCTATCATATCGAAAGGTCCGGAGTTCGATCCCCAGCTATGCCATGTACCAATGTTTTTTTTTTCGAAACTTAAGTACATGTACTGACTGCTCTCAAACGGTGAAGGAAAACATCGTGAGGAAATCTGCATACGCCGAAGAAGAAATTCTTAGGCGCATGTGAAGTCCACCAAACGGCCTGAGCCCCAGCAGTGGGGACATTAATAGGCTGTTGATGAATTATAAAAAACCTCCACCATTCTCGGAGCACTTATATGATACTTTTACGAAAGCTGATGCATCAATTATGATTTTAAATGAGCTGAATTGATCTGAAATGAGATCAATGGCTAAGAGATATTTAAGTTTTGTATGTATTAGTAAATATTAGCTGCAAGTGTTCCAAATAAAATAAAATAAAAATAAAAAATGGTTAAGAGAAAAATCTGAAAACAATAAAATCACTGACACCATTCACTTTTGATTCGACCCCTAGTTCATAGAGGGATTAACTTGTTGTAAATGACCATAAGTATATATAACCCCTTTTATGGAATACCTCCAATTTCCAGTCGCCGATTATTGTTACTGAAGGAATAAAATGAAACAAAAGTAAATTAATAATTAATTTAAAAAACAAGTCCCATAGAACTAGTAAGGAGAACCAATTGATTCTCTTTCCTGCATTTGACACAGAAATAAAGGAGGTAGGTAAATAGGTAGTCTTAGTTTCTTTGCAGCTTCTTTGTTTCTTCTTCCCAGCTCTATATAACACCTTGGAAGCGGTGGTAGATAAAAAATTGACGTTGTATAAATGTACCCACTGTACTTACATGCAATAAAATAGTTTTGACTTTGACGGAAATACAGGGGCAAAAGGTCTCAGGCGTTCCTTCAAAGGAACTGCTGAGAACAAACGGTGTTAGACTGACCCCTCGCAGCGGGTAGTTGGACCCCGCGTTGTCGTTGAACCCGGCGGGCACGCCGCCGTTGTCGGTGCTGAACAGAACCACCGAGTCCTCGAGCAGTCCGCGCCGCTGCAGCGCCTGCACCACGCGCCCCACGGACGCGTCCAGCAGCGATAGCACCGCTGGAAGACCATAGATAATACACGCTGACAATAAAACCAATTAATTGTACAGGTGAATAAACCAATTAATTGAATAGACTCTGAAGTTAGTACTGAATTTTGTAATTACTTAAATGTACTTAACCGTAAGTGCCTAATTGACCGAGCGAGCGAAGCAAGCGAAGCGTCTCCGTTTCGAGATTGGCCAAAAATGCTATTGTCCGTCAGTCCTTCCTTCTGTCTTTCTGTCTGTAATTCTCTACAGGTCGCATTTTTCAACCGATTTTGATGAAAATTTTGCATGGGTATAAATTAATTAAGCCAACAAAATGAGTAGAATAAAATTTTGAAAAACATTTTTTTGGAGTACCTACCATACTCGCAAAGTGGGAGTGAACTTTTGTTTTTCTTGTGAATCCAATAGTCTGGGATATCGTTGGATAGGTCTTTCAAAAATATTGCTGGTGTGTTAAAATCATTTTTTCGATTTAGGGATCCGTTGGCGAAATATTAAGCTTTAAAGCGGTAATTTTTGTTAGTCACGTGCCCCCCCCCTGCCAGCTAAACGGTTGATTCTGGAAATGTGAAAAAATTCACGGCAGTAGCTTAAATAACGTAGTCAAAAAGAAAACTATGACAGCTAAGTAGGTTCTATTAGTTTTTGAGTAATAGTCGGTTAACTTAAGAAAGTCGAAAAATTTAATTATGTTCATAGAACTGCATACGTAAAATGGGAATGATTTTTTTTTCGCGTGAATTCCATGGTGTTGGGTATCGTTGGATAGGTCTTTCAAAAATATCGCGGGTGTGTGGAAAACATTTTTCGATTTAGGGATCCGTTTGCGAAATATTAAGCTTTATAGTGCTAATTTTTGTGACTTTAGTAAGTATATCTCCAACTGCAACGTTGACTTCTGTTCGTTTCTTTTAGGTTTGGTTTATAAGGGCTGGCGAGGTCTACTGTTCTCACAGAACCACTAGTTGTATATTGTGAACTGTATTTTCTTGACATTGTATTTTATTTTTTTACAACTATGGGTTTTTACAGCCTGAAATAAAGAGATATTTAATTTAATTTTATTATACACGCCGACAATAAAACCAATTAAATTGTGCAGGTGAAAAACCAATTAATTACTGTACAGGTGCAAATGCCAACTATTTATAGTACGCTGAAAAAAAAATTAACTGTACAGGTGAAAAAACCAATTAACTATACAAGCTGACAAAAACCAATTAATTGTACAGGTGAAAAACCAATTAATTATACACGCTGACAAAAACCAATTGGGTAATTATACAGCTGAAAAAACCAATAATTTAATTTTAATTTAATTCATTATTTCAGATTATGTATCCATATAATGTGTTAGTTATACATGCTGAACTTAGTTTATTTATTATACATAGGTGGAAAAACCTATTTTTGTATGACTCATTTTGACCAGCCAGGAGTAGTTAAATTATCTCGAGTCCTCTCGTCGTTGAGTCAGACGACAACTAAAGTTTCAACTTCAGGACTCACAGGAGTAACTATTATTGAAAACCTAGCTTTGAATCGAATATTAGCGCTAGAGCATATTATATATTTGGTTTTTTGACTGGTTTTTTATGGCTCGGAATTATGCCGTCTGTACTAAATGACAAAGTTAATTGTAATTCCAGTAACTAAGTATACATTTTTGGTAGGTAAGTAATATTTAATATTTAACAGAGGTCAGGTCAAACCACAATTTACCTACAATTGTATTCCGTTATCAATAAGCGTTAAATACCTACTTAAAGTTACTTTGTTTACTGTAAATAACTATAGCAATTAATTTTACTACAACATTATCACATTTGTAATTATTCATTGTTTGAAAACTTATTAGGTAGTTGTAATTTTTTTTCTGCGAGATAACAAATGTCAATAAACTACTAGTTAATTATAATAATAAACGGCAATGAGCTGTTTTCAGTATTATTCCTTGTGCAAACATTGAGGGATTGATGGGATGGGATATACAGGCGTCCCAAAATGCAACGCCAACCGTCTATTAAGTAAGACAGTCCTGGCTTTAGAATAGGGACTAAAAGCAAGTCCTCATTCTATGGTCCTGGCTAATTAGAATCTGAATCATCATCAATTTTAATTTAATTTAATAAAACAATAGAATATTTAGTTACAGTAGAATTAAATTAGTTACAGTAGAAAGAGGTCCAGTTAGGCAGATCCAACTTCGAGAAAGAGGTCAATCGTCGAATCCAACTCGGCTGGGCAGCGTTCAGGAAGCTACGCAACATCTTCTCGTCCCAAATACCGCAGTGTCTCAAGACGAAAGTCTTCGACCAGTGTGTGTTGCCAGTGATGACATATGGTACCGAGACGTGGTCCCTCACTATGGGCCTCATAAGAAGGCTCAAGGTCACCCAGAGGGCAATGGAGAGAGCTATGCTCGGAGTTTCCCTGCGAGATCGAATCAGAAATGAGGAGATCCGCAGGAGAACCAAGGTCACCGACATAGCTCAAAGAATTGCGAAGCTGAAGTGGCAGTGGGCTGGGCACATCGCTCGTAGAACTGACGGCCGTTGGGGCAGAAAGGTTCTCGAGTGGCGACCACGTATCGGAAGACGCAGTGTAGGCAGGCCTCCCACAAGGTGGACCGACGATCTGGTGAAGGTCGCGGGACCCAGCTGGATGAGGTTAGCGCAGGACCGGTCGTCGTGGAGATCCTTGGGGGAGGCCTTTGTCCAGCAGTGGACGTCTACAGGCTGATATGATGACAGTAGAAAGAAATAGTAACAACTGTAATAGATATACGAGAGCGGAGCCTCCATACACAAGTTATTTGCTCAAAGGAAGGTTCCAGGCAAAAATTTTAAAATCAAGTTAAATCGTAAAATCATCAACAGCCAATTAACATGTCCCCACTGCTGGGGCTCAGGCCTACCCTCTCAACGAGGGCGTTCGGGCTATAGTCCACCACGCTAGCCCAGTGCGGGTTGGTGGACTTCACATGCGCCTAAGAATTTCTACTTCGGCGTATGCAGTTTTCCTTCACCGAGCATCTGAATACTTTTAGTTAATCTGTGCCTATGACCTTAGTAAAAAGACTTGAGTAGCTGAAGGAAAGTGAACATATTTACAAAGATGGCTAGAGAGCCATGTACAGTGGACCGCACGTCAGTGGAAACACTTTGACCCTGAGCTAGCCTAGCCTATTCATCATCGTCAGCCTATTAGGTTTCCATACTCTGAGAGACCAGTATAAACTAGTTTTGTTTCCACTGACGTGCGGCCGTACAAAACGCAAGTTCGCAACTAGCGTAGTATCGGCGCAGCGTAACTACCAGCCGGCCAATCAGCGCAGCGCGCGCGTGCAGCTAACTTCAGTCTGTGTCGACTTACCCGCGAACTTCCGTCGCTGCGTGTCGTTGATGTGCGCGAAGCCGTCGATAGTTTTGTCCGGCGCGCGGACGAACTCGTACGGGTTGCCGGAGTGCACGGCCGAATGTGCCACCTCCAGGAACAGGGGGGCAGACTTGTTGTGAGCTACGATTACCTGCGATTGAAGGATGTTAATACCTCACAAGAAGAGAAACCAGTTACAGCTACAAAACTCGGTTACAATAATATTATGTAAAAGGTTTGTGAGGATGTTTGTTACTCTTTCACGCATGAACTACCGAACGGATTTTGATGAAACTTGGTACAGTGATAGCTTGTATACTGGAATAAGATATAGGCTACTTTTTAACGCAAGAAAAAATCGCGGGGCGTCCGCTAATACCGTCTAAGTAACAAAACTCCTACATAGAGGGCGCTCTTTCACAATGTACACGGGAAAACTTTTCTACGCGGGCGAAGCCGCGGGAAAAAGCTAGTAAATATTAATAATGTTTGGACAATTTTACACACGGCTGTTTAGTCCCAACTAAGCCGAAGCTTGTACATGGGACTCGACAACTGATAAACATACATAAATACTTTTAAATAATTCTTAAATACATACAAACACCCAGAATCCGAAAACCAACAGTTATGTTCATCACACAAATGTTGGCCCCGGGTGGGAATCGAACCCACGACCTCTGGCGCAGTAGGCAGTGTCACTACTAAAATAAATGACTATTTGATTTGACCACCAGCTACGCCATTAGGGCAGTCGGTAAAAGATCATTGAAGGATGTTAAAAAAAAGAAGGGAAACAAAAATCCCGTTTCAACTCGGTTAGGTCCAAACGCATGTTTTTATTTAGTCGGTTCACTTACAAAATTTCACATTGATAAAAACAAGATTCGCTCGAATTAAAAATCAAATTAATTAATTCGTACCTTGAGGGCTTCTTCTGTGTAAATGTCCGTCGTATATTTCCCGAACAAGTCGTTGGCAACCTCAAATCCTACAATAATTAAATGTTACATTAATAAAGAATTTATTATTAAATCATGTAGTATGTAATTGAAATGAATAACAGCAGTAACCTACCTCGTCTGAAATCGTATCCCCAAGACCCCTGTTCCATGTTCGTATGATCGTACATGTCAATTTTGCCCGTCCAGAAACCGACATGGCTGTCGAACCTGGCAAACAAAAAAGTAACATTAGTTATTTAAAGCAATTATTACGATAAGCTGGTTATCCAGCTCAGCGAAAATCGATAATGGAAATGCAGGCCCCAGTGTCCATGCCGTATATAGGACGTCATACTGCATACCTGCGGAAGGAAGATACATACCCCCGGTTGAGTGGCAAGTTAACTACTTAGGTGCCACTTGTCGACTAGATGCGTCTTGTACCCAGCTCCTAGAGATACTGCGGCAGGATCTCAGTGACAAGCAGGTCCCTGGCGTCCATGTCGTATAGGACGCCATGCTGCATGCCTGCGGATGTAAGTTACATACCCCCGGCTAAATGGCAGGTACCTAGGTGCCACTTGCCGACTAGATGTGTCTTGTACCCAGCTCCTAGAGATACTGCGGCAGGATCTCAGTGAGAAGCAGGCCGCGTCCATACAGTATAGGACGTCATGCTGCATACCTGTGGATGTAATTTACATACCCCCGGCTGAATGGCAGGTTAACCACCTAGGTGCCACTTGCCGACTAGATGCGTCTTGTACCCAGCTCCTAGAGATACTGCGGCAGGATCTCAGTGCGAAACATGCCCCTAACGCCCATGCCGTATAGGACGCCATGCTGCATACCTGCGGATGTAAGAAACATACCCCCGGTTGAGTGGCAAATACTCCTTCTTGTAACTGCCTAGGTGCCACTTGCCGACTAGATGCGTCTTGTAGCCCAAATCCTTGAGATATTGCGGCAGGATCCTCTCGTTGAGCGGCAGGCCCCTAGCGTCCATGCCGTATAGGACGCCATGCTGCATACCTGCGGATGCAGTTTTAGCTATTCGAAACTCATGTTTTAAAACGATTCAACGGTTTTATTGTCTTGGAAAACCGCGCCATTCAGATTTCGTCAAAACGGATCAAACGGTCCGCCAGCCAAATCCTGCGTCCGATTGAGATAGAAATGAAAAACCGCCTGCGGATGTAAAGTACTTATACCTAAAATATTGAAGACAGCAAATTAAGTATAGGTACATTTACTGAATGCTTTCGAACGGCTAGATGAAGCGACGATCTGCGTGAGGCGGCTGGCAGTGACTGGATGCGGAGAACCGAGGATCAGGTTCAGGGGAGGCCTGTGTCCAGCAGTGGACTGCAGGCTGAGATGAAGGACTTACCGGTGTGTATAGGATATTTGCCGGTCATAAGGGCAGCTCTGGAGGGCGTGCAGATAGGCGCCACGTAGTGGTTCTGCAGCACGACACCGGCCGCGGCCAGCGCGTCTATGTTGGGCGTGGGAATGTTGTTCAACCCGTGGAACCCTACATCGTTCCAGCCCTACGAATGTTTGAAGAAATTACAAAATACCATAGGCAATATAATCATCATCATATCAGCCTGTAGACGTCCACTGCTGGACAAAGGCCTCCCCCAGGGATCTCCACGACGGCCGGTCTTGCGTTAACCTCATCCATATAACAAATTATTGTTGAGTACCCATGTACCAGCTTCGGCTTAGTTTGGGACTAAACAGCCGTGTGTAAATTTGTCCAAACATCATCATATTATTTATGTAGTAACAACATCGTTTAACGGTCATTTTGAATTACATTTTGAAGTACGTGATGCTTCGACGACAGTCAATACTTTGACAAAACTGGTAAATAAACTAGTTCGGCAAGCACAAGATAATTATAACCATCGAAACCGGTACAATTTAGATTAGACTATTCATTAACGAACACTATATATAATCCAGTTAATACCCAGTTAATACCTGTTGGGTTATGTAAATGTATAAAGGGACACCTAAGTGATAATTTGTAATCCTCTAAAAATATGGTAGGTATATGTAAGTACATAATAATAAAAATCACGGTCATGTAAGTAATGTAGTAACCAAAGGATTCATCAAACGAGCCCAGTGGATGGTCTTATACGGTCAGCTTTTAAGGAGTTCCCATGACCACCTAGGCTCCCACGTCCACAGTCATACCAGCTCGATGGTACCACATTATTATTGCCTAGTCACCACTTCACCAGTAAGTATTATTGTATATGTTTGCAAAGTTTCAGAGCGAAACGATAATCTTTTATTTGCAACCTGTAAGAATATTACAAATGTTAAGAGGATTGCTTACAATGTTACAGGTTGCTAATAAAAGATAGGTAGTTAAATAGATAGAAGGTAATAAAAACATGTAAAAACCAAATGTTAAAACTAAAAAAATAGAAATCTGTACAAATGTAGTACAATGACAAACTAAAAACTAAGTAGGTTGAACGCTAAACGTTAAAGTGAAGTATCTAATAAAATTTGTAGATATCTATTGGGGGCACAATGGGGGCGTATGACCAACTGATAAAAACAAAGCAACTTTCTGACACTTGGTACCCACTTTTAAAGTTTTTTGTCAGTCTGTTTGTCCGCGGGAAAACTCGAAGCTATTGAACCGACTGAGTTGTAGGTACGCAGGTATTGAATCATTAAATATTCTAAAACGTTCCGAAGTTTAGTTTCTCTGCTTTAGCGCCTCTTACAGTCAACAAAAAAGATAGGTAAGCGGACTTTACCATATAGGTAATAAGTCGTCAAGAAAATGTCACGAATTTATGATGCACTGATTTCCGTCAAGAAAATACATTTTGGAAGTCGTCGAACAAAAGTTTGTCCGCTTTAGGAGCAGAATACATGCGTAGGTACATGATTTGTTTTGGGAGTCAGGGTCTATTGTATGCTACATAAAATACTGTATTCAATTGTCAACAATTGTACTGTATATTGTTTTTGATTAAATTTTATTCTTATTCTTAGACGGGGGTCCCTGCACCGACACCACGAAGACGGGAGTTTTGTGCAATTCCCCCCGGGCCGTCAGTCCAGCCATCCCAGCTCCTTGAAGTAGTGGAGTAGGACTTCTGGCTGACGGCAGCACTGTTGCAGGTTGCTCGTTGCCGAGAGGTCGGGATCTACTGCGTGCTCCACCGTCTCGCTCTCCTGCAGACAGCCCCTACACAGGGGGCTGTCTGTGATGCCCAAATTGTGCATGTGTTTGTTCAGGTTACAGTGTCCTGTTATGATGCCGACCAGGAGTCTGAGGTCGCTTCTATGTGAGTTTACCATCGCTGTTATTTATGTTTATTAAATTTTATTATTAATATGTCACTTACCAAATCGTCGGCCACTATAAGCACTATATTGGGGGCGGCCCGCGCGCCCGCGACGAGCACTAACCACACTAGCAACATGCCGCGCGCGTGACTCGACCGCGAATAAGCAGGCATGGCGCGACCGCTCAGGGACCGAGTGCAACAACTTTGCTTTTAATTTAAGCGACTACAGACGAGCCGGGAAAATCGGAGCACGCTTACTAAGCGGACGGCGTTAGTCGCAAGGCGAATGAGTGTCCTGGGTGTGGCTTATCCTGAACCCGAGGACTACAGGCTCCTACCCCTCAGCTGCACAATAGCATTTGAGCAGCGAACACTTGGGGAGGAGAGCGCCAGGTAAACACAGGAGCTGACACAATAGATCCCATAGGGTCGCAGTGTCGCCGGGTGAGCCCGGCCCCCTTCTACAAGATAAGATAGCGGACGGCGTACGTAAGGACATGATTCAAAAATCAAATCGACAACCTATTAACATGTCCCCACTGCTGGGGCTCAGGCCTACCCTCTCAAGGAGGGCGTTCGGGCTATAGTCCACCACGCTAGCCCAGTGCGGGTTGGTGGACTTCACATGCGCCTAAGAATTTCTTCTTCGGCGTATGCAGGTTTCCTCACGATGTTTTCTTTAACCGTTTGAGAGCAGTCAATGTGCTTAAGTTTATAGAAAAAACCCATTGGTGTACATGGCCCAGCCGGTTATCGAACTTCGGACCGTTCGATATGATAGGCCGCGTCTTATCCCCGACGCCACTGACGCTCAGAAGGATATTATTCATTTTGGTTCAAATCTGAAATAGCCGGCAATTTTTTTTAATGGTATTCTGTTTGAACTTGTCCGTTTGAGGTTTTTTTTATAGCTACGTGGTTACTAATAACACGTGAAAGGGATTTGTAAGTACTTACATTCTGAAATAGGTTTTGATTTCTTTTCATGTCGCATAGTTTTCGAATTGATAGAAAATCTCTAAAAATACCGTTTCTCCCTCTAAGTATCTCTAGCCACGCGGTGGCCGACCGGCCGATAATGTAACCGTCCTTTATGTCACCGACCAACTTGTAACGTATGTACGTCGAGTGGGGTCCCCCATTACAGATGGAGGTGAATCAAACGTGCGAGCCCACGTAACAGTTCTATAATTTTTAGAATGAACTCGAGCGTAATCTTTAACTTAAAATATACTAACGTAAGTCAAAGTCAAAACTATTATAATGCATGTAAGTACACTGGGTACATTTATAAACGTCAAGTTTTTATCTACCACCGCTTCCAAGGTGTTATATAGAGCTGGGAAGACGAAGCGGCGCAACAAACTTCCGCACACATCTTTTAAAATCGAGTTTAAACATAACATTATTTTTGTAAAGGTTGTGCGAGGCTGAAGTAACATTAACACCAGGCATCTTTGTCATTTAAATAATCGACTGTTTTATAATAAGCTTTCTTACAAAGTTGTTGTTTAATGTGGGTCTTAAATGTTCTGTCATTCATGTTTAAGATTTCTTCTGGTATTTTGTTGTAGAAGCGTATACATTTATATGAGTATACATATTATAAGGTCCCTTCGGAAAGTCTCTCTTGAAAACATCGTCGCGAATGTGTGGTTTATGAAGACGCACAAACACACGGAACGGTCAAACACCACAATTTTAATATTAGTTTGGATATTTTTAATAGGCGTCTTCCTGGCATGCCACCATCTCAAACTGCAATTTTGAATATATAGCCAAATTGTTGCTACAAAATACTAGAATTTGTCGCCGTTTAAAAGTTACAGGGGTTTGTTGGTGGCATGCCAGGATGACGTCATTCTGGCATGGCCACCTGAATATCTCGCGAACCACGGTATGTACATAGCGAGCTGGTGATTTATATTTTTATAGTATTAATTCGCATTTGGAGTCCAGTTTCTCCGTGAAAGTATCAACACACGTGCGTAGGGGTGTGCAGTCAGCGTTCTGAGCAGACACGCTGCTCTTAAATAATCAGAGAAATAAGGCAATTTATTGTTTTTCTATGGGCTGTCTGTACCGGCGTGAAATAAATACAATTTAATTTAATTAATTAACCGACCTTTTCGAGAACGCGACTTTTTGAGTCGAGCCTTTGCTCATACCAATGACTTTTTCGGAACTTATGTACAGTCGGCCGCACGTCACTGGAAACACTTTGACCTTGAGCTGGCCTAGCCTATTAGGGAGTTTCAATGCTATGAGAGACCAGTTTGTACTGGTTTTGTTTCCATTGACGTGCGGTCGACCGTACCTACGGTTTATTATAATACCAAAGGCTTTTTGGTGAAGGAAAACATCGCGAGGAAACCTGCTGCATACGCCAAAGATTAGAATTACTATTCTAAGGCGTATCAACAAAGCGGAAGTCTACCAAAAACGGATTGGGACAAGGGTTTGGCGCAAAAGACCCCAAAGGGTCACCAGGTATTCCTATAAGAAGATAAGGTCAATATCGCAGAGAAGTTATCTTTCAAGAACAGTATAATATTTATTGACGTGACGTGTGAATGAAAACTTATTTGACAATAAAACAAAATGGTAGAAATAGTTCAGTTTATTAAATTATACAGTCCATTGAACTCGTACCCATCACACACTATAAACGCACTTACGGACAAATTATAATGCATCGAAATATTATCACTAAGTGGTATTTAAAAATGGACCAATCATTAACGACGAGTAACCAATGGGAACGCAGTTATCTTACGCTGGCGGCATTCGACATCAGATCAAAGTTAATCTGCGTTGTAGGTACAGCTTTACCGACCGATTCATGTGAACGAATGAATAAATGTCGCACCTTCATTCATTCCCATGTATCGACAGGCTGATGACCAACCGGATTGCAGCTATTTATCGCGGCGGCTTTCGACAAATCTAATCGAGATGCTGCTTTACCGACCCATGGACGATCGATCGTATTTTGAAATACAACTTATATTAGCAGTTATTAAAACTACTGTGTTGAATACCTACTTGCATAGGTCATGCTACCGAATTATTGCTATAATAATCATTATATTTATAAAATAAATTGTACTTTTGTACGTAATGTAATGTGTGTGATTTAAATAAAAACCTTTATATACCACCCAAAATAAAATGGACCACATTGTTTACACATCTGAAAAATGAGTTTTCTTAAAAAATAAATAAAAATAAGATTGAGCTTTGGTTTGTTTATATTTTTAGCACATTTTGGTCAATATTAAAATGAAGTAAACAAGTTAAACAAAAATATATAGTTTTGTTTCAAAAATTGAAAAGTTAAGATTTCGTTTTGAGAAGTATTACATACATACCTATATCTGTAAATAATAAAAATAAACGTACTTAAATATACATCTACTGTCTTAGGAGCATGACCTATTCAACGAATAATAACATTAGCACACACAATACGGAATAACATATATCTATCTATATTATTTATTATTATTAATGTATTAGGTATATATATTATAATTATTTTATCAACAGCATTATATAGTTGGATTCACAGTACTATACCAAGTCATTCCATTAACACAACAAAAATACATTTACTACATACGATAATGAAAAAAATATCTTACAACCGCTAAGAATTTAATAGTTCACTTAGAAAATTAAAAATAAATCAACACAATGTTCATTTTAAGAAGGCCTTACTCTCACCATTCGCTAAAATCCGCAGCGGAGATTACGTCATAGTTTTGAGAAATACTTAGGATTAGACAAGAGGCCTCTTCGTACAATGAACGGGCTATACCATCGACATTTTGTTCAAGTGCGTTAGAAAAAAAACATTAACGTGAGTCTTTGGTAATGCAGAGAAGAAATGCGAAATCTTCGAGACAAAAAAATTGGCTAGAAAAATAATTATTACTTAGCTAGAATTTCATAACAGAGGGTAGATACTAGTCAAATACATTGGTAAAGCGAAAATTGTATTTAGCTATACATATTTGGGAGATTTAAATGCTTTTTGCCCCGAAATATAAAACGTACTCAATATAGGACGTTTTTACTATTATAAATTACCAAAATATAGCTTGACTGTACCGAAGGTATTAATATGGTACCGAAACCCAAGTGACTGTTATTTCGATCTTTCCTCGAAAGCGGTTACATTTGAGGTCACTCCTATCAACTAGTTGTCGTTCTCAGTTTCGGTGGTTTTAATTATTTCTTAAGTTTTTTCGCCATCCACTTTAAAAAAATTGAGTACACATTTAACAGATTTCAGAAAAGTCTCAAAATTGAGTGCCCAGAATATACATTTTTTTTCAATTAATTGTTCTCTTATGAAGTCTGCATAATACTAAGTTAATTTGTTGCAAATGATATTATGTTTTAGCCTCTTTCAAGAAATAGCTCGAATTTCCCAGTCACCTAAATAAGGTCTGTTTTTGTTTTTTTTTTCTATTGGGAAACTGAGTTCCATACAACATAGGCCATAAACGAACTGTCAAGGTGTAAAGAGATTGCTTCTATAGTAAATAGTGTAATTTCCACGTCTCTCAATCACCAACAAGTAATAAAAAAAAACCTACTCAATTTTATTCTGGGCACAAAATTTTGATAATTTTCTGAAATCTGATAAATGAATTGCTAAATTTTTTTAAAAGTAGATGCCAAAAATCTTAAAAATAATCCAAAACTAGGAAACCACTCAATTTCGACTCCTAGTTTAAGGTTTTCTTCTTAAAAGATACACATTTGAATACAATATATCCCATCAACAAATAAAAAGTTTGTAAATTTCAAGATATTGCTCCTACGTAGTGCCGCCTTAACGTTTCAATATATATAGGCAGGCAGTGTTTTATCTGATTATAATTTCACGAGATGTTATTTTCTAAGGGGAACACATTTGCATAAAAACAAAATTATAGGTTCTTTCAAAATTTAACTACACAAACCAAAAACCACAGAGTGTAATAATAAAAATTGAATACTGTATAAAAATTTTCGTTAATTTTTTAGTTTTCGAGAAAAAAAACACTGTACCAAAACCTAGTCTAAATTAAATTAAATTCATTCAACGTATCGACGGGGAAGACTTAACTCAACTCCTAACTTACAAAAACCAAATTTTGCGAATTTCAACTTAATTCATATACCAGTAGACGCGTTTATCGAACTGCGTTCATAAGGCGTTTTCTTTAAAAAAATGTAAGTTAGGAGTTGTTAGCACTTCCTCGTCGGTATGCGTATTTTTTTTAAAACTTCACGTAATTACTGGTAAGCGTAAAAAAGTGTGTTTAATGTAATAGGTACAGTCGATCGCACGTCCGTGGACATAACTTGACTTTCAGCTGGCCTAGCCTATTAGCGAGTTTTGAGAGACCGGTTTATACTGATGTTGTTTCCACTGACGCGCGGTCGGCCGTACGATCTTATGCATAAATTCCTCAGTTTGTGTAGATAAATTTGAAAGACCTAATATAGTGCCCGTAAATCTGTTTGGCGGATAAGTGAAGTTAGCCGATTCCTTCGCAGGCTAATTATAGGCGTCAAAGGAGAGCTGTGCGGGGGTTCACTGGAGACGCTCATTTGAATTCAGTAAATTGTTCATTGAATCGATCAACCGATTCAAGAATTACGATCAGTTTAGTGCGGTGTTAGCTGCAGTGTGGATCACCGAATGGCACTAGTTGCCGGAGGCTGTGCTGCGGTTTTAAATATTCGTGATTTTAAACTACGATTCGGCTTATAAGGACTTGTTTCCAATTGGCCGTAAAACTATTTAAAAAAATACGCATACATAGACTGTAAACACTGTCAGCGATGTGCAATCTGTGACTATACTCACTCAACCGCCAAAAAGATTTACGGGAACTATATAAACATCCCTATTAACCAAGTAGTAAGTTTCAAGGCAACCCAACTTACAAGCTGAAAGGTCCACCCTCCACGCCCGCGCTGCCACACATTTGAACTAAAAGTGTACCTGTCTTCCCTCCCACTTACTCCCTGCGGGACTTCCGTTTCCTCTGACCGTCGCCGGCGCCTTCCGGGTCCACCAGGGGTGTCGTCTGCAACAATCATAGACATCATCAACAGCCTATTAACATGTCCCCACTGCTGGGGCTCAGGCCTACCCTCTCAACGAGGGTGTTCGGGCCATAGTCAACCACGCTAGCCCAGTACGGGTTGGTGGACTTCACTTGCGCCTAAGAATTTCTTCTTCGGCGTATGCAGGTTTCCTCACGATGTTTTCCTTCGCCGTTTGAGAGCAGTCAGTAAATGTACTTCGAGAAAAAACATACAGATAGACTAGAATATGATAGATAGATAGAATAGACACAAACTTTGGAAACCCAGCAATATTCGAACTTTTATTTAGCTGGTAGACAGACGCCAGACTGCAAGCTAAAATGTCATCCAATAAAGTTTCGGATTGAAACTTTATAACAGGCTCTGAATAACAGGCTCGCGCCTAGTTCAGCAATAGATGCTCAATCACTTGGCGATATTTATAAGTAGGTATAAGAATTCATGTATCATACATTATTGTTATACTTCTGGAATAAATAAATTATAAATTATTAAATTATTATTATAAAATTATTGTTTTGGATTGGATGCTGTCAAACTCCATTTCTTTGTTTTGCTCAGTTAGCATGGCGCGGCACTGACCTCAGTGGTGTCTGGCTCGGGCTCCGCGGCGTGGGGCCCCTCCAGGTCCGCCTTGCCGGGCCGCTCGGGGGGCCCCCCCTCGGCCTCCGCCTCGGCCTCCCCGTCGCCCTCCTCGTCGCTGTCCGGCCGCGCGCTCTGCGGGTCGTCCTGAGTGAACGCGTCCGTCTTCTTCGCGTCCACCGCGTTATCCTGTACACACGTTGCGTTACACAATTATACTCAGGGTAATAGTATCATATACATAGGTGGACGGATAATTAGAAACAGAGCAAGATTTTCATACAATCGAGGTCACTTTGAAGCCATGGTTCTCCGTGTAGGATTGATCGGGGCGTGATCTGATGACGGTCATCGAGAGAGCAGATGGAGGACTTTTAGATCGTTATAGATATCCAAGTGATCAGATGAGCCGTTTGGAAGCAGCATCGTCATGATTTCTTGACTTAAAAATTTTCATACATTTTTATGTCATTTTGCGTGTTTTTTTCTTCCTACGAATGAGAGCAAACCTAACCCGTCATTGTTACCCGACATTTTATTGCTCAATAGGTGATAGGCGTTTCTTGCGCGATCTTTTGCGTTTCTGACCTTTTATAACTGACTCTATTACCTTGCTAAGTGGTACTCACGGAATCCCGCCAACAGCACATGTAGACGATGGCGCCGACGAGCACGAGCGCGCCGGCGACGATCGCGGCGAACGCGTACGGGTTGTCGCCGATCATCTTGCCGGCCTGGCCGAGCACGCTCGCCTGCGGGGATAGCTTACACTACAACTACTAGCAGACTACATATAAGACTACTCTTATGGGTTTATACTGACCCATCTCGCTGTGCCACCCTGTATAGTGAAGAAAGAAGAGAGTCAAAGAGCCGTTCAACCAATGCCGGCAACGCACCAGCACCGCCCGGGTGTTGCAGGTGTCTGTGGGCGGCGGTGACCTCTTAACATCAAGAGGCCCGCCTGTTTGTTGCCCCCGTAGCAATAAAAAAAAACATTCTAGCTTTCAAATCCTATCTAGCATCTAATATCACAACAAAGTGGTTACTAGCTTGTTTGTAACATCCTAGCCTATCTTGGTGATTACTATCTTGTATGTAACATCTAGCCCACTCAGCCACGCTACCTCTCTTGGTGGTTACTAGCTTGTTTGTAACATCCTAGCCTCTCGTGATGATTACTAGCTTATATGTAACATCCTAGCCCACTCAGCCACGCTACCTCTCTTGGTGGTTATTAGCTTGTTTGTAACATCTTAGCCTCTATTAGTCATTAATAATTTGTTATAACATCCTAGCCGACTCAGTGGTTATTAGTTTGTATGTAACATGCTAGCCCACTCAGCCACGCTACCTCTCTTGGTGGTTATTAGCTTGTTTGTAACATCCTAGCCTCTCTTGGTGATTACTAGCTTGTATGTTATATCGTAGCCCACTCAGCCACGATACCTCTCTTGGTGGTTACTAGCTTGTTTGTAACATCCTAGCCTCTCGTGATGATTACTAGCTTATATGTAACATCCTAGCCCACTCAGCCACGCTACCTCTCTTGGTGGTTATTAGCTTGTTTGTAACATCTTAGCCTCTATTAGTCATTACTAGTTTGTTATAACATCCTAGCCGACTCAGTGGTTATTATTTTTTATGTAACATGCTAGCCCACTCAGTCACGCTACCTCTCTTGGTGGTTATTAGCTTGTTTGTAACATCCTAGCCTCTCTTAGTGATTACTACCTTGTATGTAACATGCTAGCCCTCTCAGCCACGCTACCTCTCTTGGTGGTTACTAGCTTGTTTGTAACATCCTAGCCCACTTAGTGATTACTAGCTTGTATGTAACAGCCTAGCCCACTCAGCCCACGCTACCTCTCTGGCGCGCCGGACGAGATATACCACGTATACGGTTATGGGTATCGCGACGTATACCGCGTACAGCGCCCACCATTCCGGTTTGTAGTTCATCGCGCGCATCATGCGCCCCCACAGTGTTTTCTATACGTGCATTATGAAATATGTTAAATACTGTGACAAGGTCCCATGGAAATTAAGTCTTAGACAAACTTACATTAATTCGTTCGTTCTGAGGAGACCAATTGGCTAGATCAATGATGGATCTAGTGAGATTTTTATTTCACATTAGACCCAAATGACAATTTTAGGCCTTTTTAAACAGAGTCCGGAGTTCTGGTAGCAAGATATGACTCGATTTTTGCATAGTGCTTGACGTTTTTTTTCGATATTGTACGTCAGTACATAAACTTAGATAATACTACCTTAAATTGGGTGAAATGCAGAATAAATGTACTGTAACGAACCTGATAAACTTCATTACGTTAACACATTGGAATCGGTGGTAGATAAAAACATATAGATGTTGTTTTAATGAGCTTAAACATGCAAAAAAATATTTTTGATTGATTGCCAAGTTATTTCTCTATCGCAACTTGGGGTTTTTGTTGAGGGTTGTTTAGGAGTGGGGGGAGGGAAGGGTGCGTGCGCATGAGTCGCGCTGCGACTGACCTTGTCCTTGGAGAGCTTGGCCCGCTTGAGGTCGAAGGTGATCTGCGCCCACTCCCGCGCGGCGGTCGGCTCGTCAGTCACCAGCAGGTTGTCGAACAGCAGCCGCGGCGACATCGACCACAGCTCGAAGCCCACCGCGTGCTGCCACCCAACACACACAACGTATATAGTACAAGTACAAAACAGCGTCAGGGAGGGCAAGTCGAGCGTCAGTGGCCTCTGGGATAAGACGCGGCCTATCATATCGAAAGGTCCGAACCAATGGGTTTTTTCTCGAAACTTAAGTACATATATCGTCGTACTGAGATCATCCTCCTTTTTGAAGTCGGTTAAAAATATAGTGCGCTGACGGAGGTTGAACATAGTACTTTTCACGACGACTGCGAGGAAAATACATTATCAGATAATAATTTTGCACAAAAAAATTTTTCGTAACATTTTAAATTAATATTTCTGATGTTAGCCCTTAACAAGCAATGAAAGGCCGACCAATGAAAGGTCGGTTGAACAGTAAAAAATGATGAAGGTATCATTCAGGCGTCGGTTACTCACAATGGCGGTCATCTTGAAGGGCTGGTCGTCCCGGAAGTAGTGCGGGTTGGGCACCCGCCGCGGCGTCCACTTGCCCTTGTAGTTCGGGTTCGTTATCAACGGGGCGTGCCACGTGCCCTGCATCGTAACAATAATAATGTTTGGACAAATTCACACACGGCTGTTTAATCAAAAACTAAGCCGAAGCTTGTAAATGAGTACCCAACAACTGATATACATAGGTGGACGGATAATTAGAAACATGGCAAGATTTTCATACAATCGAGGTCACTTTGAAGTCATGGTTCTCCGTGAAGGATTGATTTAGGCATGATCTGATGACGATCATCGGGAGAGTAGATGGAGGACTATTAGATCGCTATAGACATCTGATCAGATGAGCCGTCTGGAAGCAGCATCGTCATGATTCCTTAACTTTAAGATTTTCATACATTATGATGGCATTTCGCAGGTTTTTTTCTTCATGACGATACTGCTTCCAAACGGCTTATCTGATCAATTGGATATCTAAAGCGATCTTAAAGTCCTCCATCTATTCTCTCGATGACCGTCATCAGATCATGCCCCCATGAATCCTTCACGGAGAACCATGGCTTCAAAGTAACCTCGATTGTATGAAAATCTTGCCCTGTCTCTAATTATCCATCCACCTATGTACATACATAAATACTTAAATGCATACAAACACCCAGAGTCCGAAAACCAACAGTTATGCTCATCACACAAATGTTGGTCCCGGGTGGGAATCGAACCCACGACCTTTGGCGCAGTAGGCAGGGTCACTACCACTACGCCAACAGGCCAGTCACATCTCTATTTAGCTTTTCCCGTGGGAACTCCCCAGTAGCAAAGAGTAGTCTGTATATTACACACCGACTAAGTAGTTCGGTACCGGACAAAACAACCGAATCACCCAGACTAAAGAAGGCTCGGTAGTTCGGTACCGGGCAAAAGAACCGAACTACTGAGACTAAAGAAGGCTCAGTAGTTCGGTACCGGACAAAACAACCGAATTACGGAGACTAAAGAAGGCTCGGTAGTTCAGGACCGGACAAAAGAACCGAACTACTGAGACTAAAGAACGCTCAGTAGTTCGGTGCCCGACAAAAGAACTGAACTACTGAGACTAAAGAACGCTCAGTAGTTCGGTGCCCGACAAAAGAACTGAACTACTGAGACTAAAGAAGGCTCAGTAGTTCGGTACCCGACAAAACAACTGAACTACCCAGACTAAAGAAGGCTCAGTAGTTCGGTGCCCGACAAAAGAACTGAACTACTGAGACTAAAGAAGGCTCAGTAGTTCGGTACCCGACAAAACAACTGAACTACCCAGACTAAAGAAGGCTCAGTAGTTCGGTTCCCGACAAAAGAACAGAACTACTGAGACTAAAGAAGGCTCAGTAGTTCGGTACCCGACAAAACAACTGAACTACCCAGACTAAAGAAGGCTCAGTAGTTCGGTACCGGACAAAACAACCGAATTACCGAGACTAAAGAAGGCTCAGTAGTTCGGTATCGGAAAAACAACCGAACTACCGAGACTAAAGAAGGCTCAGTAGTTCGGTATCGGTAAAACAACCGAACTGCTGAGACTAAAGAAGGCTCAGTAGTTCGGTACCCGGCAAAAGAACCGAACTACTGAGACTAAAGAAGGCTCAGTAGTTCGGTACCCGACAAAAGAACCGAACTACTGAGACTAAAGAAGGCTCAGTAGTTCGGTACCCGACAAAAGAACCGAACTACTGAGACTAAAGAAAGCTCAGTAGTTCGGTACAGGACAAAACAACCGAACTACTGAGACTAAAGACGGCTCAGACTAGTGAGACTGGCGGGTACCTTGTAAGCTGGGTTGGGTATGGTGGGTGGCTTCCACTCCCCGCAGCCGGGCGCGGCGGCGCACGCCGGGTTGTCTACGAGCGGCGCCTCCCACTCGCCGTCCATGTCGTCGTCCCAGTCCTCGGGCTTCTGCGACGAAAGGTCTGCAACGAGGGTGAAAAAAAAGGGTCATTTTCATCATATTACAGATCTATTCTACTCTACATAAGGATATATTCATACTCTGTCTACATACGTCTCTGTCTACATAAGGAACATAAGTGTATTTGCATGCTTAAAAATAAATAAACTTTATTATTAGTGTTGAGGACAACATAAATAAAACTAATATTACGAGTTAATTCACTGGTTTTATTAATTAAAAGATGATAGTTACAATTTAGGTGTTGCCTCTAAGGCGGTTGACGTGAAAGAGAGTGAGAGAACGAATGGAACGATAGAACTTAGATATAAACACAGATAATAAATCACTGTTCAATGTTCGTTCTGAACAATTAGTATTACTATGTAGACTACAAACATAATTATAATCTTTATTGTTGATTGCGTTACATGGATGTTACAAAGTTTTTAAGATCAGCAACCTACCTCATCGAGGTGTACAAATTTTTATCTCAATTCGATACGACACGTATTTACAAAGTTATCATCATCATCAACAGCCTATTAACATGTCCCCACTGCTGGGGCTCAGGCCTAACCTCTCAACGAGGGCGTTCGGGCTATAGTCCACCACACTAGCCCACTGCGGGTTGGCGGATTTCACATGCGCCTAAGAATTTCTTCTTCGGCGTATGCAGGTTTCCTCACGAAGTTTTCCTTCACCGTTTGAGAGCAGTCAGTAAATGTACTTAAGTTTCGAGAAAAACCCATTGTTATAAGGCTCAGCCGGGGATCGAACTTCGGACCTTCCGATATGATAGGCCGCGTCTTATCCCCTACGCCACTGACGCTCGACTTACAACTACTAACTTACAAAGTTATACGACTCATTAATTTGTACAATCACTGCACCTCGCTTTATTTTTGAGAGTCGGCTGGCGTTCGGGTTCGTGTATTGAGGGACGGATACTGCGCCCAGCGAACACGCGTGCGCCAACCACATTTTACAAGAGTTGTTCCAGGTAGGAGACTGCTACTGGGGTCAGGTTGATACATAGAGTTAGGATCTCTTTGGTTGGCGGCCGCGGCCCCTTATAGAGGCGTAAAAGAAGCATTCTATGGGTGTCAAAATCGTGTCAAATTGATTACAATATGTAGCTCACTTACACATTCTCATTTTCAAACTCCATATAAATTTGTATTAACAACCTCCTCCCGCTACTCCGCTTCCTTTGTCCGCACCCCCCCGGTAATTGGCACCATAGGTTCCGATACTAAATATGCAAGATGCGAACTCCACAGGGAGCGCGCGCGCCACCAAAGAGATTCGAAACTTCTTGGGTTGATATGACCAAATGTGTGAATAGCCATACGATAAATAAATCTTACAAGACAGACGGAAATACGATGACATCACACCGCGAGCCTCGTATGTTAGCTAGCAGCGTGCACCACGGTGAAGTTGGCATGCGTGGCACTCGGTGTTGTCGCGCCCCCTTACACTTACCAGGCACCATGTCCGGTTCCTCATCGAGCCATCCGTCGGGCCTGGCCGCGTTGGGGTCCACTATCATCGCCGGCTCGCTCTCGTCCCAGTCGGCAGGCTTCGTCGCCGTCGGGTCCACGATCTGAAACAAACGGATAGTCGGAACTGGAGTCGGGCAGTCGGATAAATAGTTTTTAATTTTCCCCGAAATTTGTTGGCAATACAGACATACATATTGATCCGTTTATTAAACGCGATTCTTGAATAAAATAGTAGATTATACGACAAGTGAATATAAAGGGAATTTGGATCCCAAGAGCAGCGAAGGATTCTAGATTAGAATCCTGAGAGCGAGGGATACAAAAGGACCGAGATGATTTTTTTTTTCACGAGTTGTATTGTATACTCTACTTTATACCATTGACTGCCAGAAAATAAATAATAGTATGGTATTTACATTTATCACATTTTATTATATGAATAGGAAGGTTGTAAAAACAATCCTTATCTGACAGAAAAGAAAAAATCTCGGGCGTCCACCAAAGAGATTTTAGCTCCATGGTGAAATTAGAACAGAACTCTCTAGCCAGCTATATTTTTATTATTATTCCCTAGTGACTATAAGAGAGTTTTATTCCCTGTTTTCGAGGAACAAAATGCAAAATTTATTCTCTAGTGACTAAAAGAGAGATTTATTCACTCACTGTTTTCGATGAATAAAATAATCTTTTTAGAGTGACAATGGTATAAAATATATCATAGTGAAATTTTATAATTAAAAAAAAAACGGATAGGGGCACCGTTGGTAGACAGGGGGTTGGCACAACAGATACCAAAAGGGTCGAAGTGTCGCCAGGTGTTGTTCCTGGCTCCTTGAGATGATCGTACCTTCTCCCTCTCGTCCCAGTCGTCGGGCTTCTTGTCGTTGGGGTCGTCGATCTCCTGGGGCGGGTTGACGGGCGGCGCGAAGTCCTCCAGGAGCGAGCCCGAGTTGACCACCTTGTGGTCCACCATCACGGTGAACGTGTTGTCCGGCCGGACGATCAGCGTGTACAGGTGCGGCTCCTTGTCCTTGTATATGTCCTCCAGACGCTCGCTGGTGGGGGAGTGGTTATTGGTTTTTTTAAAGTAGGTTTTGGCTAATCTAATAATAAATACATTAAAAAAACGGTTGAACATTGAAGTTAATTTCGACGTTCTTCACGAATCTATATCTATTTTAGCGGGTGCGAGTCCCACAATATTTCGTCGATTTCGTCATGTTGCTACGGTAATTTCACAAATTGAACTTTTTGAGGACGGGGTATTTCGTGAAAAGGACATTATGTGAAAAAGATTTTACGGGAAAAGGAACGACATTTAGGGCGAAGGACATTTAGAGTAAGGACATTTTTGGAAAAGGACATTTCGTGAAAGTAACATTTCGGGTATTTGCGGGTCTTTTACTTGAAAAGGACATTATGGGAAAAGGACATTATGGGAAAATGACATTATGGGAAAAGGACATTATGGGAAAATGACATTATGGGAAAATGACATTATGGGAAAAGGACATTATGGGAAAATGACATTATGGGAAAAGGACATTATGGGAAAATGACATTATGGGAAAATGACATTATGGGAAAAGGACATTATGGGAAAATGACATTATGGGAAAATGACATTATGGGAAAATGACATTATGGGAAAAGGACATTATGGGAAAATGACATTATGGGAAAAGGACATTATGGGAAAATGACATTATGGGAAAATGACATTATGGGAAAAGGACATTATGGGAAAATGACATTATGGGAAAATGACATTATGGGAAAAGGACATTATGGGAAAATGACATTATGGGAAAATGACATTATGGGAAAATGACATTATGGGAAAATGTCATTATGGGAAAATGTCATTATGGGAAAAGGACATTATGGGAAAATGACATTATGGGAAAATGACATTTCGGGAAAGGACATTGAAATTTTGGTTAAATGACATTTCGGGAAAGGACATTGAAATTTTGGTTAAAGGACATTTCGGGAAAAGGACTTTACGGGAAAAGGTCATTTCGGGAAGACGATATTTTGGACCGAGGCGTTCGGATGACTCACGTCGGTTTCTTGCTGTGCTTCTCCTCGAAGCTGCCGTTGTTGGGGTTCTGGTGGCGGAAGATGAAGTGCAGCTTGTTGTCGTTGCCGCACTTGTCCGGCCCGAACATGATCGTGTACGGCGTCTGGTCGTGGAACCGGCGCAGATCCTCGCGCGAGCTGGACCCGCGCGACAGCAGCTTTATGTACGCGCCGCCGCAGTTCTGACCCTCCTGCACATTTGCAAGGGGTTGTATTTAAATAAACATATGGGTGAATAAACTTTTTTTTGTTTTTTGGTATTAGTCTGAAAACAGCATCTTACTTTCTAAAATCATTTATTTCAATAGCTGCAACAACTCTCAGATCGTTGCAAATCGATTAATACGAAATAATTTTAAGTTTAATTGTTAAAAGATTGGTTGCCCAGTGGACAAACCCTATTTTCCATACAATATTGTCTGCTGGGTAGCACCCCAAAAAATATTGTTCCCCTTTGTTATTTCAAATAGTTCTCAGCATTTTTTGATATTGCCTATATAATAAACCTAAGTATCTGATCGATTTTAAACTAATTGATCATCGTAATCAACTTTTTCTTTACAAAAAGAAATGGATTGACCCCTACATAGCCTACGAAGCGAAAGAGGTGTGTCAGGATCGCGATAATTGGCGCTCCGTTCTATCTGCCTACCCCGCGAGGGACATAGAGTGAAGATATGTATGTATAACCTACGTCCACCAACCCGCACTGGGCTAGCGTGGTGGACTATAGCCTGAACGCCCTCGTCGGGAAGGTAGCCCGTACTTATGCTATTGATTTGGAACAAAGGAAAGTTGACACCAAAATAAATACTCCGCACACACGTTTGTTATTTGGAATGCGTTGGAATTTCTTCCGAAACATGAATGGTATTGCAGTAAACTTTATTTGGCGCCAGTCCAGATTATTTTAGGGGAAATGCTGTATCATCTTGTTTATAAATAGCAAGTATTTACGTCACTTTGTGTTTGTTTACGAAGCAAGAAGTTGTCTACTGAGAGATGATACGATATTATTTTATTATTCCTTAGGAAAATTTTAAATATGACATTAATTTAATGTTCATAATCATCAACAGCCAATAACATGTCCCCACTGCTGGGGCTCAGGCCTACCCTCTCAACGAGGGCGTTCGGGCTATAGTCCACCACGCTAGCCCAATGCGGGTTGGTGGACTTCACATGCGCCTAAGAATTTCTTCTTCGGCGTATGCAGGTTTCCTCACTGCTCTCAAACGATGACAGGAAACATTGTGAGGAAACCTGCGTACGCCGAAGTAGGAATTCTTAGGCGCATGTGAAGTCCCACAACCTGGGCTAGCGTGGTGGACTATTATCCCAACAGCTTTTGCTGGAGGTAGGCTGTTGATTTAAATAAAGTATATTGTATAGAAAAGCAAGCGTGGTGTGGGACGCCCCCCGGCTAGATAAAGCGTTTTTCGAAATTTAAGTACGGTTTATTATAATACCACAGGTTTTTCGGTGAAGGAAAACATCGTGAGGAAACCTGCATACGCCAAAAGACTGGTATTTAATATTCTAAGGCGTATGTGACGTCCACCAAAAACGGATTGTGGCACCGTTTGGCGGACAGGGGTTTGCACAATAGATCCCATAGGGTCGAAGTGTCGCCAGGTATTCCTGGCCCCCTAAGAAGATAAGATAGATAAAGCGACGACAGGACGCGGAGAACCGAAGATCGGCTTTGGTGGCGCCTTGGGGGAGGCCTATGTCCAGCAGGTACTGGATGAAGATATACTTTTGTTTACATTCTTTATCTCTTTTCGTTGGCCTTACTTTAAATCAATTCAATGTAGTATTAGAGAAGAGGCAACAGCTGTGTGAATAAATCCAATTAACATGACGCAAGAGTCGACAAAGTTTCGCCACAAACGCTCCACTTGCAATAGTCGCCCGCGTCTTAGAAATGACGATAAGCCAATTAGAGACACCTACATACATAAACATATAACACATAGCTACTTTTAATAGGGCAAGTTACATAGTATAATGTATTCTATACATGGCGACTGGGAATTCGACCTTGAAGGATCAATCAATCAATCAACAGCTTATTAACATGTTCCTGCTGCCGGTGCTCAGGCCTACCCTCTCAACGAGGCTGTTTGGGCTATAGTCCACCACGCTAGCCCAGTGCGGGTTGGTGGACTTCACATTCCTCACGATGCTAAGGTTTTATTTTCGTTTTTAGTTAATTTTCTTGACATTTTCTGTATTTTTTTTTAAATATAATAATAATTGTTTTAATATTTAATGCAATGTTGTATGCCCATATGGCGGGACATAGCTGAGCTCTTCGACATCTCCATGAATGTATTTATTTACCATACGATTCACAATAAATAAATATTTGATTTGCTTTCCTTCACCGTTTGAGAACAGTCAGTAAATGTACTTAAGTTTCTAGAAGGAGGTTATACTTCTACTATCGTCTGCTATCAGATTATTAGGCATGGAATAGAACTTGGCACTTTCTGGGTAAGCGCGCGCTAACTTCGCTCTCATCTTCACTTACCATCAGGTACGATTGAGGTAAAGTGTGGGTCTATCAATCAATAAATAGAAAAAAAAAAAGACTGACTCATTGACTGATCAACACACAGCCCAAGCTGAGCCTAGGTACTTGAAAATTGGCACTAAGATTCGTCATAATAGCCTAAGATAGGGGTTTTTTCTCGCGGGAAAACCGCTTGTGAAACCGCGGGAAACAGCTAGTCTAATAAAAAAATTACATTACCTGCATGGTGACTTCGTACTGGACCACCAGAGGCTTGTCTTGGAACTCGAAAGGCCTGTCCAGTAGCGCAGAGATGGCTGCATGCTTGGCTTCCGTAGTGAGCACCAACCCTAGGTCGTCCTTCAGGATTTTCTTGGATGGTAGTTGTAGCTGTAAAGTATACAAAAATTAAGTCTTATCAGTGGGTTTTTCTACCAATGGGTGTTTCCTAATATCAGAATACAAAATTTCAATGAACAAATGAACCCTTGAAGAAATTTTGATTACGTATTCTGTGGCGAAAGGGAACAATGGAATATTCTTATTGGAAAATTATTCACTAGGGTGTGGGGGAGGTCATGGGGTAGCTCTAAGCTGGCTGTGAAAGTCGGATGGTTGAGAGGTTCAGCAGGTCAACGGCTCGTAAAATAAGCAAACAATTCACCTGCCACTTGCCATCGTACTTGGCAATGTTCTCGTCGACACCTTGCTTCTTGGCCTCGGATTTGACCCACTTGTGTCTGAAGCTGTTGGCATCATCGAAGTGTTCAGCCAAGTACACGTTCTTCGGGTCTATGAACGGGCTTTGGTACTCTTCCTCCTCTTCTATTGTCTGTTGACGAAACGTCGAACTTATATTATATCGTTTTTACATACATGACAGTTGAAAGTATTTCGCACAATTTCTTCTTCATAGTGCTTAAAATTTACATACTGAATTTGTACAGACAGATGGACAAAATATCTTTACTAAAGGCATGCATAATTATGTTTTCACTGATAACTAGGAATTTTTGTAAACTCAAAAATTTCCAAAAATGTGTATTGTAGTCAACAAATTACAATCATTACAGCACCTACATTGGATTTAATTATATTGCCTTTCAAACACCTAACATTTCTAGAATGTGTCAACCGCAATTATGTCAAGGATGATAAAGATAAGATAAAAGATGTCTCCAAATGTTACATCTAGGTAGATATTTGTATGAAAATTAGGACAAAATTTGCAACAGGCTTTGTCAACTAACTTTGCTACCCACCAAATGAATTTGTGAAGAGATTTAGTCAGATTTGTTATTTTTAGCCATACCTAGAATACAATTTGAAAATGGTTTTCACAAATTTAGAGGAAAGTTTTGTTAGATGATTGTAAAGTTTCAGGAGGCGACAGAATTTGCTAAATAGGCCCGTCTGCAGGCCTGGCTTTTGCACATCCAGCAGACAATCAGTAGTGGTCTCCACTATAATCATGATATGATGACGAATCATAAACAATCCTGCTGGCACGCTCACGTATCCCAGACACACGCGGCCTGCGGTGGCGGCCTACCGCAGGCCGCAGCCTCAATATGCAAACGCACGCCGCGCGTGTCTGAAGTCTCACATACATTTCATAGGGAATACCACAGGCCGCCACCGCCATCGCAGGTCGCGTGTGTCTGGGATCCCTTTTACATCAAGCCCGGACCGTGTAATGCCGCGGTAGCTCGTTTTAGGGGACGACTCGCGGTTGCATGTGCATCCATACATAGTATAGCAGATCGGGCGGTTAATCCTCATGTAACCTTTAAACTCAACTAACCTCAACAGTGACTTCGTCACCAGCGTCCTCGTCGTTGGCCGTCACCCATGCTGCTGTGCCCAACACCAATAAGGCACTGAGTAACCAGACTTTACTACTGATACGAGCCATCTGAAAGTTTCCGAATTACGAAAGCTAGATCACGTTTCGTTGGTCATGAAATCCGTCGAGTCACTGACAGAGAATGGTTAGTACATTTTTTAAATACAAGCACAGCGAAAGCACTCCGCAACTGGTTGAAATGGTAATTTAATTAAAAAAACTGAAAGCACACTAATGCAGAACTAAATACAAACACCGGATAGCGGATATCCTCAATTTGTGAAAGGGCCCGCCTTTTGGGTTATGTACACATCAATATTTAGAATGCAATTTCTTACCTTGCTCTATTGTTAATACCACACGCAAATGCTCGAGAAATATCATAAATTATACGTAATTTGTGCCCTGAAAATTGCCGAAATCTAAAATTGATACAGAACGTACACGTATACTCTCTAGTCTATGGTAAGTACCACAGACCAGCCAGACGACAATTTAAAGAAAGGCTGCATTCACAATGCCGCGCGATTTTGATTTTGGTCTAGATTTTGTTGACGCATTTTTTCTCGACTGGCTGTCATATTGGTAAGCTCGGCCAATCATTTCTCGAGAAGCTGATTTCCGGTTATCTGATCGACCAATAGCATTCAGTTATTATTATTACTATAGTCTATGGTTTATCTCAGCTCAAGGAAGCAAGGCAACTGGTTGGACTGGACATTATGTATTCTGTGACTGGACTGTAATTAATTATTTCAGAACGCACCCATACCCAGCCATTAATTTTTCAGTTTGTTGACCGGACCGGTACCAGGTGATTGTTTTGTTTTTACTTCGTAATGTCGTTTCCAAGTACTGTTATTAATTGAAAACATCTGGTTAAAAATGGTAATTGAATCTTGCAAACATTATGAGTAGTGAGAAACACCTGTTCTGTGTGTTTTGTTGTGAGATATCGTTTCAAAATAGCCTTGGATTACACAGGTGATTTAAGTAGGTACTATTGAAAACATTATTTACACAGTGATCGCATTATCTTAATTTAGCGTTTATATGTAGGATATAATCTCTAACAATTACATTTATTAGCTAGGTACCTAGGTATATACCTATTTTTGATATGTCCACATAAAGTGAAATCTACAGCAGTTTACTGCTTTTTCAAGAATGAATTTTGTTGGTTTTTGCTGTAAGGTGTTTATTCATAAATTGTTATCGGTTTATTGCGGCGGCGGAGTCACCTCCGATTTTTACGGGTTGCCACTCTGTATAATGTTTTGGGAACAAGTGTAATGTTACAGAATTGTGTTTTAAAAATTCTTCCAGCCATATGAGGTCTTTGCCTAGCAATGGGAGACCTTAGAGACTTAAAACATATTATTTACTTCTGTAAAAAGAATTTCAAACAATTTCAAGTGCTAAAACATTTCAGGAACTTACTGCAAAATAACTTCCAGGGATTATTGTTTGAAAATAATTTCTAATCATAACAACCAACCAACCAACCAACCAACTTTTCATATAGGTACCAAACTTATCTCCACAATTTGTTTTTTTATTATTATTAAACTCAAAGTCAACACAAAAAAAAAGTTTTGTGTACATTTTAGACTTTCATGCTTTGTATTATTAATTCTAAAATATATATTTAATTTATTATTTGTGTATAAGACCCGTGAAAAATATACAATTAGGTTTCATCAACAGCCTATTAATGTCCCCACTGCTGGGGCTCAGGCCTACCCTCTTAACGAGGGCGTTGGGGCTATAGTCCACCACGCTAGCCCAGTGCGGGTTGGTGGACTTCGTTGGTGGTATGCAGGTTTCCTCACGATGTTTTCCTTCACCGTTTGAGAACAGTCAGTAAATGTACTTAAGTTTCGAGAAAAACCCATTGGTACATGGCCCAGCTGGGGATCGAACTCCGGACCTTTCGATATGATTGGCCGCGTCTTATCCCCTACGCCACTGACGCTCTTAGGTTTAGTTATGCTCAATTCGTCAAGTGTCTAGTTTTCAAGTTATCAAATCCGACAGACACAAAAAAAAAACAAAACAAAATATATATAAAATTTTAAAAATATCTTTTTATTTTAGGCAACAATGAAGTTCTTCTGGCGACCTCTATTCAGACTGTTGAAGATCCGAAACCTGCTTGTATTGACACTGATTCTCATCCTGTTGTATGCACTCAGAAGTCTGACCGATGCAGACCATTCAAACAATCCATTACAGCAAATGCTCTCTGGAGAAAAACAGCATTATTTTGTGCCAACTAGTTTAAAGGTGAGTAAAATTTCGGAATGAATACAATTATCATTTAAAAAAGAATATATTATAATGTCACAGGAATATGATAAAAATAGAGATTTGATCAAAAGTAATCAATCATTACCAAATGAAAATATCTTTTTTTTCTTATTCCTGACTAGCGGCCCGTCCCGGCTTCGCACGGGTGGACATAAATATAGATAAATATAGCGTATGTCACTCAGGGTGAATGTAGCTTTCCAATGGTGAAAGAATTTTTGAAATCGGCACAGTAGTTTATGAGTTTATTCATTACAAATACAAACACACAAAAATACAAATCTTTCCTCTTTATAATTGATATACATATACATATTTTCATACTATGTCCCTGACTGGGAGTTATCTATCTTAGTTAGTATCTTATCAGTATCACAAATACCTAATACAGTTAAAGAAATATTGATAAGGAATAAATCTCTAATTGCTAATAAACTAATTAGTAGGTAGTGTTTTAAATGTTACATATTTTTTTGCAGAAAATTGACTGGCATAACTACAAGCAAATAAAACATGAGGCGGAGCGTGTGGGTAGGTAACTGTCTGTTTACGTCCACTGCTGGGCATATACTTTCATTAAAAGTGGAGTATTGCCTACACCGGGCAGGTGTGTTAACTATCACTGGCTGCTGTCGACCGGTGAAGGAAAACATCTTGAAGAAACCTTCCTGCATACGCCGTGGAAAAAAAGTTAACGAACCCGCTCTGGGCTAGCGTGGTGGACCATACGCCCACCACTATGGCGAGGGCGTATAGTCCATACGCCCTCGTTGATAGGGAAGACCTGTGTCTCAACAATTGGGATTTTTTTTCTCCCCTTTTATTTTTACAATCTGTCACTTTTTTTTTGACATTCAGTAAACTGTGTGGCATGTGTCTTGCTTGGCATACACCCCTTCATCATCATCATCAACAGCCTATTAACATGTCCCCACTGCTGGGGCTCAGGCCTACCCCCTCAACAAGGGTGTTCGGGTCCACCACACTAGCCCAGTGCGGGTTGGTGGACTTCACATGCGCCTAAGAATTTCTTCTTCGGCGTATACACCCATCCTAATTGGCTAACTAGAGTCAGGTCCGATTTGTATGTCTAGCAGCATTGTCTTGGGGAATTTTTCTCTTTGTGATCCATTAGTCTTTTTTTATATCTGTCGTTTTACATAATTATTAATGGCTGTTGATTTTGACTGAAAGAACAAATGGAATTTCCAGCCTCAATCATTTATCTGTATTTTTATTTATTGTAAGGCATCGGCGAGCACGGCAAGCCGGCGCGGCTGTCCCCAGCCGAAGCAGACCTAGAGGAGAAATTGTACTCGGTTAACGGTTTCAACGGAGCCCTGAGCGACAAGATACCTCTGAACCGCTCCCTGCCCGATATCAGACACCCCGGGTGCAAGACGAGACAGTACATCGAGTCGTTGCCCACGGTCAGTGTGGTGGTACCGTTCCACAACGAGCACTGGAGCACCCTGCTGCGGACTGCGTACAGTGTGCTGTACAGGTCGCCAGAGCATCTCATCAAAGAGGTTTTACTGGTGGACGATGCCAGCACTAAACGTGAGTATTTTTTCAATTTGTTTAAGCAATTCAAGAACAAAAAAAAAATATCTAAAATTTAATGTTATCAAAAAATAGGAGAATCGATAGCAAAATGTCCTATGTACGGTCGACCGCACGTTATTGGAAACAAAACCAGTATAAACTGGTCTCTCATAGTATTGAAGCTCCCTAATAGGCTAGGCCAGCTCAAGGTCAAAGTGTTACCACTGACTTGCGGCCGACTGTACTAGAGGCCTATGTCCAGCAGTGGACGTTGTAAGGTTGATGATGATATCAAAATAAAACATTCGGTCTAACAAGACTTTAATTTATTTTGTAACACTCTTGTAAAGATTTTGTATCATTGTTCTGTTTTGAAACAAGTAATTCGACATGTCGTTAAGCGTAACATTTTCTATGCAACATTACAACTGCTATGAAATTGAGTTTATGTTTTTTTTATGACGTGCGTTTCTGATAGCGTATTGTTATTTTATTACTAAACATAGAATGTTTTTTTTTAATACAGGTCAATTCCCAATTCGATAATATAAGAGTTGATTAGCACACTTTATTTATATCACAAAAATGATTACTATTTTTTATTAGACGTAAAAACTTTTTGCTGCGATTTAAAAACTGTAAAGTAAAAATTACGCGTGTTTTTAAAAATGCGGTAGGAACCTGAAAGCGGTGCAATAAGAGCCACTTTACGAGCAAAAATTGTAATAATTGTTTTGAAAATTTGTTTTTTACTTGTCTTTTTAGTTTTTTCCAAAAGTGACCCTTATTTTATTTTAAGTAATAAACAAAGTTACTTTTTATCGCATCTCTTATTTACTAGGATTATGGTAAATGGTATAGTTAGCTGCACGTAAGTTGAGCTCTAATTTGTACCGCCGCTAATACATATGGGAGCTCAAGTTACAACAAAAAATCAATACAAAAATTGTCAATACAAAATAAAATACAAAATTTGTTATATTTAAAACCTTGCCTTACATAGACTAAAATTATGCTAAGGTCCTCTTGTTAGGCATAAGAACATGCCTGTGTTGGAGGACTCAGTTACGTGCTGCCATCTGTAGCAGTAATTTTATGGCGTATTAAGTTATACTGCGAATTAGCTAAGGACATTGTGCTTTGATTAGTGACGCACTGATTCGGCAATTACGATACGACTACCATATCAATCGTTATTTTTTACGATTAGTTGCTTAACGATTAGTCAATATGGATGATATGTTTTAAGAAATGTGGCTAACAAAATCCGACTTCATCCCCTAATTTTCATGTAGCTAAGAGTTGTTTTTAAGTCCTTGGACAGCGCCGTCTATCGGATTTTTTCGAAAGCTACCCTGGAAAACGGCTCATTGCACTACCTAACGCCAAATAAATTTAAGCGGAAAAACGCGGCGGAATTCCGCGCGCGTATTTTCTCGCCATCGTCGCAGTAGAAATATTCATAAAGCGCCATACCTGGACGAACAAAACGCCGTCCGCGCGTTATTCCGCGCGTCCGCAGCGTCTCCACGCTGACGCGGTAATTCGGGAACTATGTCACAATTAATGTACGAGTACATAATTGTAGTTCGTAGTGCTTGCGCCGTAGAACTGTAGCAGAATTTCCGCGTCGTCCGCTCAGGTTTGTGTGCGTGGAGCGGAATTCCGCGCTTCAAATTCCGCTGTGGTCTTTCCGCTCTCTATATTCCGCTATGGTCATTCCGCGCTTCATATTCCGCTGCGGTTTTTCCGCTCTCCAAATTCCGCTTCGGTCTTTCCGCTCTCCAAATTCCGATTCGGTCTTTCCGCCTAGATTTGTGACTTGCCTACCATCACTCCGAATTTTGATCAGAATGTACTATTGTCTATTGCCACATATCGGAAGACGCAGCGTAGGCCTCCCACAAGGTGGACCGACGATCTGGTGAAGGTCGCTGGACCGAGCTGGATAAGGTTAGCGCAGGACCGGTCGTCGTGGATATCCCTGGGGGAGGCCTTTGTCCAGCAGTGGACGTCTACAGGCTGATATGATGTACTGTTGTCTGACAGCTTTCCTCAAGCAGAAGCTAGATGAGTACCTAGCGGAGCACATGCCCCGGGCGCGGGTGATCCGGCTGGCGGCCCGCAGCGGGCTGATCACGGCGCGGCTGGCCGGCGCCAAGCAGGCCACGGCCGACGTGCTAATATTCCTCGACTCCCACACGGAAGCCAACGTCAACTGGCTGCCGCCACTGCTAGGTCTGTGTATGTATTTGTTGGTTTTGATTGTACTAATAACAGGTTTAAAGCGACGGCGAACTCAACGTAGTAACTATTATCTCCTCTGTGACTGAACGTAGAAGCAGCCAGAAGCACAAAATATACCGAAAACCCAAAAATCTGTGACTCATGTTGCATTTTGTGAAGCTCAGAGTTAAGAGTGTGATAATAAAAATTAAGAAAAGAGGTGAATAATTTTAGTGTTTTACAAGCTTGCTCTTTGACTGCACGGAAGGACTCTTGCTTTTTTCCGATGTGCGAGTTTTCTGACGGCTCTCAAACGATGAAGGAATTCAACCAACCCGCACTGGACTGTAGAGCCCGCACGCCCTCGTTGACAGGATGGGTAGACTTGTGCCCTAACTGTGGAGACATTAATAGGCTGTTGGTTGATTGATTGATTTTTTTTGACTCGCCAATTGTTACATTCATTCCTTCACTAATTCCATCCTAAAATTATTGACCTGATGCACAACTTCTTATTGATGAATGTATACACCATGCACTATAAATAACATAATAATCATATTCTTAGGCTAATACAACAATCTCAAGTTAGGATTAAGTTAACAAAATTGCAGATGTCAGTATTGATTGATTGTCTGATTGATTGAGTGATCGGTTGAATGATTGATTAAATTATTGATTGAATTATTGATTGAATGATTGATTATATTTATTTCCAGAGCCGATTGCGCTGGACCACCGGGTGGTAGTGTGCCCGTTCATCGACGTCGTGGCGTACGACACGTTCGAGTACCGCGCGCAGGACGAGGGCGCGCGCGGCGCCTTCGACTGGGAGCTGTTCTACAAGCGGCTGCCGGTGCTGCCCAGAGACCAGCAAAACATGCCGGAGCCTTTCGAGTAAGCTTTTTAGGGCTCCGTACCAAAATGGTAGAAAGGAAACGGGACAGTACTAAACTCATTTTACAGCTGTAACATAAACACAGCTTTTAATACAAGAAACAAAAACAAACTTGTACCACCACAGTTAAGGCTTAGTAAGGTCAGTAAATCGTTCACGGGGCAATGTATACGCTTCTACAACAAAATACCCGAAGAAATCTTAAATATGAATGACAGAAAATTTAAATCTCACATTAAACAACAACTTTGTAAGAAAGCTATTATTTAAATGACAAAGATGCCTGGTGTTAATGTTACCACAACCTTTACCAAAATAATGTTATGTACAAACTTTATTTTAAAAGATGTGCGCCGCTTCTTCCCAGCGCTAACACCTTGGAAGCGGTGGTAGATAAAAAATTGACGTTGTGTAAATGTACCCACTGTACGTAGATGCAATAAAATAGTTTTGACTTTTGACTCTTGGCTCTAAAATACATGCAAACAACAGATGAAAAAAGAGCACAATAGATTAAATTTAGTTAAGTCGTGTGCACCCCGAATGGACATCAATGCAATGTGATAATAATTGTTTAGGAGCCCCGTGATGGCCGGGGGTCTGTTCGCGATGTCGCGCGCGTACTTCTGGGAGCTGGGCGGGTACGACCCCGGCCTAGACATCTGGGGCGGCGAGCAGTACGAGCTCAGCTTCAAGGTGAGTATAAACTTAAAAAAAAGTATGTATAAATATACATTTGAATTAGAAGTAGAGTTGACATTTTTTTGAAAATGATTAGTAATTTTTATTGACTTTAAATGAATTGCCATACACAGATATTAAAATATAAACTAAATACTTAACTTAATATAAACTAAAATATAATCAAATTAGAATAACTATAATCCGAGTTGACATTACTTATTATTATACTTATATATCACTTACAATTATGTAAGACAATGTATTTTATAAAGTTTATATGACCTGTAATGAATATTACCAATAAATTATGTCTATGTCTAGAATCTCTTGACGGCTGAATGGATATAGCCACATTTGCACATCGCTGAGAGTGTTTATAGTCTATGTGTGTTACATAGAGATGTCCAAATACTTGAGAGTTTGATTCGGTTGATCGAATCAATGAACCATTTCTTGAAATTGAATGAGCGTCTCTAGCGAACCCCCACACAGCTCCCCCTTTGACACCTTATTTTAGTCATTTAAATGCAAGAAAGGATATGGAAAATTACTTCTTCAAGAAGTAATTTTCCAAATCCTTTCTTAGCGGATGCTTAGGCAGTTTATAAACTTAACCTATGTTCTACAGCTGGTAGTTATGGCTATGCCTTGATAGGTTAGTCATTCAGGACCAACAATTTTATAATTTTAGATGTTATTATTTCCAGATTTGGCAGTGTGGGGGGCGCATGGTGGACGCGCCGTGCTCCCGAGTGGGGCACATCTACCGCAAGTTCGCGCCCTTCCCCAACCCCAACCACGGCGACTTCGTGGGCAAGGTGCGATTTTAATTTTTTTTACGGCCCTGGAAACAATGTTCTTCTCGGCCAATAGTTTTAAAATACTCATATACAAAATAGAAATTAACCAGTGCAATAAATCCCATTGACCCTTTGGCTCGCCGGATTTAGAGCGCAATACCTTTGGAACTCGGACGTATTTCACGTCAATCGGACGCCCTGACATTGTCACTCAAAAAAGACCGTCATTTTGAAACGTATAACGCGATTTAATTTTTCAAGGCGAAGTATGACAAAGGACAGGTGTCTGAGTGACTGCGAACTGAATGATATGACATATTACCCGGCGGAATAACTTGCTAGCTGTCATCCTGCTACATGTGGCAGGCTGAAAGCCAAAGAGTTAAGTACATTACTGACTGCTCTTAAACGGAGAAGGAAAACAAACGTGAGCAAACCTGCATACGCCGATGAAGATATTCTTAGGCACATGTGAAGTCCACCGACCCGCACTGCGCTAGCGTGGTGGACTAAAGGCCGTACGCCCTCGATGAGATGGTAGGCCTGAGCCCCAGTACTCGCAGAGGTCGCAGTTTTTTTGAGTGACAATATCAGGGAGTTTCAAGGGTATTGCGCTCAGAATCCTGCGAGCCAAGGGGTTAAGTTTCGAACATTCCATTCGCACAGCGTAAAATATTCTGACGTTTTGCAGAACTACAGGCGCGTGGCGGAGGTGTGGATGGACGAGTACGCGGAGCACTTGTACAAGCGGCGGCCGCACTACCGGAGCATCGACCCGGGCGACATCCGCGAGCAGCGCGCGCTCCGCCGCAAGCTGCACTGCCGGTCCTTCCGGTGGTTCATGACACAGGTAACCACTCGTGTCCAGTGGTTCATGACGCACTTAACCACTTGTGTCCAGTGGTTCATGACGCAGGTAACCAATTGTGTCCAGTGGTTCATGACGCAGGTAACCACTTGTGTCCAGTGGTTCATGACGCAGGTAACCACTTGTATCCAGTGGTGCATGACGCAGGTAACCACTTGTGTCCAGTGGTTCATAACGCAGGTAACCACTTGTGTCCAGTGGTTCATGACGCAGGTAACCACTTGTGTCCAGTGGTTTATGACGCAGGTAACCACTTGTGTCCAGTGGTTCATGACGCAGGTAACCACTTGTGTCCAGTGGTTCATGACGCAGGTAACCACTTGTGTCCAGTGGTTCAACTGAAGCCCTAGTGGTTGATGACGCAAGTTATCGCTTGTACTAAGTGATACGTTACTTGTACGTACTTTTGGTATGCGCACAACAGCGATGTGGACCAAGGCGACATGCGACCCGAGTACTATGGTGCTTCTAGTCATTACGCAGTTGGTGCCTGGAATTCGATCTGTTTATTGAAAAGGGTTGTACTTGAGATCATTTGCAACAATCTAACTTAACCCAATCAACTTGAGGTCAAAAAAGTTAAAAATATAAATTATAATTGTTGCCAATAAACATATTTTATATTTTATATATTTTATGTCTGAGATTCCAACCAGCAATCGCTGAGTATGTTTGTTATTTACTGACTGACTTTATGACTGGCCTGTTGGCGTAGTGGAAGTGGTTCGATTCCCACCCGGGACCAACATTTGTGTGATGACTAACGGTTATCTGTTGGTTTTCGGATTCTCGGTGTTTGTATGTATTTAAGTATTTATAAAAAAAAGTATTTATGGATATTTCTCAGTTTGAGTACCCATTTTGAAGCTTTGGTTTAGTTTGGGACGAAACAGCCGTGTGTAAATTTGTCCAAACATTATTATTATTATTTTCAGGTAGCTTTCGACCTTGTGGGAAAATACCCACCAGTGGTTCCGCAGCCCTACGCTGAAGGGCGGGTGAGTCTGCAGTTGTTTATATTATACTATCAAGTCACCCGGCGTTAAGCATAAATGTGATGATTCACATGATGTTGTCATCTGTTGATGATTGATGATGACGTTGCGCAGGTACGTCCGTTCCACGAGCACGGCGTGTGCGTGGACGCGCTGCGCGGGCAGCAGCTGGCGGCGGCGGGACTGCGGCCGTGCGACGACGCGCCCGCCGCCGAGCAGGCCTTCCAGTTCACGTGGCACAAGGACATCAAGTCAGTATCGACCGCCCCTTCTACAGTCCCCGTAGAGTTTTTTGGCGGCTGCGTGAAGTTGGCTGATTTCTGCGCACTATCTAATTTTAGGTGTCAAATGGGAGCTGTGCGGGGGTTCACTAGAGGCGCTCAATCAAATTTCAAGTTTGGTTGAAAGTTTGATTCGGTTGTTCGAATCAAACTTTCAAGATTTTTGGACATATCTCTTTTACGCACATATAGACAATAATTGGTCGCCTGGCATTACGCTGCGCCGACACTACGGTAGTTGCGAACTTGCGTTTTGTACATGGATCTCTGTAAACTCTCTCCGGCGGTGGAGCTGTAATGTCCGTCAAGGCCAACATTGTAGTCCGTCATAAAAATTAATATTTCAGATCAATGACGCGAAGCATGTGCTGGGACCTGCCGAACTCGGCGGCGCGGAGCCCTGTGGTGCTGTACTCGTGCCACCTCGGCGGCGGCAACCAGCTGTGGAGGTACCGACAGGTAAACTCACTTTGTTATATGTTAGATCCCCGATCTGAGCGAGCTATCATTAGGAATAACATGAATATCCCAATTTGTATTATAAGCTTGGATGAATTTCTTGGTGACGGGTCCATCTAAGGTTTTATTTTTGTTTTTAGTTAATTTTTTTGACATTTTCTGTACTTTTTTGGCATCTAATAATAATTGTTTTAATACTTAATGCAATGTTGCATGCCCATGTGGCGGGACATAGCTGAGCTCTTTGACATCTCCACCAATGTATTTATTCACCTCCCTATGATCCACAATAAATAAATATTTGATTGATTGATTGTAAATACTATTTGTGTACTGCCAGTAAAAAGTTTGCTTACAACAGCAACATTTTCATACAAAACGTGGTATCTATTTGAAACCTTAGTCCTGCGCCAGGGAGAAACTTCAAGCATGTAGCCGATGATTGAGTTTTCGGAGTAATCCTACAACAATTATAAAGGCGAAAGCTTGTAAGGATGTTTGTTACCATTTCACGCTGTAACGGCTGAACGAATGTTGATGAAACTTGGTACAGAGACGGCTGATATCCTGGAATAACATATAAGCTACTTTTACCGCGGCAAACTGTTCCCGCGGGAAAAACTTATTCCACGCGGGCAAAGCCGCGGGCAACAGCTAGTGGTATATTGTCCTTGTATTTTTGACAATGTCTTAATTTCTTTAAAATTATTCCAGGAAACAAAGCAGATATGGCACAGCAGCAACACGTGTCTCGACTACAACGTGACGACATACGACCTGTACGTGATGCCGTGCGACCGGCACAAGGACACGCAGCAGTGGATGGTGGACCGCGTGGACCGCGAGGCGATGGCCAAGTGGGACCAGAAGCAGCTGTGGGTCACCGGGCCCGTCGAGGTGCTCGAGGAGTTCGTTTAGGGCTTGGAGGTAGGACCTATCCGAATCAGAAGGTCTGTAGACGAAAATGACATTGTTTGCAGAACGTCCACATGTTAATACGTCTGTTAGGTGACGACCATAGAGTTAAGATCTCTTTGGTGCGTGCTCGCGGCCCCTTAAAGAGGCGTAAAAGAAGCATTCTATGGGTGTCAAAATCGTGTCAAATGTATGACAATACTGTGACTCACTCACACATTCTCATTTTCAAACTTCATATAAATTTGTATTAGCACCCTCCTCCCGCTACTCCGCTTCCTTTGTCCGCACCCCCCTGTAAGTGGCACCATTGGTTCCGATACTAAATATGCAAGATGCAGTCTCCATAGGGAGCGCCACCAAAGAGATTCGAACCTTCCTGGGTGACAATGTCTAGAGTGGCAAAACGACTTGTAGTAAAACGTCCAAAATGTGAAATCGTCAAAAGGTCAGTAAAGAAAACAATTCAAAAGAAAAAAACGGAAAGTATTTAATTAATAAAAGTAAAGATTACTTTCCATTTTTTCTTTTTGTTTTCTTTACTATCCGCGACCTTTTGCATGATTGACGATTTCACATTATGGACGTTTTACTGTCGAATTAAAAATGGACGTTAAGTGAAATGTAAAGTGTGTCAAGCTAATAAAACCCTGGTAAAATAGTTATTTATGCAACTGTTTCACAAAGAGGGGTATTTCAGAACGAGTGGTAATTTGTTTCATAATGCACACGAGTGTTGAAAATACGAGAAACTTACTTTTAGTAGTTAAATACTTTCCGTTTTTTCTTTTCAATTGTTTGCTTTACTGACCTTTTGACGATTTCATATTATGGACGTTTTACTAGCACGTCGTTTTGCCACTCTCGACATTGTGGCATTCGTGCCACTCTCGACATTGTGGCATTCGTGCCACTCTCGACATTGTGGCATTCGTGCCACTCTCGACATTGTGGCATTCGTGCCACTCTCGACATTGTGGCATTCGTGCCACTCTCGACATTGTGGCATTCGTGCCACTCTCGACATTGTGGCATTCGTGCCACTCTCGACATTGTGGCATTCGTGCCACTCTAGACATTGTGGCATTCGTGCCACTCTCGACATTGTGGCATTCGTGCCACTCTCGACATTGTGGCATTCGTGCCACTCTAGACATTGTGGCATTCGTGCCACTCTCGACATTGTGGCATTCGTGCCACTCTCGACATTGTGGCATTCGTGCCACTCTCGACATTGTGGCATTCGTGCCACTCTCGACATTGTGGCATTCGTGCCACTCTCGACATTGTGGCATTCGTGCCACTCTAGACATTGTGGCATTCGTGCCACTCTCGACATTGTGGCATTCGTGCCACTCTCGACATTGTGGCATTCGTGCCACTCTAGACATTGTGGCATTCGTGCCACTCTCGACATTGTGGCATTCGTGCCACTCTCGACATTGTGGCATTCGTGCCACTCTCGACATTGTGGCATTCGTGCCACTCTCGACATTGTCACCTTACAGATGTTTAAACATGTGGACGATCTGCAATGTCATTTTCCCTTAAAGACCTTCTGATTCATAGCGGGTAGGATTAGGAGGTGCTAGCCGTACTGTCACAAATGTGGGAAACTAATTTAAAAAACAAAAGATTTGCAGTTCCACCAATTAATAACAAAAAGAGAGAAGAGAATATACGTAGGTGGACGGATAATTAGAAACAGGACTAGATTTTCATACAATCGAGGTCACTTTGAAGCATTGGGTCTCCGCGAAGGATTGATCGGGGCATGATCTGATGACGGTCATTGAGAGAGTAGATGGAGGAGTTTTAGATCGCTATAGATATCCAACTGATCAGATGAGCCGTCTGGAAGCAGCCTCGTCATGATTTTTCCTTATCTTTAAGATTTTCATACATTTTGATGCCATTTTTCTGGTTTTTTTCTTCATGACGATCCTCCATCTACTCTATAGATGACCGTCATCAGATCACGCCCCGATCAATCCTTCACGGAGTACCATGGTTTTAAAGTGACCTCGATTGTACGAAAATCTTGCCCTGTTTCTAATTATCCGTCCACCTATGTAGGTACCGTCGACCGCACTTTCGTGGCAACAAAAACATGAACGAAAAAAACGTGGTATAAACTGGTTTCTCTGAGTATTGGCTAGTCCAGCTCAAGGTCGAAGTGTTTCCACTGACGTGCGGTCGACTGTACAGTAATATAAATTTCATACAAGGTTGAGTCGGAGAACTGTCGAATTAAAAATGGACGTAAAGTCAAATGTTAAGTGTGTCAAGCTAATAAAAGCCTGTTAAAGTAGTTATTTATGCAACTGTTTCACAAAGAGGGGTATTTCAACACGAGTGGTAGTTTGTTGCATAATACACACGAGTGTTGAAAATACAAGAAACATAATTTAATAACAATAAAAAACAAAAATGGGAAATTAAATATCTCATTTGAGATTCAAATTAATTTCGATACAAATATGTCTGTATCGAAAAGTGAACTTTGTGTATCATTATTACAGTACAGTTTGATGAAGTCATGAATAAACGTATGCCTTTTCGACATCGCTCATGATTTCGTATTTAAGGGTAAGTTGTACGCTTACATTTTAAATGCCATATTCACATGGAAACGTCTAGTTGAGAGATTCTATTCAAATTATTTTATTGCGAATTATTTTATTTAGCTCTTTGACTAATTATAATTAGCTAATTTAATTTATAATCGTGTCGATTCGGAGGTGCACACGACTTAGCTAAATTTAGTCCATTGTGCTCTTTTTTATCTGTAAAAATAAGAAAGAGGTGGCATGAATTTTAGAATTGTCAAATTAGTCTAGTCCTGTCAGACACAAGAAATTATACCGGGTTTCTATTGCAACCTCAGATTAACCACGAATAAATATTCCGAGATTGCAACATTTAGCCTATACGGACTTGTTTCTAATTGGCCGTAAAACTATATTTTATTTATTTATTAAAACATGGCGATTGAATTCCCTCTGTCTGACAGGACTATTTAAACTAATGTGACAGTTCTTAAATTCATGCCATCTCTTTCTTATCTTCTACAGATAAAAAAAGAGCACAATGGACTATTAATATACTATTTCGTGTGTTAGCCGAATCGAGACTAATGATGACAAATTTTTTTTGTATTAAGTTGATAATTTATTTTTACGGCCAAGGGTCACATGATAATACTTATTGTAACCAAACTACTTCGTATATTCTTTCGTTCGCCATAGATAGTATTATTCTAGGATATGAGCTATCACTGCAACAAATTTCATCAAAATTAGTTCAGCCAATATAGCGTGGCTGAGCAACAAACATACAAACTTTCGCATTTATGTGTAGTGGATGGAATTTTACGTCCTATTATTCGTCTAACGTTAAAATAAAAATAAAATGTCAACTATTAAGCGGTCCCTAAACGATCATGCGGCATGACATGCATTACGTGCTGTCACTCATGCATGACCGTCTAGCTGTAGTGATTGACGTGCATGACATGCTAACTACGTGCTGGCCGTTGCTTTACTGTACTGATTGATAGCAAGCATGATGGTCCATCATGCCGCATGATAATTCACGTAATCGTTGCATGTCATGCAAGCATGATCGTTTAGGGATTACTTAATACACCTAACGGAAATCGGATTATAAGGTAAAGGTGGGATAAGACGGACTAGAGACCTCCTACGACTATAGAATTAAACTCTATGGATTGTTAGTTCTGGTCTCTAGTTCTTCTTTCGTCCCACCTGATCAGATTTTTTGGTGGAAAGGTGATGATTCCACAAATCCCCATTGGTGAGGAAATCGATGAGGTCTTGTGGAATAACTCCTTAGTATTATATAATTGTGCAATGCATTTATGTAATGTAGAAAATAGGTAAGTAATTTTATTGTGTGTGTCTGTGTATAGATAGGTTATTTTGTTGTTTGAGTATAAATTCTACATTCCTTGTATAGAGATTAAAATAAAAAGACATATCACTAGTTATATGCACGCGGTTGTATGTACATAGTAAGGGAAATAAAATATTTTTATAGTTTGAAATGGGGTTTTTACTCGATTTTTTTTCCCACCTCATAAGGTTTCGAACTGGTTTCGAAGATTTTTGAAAAATCAACCACTTGATCCATTGTGAATCATCATCATCATCAGCCTGCACTAGTCCACTGCTGGACATAGGCCTCCCCCAAGGCGCGCCACTGAGTCCGATCTTCGACTCTCCGCATCCAGTCCCTGCCAGCCGCCCTGCGCAGGTCGTCGCTCCATCTAGCCGGGGGGCGTCCCACACTACGCTTGCCTAGTCGTGGTCTCCACTCGAGAACTCGTCTACCCCAGCGGTTATCGGTTCTCCGACAGATGTGACCAGCCCACTGCCACTTCAACGTGCTAACCCTTTGAGCTATGTCAAAGGCTTTGGTTCTCTGGCGGATCACCTCGTTTCGGATCCTATCTCTCAGAGAAACCCCGAGCATAGCTCTTTCCATAGCCCGTTGAGCGACTTTCAGTTTTCGGACTAGTCCCATTGTGAATGAATTTATTTTATTTATTATCAAAAAGATTTTAGTGAATCTTGACATATAGACATATTTTTTAGATATGACTGTTTCTGGTAGAACCAAAGAGAACCTAGAACGGGCAAAGTCAAAGAAAATTGCTTTGAAGTAAAAAAAAATATGCCAAAAAACTTGTGTACGTGAGAATTGAATGAGTTCTTTCCACTAAATCCATTTATTGTGCTGTTTCGTTAAATGTTGGTGCTAAGACGCACCATGATGCGACTGCTCAGGGTGCGGAGTCTGCTGGTCACCACTTCCATCCTCATGCTGATGTACGTCTTCAAACTCGTGGGCGATCTGCAGCCTGGACCTGGGACTTGCAGCAATTTGGTGACAAAAGAGACAGTCTATTCAAGAGTATCGATACCAGAGCATGTGAAGCCTTGCACTAAGAAGCTGGAATACTTTAAACCGAACAGTACAAACGTAAGGCAACACTGGACAACAAATTTTGATTGTTTTCTTTCACTGGTTTTTTTTTTCACAATTCTCACAGAGTTGAAGTCAATCTTCACGTCTAGGTTTTTGAAAATAAAAGTACCTACTGAGAAAATTCGATTTTTCAAGTTCCATCACCCATTATTATCATCCATTATTCTACCACGGCCTTTGATTGCTTGATAAATGATAACACCAACCATTGATAACTTGTTGCCATGAAATTCCCGAGGTTTTTAGAGCGTCAGTGATAGATAAGACGCGGCCTATCATATTGAAAGATCCGAAGTTCGATCCCCGGCTGGGCCATGTACCGATGGGTTTTTAACATATGTACATTTACTGACTGCTCTCAAACCGTGAAGGAAAACGTTGTGAAAAAATAAAAATACAAAATCTGAAAATATTTTCCTAGTCGTCGTGAAAAGCAGTATGTTTAACCTCCAGCAATGTACTTTCATTTCAGAAAATAGATTGGCACAACTACACTCAAATATCGTATGAAGCGCAGCGTGAGGGTAGGTCCACGTTTTTTCAAAAGGAGACTACAAGTGAATTTCTATACTAAAGGTTGAAAACTACTAAACGTTGGAATGCCTCGTTTGGCTGTAATTACATTGGCTCCAAATAATTGGTCATTACACCCTCGGCTTCATTACGTCCTCTCCTTCGGCTCGAACTGAGTTTTCCAGGTTCGAGCTTAGCTCACTTGTATCATAATATACTTACTACAAAATCATTGTTTATTGCCTATCGAGGGTAGGTCTTAGCCCCAACAGTGGGAACATTATTAGACTTGTTTTGATTTGATTGTTTATTATTTGTATAGTTTTTTAAGGTGTCGGTGAACAAGGCAAGCCAGTAAATGCGTCGGCGGGCGAGATGACGAAACAGATGTTATATTTAAATGGATTCAACACACACTTAAGCGACAAAATTGCACTGAACCGCTCTCTGCCTGACATAAGACATCCTCGCTGCAAGAATATGCGGTACATAGGTAACTTATAATCCACGTATAGTTTAATGGCGGCTGTGTGAAGTTGGCTGATTTCTGCGCAATGACTAATTTTAGATGTCAAAGGGGAGCTGTCACTCTAGAGACGCTCAGTAAATTTCAAGAAATAGTTCATTGATTCGATCAATTGAATCAAACAAGTTTATGGCATCTCTATGTAGCACAATCTGGCCTGGCCTATTGGAGTAGTGGTAGTGACCCTGCTTACTGCGCCAAAGGTCGTGGGTTCGATTCCCACCCGGGACCAACATTTGTGTGATGAGCATAACTGTTGGTTTTCAGATTCTGGGTGTTTGTATTTATTTATGTATTTATTTTAAAGTATTTATGTATGTTTATCAGTTGTTGACTACCCATTTACAAGCTTCGGCTTAGTTTGGCATTAAACAGCCGTGTGTAAAATTGGTCTAAACATTATTATTAATCTCGCTTACGCACACGGACTATAACACTGTCAGCGATGTGCAAACCATTTGTGACTATATTCATTCAGCCGCCAAGAAATTCTACGCGGACTATACCTGCCAACATTTTAAATATTATTACTTAATAAACATGGTATATTTTAGTCTCCCGCAATAATTAACCAGATGTAGAAAAAAACTTTAAATTAGAATTTTATTCATCGCCGACACAGCTCAAAGCATTGCGAAGCTTAAGTGGCAGTGGGCGGGGCACATCGCTCGTAGAACTGACGGCCGTTGCGGCAGAAAGGTTCTCATGGTGACCGCGTACCGGAAGACGCAGCGTAGGCCTCCCACAAGGTGGACCGACCATCTGGTGAAGGTCGCGGGACCCGGCTGGATGAGGTTAGCACGGGACCGGTCGTCGTGGAGATCCCTGGGGGAGGCCTTGGTTTAGCAGTGGACGTCTACAGGCTGATGATGATGAAATACCAACTCTAGTATTATGCGGAGGGGGCGACTTGCGGCGCGCCTTTAAACGCTGCTTGTGTGTTTGTTTGTTTGTTTGTTTGTTTGTTTGTTTGTTTGTTTGTTTGTTTGATAGAATAGGCTTCCCAAATAACACTGCAGTTTTCTCGGTAGAGTCTCTGCCTTCAGTGAGTGTGATAATCCCGTTCTACAACGAGCACTGGAGCGCGCTGCTTCGAGCGGTGCACAGCGTGCTGACCAGGTCGCCGCCGCGCCTTATCCTGGAGGTGCTGTTAGTTGACGACGGAAGCCTTCAAGGTGAGCTCGAAACGGAAGGGTTTAACACACTGGACCGTAGACCAGAATTTACTTTATCAAATCAAATCAACACTAGCCTCTCAATATGTCCCCACTGCTGAGGCTCAGGCCTACCCTCTCTACGAGGGCGTTCGGGCTATAGTCCACCACGCTAGCCCAGTGCGGGTTGGTGGACTTCACATGCGCTTAAGAATTTCTTCTTCGGCGTATGCAGGTTTCCTCACGATGTTTTCCTTCACCGTTTGACAGCAGTCAGTAAATGTACTTAAGTTTCGAGAAAAAACCCATTGGCGCATGGCCGGGATCAAACTTCGGACCTTTCGATATGATAGACCGCGTGTTATCCCCGAGGCCACTGACGCTCTAAATGTGACGAATGGAGATGTGACTTCTGCTAAATCGTTTGCAGACACTCTAAAACAGAAGCTCGACGACTATGTGCGCGTCAACATGAGCAAAGTGCGCGTGATCCACGTACCGAAGCGCGTCGGGCCGCTCGGCTCGCGGCGGCTCGGCGCCGAGCATGCTCGCGCAGACGTGCTGCTGTTCTGCGGCTCACACGCCGAGGTCAACGTCAACTGGCTGCCTCCGCTGCTAGGTTTGTATATGTCTTTGTTGCTTTAAATACGATCACATCATCTACCAGGTGCACTGTCGAGTTACATATTACAAGAGAGCTATTAGGGCGATCTATAATCTGCGTTGTAGAGAATCATTAAGAGAAAAGTTTAAAGAAATTAATATATTAACCGTCGCCAGTCAATACATTTTTGAGAATATTTTGTTATGAATAAATAAAATAATGTTATGTATAAACTCGATTTTAAAAGATGTGTTGCGGAAGTTTGTTGCGCCGCTTCTTCTCAGCTCTATATAACACCTTGCAAGAGGTGGTAGGTAGATAAAAAATTGACGTTGTATAAATGTACCCAGTGTACTCGCATGCAATAAAATAGTTTTGACTTTGACTTTGATGTTTGATTGGGTCTATGTAGATATTTAGGGGGATAAACAAGCTCAAGGTACATGGCAAATGTACCAAAGGTCTCAAAACTTTACTGACTGCTCTCAAACGGTGGAGGAAAACATTGTGTCGAAACCTGTCATCATCATCATCAACAGCCTATTAATGTCCCCACTGCTGGGGCTCAGGCCTACCCTCTCAACGAGGGCGTTCGGGCTATAGTCCACCACGCTAGCCCAGTGCGGGTTGGTGGACTTCACATGCGCCTAAGAATTTCTTCTTCGGCGTATGCAGGTTTCCTCACGATGTTTTCCTTCACCGTTTGAGAGCAGTCAGTAAATGTACTTAAGTTTCGAGAAAAAACCCATTGGTACATGGCCCAGCTGGGGATCGAACTCCGGACCTTTCGATATGATAGGCCGCGTCTTATCCCCTACGCCACTGACGCTCTTCGAAACCTGTATACGCCGAAAAAGATGAAGTCCACCAATCCGCACTGAGCTATTATAGCGTGGAGGACTATACGTCCTCGTTGAGAGAGTAGACCTGTGCCCCATCTAGGGACTAGATTTAAGGCTGTTGATTGATTGATGAGTGGTACTTATTTGCCAAGAAGTTTCAAATCTCTGGTCGCGCGCGCGCTCCCTGTGGAGACCTATGGTGCCATTTACCAGGGGGGCGCGGACAAAGGAAGCGGAGTAGCGGGAGGAGGTTGCTAATACAAATTATGGAGTTTGAAAATGAAAATGTGCGAGTCACAGTATTGTAATCCATTTGACACGATTTTGACACCCATAGGATGCTTTTATTACTCATCCATATGGGAGTGGCAAAATTTTTTGATTCATGGTATTTGCAGAGCCGATAGCATTGGATTACAAAGTGGCTGTATTCCCGTTCATCGACACCATAGCTCAGGACACGTTCGAGTACCGCGCGCAAGACGAGGGCGCGCGCGGCGCCTTCGACTGGGAGCTGTTCTACAAGCGGCTGCCGGTGCTGCCCAGAGACCAGCAAAACATGCCGGAGCCTTTCGAGTAAGTGCTTTGTGTGTGCTTTTCTCGGTAATGCTAATTAAAAAAAACCTCTATACTCTTTGTGACGTCAATGCTGTCTTTAAAAAGGTACTCTGTTTCCATTTGTAATGAAATGAAAAACATTTATTTGCAGAGAATAGGGTTCGAACAGGTGGTGGTGATCATACAATAGCTCCACTATTCAGCTAGCTTACATTAGCATGCAAAATTGTTACTTACGACTAACTACTTAACACTTAAAATTTAAAAATTCGTGGACACCATAAAACGACTTTTGTACCAGCCATTTGTGCAAGTTTTTTTTACAAAAGGTTTATCTTTTAAACTTTTGAAACTGTCTGGTACCTTGTTGTAGATTTTTACACACATGCAGTAACAATTCTTTTGTAACAGTGTTGTTTTTGGGCAGTAGTTTAGCTCAAGCCTGTCGGGGTTCCTTGTGTTTCTGGGATAAACTTCTCTAGCTTGTACTTATAACGTTTTCGCTTAGCGTTCTTTCTGACTTTTTACTCGGCTCCTAAGAGTCGTAGCGTGATGTTAAATAGCCTATAACCTTCGCCAAGAATTGGGCTATCAAATGTGAAAAGAATTTTTCAAATCCGACCTGTAGTTCCAGAGAATATCGCGTTCAAACAAAAAAAATGGCTATTTGTTTGACGCCAGGAGCCCAGTGATGGCGGGCGATGTGTTCGCGATTTCGCGCGCGTTTTTCTGGGAGTTGGGGGGGTACGACCCTGGCATGAGGATGTGGGGCGGCGAGGTGTACGAGCTCAGTTTCAAGGTTAGCTCTGTGTAGACTCAGTTGGTTAGCTTCGTGTAGACTTCAATTTAAAAAATAGCTCTGTGTAGACTTCAGTTTCAAGCTGTGTAGACTAGACTTCAGTTTTGAGGTTAGCTCTACTGTCATTACAGCTTGACAGATTTTTTTCCTGTTTAATCTGTTTGTTGCATAAATAAATAATTTAATTATTATTATTACGTAGACCTCAGTTTTAAGGTTAGCTCTGTGTAGACTTCAGTTTTAAGGCTAGCTCTGTGTAGACTTCAGTTTTAAGGCTAGCTCTGTGTGGATTTTAGTTTCAAGGATAGCTCTACTGTCATTACAGTTAGGCAGATTTTTTCCTGTTTAATCTGTTTTTTGCAATCATCATCATCATCAACAGCCTATTAATGTCCCCACTGCTGGAGCTCAGGCCTACCCTCTCAACGAGGGCTGTAGTCCTCCACGCTAGCCCAGTGCGGGTTGGTGGACTTCACATGCGCCTAAGAACTTTTTCTTCGGCGTATTCAGGTTTCCTCATGATGTTTTTCCTTCACCGTTTGAGAGCAGTCAGTAAATGTACATAAGTTTCGAGAAAAAATAAGTTTTTTGCTTATATAAATTATTATTATTATTACGTAGACCTCAGTTATAAGGTTAGCTCTGTGTAGACTTCAGATTCATAGTGAGCTCTGTGTTCTTACTAAGTTTGAGTTTGTGTGCGTGCGTATTTACTTATGTAACCTAATAAGTGTTTTGATTCCAGATTTGGATGTGTGGAGGGCGGATATTGAACGCGCCATGTTCCCGGGTGGGGGATATCTTTACTGAATCCTTAGTTGATCCGGCGGCAGGTGATTTTATTAGCAAGGTGCGTTGCTCAACCACTATATATATAAGTGCAGGCCACAGCTTCAATGTGAAAACGCAGGCCGCGCTGAAGTCTCACATACATTGCACAGGTCGTGCGTTCGATCCTGGCCCGTACCAATGAGTTTTTCGAAACTTAAGTACGGTTTATCATAATACCACAGGTTTTTCGCTAAAGGAAAACATCGTGAGGAAACCTGCATACGCCAAAGATTGGTATTTACTATTCTAAGGCGTACGTGAAGTCCACCAAAAAACGGATTGTGGCACCGTTTGGCGGACAGGGGTTTGGCGCAACAGATCCCATAGGGTCGAAGTATCGCCAGGTATTCCTGGCCCCCTCAGAAGATAAGATAGGGAATATACCAGGCAGCCACCGCCACCGCAGGCCGCGTGTGTCTGGGATCCCCTATTAGTGTTACATATCTACTTTTGTGCAATAAATACACACACAAATAATGATGATTAAAAAAAAAACGACTGAGAAATAAAAATTTTTACTACATTGATGACCTAATATTGATCTCCAAATTTTTTAAAAATGATATTGAAATATTATTTATAGTCCCAATAATGGACTATGTCCACCAGTGTAATAGTACAGGCTGATGATAGAATAGAATTGAATTTATTTAACGTACACAATGACAACACACAGCGAGAGAATTTAACAAATTAAAATAAAAACAAACAAGACAGGCACAGAGGAATAAAACATAACAACAAGAAATAATAATACTAAGTAATACTAGATGAGGTCGCCAAGTGAAGTGATACCCGACCAGCCTCCACATAGGCTGAGACTGGCCGGCGCTGACCCCCGGCGACCGCATCCTCGCCTCGTGTTGCAGTGTCACGTCAAAATGGTCCCCAGCTCAGCTTTAGGCTGCAGCAAGAGCTACAGCGCTGATTTTCAGTGAGGATGATGATGATTGGCAGAACCTGCGGCGCGTGGTGGGCGTGTGGATGGACGAGTATTCCGAGCACGTGTACTCGCGGCGGCCGCACCTGCTGGCCGTGGACCCGGGGGTCCTCCACCAGCAGCGGGCGCTGCGCCGCGCGCTCCGCTGCAAGAGCTTCAAGTGGTTCATGAGACAGGTCACACCATCACATTTTTAGGGTTCCGTACGGTTTACTGTAATAATGTCCAATCTGAAAAATGTCCAACGACCGTGCTTGAACTGAAAAAAGTTCAAACTGAATAATGTCCAATCGGAAAAAACGTCCAATCTGAAAAACGACAATTCTGAAAAACGTCCAATTCAAAAAACGGTCATTTTAGATTGGACTTTTTTCAGAATGGACATTTTTTAGATTGGACATTTTTAACATTGGACGTCTTTCAGATTGGACGTTTTTCAGATTGGACATTATTTTTGTAAATCTTCCGTAACAAAAGAGGAAAAAGGAATCCTTATTAGGATCACTTCGTTGTCCGTCTGTCTGTCTGTGACCATTTTTCTCGGGAACGCGTGGAGGTGTCAAGTTGCAATTAATATCAAATATCCAGGTCTGCAGTCCCTTGGTGTCGTGAAAAAATCTGACTTCTAAGTCATCGCAGTCAAAAGATATGACCGTTTTCGCCGCATTTTTGAGTATCTTGGTAACCAAAACCTATGGGGTACCTATTTCCGGTTGACCTAGAATCTTGAAATTTGGCAAGAAGCACTTTTGGTCTTATAGCAAATATTGTCTCATATGCAAAGTGCTTTTTAGACGATACGATCATAACGCATTGTAATTATCACTTGCAGATAGCATTCGACGTGCCACCAAAGTACCCGCCTACATTGCCGAAGCACTTCGCCGAAGGCCAAGTAAGTTACGGAAAATAACTTAATTAACGATTTGTTTAATTGATTTTTTTATTGGATGCTAGCTAACAATGATGAACTCTGTGTGAATGTGTACCACGATCTTAAATTCGCCTGCCCAGGCACAAACCTACCATTATTTTGGCAGCAACCTCCAGCGTCCAGAATTTAACTATTATTAATGCCCGTGTTGTTATTATTTTTAAACTAATAGTTAATTACCATTCGCGGTAGAGACCATGGGCTGCTGGGGCGCAGAAGCCAAGAGCTTCGTTGGGGAGATCGGCCGTCGACTCAGGGACAAGGGCTTGGACCCCCGCTCCGGTTCGTTCCTGGTGCAAAGGTTGTCCATAGCGATACAGCGCGGGAACGCCGCTAGTGTTATGGGCACCTTTGCGCCAGAATCGACACGGGGCGGGATTTTAGAATAGTTTAGTTTAAGTGTAGGTTAAGACAATACTTAAAAGTTGTAAGCCCTACCAAGTATACAAAAATTGTCATAGTTATTTTCATGCTTTTTAGCTTGAAATATATAATAATATAGTTATAGCCGGTAATATAGTTAATGGAAAGCTGAGCAAAGCGGAGCTAGCAAAATAACAAAATCCCATGGTTACGCACAATCTCCTCTCCGCCTTATCTTTGGTGTATACCTCGGGCCTGATAGCTTTTAAAGCTTATAGTTATTGGGTATGCTAATAGTTATGTCAGTATGCTATTTTATGCCAGATAAGGTCGGTACAAGACCCCGCGCTGTGCCTGGACGCGCATTTCGGCATGCCCGGGGAGCAGCTGCAGCTGAGGCCGTGCCTCACCAACAAGCCCCCGACCAACGACACCTGGCATGCGGAGCAGAGGTTCGAGTTCAGCTGGTACAAGGATATTAGGTCGGTTTCCCTAATCTATGCACCTTATAATGGACACTCAGGAGCGGCCAGACTGCCAGGAACGAACGGTCAGACTGGTAGGAACGAACGGTCAGACTGTTAGCAACGAACGGTCAGAGTGGTAGGAACGAACGGTCAGATTTCAGGAACTAATGGTCAGATTGCCAGGAACGAACTGTCAGACTGGTAGGAACGAACGGTCAGACTGTTAGCAACGAACGGTCAGAGTGGTAGGAACGAACGGTCAGATTTCAGGAACTAATGGTCAGATTGCCAGGAACGAACGGTCAGACTGGTAGGAACGAACGGTCAGACTGTTAGCAACGAACGGTCAGAGTGGTAGGAACGAACGGTCAGATTTCAGGAACTAATGGTCAGATTGCCAGGAACGAACTGTCAGACTGGTAGGAACGAACGGTCAGACCGCCAGGAACGAACGGTCAGGAACGAACGGTCAGATTTCAGGAACGAGTGGTCAGACTGTCAGGAACGAATAGTCACAGACTCTCAGGATTGATACAGATTCTGCACAGATCGATCAAGACTGCCAGTAATGATCTTAAACTGTGAGAAACGGTCTTAAATAATCGGGAGTTACCGTAAGATTAAAGTGACGAATCCTCATCATCGTATCAGCCCTTCAACGTCCATTGCTGGACATAGGCCTTCCCCAATCAACGCCACCGCACACCGCCCTCCGCCCTCCGCATCCACAAAGGCCAAAGTAAAACTCCCAGGTATCCATATCTCGCTTATTGTCTTTGAAATTTTACTCTGGCATAAAGTCTCATTGCATGTCTATTTAAGTGGGATGTTGAGGCCTTTGTCCAGCAGTGGACGTCTACAGGCTGATATGATGATGATGGTAAAGTCTTAAATTGGACTTCTGTTAGGTCCAAAATGCGGCACGTGATCTGCTGGGACGTGCCCGAGTCGGCGGCCACGAGCCCGATACTGCTGCTCGCGTGCCACCACGCCGGAGGGAACCAGCAGTGGCAGTATCACGAGGTGAGATGGGCGCCAATACCACTTACTACCACTTACTAAATTGAGGAGGGGGACATCATATTCATATTTTCTTACTTAACTTAACATACTTAATTAAATAGTTTTTTTTAATTTAAAATTAAGCAAACAAAATAAACTACTTACCACTGGGCCAATGAAGCGGTCTCCATAATTGATTATTAAAAAATGCATGTCCGCCATCTTGGATTTGAATAAGGATGTCATTGTAATAATAAATAATAAGTGGGATGTAACTTTTAATAAATAAAATAGTGTGACAACCCTGACCCCAGCTCTTGATGTCGGCTTTTACGCAAACATCAAAGGCGATGGTTCACTGTTAGGTACAAAAAAAATACATTTTATTTATTTATTAAAAATTAAAAATTCCAAGTACCTACAAAATTTGTTGTTATTAACACAATAAAAGTTATTTAATTGTGCATAAATTCCGCTATATACGAATAAGTAATGCTAACTAGAGCTCTATCCCCACTGTGTGCAGGCAACTTTGTACAATTTGTACAAGTTGGTGCCGTCTTTTCGATGCAGGAATCGAACCAAATAGTGCACGTGAGCGAGTCGTGCCTCGACTACAACGTGACCGCTGCGGTGCCGTACATGATGCCGTGCGACGCGGACAAACACACGCAGAGGTGGACCGTCGACATAGTCAACCAGGTTATATTTAACTCTTTGACTCTCACTTTAGGTTATTTTAACTCTTTTCTTTCTTTTTTAGTTAACTCTTTAACTCTCAGCAACTACATGTAGTAGGATAACACCGAGCTAGTTATTCCGCCGGCTAATATGTCATTATTATCCTGACATTGTCATACATTCTCCTTGACCTCGTAACAATGTCAGTTATTTGAGTGACAATGTCACGGTCTGACTGACTCGAAATACGTCCAGTATAAAAGGTATGCTCGGAGTTTCCCTGCGAGATCGAATCAGAAATGAGATTTGCAGGAGAGCCAAGGTCGCCGACATAGCTCAAAGAATTGCGAAGCTGAAGTGGCAGTGGGCTGGGCACATCGCTCGTAAAACTGACGGCCGTTGGGCAGAAAGGTCCTCAAGTGGCGACCACGTATCGGAAGACGCAGTGTAGGCCTCCCACGAGGTGGACCGACGATCTGGTGAAGGTCGCGGGACCCAGCTGGATGAGGTTAGCGCAGGACCGCTCGTCGTGGAGATCCTTGGGGGAGGCCTTTGTCCAGCAGTGGACGTCTACAGGCTGATATGATGATGATGATGATCAAAGATATTGCGGTCTGAATCTACATATCTGAGTAAATTCACGCATTTTATTTCAGGATATGATGGCTAAGTGGGGTGAGACGCCGCTGCCCGTCACCGGCCCCATCGAGTATGTAGAACCGGTTGTCTAGTAGCTATCTTTATGTATCCACACGGAGAGTTCGAGGTTAAGGTTCACAGACACACGCGGTCTGCGGTGGCGGTGGCGGCCTGTTGTATTCCCTATGCAATGTATGTGAGACTATATACAGACACCCAGGTTTCATATTGAAGCTGCGGCCTGCGGTAGGCCGCCACCGTAGGCCGTGTGTGTCTGTGATACACTTAAAAAGGTATATTAATGAAACCAGCTTGATATATTTTTATATTTTTTATTACATATTCCATTAGAATACTTTCTATGTTTATTATTGTACATGCTTACTCGTCCCAGCACGCACACGTCGCGACTAACTGAGTATGACTGCTATCTATACACATTCAGAGTATTCTTTAACAGTAGACACAAGCGGTCCCTGGACGATCATGCGGCATGACATGCGTTACGTTTAAGTGAATTATCATGCTGCATGACGGACCCTCATGCTTGCTATCAATCACTTAGTACAGTGAAGAGTACGCGCGATTGTCAATCGACGGCCAGCACGTAGTTTGCATGTCAATCGCGTCAATCACTACAATTAAACGGTCATGAGTGACAGCACGTAACGCATGTCATGCCGCATGATCATGTAGGGACCGCTTTAGTCCTCGTAGAATTTCTTGCCGGCTGATTGAATATAGTCACAAATTGTTTGCACATCGCCGACAGGTTTTTAGTCTGTGTGTGCGTAAGCAAGATAGTGTGCTACATAGAGATGTCCAAAAACTTGAAAGTTTTGATTCTGAATGAACTATTTCTTGCAATTGAATGAGCGTTTGACAGCTCGTCTTTGACACCAAAAATTAGTCATTCACATTCACTCAACCGCCATTAAACTCTACGGGGACTATACAGTAGTGGCACTTCATGTTAATTGGCTGAGGTTGGTCTAAAATATACAACAACGTCCACCCTATTGGATATAGTCACATTTAATCGAGTTGATGGCAACTTAACATGGACTGTCAGTACTGTATATACCGCTACTGTATAAATGGGGTCTACGCGTCGTATCTACAATTAGTACAAAGTAAATGCAGCAAGGTCAGTCCTACAATGTAAATGCCGTTTCTTGAGTCTGTGGAAGCTTTCTAAAAAAATCTAGAAGCTATGGTACCGCTCTATGGCGAGCTATGCGACCAAGAAGTATGCGATCTAACTCACCAATCGGATCATTCGCGATGCAGATAATTGAAAATTTCTTATTGGCGGGGTTTTAAGCGATCTTGCCGGATTCGACCAATCGCAACAGCGATCGGCTTTCCTGAAGTAAGCGTTTTATTGCAACGTGAGGTATGATTGGCCGAATCCGCAAAGATGGCTGCCAGTGTGAAGTTGCAGTCGTCTGCACAGCGAATGCACCTTTATTCAACCAAATCTAAAAGTCGTCTGAATATATAGGCGTTTATAGGCGACACTGGCGACTGAATTTAGTTGAATAATAGATTCGTAAGCGTATTTTATCTCTACAGCCTCAAATTTCCTGTCTGATATATTACATTTCATTCGTAATCTAAAATCCCTTATCGGTTTACATTATAAATAGTTCAAGCATAAAGATATGTACAATATTTTTACAGATTACTCCCCTCCACTTTTTAAGTACCTATTTACAAATTAGAATTCTTTATACAATTATAAAAAAGATAACTATACCTATACTGCTCTAGTATATATCACCGCGAAATCATAAACTACATTCACAATAGATAAATATTACTTTTTTAAAATAAAAATACACCTTAAAGTTACTAAATAAAGAGTAAGACGTATTACATTACAATGTATTGCTTCGTTTAGTCACATTTTGCAAAAATATCACCACCGTAAGGGCCACAACCGCGGACCACGGGAGCCTGGAATTCATCCCCAATCCACCCGGCGCATACATCCTCAACCTGCTTCCTCAAATTAAGAACTAGAACCAGCGCAGAAGTTTTCTCGAACCAAAAAAAAACTAATAAAATTCATGTTTTATTTCCGAATCTGCGTTTTTGCGATAAATTTTTGTGTTTTCTTAACGCTTTTGTTCATGAAGCTTATAAAGAATTTTTGTCAGTAAATAATATACTAGCCGTAAGTAACCGCCGATTTATTGTAAGCGACAAGAAAATGTTATCGAAATTTTCAATTGTAACCAATTCAATACAATTTCTGAATTAATAAATTCAAATTTATTTTATGTCGTTTACGACATTATGTTGGCGGTTGGAGCTCTATTGAACATTATGAGATTGAAAATACGCAATCGTGAAAAAAAGCAACTCGAAAAAAATAAGTTTTTAAGGAATTTATCGATCGCAAACCGATAAACTACAACTAAAACAAATCCGTTAAACTAACACTAGCTTAATAACAATGCTTTGTCTATCTTTATTACTTATCACATCTGAAAGGGACTATAATAATTAATAAAATCTGCAAGAATACTTTTCAGGGACTATTCGCTACTGTTTTATGGATCGTACTCGTATAGTACACTTCGATGCTTAACGTGTCAAGCACAAAAATGGCGATTATACAGGTGCCTTAAGGCACAATATACATGGTGGTAACTTTTTAGTCGTCATTGAAAATAACCCCACGAAATTACAAGGTCCTTACCTAATATTCAAGAATGGAATTCAGAATGTATGCGCCTAGTTTAAGTCCGGGATCCCAATTCAAGTAACCGTATGTCGCTTATAGATGAAATTTAAACTTTTGCATTGCAGGTACTGAATAGTTGATATAATCATGTTCACTATGTAGTTAATGTAATACAATGCAGCCCTAGCTTCTTGATGCATGACATTTGGGCATTTAAGGTAACCGACAACTAAGAGTTACCTGTAATGGGATCCCGGTCTTCGTTATAATTTTTTTGTAAAAAATATCCACATATCACCAGTCACTCAGTCAACTAGCATTAATTAGTACCTCTAACACAGATTAGACACCACAATTTAAATGAGACACATTTATGGACATATACTATAAATCTACTTTTTATTTATTTCATTTAATTACAATATTTAACTTCTCGCTGACTTATTATTTTGACATTAAAAATAACATTTGAATAAAACAAATATAATGTATATTTTAAAGTACAATTTATGAGTATTGTATGTAGAAGAGTGTGGCTTTGATCATGTCGCTTGCATTAAAATAACGCATATTATTCGGCATGTGATGACACAAGGTAGTGTGAGATTACGCTGTACGTACTATGACGTTACAGTTGAAGGAACGAGAGTGGACAAAGTGTAGATAGAACGAATATAACACCTTTGTCCATTTTGACACTTACAGCATTTTAGTTAACGTAAACGCCATTCGGTTTCAGTTAGAATTAATATAATATGCAATTATTTGCGTGAGTTTATTAACATTAAATGGTTAACTTATATTTAATACATCAGTCTATAGGAAATGAGTTAAATAAATCAGCAAGAAGTTTGACCCTAGACGGTTATTGTGAACTACCGCTTGATTATTGCACAACACACTCTGAAGTACGTATTACCGTTTCCTTTAGTATTAATAAGTTTATTTATTTATCTATTAGCTTGATTGAGGCCTTGCTATTTGGTTACTAGTATGCTACATTCGTATATAGTCTGGTTTTTATTTAAATGCCAACAATATCCACGTTATTTTCGCTTTTTGAATAAAAAACAGACTAGTATAGTGTGGAAATCTATAGGGATCTGATTCTGCGAATTTAACGTATCAAGGTGAAGGTGTTGCTAGCAAAAAATAGGGTCATTTAATTAAGAGTTAGACGCACTAGGATATATAAAAAAATATAAAATTATTGCTTAAATAGTAATAGTATTGCGAAGTAAAAAAGACCATAGGCCTAATATTAGAAAGAAACGACTACAAGAATAAAATATTATTTACAAATACCTAAAGGTATGGGTAGAACGAAATATTTGGCTAAAATATGTGATAGGAATACATTGTTCAGTGGAAACTATTCTAAGTGATGTTAATGTGTAAAATTATTTAAAAATAATAAAATATTGGTTGTAAATAATATCAAAAAATGTTTAAATTATTTGTGATCGATAGTGAGTATTTTTGGTTTCATTATTATGCTCAATTTGTCCAATATTATTATTTAATTTCATTTTGTTTATGACTCGGTACCCTGTTGTGAGTTGTTTTAAGATTCATATCAGTCCAATAATAGGATAGCAAATAAGTCAAAACAGGGATATTATCATCTAAAGTACGAGTAATCTAACAAAATGTGTTAACATAATTTTGTCAATCAACCTTGTCCAACACCAATACCATTCTCTTAAAAGTCCAGTCCATTATCTTAAATTCACTACACAGAACTACTCCAATCACAAGATCTTTAGAAGTTCCTAAACCTTACTTTTTCGAAAACACGTCAGTCCTATAAAAATTTTAAGAACTAAAACCCTACCGTTTCCATGTTTAAAATCCGCCATTTCGCTGGCGTGATTTTAAATTTGGATTCCAATATGGCGTCGAATGGCACGTTTAGAGAAGTCACGAGCGGTGGCGGGCGCGGCCACTCTTTCTTCGTTTTCTTCTTCCGTCGCGTACGAACAGTATGTTAGCTGGGTCGTCAGCTAACTGCGGGTACTTGGACACGGAGTGGACGTCTTTAGCCGCCCATCCGTCTACTATCCCATGGGATATGAGCTCCTCCTTTTCTTCCTCCGTCCAAGATCCTCTGCCTTCCCAGCCTGCGGCTACGAGAGCCTTCTCCCTCTCCCAGGCCCTGGCCGCAGCCCGTTTGTGGGCGTGTTTGAGGAGCTTGATCCTCTCTTGGGCTGGGTCTACTCCGTAACGTAGAACTATGACCGCTTGCGCCGAGCCTTTGCCGACTGCGTGAACTCGAACCTGAAATTAATCATTTTTATTGTTAGATGCCATTTCGTGACATATTGTTGAGGGATGATTAGGTTAGGTTAGTTCGATATAGAAACCATCTTTATTTTGCAAAAGAGAGCTATTAGGGCGATCTATAATCTACGTTGTAGAGAATCATTAAGAGAAAAGTTTAAAGTAATTAATATATTAACCGTTGCCAGTCAATACATTTTTGAGAATATTTTGTATGTCCGCAAAAATATATCTCTCTTTCTTTTTGAGGCACTGTGACATAAACACAGCTTATGTTACAAGAAACAAAAACAAACTTGTACCACCACAGTTAAGGCTTAGTAAGGTCAGTAAATCATTCACGGGGCAATGTATACGCTTCTACAACAAACTACCAGAAGAAATCTTAAATATGACAGAAAAAAGACCTACATTAAACAACAACTTTGTAAGAAAGCTTATTATAGGACAGTCGATTATCTAAATGACAAAGATGCCTGGTGTTAATGTTACTTCAGCCTCGCACAATCTTTACAAAATAATGTTATGTACAAACTTGTGTTGCGGAAGTTTGTTGCGCCGCTTCTTCTTTCCAGCTCTATATAACACCTTGGAGGCGGTGGTAGATAAAAAAATGACGTTGTATAAATGTACCCAGTGTACTTACATGCAATAAAATACTTTTGAATTTTGAATTTCTCAAATAACGAAATGTATGCATAATTACCTCCAATCCTTGGTCGTTGGTCTCGTCCTGCGATACGTTGAACTTCCCAGAGAGTCTTCTCAGCTCTTCCATGTCGTCTCTGATCTTTAGCGAGTTGTCTTTCACGAAATAGAATACGTCCTGGTCGTGAATACTGAAGTGCACGTCTAGGAAATAGGAGTTATTGAACACGGTCGTGATGACGTCTTCTACGACGCTGTTGGCACCATCAGCGACGCTTATGAAGGCCTTGCCGTCGACTCTCGAAATGAGAACTCCTTCCCCGAAAACGCCACGTTTGTATGACACTCTTGGGAGGAGATTTCTGGTAATCGGTTCCATTTTAAGAAGAGGTGTCGGCACGAAGTCTATGTCGGATAGCTTGTCGTTGACCTGGAAATATAAAGAAAGTATTAGCATGGAAAGGACGACTGTCGATCAAGAATGTAAGCAAATTACAAATGTCAAAAACCAAGTTTAGGAAATACCCACCTTCTCAATAATGCATTGGAGTCCAGACATTACGCCGAAGTCAGGTGCCAGTTGAGGAGCTGTCACTGAAGTCATTGGCTGGAAGATCATATCAGTAATATATTTGGAACCCATCATCTTATTCAAGTCATAGCCATATAGCTGCAGCCAGCTACCCAAGTTGGTCATGTAGGGAACAATCTGATTTTTGTTTATTGGATCATTGTTCTTGAATCTATAGATGAATATGTCTGTAGGGAGACTTAGTTTGGTTGCCAGATGCTCCCAACTTGGTGTCATCCATTGTCCCACAACGGGGTCGTATAATCGGTTTTCCAAATAGACCAAGTTGGTGTTGTAATCGAAAATGCCTCCGTGGAAATCGACAGGAACGTAAAAACCAGGGTTGCTGTCTTTTATTATTTTGCCGAACGGACTGCGTTTGATTTCTTTTATAATCTCTCCATTTACGTCAAATACAACAAGAGGCGAGCCGTTGTGGTCCGTGGCTACGTAGAAGCGTTGGTCCTCTGTTTCTATGCAAGTAAGGAAATCTCTCTGGTCGTAAAGGAACCGGACCGTCTTCTCCGCTTTAGGATAGTGCATATGAGTAATAAGATTCGGTGTTTGCGGGTTGGTGTAGAAGAACTGGGTTACATTATTCTTATCGTCCTTCCAAGCGACCAGTCTATTTCTATCGTCGTAGTAGTACCACGTTTGGAACTTGTCCCTTTCGAAGGCATGAACAAATTGTCCTCTTGAATTGTATCTGTATTTTTGTTCCCCGCGCCTTATCACAAATCCACGCCCATCGTAGCTGCTGAATTCGATGTCTCCGTATTGGACGACTCTATCACCAATGTCATAGCCCAGATACCGTTTCTCCCCATGTTCTATCACACCAATTACGTTACCGTTCTCATCGTAATTGTATTTCCAGTCGTCTTCTGATCCAACTACCTCCATCAGGTGTCCGTCGTAGTTGTAACTGATCCGTTCATTGGATGATGTATCTCCGATCATCAATTTCTTCGTCTTAATTCGATTCCTTACGTCATATTCCAGTTCTAAACGGAACACGTCGAATGATTTAATGTTCATCAGGACTGTCTTGATTCTTCCGTGATCGTCGTAGTCGGTAATAGTGAAGTATTGTTTGCTGGTGTCCTGCATGACGGAACGATTGAAGGTGTTCCTATAAATTCTCAAATCACTAACTCCTTCAAGTATGCCTAGATTCTGATTGTATTTCAGTCTCAGTTGCGGCATTTCTTTGCTATTGATGTTGACGTCAATTGTAGAAAGCCGAGCATTACCATCGTATTGGTATTTGAAATGTGCGTTGTTGAGACCGCTCTTCGAATTGAATTTCATTTTTTCGTCTTTGAGAATACCAGCATGGTACTTATAGTCCTGTTTGAGCTCGTAATCAGGATCTGTGATCTCAACGTTCTTTACTAGATGGGTGTTTTCGTGGTAGACATAGCGTATGGCTGAAGCTCCGGCTAATATTGTTTCGAGTTTTCCAGTGCTGTCATAGGCATACAGGATTTTGCCAGATTGATGAGGAAAGATCTTTGCTAGAATGTGACCGTCATCATTGTATAAAATTTCGTAAGGATGCCTGTTCATTGGAGAGAAGTATTGGTATTTGAAATAGCCTAAAGATGTCATTAGAGCAAATGTATGGATATGGCCGCGGGGTGTTGTCAAATTTTGTAACGCGCCGGAATCATCATAGTCAAGAAGGTAGTCGCTCCCCCGGGGGGTTGTTACCTTCAAAGGTAAACTTGTAAACATGTCTCTGAAGGAATAGGCTAATGACGAACCATCTCCATAACGAATTTCATGCAATCTTCCAGCTCTATCGAAGCCATACGTTTCGTTCAAATCTCCCCAACTCCATCTAGTCAGCCTGTTGAATCTGTCATACTCCAGTTCCACTTCTGCGAATATGCCGTTCCTCGGTCCCCATTTGACGGGTCTTGCAGTTCTGTCATAAGTTACATTCAATAGTTCTACTTTGTCATCCATGAATACTGCTACAGTCGATGAGTCTCTGTCGTACTCAAGGGTCAGTAAATTTTCTCCGTTTACTCTTAATTTCCGACCTATTTGTGCGACAGCTTTGCTGCTCTTTCCTTTACTTGATGCTAATCTTCGTAAAAAGTATCTCCACTCGAAACGATTTGCCAAGTCACCACCGACTTCTGTTCTCTGTTTAGCTGGAACGGGGTAGCTTTCGCCCAGAATTGGATCAATCTCTGAGAGAATCGTGTATGGAACTGTATCAGTGGAGATTATATGACCCCATGGCATGCTTGAAGATATGCTGCCGTCGGTTGAAATTATGGTTTTCTTTTCTGCCTCCCCGACTTTAGTCTTCACAGAAGATCCTTTTATGAGGATTGAGACAGGTTTCCTGTTGTTTTCACTGACAAGAACGGTAGCACCTTTGATACTTAGATCGAATGTAAGGTTGATAATTCTTCCAGTTGGAGTCACTGCTGAAGTTAATCTTCCAAATTCATCATATTTATAAATGTAGCTTCTTCCGGTACTATCATACTTAGCCTTCAGCAAACCAGTGGTGCCATGGTAATCGAATGTCATGTTGAAATTGTCAGGAGTCCTGAGTTCTTGGAGCATCTTCATTCTCGACATTTTTAGTCTACATTTCTGACCTTTGGTATTCTCTATCGAATTAACCATGCTGGAATAATCTCTCAAAAGGAACACTTTGTTTCCAGCCGCGTCCGTTACTGTGCTCAGTTTGCCATTACTTGTGTTTACAGTATACGTAAATACATAGTTGTTCTCGCCTGTCAAAACATTTTTGGTCATTATATGTTGTCCGAATCTGTTGAAGATGTAAATTTCCTGCGTATCTGGTGAATATATTTCATATTCTCTCGCTCCACTTGCGTCGGGAATACTAGCCATGACTGATCGGATCCTGTAGTTAGCTTGGTCTGCAATGTGAACTATGCCATCAGGGCTTACGATTACTGCTGAGATGGTATTAAACTTGGAGTTGGATGCTAGGAAATGATCGGCTTCAAAGCAATCACAGCCTCTCTCCAAACAGTTACATTTCGATTCCGCACCAGCATACAAAGAAATCTTTCCATCAGTTGTAATAAGTCGAACTCTGTTTATTCGTTGGGAGTCACTTTCAGCTACATACAAATCACCAGCGGCACCGAATGCTATACTCTGTGGCATTACTAGGGTGGCATACGTGGCAAGTTCCATATCGTATCCTGTCAAAGGTGACGGGCAATGAAGAGGTCTACCGGCAATAACTTTCACTCTACCATCAGGAGCCATCTGCAGAATCATATGATCATCAATTATATGTAAACTGTTATCCAAAGGATTGATCGCTAGTTCAGTCGGCCATCTCAAATGAACCTCCTCGACGCTCAGTGTCCCTTCACACGGAATCGGCTTCCAATGAGCTCTGTGCATGTGATTGCCTATTACTGTTGTGATAATTCCATCCCTGTCCACCATTCGAATGTTAGTTCCGTCAGCGAAGTAAAGGACATTATCAATAGATACAGCAACTCCTTTAGGATAGGCCAGTTTAGCGTCTCTAGCTAAAGCTCCATCGCCGCAGTGTGCCTCGTCACCTGGCAGACATCTTTCACCAGATCCAACAACAGTCTCCCAGTTGTGTTCAGGGTCGCTATAGTCTTCTGTGTTGCGGACTTTGATGATCTGATGAGACTCGGGGTCAGAGATGTAAAGGGTGCCGTCGAGTGGGGATAAAGCCATGTGGTACCGGTAGGAGACTCGAGTGGCACTGGAAATGAAAAATGGTAATAAAATTAACACCATTTATTTTAAAATTAAAGTATATAAGTAATACGTATGTAAGTGCATTTTATGGACTTAAGTTACATTCTTGGTTATTAATTATTCTTGGATTATATTGATAATGAGCAATTGATTCATAGGTCACCAAAAGTTATAAATGATACTTACTTCAACTTGACCACTGTCCGCACCGTTCCATCAGTGCTGATCTTCCTGACAAGATTAAAGTCTCCTACAAAGATGGATCCATCTGGCGCCGCTGCCAATGCTACTGGTGCCAGCAACCTCTGCCGATTGGCTGAACCGGCGCATTCATTGCCACACTCTAGTGCTCGTTGTCTTCCGTCGCCCATGGTTGTGATGATGAGACGAGGTTTATGCTTGAGGTAGATATTGGTGCCGTCGCCTTTTTGGAGGATGCCTGTGGAATTAATATTCAATGTTATACATAAACTTTTAAACTTTTGGAAACGACTACTTCACTGGCCTTACATAGTTTTGATATATTTCTTGATCGTTATCGATCGTGGAATTGGCTTCCCATAGGGACAGACCACTTTATAGGCAAATGGTGTAAGTTCTAGGTCCTCAGCACAATAGCATATCCTAATTTGATGTAAGTTAAGTGCAGGATCATTAAAGTGTTGGGGTTTCCCTCTTATTTACTTGTTTTCTTAATGAAAAGTACTAGATTAAGTCTCACCTTCATGGAAGTTGTATCGATGATGTATATCCAGATTCCATCCTCCAACATCAGATATGCTCATGTCATGGCCGCTCAGTTTCGTCGTCTGCACATTCCAAATAATATCTTTGCAATCAGTGTATTGATATCCAACTTTGACCAACGCCGTAGTCACTCCATACACTCTTTGTCTGTAGACATTTAGCCTGTTCCAAGGATACGTGAACTTGATAACCGGGTCTGCCTCAAAAGTCTTCTCGAAGAGTATGCCTTCAATTGTGATTCTAAGATGGATGAGAGCTAAAGTTGGCGGGACTTTCTCAGGAGTCAGTTGCAGCTGGATTGTGGAGAGGTAACCAGCGGCCCGGGAGCTATGGTAAACCAAGTTCAGACCAGTTCCTGGGATTTGGAGACTTTCTTGGACGACCTGAAAATATTGTCGACTTATTAGTTAGAGTCCTGTGTATAAATAACAATAAAAACTTTTTCTTCAAGTTGTTCGTATATACCTGTGATTCAGCCAAAATAGCGCTCTTGTCAGGACAAGCACCCTGGAAGCCATGCTTCCAAGTAGCCAAGACTACAGGCTTCATGGCATCATAGTCGTGTGCCAGGCAGGCTTGAGGGGGTCCCATTCCGCCTTTCTCCTCAGATGTAGTCATCACCACTTCGTCGATTATCACAACCTGAAAAACAAAAGATTTGTGATTAATCTGCATTAGCCACTACTCGCGGTGCTACCCGTGGTTTTAAGCGGCATTCAAACTAGTATTTCAACTTTCTAAGAACTGCAGGACTGCATCGAAAAGTTAACAGAATCGCAAAATTAAGCGCTAAAAATTATAATGGCCTCTTTAATCGTAAGTTTGCATGTTGGGCGAAAAAATATAAATTGCTTTGCAAGTCGTTTCAGTAATAAACGACTGCATCAACTGGCTAATGCCGCTTCGCTTCATAATGATCACGTGTTCAGTCATAAAATGTTGCACCACGCCCGTCTATGTTACCCCAGCTGCTTAATCTACGAGTATAATCTATAAATTTGACAACTTATGGATTTCGTAGTTAATTTTTTGGTCAAAATGGCATTCGAGGCAAACCATTAACGAAGTAAGTCATACATTCGAGGAGTTTGTACAAACCTCATTCCAAGGCACAAAAACAACTTGCGAAGATCTCTTGAACGGCGCTCTGCCGAAGTGTAAAGTCACGGCGCCGCCTCCGTTGACGAGAAGATCGAACCAACCGTCCTCTCGTGTCAGAGTGAACCCTTCCAGAGGCGTAGAGGTGGAGACCCTGACTCCGACTAAGCCGGAGCCTAGGGAAGTGACCACTCGACCCCTGATCACCGCAGAGCGGCTGGAAGTTGAAAACAATGATGAAGAATTTGATGATAATAACATTTACTATAACACCTGATCGTAATCATGCTATTCTTCGTTTGAAATAGGATTTCAATCTAGTTACTATTACTAATGTTGTTAATATTACTAATTTCTTCTATATTGTTAAAAATTTGAGTAAAATGAAAGTAACTAATGCACCTACGTTTCTAGATTTAGTGAAAATTTCTATTTCTATTATTTCATAAAATTATCCTCAGAACTGATTCTGAATACAAAATTATAGGTGACTTGATAAAATTTCTACGTTAGAGTTAATGAAAGGTGATTCACTCTATACTACCCACATACCAAATACTCCTAAAACTTCAAAAAATACTGTACATATTATTAAAAATTAAAAAGCGAACACAAGATTCACAGGACACAGTAATACAACTAGGAACAACAATATCACAAAACATGCAGTTTGTCAAATATATATTTAATAAATTTAATTATAATATATTATATATTGCCAATCCATAATATATATGTATTTAATAAAACATAATAAATACAAATATTGGTTCTAATTATAAACACACACAATCCTACATTTTTTAATATCTTACCTCGTGTTGAAGTGATTCCAAAACATACTGCGCAGCGTTAGAAAGGCGAAAGAAATAAAGAATGAGTAAGTATCTTCATCGGATACAATATTAATTTAGAAGAGGAAAATTCAGATCTTGTTAGTATAATCGATGTATATAGGTATTCAATGACATGTAAAATAAATGAAAAACATGCAAGTGCTAAATCAATTGTAAATCCTTTCGAATTTCCATTAGATTTTGTTAAAATGAATAATGATAAAGTGATTATTATGACGGGTGTTGGGAAATGAAAGGATGACATTGTGGAACACTCTTATAAAAATAAAACATTAGGAACGACTGGGGCACAACATTGCATATTTTATAATAACAGATATTTCCTTAATTTCATTCTAGAACATATTAATACTTAGCGTGGTACCTATGTTAATAGAACCAGTGGACAGTCTTGACAGTGTCAATTGGTCCTAAATCTTTCAAAAATATTCTAACAAATATAACATACACAACAAATTCTCACCTTTCATTAAAGGTTTCCTGTTTAGCGTAGTTCTGCAGACTACCTTCGTCGATGAGGAATTTCATCCTCTCGAAGAAGGAGGCAGTGATGGCAGGAGGCTGCTTTCTGAGTAAGATATCCGTCGGCTTGGGAGAAGAAACGCACAGTTGGCTGCCTTTGCAGGCTGCACTCTGACAGCATTCCGGATCTTCGCAGTCGACTAGACCATCTGAACAGAAAAGTATAAATTATCAGCTCCTACCATCAAATAAACTGCTTCATTCATTTACCGATTTAAAGTACCATTTATTTACCTTTGTCATTGTCTTTAGAATCGTCACAAATCTGTTCTTTCAAAGTAGTACAGTCTGGACCGTCCCAACCATCGAAGCATTTGCACTCCCAATGACCGTCGTTCGCTACTCTGCATTGACCGTGACCAGCACATCCTCGAGGACAGCCTTCCAAAGTGCAATGGCGTCCGTTCCAACCGGACACGCAGAGACACGTGCCGTTCTTGCATTGGCCATGATCGCTGCATCGAGCGTCGCAGAGTTTTGATGTGCAAAACTCTCCGGTCCAACCAGGATCGCAGGCGCAGGATTCTCCAACACATCTTCCATGAGGACCGCAGTCAAGATCGCAAACCTCTGCAATGATCGAAGTCATAATTAAATAACAATAATCTAAGGAACATCAATACGGATACATTTTAAGTTTCCTAACCTTTGGAGCAGTCATCGCCTGACCATCGTGCATGGCAAGTGCAAGTCTGTGTATCAACGTCAAAGGTTCCATGACCAGAGCAATCAGGAAGACATTGAAGGGCATCTTTGTCCATAGTGGCACAATCCAGTCCTTTCCAGCCTTTCTTGCAGACACATGTACCTTCGATACAAAAACCGTGGGCGGAGCAAGTTGGGTGCGGGCAGTCGATATCGCCACAGAATTTGCCTTTGTACCCTCGGACGCAGGAACATTTCCCATTGACGCAGTGTCCGTGGCCATTGCAATCTGGAACTTCACATTCGTCGTGTCGCAAAGAACATTCCTTGCCTTTCCAGCCCGGATTGCATTGACATTCTCCATTTATATATTCACCGCGTTGACTGCATAACACTGGACATACACCTGAAAACATTTCGGAGTTACGAATACGTTCTATTGGGAGAAAAGTAGGTAATTGGTTAAAGTATGCAAACTTACTCTCACTGCAATCGTCTCCACCAAAGCCGGGCTGGCATTGACAATGGCCCATGAGACACTCCCCTTTCCCTGAGCAACCGTTTGGACAGTTATGTGTCATGTCCTCGGCAACAATCGCTATAAACGAGATTTCCTGAGGATCGCCATCGTCGTTATAGAGAGACAGGAACCAGTGACCCTGCTCCATGTAGTGTGTTAGCTCCTTTTTCACTGACGGCTAGAAACAATACGCACATATTCAGAAATGCTTAGTTTAAAGAGAATTCAGATGAAAGCGTTCGGTATATACTTACATGTGATGCTCTGGTTGTTCTCGCCTTGAACCCGCTCAGAACTTCCAAGAAGTGATAATGCGTGTGCGTCGGTAATGCGTTCCTTCTCGCATAAATTCCTATGGAGGCTCCCCGTGGAATCATGTAGTCAAATTTCACGTACGAAGCTTCTGACTGATAGAACTGTATGTTCAAGTAACTATATGGAGGGATTTCTTTTGATAATTTTTCACCTAAAGTAATTTGTATGAATGACGTCCCGTCAGGAGGGAAGGACTGTGCGGGGAATGTGCGCGCACCTACAAAATAGACGATTTTATATTAGTATCTGCTATATTTGCCTAATCAATTTGTAAAGCTTGTTGCTGCCAGAGTTCTACATGCCACAATGTGATGAAAATTTACAAATTTGTACATATTTTACAAACTAAGTCTAATTATAAATAAGAAACTACATTTAAAAGCACATGCATGTGAAAACCATTGCACCAAGAAAATTGAACCCACAACCCGTGTCATCGTGCATATTAGTATGTTATACATAAACATTATGTTTGTATAGAAACTCTAAACGATGGTTTTGGTGATCGTTAGTAAGTTATTCATCGAGTTCAAATTTATTGACCTCACCTTCCAATATTAGAATGGGTGGAGGTTTAACCTTTGGACATACACATTTTGGAACTTCAGTTGAGGGCAAACTTTCTGTTACTGATTCGGTTGTTAGGTCAGTGGTTGTTCCGTCATTGGTTGTAACATCACTCTCAGCAGTTGATGACTCTAAAGTCTCCCATGATTCTGTGTCTGTTTCTGTTATAGAATCAAACTCTGTGGAACTTGAAAACTCTGTGCTGTTAACAACTTCGCTGTCATTGGTGAAAAGTTCTCTCCTATCTGTTGGTCGTGTAGTTGTACTTCCATAATCATCGTAGAAATCGTCTTGAGAACTGCCGCCTTCACAAACCGGACATGAGCATTCGCAACTTCCTCCCCAATCAGGTTCGGTAGTCACTATTTTACTCATTTTGGTCGCACTTTCTATAGCTACAGGTTTATTGAAATTTGTTGGCTGAGTAGGCTCAATGTCCATTGGAGTAATTTTTACAGTTGGAATTTCATTTGTATCGCCAACTGTAGGTACTTTCACTGTTAACGAATAAAGCGGTTTGTAAGAAGAGTTTTCATTACCATCGGAGGAAATGGTCAGGTTAATTAACACGTGTTTGGCGTTAGGTATTGTATCGGAAGTTTTTGTTTCAGCTGTATCTACAGTAACATCTTCACCTACATTTACTTCAGGGGTGGTGCTCATATTATTTACAGTGTAGGAGTTAGTATCACTCTGTGGTGGAGTTGTCAACACAACATGCTTAGTAGGTGCGGTAAACTTATTGGTGGTTATAAAAACACTTTCAGTTGTAGATTTAGTTGCAGGTGACATTGTTACTGGCACGATAGTTGTTAAATTGTGTACAGTGGCAGCTTCTACAACTATAGGAGACACATTTTCACTATCATAGTGGAGCTTTTCTTTATTATCCATTTCAACCGAATCGTTTGAAAATATGTGTAGTTCTTCGTTGACCTCATTAAGTCTGGTTAGTAGTTTTAAATACTGAAGCTTTTGTACACCATACGCGTAGATTGATGGAAATGAATCACCTTGCATTTCTTCGGGTTTATAAGCTATATTATCTTTATTGATTTCTGTTTTTTGTACGATATTTTTATCAGTACTTGTGATTTCAAGCGGTTGTTCCACACGTAACTTACTTTCGTTTTCCGCATTTTTATTAGTTGTTTTAATACTTTCAGTTGTAGTCACAGTAGTAGAAGTAACACTATCGCTATGTGCAGTGGCAGTACTAGACTTAGCGGCCGTTTCCAATGTAACTTCCTTTTGCGTTTCATTATTAAGTGACAATGTTTCAAGCTTAGTAGTGTTTGTTAGATCACCATTATTAGCCAATTTATTATCAACAGTGGTAGACACCGAAGCGTTATCAGCACCCTCCTCTTCTTCCTTGGCGACACCTTCACTTGACGTCACACCATGCACTAAGCTAACAGTGTTCACAGAAGGCGTAGTGATTAGTTCATGCATATCTACAGTAGAAGAGTCCGTGGAAGAAACAGAATGTGATACAGAAGCATGCCCGTCTACGCTTCTACGTGGGCGTGAATGTTCCTCTTTACCTGATCCGGTGGACGGCGAGCTTTGGTGCGGCCTGCTCGCTATGGATTTGTTACTAGACTCCAGCGTCGTAGCTTTAGACGCTGGGAACATTTCCGTTGATTCGCCAACTAGTACTGAACACGCTTTCGAGTTCTGATATGACCAGTTGACGAAATGTGAAGCTGTTGACAAAAGAAACTATTAGTGACACTCCAGGTTGCATAAAAGTTAATGGACATGGAATGTTTCTTACCTGACATATAAGAGGCAAAGGCTAAGAGAAGAACGAAGAGTATTATGAACACTATGGCAGTACATTTCCACGAACATCTAGAGGAGAGGCCTTTCCTGAAGTGGAAACGGGAGGCTGCGGGAGGGAAGTGCGAAGACCGCAGGTTGTTGCGCACCGGCAGCACCGGCACCGGCGCGCCGAACGCCGGGTGTGACCTCTCGCTCCTGTCCATCCTCTCCAGAGTGCTCTTGTCTTGTTTCCCTGGACTACTGCACGATGAGTTCGACTTGTAATCCATAGACGGATTCTTTTGTATGTCCCCTGAAATAATTAAGTTACTAGTTTTAATCTTAAATATTAAGTTTCTCTGTTGAATAGATGCGTGTAATGCGTATATCTAATGGCTTCTGTAACAAGTTTTGTCAAAGTAAGTTCTTGATCTGTTTTCAAACAAGGTAAATTTTAGGAAAAATTCTACACCAGTTTGATAAATAAAATGCCATCGACTGAGAACTTAAAGTTCCATCAATCAGTATCGTTAATCATGAGGAGAGTAATGTTATGTGCTACGACTTGGTATGATCCAGTATGATCAAGATGACTAACAGCTGTTTGACTGGTTGTACACAACACAACAGCCATACACACATACACAAGCACATTGATTCATTGCGATGAATGATATGACATGATGATGGATGACAAATAAATGAATAAAATTGTCATGTTGACTCTCTCATATAAGCAATTGGCTGAATACCTGGTGTAGTCTTGTTTATTAAATCATAACTAACATTTATGTTTTTTTATTTTTTTTATGCTACGGGGGCAATAAGCCGGCGGGCCTCCTGATGGTAAGAGGTCACCGCCGCCCACAGACACCTGCAACACCCGGGGGGTGCTGGTGCGTTGCCGGCCTTGGTTGAAGAGCTCTTTTGACTCTCTTCTTGAAGGACCCCATATCGTAGCGCTGTGGAAAAACGTCAGAGGGAAGGTCATTCCACATTTTGCACGTGCGCAGCAGAAAAGAACGCGAGAAGCGCACAGTGCTGGTCCGCCAGGGATCTATGAAATGTGGGTGAACCGTATTCTGACGGCGCGCGGTGCGATGGCGAAAACTGGTGGCTGGCACCAGATCGAACAATTCCTCGGAACACTCCCCATTATACAGGCGGTAGAGCACACATAGGGAGCCGATGTCTCTCCTCAGACTAAGGGGCTCCAGCCCGCCTGTGAGTATGGAATCGTCGACGACCCGAACTGCACGATGTTCACAAGTTTTTATCATAATTATACCTTAACTTGATGTTTTGACTAACTGCGATTTATACGAAACGCCTACACTGCTACTAAATCACATAAGCGACTAAAACAGTCGCCATTGAGCGTCAGTGGCGTAGGGGATAAGACGCGGCCTATCACATCGAAAGGTCCGGAGTTCGATCCCCAACTGGGCCATGTACCAATGGGTTTTTTCTCGAAACTTAAGTACATTTACTGACTGCTCTCAAACGGCGAAGGAAAACTTCGTGAGGAAACCTGCATACGCCGAAGAAGAAATTCTTAGGCGCATGTGAAGTCCACCAACCCGCACTGGGCTAGCGTGGCGGACTATAGCCCGAACGCCCTCGTTAAGAGGGTAGGCCTGAGCCCCAGCAGTGGGGACATTAATAGGCTGTTGATGATGATGATGACTAAAACAGCCAGGGTCATATTGTGTCCTTTGTTCAGCGTAGACGTCTATAGGCTGATATGATGATATGATGACTGAAAGGCGGACTGTCTCACCTGAAGGCACGTAGAAGTTCCCGGAAGGCGTGCGGACAAGGCACGACGGCTCGAAGTCCGCCAGGTCGGCGGGGTTGCCGGTGATGCGGCCGTTCATGCGAGACATGGTCGGGTTCCGCGGCGGCACATCGGGCGGGGGTCGCGACCCTTCTAGCAGACAACCTGCGGACAATAGACAAGGGACATTAGCCTCTGTTCGACTACAAACCGAGATCCGACGGAGAGCTCAGGTCACCGACATAGCGGAAAGGATTAGCACTGACGTAGAACCGACGGCTTGGGGAAGACGAGTTCTGGAGTGGAGACCGCAGTGTGGTAAGGTAAATAAATAAAGGTAAAGGGGGAATAAAAATATAAAATAGTAAAGGGCGATCTGTTGTCTATTAATTACATAAACAACCGGACAAGTGCGAGTAGAACTCGCGCCCTGAGGGTTCCGACAAACTTAAATAAACAAATAATTCGAAAATCGTTATTAAAAGAACAAATTGGCGAGCTCACATATCAATTTCATAACCTCTGACTTGGCTGTATGGACTAAGATTCCTTTGTCTTTCCCGTCCTTCTAATCTGAGGGATAATCAAAGTGAACGAAAAAAAAAATACTCAAGTCCTGTCATTCATGTCAAATGCTAAATCACGTGTTTATGTTAATGGTCAAATGCTATTAATTTTTAAGTGATTTTATTTTTAGACTTAGATAGACCTTTAGTATAATTTGTAAAACCTTACGAAATTATTTAATATAGATTTGTAATGATGAAATTTATAGACGCTAGGGAATTCTTTCAACCATTATTTACGTCATTGTACTAATTTGTAAGGGTGGCTTGCTCATACGCAAAGTTAAGTTTGTTGGTACTTTTGTACAAAGAAATTTTTGTGATGTAAATACAAATTTACGGTTTTCGGATTTTTTCCTTTACTTGTGCTATAATACCTTACTTCTTCCCAAATTTCAAGATTCTAGGTCAACGGGAAGTACCCCACAGGTTTTGGTTACCAAGATACTAAAAAATTCGGCGAAATCGGCAATATCTTTTAATTGCGATGACTTAGAAGTCTGATTTTTTTCACGACACCAAGGGACTGCAGATCTGAGTATTTGATATTAATTTCAAATTGATACCTCCAAGCGTTCCTGAGAAAAATGGTCTTGGCAGACGGACAGACAGACGGACAGACGGACACCCGAGTGATCCTATATGGGTTCCTATTTTCCTCTTTTGAGGTTGGGAACCCTAAAAAATGGAAATGAGCTAACTGCTATCATCTGCATCTAGAACAGCATCCACAAAATTAATCGGCTAGAGCGGTCACGAATTAGCAGCGGAAAAATTTAATTAGTTCCATCCATGAAAGTTCAAAATTCAATTAGGGGTGAATATTGGCCAACGTAATGGGCCGTAAACAAGTAGAGCCGAGCGGATTGGCCCATGCAAATGGATCAAAGATCGCGTGCTTCCCCAGTCCGTTATAAACGAAATATATTAGATCGGCAGCTACTGCCCCAGACCGCGAGGCGCGGCAGGGCGTCTCCCATCGCTAATATAAGCTAATGGAAAATCGAAGTATTATCTCCCCCCGCCCGCCGCCTGCGTCTCTCAGGCCTACTGCAGCAAACTTTTGATCCCCGACAAATTTTAAGGATTCCTTCGAGCGTTAATTAATTTATTGTACCGGCCGATGTAGCCGCAAGAAAACTCAATTAATTTTAAAAGGGTTTTTGTGTTGTTTTTTTCGCGATCGCCCCTAAGTTTTGGCGAGTCGAAAAGAAAATGGCGGAGTTCCCGATGTTATTGCAGGCCGCCCTTTGCGGCCTTTGAGCCGATTCTTGCGCTGGCTATTACAGAGTAATTAATTTGTTCGAGCTTTTCCCGGAAGAAGACGTTAAGAATATACGTATAAATACCTATAACTATACGAATTATGAAAGATATATATCCGTGCCTAATACCCTCTCAACAAAAACTATAGCAACTGTTTATTGCAGGAAGGTTCGAATCTCTTTGGTGTCGCGCGCGCTCCCTATGTAGACTGCATCTTGCATATTTAGTATGAGAACCAATGGTGTCACTTACAGGGGGGGTGCGGACAAAGGAAGCGGAGTAGCGGGAGGAGGTTGCTAATACAAATTTATATGGAGTTTGAAAATGAAAATGTGTGAGTCACAGTATTGTCATACATTTGACACGATTTTGACACCCATAGACCGCTTCTTTTACGCCTCTTTATGGGGCAACGGAGCACGCACCAAAGAGATCTTAACTCTAAAGTTTATTGTAAAACCTCTTTAATGCTCTCAATAACCCAAGGAAACAAACTAATATGCATCGTTACAGTATCTCTTGCGTATAAACCGTTCTTAAACTTATTTAAATGGGGTAATTCGTTCCCAACCGTCCGATATCCGACGATAAATCGCGGTAGTCGAACCTCACGGCCGGGCGCATCCATCGCCGCCGGCTACCGCCATTGAAAAACTAAATCCCCCACCTAATTTAGGAAAACAAGTATACTCATTAATACACACGTCACTCCGCTTGCTACTACAGAATGTGCCCCATTTATATCTCCACTCCGACCCTGGGAATTATGGTAATCGGGCGAGTCGTCTTTTGTCTGTAATGGCGGGTAATTACAGGGGCACCTCCAGGGGACACTTCGTCTCCGGCGAGCCGCCCCGGGGCACGAGAATTCGACACTCGTTACGCGAATCGTCTCAACTTTTAAAAGAGAACGCGAGTTTGAACGGCGCCGGGGGATTTGTCGTTGCGTACCGGAACAAACTCCTTTTTTGTTTTGCTTTACATGAAACTGGCTTGGGTACTTCGCGGATGAATTTATTTGGTAAACAAGTACCTATTAAGCCTTTGGCTAGCAGATTCAGAGCGCAATACCTTTGAAAGTCGGACGTATGTCACGCCAGTCAGACCCTGACATTTCCACTCAAAAAAATTGTCAATTTGAAACGTAACCGCGATTTAATTGGTCCAGACAAAGCTGAGACAAAGTATGACAATGACAGGTGTCTGAGTGACTGCGAACTAAATAATATGACTTGACATCCTGCTACATGTACCAGGCTGATAGTCAAAGTGTTAAGTCCATAGAGTTAGTATACTAGCTATAGAGCGCGCGCATCGCTCATTGCCCATTGTGCCAAGTGTAAGCAGGTGTTCTATGGACGCTTCTATATAATTTTTTTCTAGATCGTTCTTTTCCGTGAATCGTGTTTATAGCTTGGCACTCCACATTTCACCATGATTACTCCAAATCTAAATAAATGCCGGCGAGAGCAACAATCTGCGCTACTGACGTGTTGTGACTAGTAGCGTCGCCCCGAAAATTTCGAGACTGTTCAGACCCGTGCTTACAGTTCAGACTTGCTAACGCGCGCTCTATGTATACTATCAACTCTCTGGGTAAGTCTAATTATGACCCATCGCTCTCCATACTAAACGAACACTTCTGTTAAAAACATTAGATCTCCGGCCAAGGTTTTCCGAAGGAGTTATTTCTGGACGAAAAGGCAAAATGAAAGCAGAAGCTTCGGTCGTACACCAGTCATTATTATGCCCAATTCTATTTTACTAATGCTGCATGGACAAAAGATTTCCCAGATCTTATGAAGGTGTATAACCCGATCATTCCCTCGACTGACTCCTTTGTCGTCTCAACGCTTTTTCTCTCCAGGATACGTTTTCTCAACGAAAACATATTTTTACAACTCGGACGTTGACTTTTCGGCTCTGCATTTTACTACCCATATCGTATATTGATCGGGGCGAACTCTTTTTATGCATAAAACCGAATAACAATCAGACAGACACCGCTATCCGTATTCCGGGTCATGTATTTTTATATTTTTCGAGGCATCTGGCTTTCTTATGGTTTTGTTTTCATTTTATTCATTTGAGACTAGCTTTGGAAGTTTTAGTCTCTCAAGGTACCCACAGACAAGGTAGTACAATTCTCGCAGACAAAGGGCGTAGATTTCGGCTCATTTGTGGCCTAGGCTCGATCAAACGTGATTTCTTATTGGGAACGGAAGGGGAACAGAAGCCACTCCACGCCGTTTGTTTCTCCTCTTTCTATTTTTAGCAACGAGTTAGATATATTCCTGAATTATTCTCTAAGGATATAATTGAACTAGTAGATTCCATTGTAGCTATTGTCATAATAATAAACCTACAATGATCATTTTCTATATCACATAGTAGGTATAGTTGCCAGTTGCTTCTTCTTCCCAGCAATAACACATTGGAAGCGGTGGTAGATAAAAAATTGACGTTGTATAAATGTACCCAGTGTACTTAAACATGCAATAAAACAGTTTGACTTTGACTTTTGCCACGCAGAAGAGTTCGATTTTCGGAAACATTTGTCTGGAAGGACCACAGGAAGGAAAGTTTACACTACCGTTATACAGAAGGAACATTTGTGTCTTTGTTTGTGTGTTCCAACACATGAGGTTATCTCTAAACAGTCGAACTGATATTTACGTCCGCAAATTGAAAGTCAGCCGCGGACGAAGTTGCGGGCGGTCGCTAGTTGGAAATAAAAGAGCTTCAACCTTTCCCGAGACCAAAGAACCTGACATAGTTTCCGAAATCTGATAATGGACCCCACTCTTCAAAGAGAGATTCGAGGCATCAAAATTGTAGGTTCACAAAGCACCGACCCGGTCCCTTCGCAATCGGAAAGTTTGAATACACCTCTTTCGACTATCGAAAAGTTTCCGATAATGGATTTGTTCGACGGAGGACCCAATTGTTCGCCGATGAATGGGGACTAATTAAAACGAAGTCACGACTACGCCGGACTAAGTTCCCGATTGTTCGCCAACTATAAATCGCAGTGCTCTCTCTCATATAAATATTGCGCGGAGTTCCATTCCCAACTTTGGTGCTAAATTTTAAATCGAAATTTTGGTGTCGAGTTTGGGGAAATGTGTTTTATGCGTTTCTGTTTTATGTATTTGCTGCATTCTTTACAATCTGAACTGGCAAACGGACCATCCCGCCTGCCTGAGGGTAGCGGTCACTGTCACTCCTACTACAAGTACAGGGGTACCTACTACAGAGACATAACTAGTGCCACTTTTACCCCTGGGAGTAATTTACAGGGGTACAAATAGTCCTGGATTATTATTATTTGAGGTGAGGCTCTTTCAAGACTCATCCAGCCTTGTATCACTGCGACCATTGCTGATCTATTGTGATCGCCGCCTTTACTATAGTTCAGTGTTGAGCTTTGCATCCGTTAGGAACATCAGCACGCTTTTGGCACTAATTAGTTTTACTACATCGGGTTGAAGTAGGTAGTGGCCCAAATGGACGCTTCTTTTACGCATCAGTGGGCCACATTCGCACAGAAGGTGTAATGGTGTTTCCTCTGCCTGTTGGCTTAGACCTGGATTCTGCCTCTCGTGTGCCTGTAATTACGTATAATCAGAAAACACCAGCAAGCTTTATTTCTTATATCCTCAACCTAAATGTGAATTCCCAGGCTGTGTTCTCAATTCTCGTTCGAATCAAGATTGGGGTAAATTCAAAATTGCTTCGGGAATGTTTCTCTTAACGAGTTTAAGATTGTGGGCACGTGTTACTGCTGTCTCCGGTAAGATTGCCCGAATGTATAGGTATGTCGCATCTATGTTACCGACTCTTGCCGAGGCAGGGCCGGAGCGAGGCATGTTGGCACCCTTCGCAAGCTTCTCGGTCTTGCGCCCTGAATTGAAATCTCAGAGTATTCTACTGCTGTATTTTGTCAAGTAATTATATTAAAATGTTACCACAATGTTTAGAAACTCTTGTGCTTTCGAACTGGGAGTATATTCAAACATTACAATCAAAATTTGCTACACCTTGTACCTTTGGAACCGTATTATAATCATCTGTGCCTATACCATCTATTCAACACCAACCATTTCAATTTACTTAATTCTTTTTTTTTAATGGAAAGGCAGCTTAAAGCTGATGCTTCCATTTCAGCAGTCGACTTGCTTTCATAATTCATTATTTATTTATTGAGTTTTTTTTAGTTCTAGAAAGTTGTCTAGTCTGTTTTGAACATGTTTACAGAAGCGGCAGATACAACAGATTCTGGCAGATTGTTCCATTTGGATACCACCCTGTTATAGAATATAATGGTTTTTAAAATCATTCCTAGTGTAAAAATTTTCTTTCTTTTGTTAGTTTATAGTAAGACTCTGTTTACTTATTCATTTGTAGGGTCATGCATGAATCATGGTGGTACTCCACACATCTTTTTCGTGGCCCCCATAGAGTTAAGATCTCTTTGGTACGTGCTCGCGGCCCCTTATAGAGGCGTAAAAGAAGCATTCTGTTGGTGTCAAAATCGTGTCAAATGTATGACAATACTGTGACTCACTCTCACATTCTCATTTTCAAACTCCATATAAATTTGTATTAGCAACCTCCTCCCGCTACTCCGCTTCCTTTGTCCGCACCCCCCTGTAAGTGGCATCATCGGTTCTCATACTAAATATGCAAGATGCTTTCTCCATAGGGAGCGCGCGCGAAACCAAAGAGATTCGAACCTTCCTGGTGGCCCCTTTTGGCTTGCCTAGGTCCGTAACTGGTAAGATTGTCCAAATGTATGCCGCATCCATCGGCGTCGGCACATCGCGCGTGAGGTCCCTCATACATCAACGTCGGGAGTTATGAAACTACCTGAAGGAGATATATGTTTGACTCCAACATGTGCGGTGTAATGCTTTTTATGCTTTAACAGCGCCGCGTAGGTCACGACTGTGACGTCATGAGGAGTCGCTGCCTTTGGAAATCCATTTGGGTCGAGAGAGAGGTCATAAGTATCCATCGGGGGATGATACGGTACTCTCTTACCCATCACACTATAGTTCTATGCTGACCTGACCAGAATCAAGTCAAGTATCTGATTAATAATGAAGGTCGCCGGACCCGGCCGGATGAGGTTAGCGCAGGACCGGTCGTCGTGGAGATCCCTGGGGGAGACGGTTGTCCAGCAGTGGACGTCTACAGGCTGATATGATGATGATGATCTGATTAATGATATTTTGTCTGAGATGATGGATAGATAGTTACCTTTTTCACAAATTATCGTGTGTAGGTATACGATTTTCACGTACCACAGGTTTTACTATAAATTACATTGCTGCCAGGAATCAAGACGAAGAGAAGACGCCTCCAGAGACGCTCAGACCAGGTGGCAGCATTAATACTATGAACTCGACTCAGGCAAAAGCTCTAACCGTTGGAAGGAACTAGAAGTCACGAATCTTAATGGCTGACTAAGGCGCGACCGTTAATTAAAGAAAGCACCCAAAATAAGATAAAAAGACTTACTTCAAATAAAGTCAACTAAACCTGTGGTCTCAACGAATTTCCTTCCTTCACAATTTCCTGAGAATGTTCGATATCAACAGCTTTGCAAGGTATTATCGAAAAATTCGCACGCATTAACGAAATTCGTCCTTCGGAAAAATTCCCCTATCTCTCGGTTACAAGTAAAACGGCCTGTGTAAGGTTGGTTTCAGAATAGAGGAAAGACCCGCGCGGCACGTTCCGAAACTGAACATAATCGCTAAACATTAAGTAGGTGTACCAAAATCAAAAGGCGTGTGGTATGGTAAGACGCGTTCGAAACTTTACCAACGTAAAGGCCGCCGCGTGGTGGACTATGGCGACTATTATTTCCTCTGTGCTATGGCAACCACGCTCTTGAGGCATCTTTTACTTAAATTTTTTATTTATTTTTTTATTTATTTATTTATGAAAACAGTTACAGTATCATTACAGTTAATTAAATGTTATTTCATTCTCCAATATTCCTCATAACATGGTCTATCATATAATGTAAGTGAAAGATGTAAAACATGCTACATCAAGAGCATGTTTCTCTACATTGACCATCGTACGAAAAACATTTTATTTTGAGATTGAAAAAACATTTTTGAAAAAAAAGCTGACAAACCACGTTCTTTCCGTGTACCCTTCATTTGAAGTTCTATGACGATTGTTTAGTCACGTAAGTTTTAATTAAATGCTTTAATGGCAGGTTGTAGCTTGGCCTAAAGTACTTTATACCATAAAATTGTATACCTATAACCAGCAATAAATCTATTTGAATTTGACGTTTTGTTTAAAATTTTCGCGCGTTTCATACCACCCTGAAACAGGCCTTATGACATTACGCGAATATTTTAATCAACGGCTCACGGCTCGGCGGGCGCGGCTCCGATGTTTGAGCTTATCTCATAATGTACACGATTCGTTCTATTAAACTTGATTGATTAACATTTTGCATTCAAATTCGTGGTCACTTTGAAATGCTGATGTTACGGAGGCCGTATAATTATTACTGTGACTTGTACTACTTTCGTACCTAGATGGTAACTTTATCTAGGTACGCGCATTATTTATTAATAATAATAAAGAGGCAATGTTTGTAACTTCGTTTGAAATAGGTAATATTGCCAAATTATTGGTCAAATTTGAAAAGCATTCGAATGCTGTTTGGTTCTAGGACAGAACCTTCTTGTGATCCAGGACCACTTGTACCCTTGCCAAAGTAGCCCCAGGGGTACAAGTGGTACTATAGTGGCACTACCCCGGGGAAAAGCGATACGAAGTTCAAACGGGAAAGTCGACAGACCGTTGGCAACACCTACGCACAGAACACGTGAAAGCAAAGTAATCTAACAGTTACACTCAAGTTTAATCTGTGGCTTTGGGCTTTATTATTTAGGTAGGTATATAAAGAGATAAGTTTAATTATCCTCGGCTTAGCGAGTTTCCGTCAATAAAGCCCGAAGTCGGATGTAAATGGGCAATGTTACATATACGTATGTATAGGTCGGGCAATGTATCATGCCAAGACGTAGCCGCCTGCCGCTGATAAGATTGCCCAGACAAAGGCAGTCCACCCATATCACTACCACCACGACCGCTAAACGCGGGTCTCCATTTACTACCAAGCTCAGCGCCACCAATCTACGCCTTAAGTCAAATGCAGTAATGTCCACAATCGCGTGCACAACATTTATTAGTGTCCCGACATCACCGTCTGGTTCGTTAAAGGACACTCAGCTTTATTTATGTTGACATACTGGCAATGTTACCTTATTTGTTGTTGCTGTGCCCATTGTGTGCGCTCCAACCCGGACCGTCTGCTTCTATAAATAGAGCTGAAACTCAGAATGGAGAAGTGGCATCCACGTGTGTTGTGATACGGAACTGTGGACTTTTTGCTGGAGGCTTTTTGAGTTGGGTTTTTCTTGTTCGAGGGCTGTTTGGAGCTGGGTGGTTTCCGGACGATAAGACGATGGCGGGTAAGTCGGTCCGTCACGCGACCTGTCCGCTAATTTATGTTGCGCTGATTTCAGATATACCCTTCCTTGGAGCGGCTCGTACTGTTTTTATAGGCCGTTATGTTAATGCGTTGTCTTGGGGTAGCGTCCGTTAACGTATGCCATAGAAAGACGGAAGCGCTCGCAAATCTGCATAGAACGGACAACGTTAGACAGCAAACTAACGTGATAGCCGATGAAATGTGCGGACAAACAATCGTGAAAGGAATCCTGTTTTATTGTAAACGATTCATGCTGTAGTAGGAAGTCTGTGTAAGGGTGTCTTGCATTTTTACAAAATAGAATGTTGTATAGCATATGACAAAAATTTTCTGATCACTTTTTCATGAGCCATATTCAGTAGGTAAGTAAGAACTTTTAGGTTCCTGTGACAAAACGTTAGTATTTATTATAGTTATTTAAAATAGAAGAAAAAGTAGGTACCTTATTTATTACGCTAAAAGGTCTTATAACAGTTATATCTAACAATTTCACATAGAGAGGCCATAATTTGGAAATAATCCATCTAATTCAGCCGATATCCATAGAACTCTAATAACCGCAGATCGCAACGCCTGTTGAATTGAATTTGAATTTGAAAAAAATTTGAATTTATTCTTTCTAAAGTTTAACGAACGTTAGATTACAAAGTAGGTAATAAGCGGAAAGTGCAGTGTTACAGCTCGTTAGAAGGCTTGCCTTCATTAGAACTCACGGGTAAATGGAGAAAAAAATAAAGAATGACGGCGACCAGCCCGCGGGCCGCCGAGTAACTAAATATCCTCACCGAACCACCGTCTAAAGGCGAGCTTTCACTCCACTCAAACTGGATATGATGTAAAAAGTTGTCGCCCTCATCAGAACTGGCAAATGGTGAATGGAGTTTGATGCAATACGCGTGCCTCATGCACAAAGCTTCATCATCATCAGCCTTCACCAGTCCACTGCTAGACATAGGCCTCCCCCAAGGCGCGCCACTGAACCCGATCTTCGGTTCTCCGCATCCAGTCACTGCCAGCCGCCTTACGCAGATCGTCGCTCCATCATCATCGCCCAGTCGTGGTCTCTTCCACCCCAGCGGTTATCGGCACGTGCACAAAGCTTGTCCTGGTAACAAGCAGGCTAGTGGATACCCAATCTAATGGTCAAAACAACCAAGGTGCACCATTAATCTCACTATCTCATTGTACATATTTCTTTGTCTAAATCCATTAAATTAATTACACCCATTTGGGGAGCCGACTCCGTATTTATTAGGCTCGTTATCATTCATTGAATCTTCCGATAGACGAGTAGTACTTGGTAAATTGGAAGAAATGCCGGGCGACGCCGTGATAGATGCCCGACTTACACGTAAATGGGGGGCCAAATTAGCTGTCCGCCGAAGAATGCAGTTACGACTCCTGACTGATTCCCGCAGATGGATTTCAGGGGGTTGCGGTGCGACTAAGATTCATAGATGTCATCGGGCCCGTCGATCAGGGCATCCGAAATTGGGAAATTCCATTCGGTATTAGAAGAGGTGCGAAGAGGATGAAAAATAGTGTTGTAAACCTACCTACATAGAGAGCGTGACATTGTCGACATGCCTTGCTGGAGGGGCGGTGTGCGTTCCTTTGTTTTGTCGATGAAACTGTAGTGGCCGAAGACAGCGGCGGGTGGGCCCGGAATGTTTATTAGTTGCGGACACCGGCCGGAGGTCGCCGGCTGATTGGAGCTGAGCTCGTCAGATGGCCGATAGTCCCCGGCCCGGCTTCATTAACCTTCACCCGTCCGCGGAAGCATTAATTACCCGTAATAGAAACAAACAAAACCAACTCCAGCAGATAAATGGACCAAGATAGTTATTTAATTGTCTTATCTGAAGAATGGCGCGTCTCGTCTCCTGAGGGGATGGAATAATGCAGATTCATTTGCCGTTTACGTCTTAACTTTTGTCAAAAGTTTCCTTTTGGTATCGGAACGGTTCCCCCTTCCGCTAATGAACGATTCACAAACGAGATTCGAGCGGTAAATTAATGTTTTGTGTAATTGCTTCTATAACAATGTAATTTGCTGGGTGTAATCAAGGCGGGAGATATTAATGTCGCGGATACATCATGTTTTGTTATTATTATCGTCGAGTCCAAATGGCGCGACTATGAGGCAAAGAATAGCGAGACTAGGACACGACAAATCGCAAAACGTCTAAGAAGAAAGGCAGATTCTCGTAATGCCAAAACGTATAATACGCGAATCATCATCATCATCAACAGCCTATTAATCTCCCCACTGCAGGGGCTCAGGCCTACCCTCTCAACGAGGGCGTGCGGGCTATAGTCCACCACGCTAGCCCAGTGCGGGTTGGTGGACTTCACATGCGCCTAAGAATTTCTTCTTCGGCGTATGCAGGTTTCCTCACGATGTTTTCCTTCACCGTTTGAGAGCAGTCAGTACATGTACTTAAGTTTCGAGAAAAAACCCATTGGTACATGGCCCAGCCGGGGATCGAAACTCGGACCTTTCGATATGATAGGTCGCGTCTTATCCCCGAGGCCACTGACGCGAATGCCAAAATGCATTTTAAGTTTTTGGATTTACGGTACGGTAGTTCCGTGTATTTAATCTTTTACTTTTAACCGCCTTGTCATCTGATTGAAGTGATCGAAATGACATTCTAAATAGGGTTTAACAAGGTTGGATATCGCACATAATTCTAACACTATTATTATTTTTGGTGTTAAAGGAATATTTTTAAAGAAAAGGCGAAGCTATATTACAGGGTAACGGGGCGTTAGTTAACTCACTGCATAGTGTGTTGAGTGGGTCCCACAGGGCCCAGCCCGGGTCCTTGCTACCGTATTCATGCAGGGCCCTTAGATATACCGGATTATTCAACCAGGCCAGACTGTAGAGACATAGTTGATGAAGTGTCGAAAGCATGAATCGGTTGACACGTCCATTTCTCAAGCGGTATTATTATGACACGGCTGATCTTCAGGAAACGAGTCTCTCCGCATCCCGGGATCCGGTCTCGCAAAAAACCGAGACGTATGTAAAGGGAATTTATTCAGCGACGGACGACACGCGTCACGTGTTCACACGGATGCGGTCATATTTTTCGTCGCCGCTTTTTTCGGCGGAAGCGTGAGCCGCGCCGACGGCGATGCTCTGATAGAGATTGATGACGCCACGAACCACCCCTCCTCCTCCAACCCTCCTCGCTACCCGCCGCCCCGCACCCCTCGCGGGTCATTGGGCTTACGCGATTACGCGCCGACCAGAGGGGATTCGCATATATCCAAATTACGCTCCTGACGGACGTTTCTTACGCAGATAACTATCCGGCATATAATCCCTCTCAGTATCGGTAGTTGAAGACCCGCTACGCGATAGTTGAAGACCCGCTTAAGTTGCCCAGTTTGACGGAAAACGTAAATAAAAGATCTATGGACTCTTTACGCGGGCACCGAAGTCACAGATTAACTAATAGTTTCTCCGAAGTGTCATGTTTGTCGCTTCTATTTTATTTTCCATAAAAATGTAATTTACGAGTTTTATTTAATTATTGTATAATTGTGATAGTATTTTATACAATATGTATCTATGATGTTTAATAATTTATTTTATTATTTATTTATTTTATTTAAAACTTTATTGCACTAAATGGTACAAAAGGTGAACTTAATGCCAATGGCATTCTCTATCAGTTGACCCTTGGGCCATGCAGATAAATTAATAAATTCTGAAGAAAATTAAAATTAAAGCGTGAAAGAACTCTTCCAGTAAGAAGACTGGCCTGTTGGCGTAGTGGTAGTGACCCTGCTTACTGCGCCAAAGGTCGTGGGTTCGATTCCCACCCGGGACCAACATTTTGTGTGATGAGCATAACTGTTGGTTTTCGGATTCTGGGTGTTTGTATGTATTTAAGTATTTATTTAAAAAAAGTATTTAAGTATGTTTATCAGTTGTTGAGTACCCATGTACAAGCTTCGGCTTAGTTTGGGACTAAACAGCCGTGTGTAAAAATTGTCCAAACATTATTATTATTATTAAGTTCATTTTAAAATTGTCTGAAGCTTATATTGCTTTAGTGAGGATGTAAGTAAACCTTTGTGCACATCGCCATCTAGTTGTGCTGTATTTTTGTGGATTGTCGTGCTGTAACCTCTGGTTTAATAAATAACAAATACGACTCTATATTTTAAATAAGATATGGCTTAAACGTCTAGTAACCAAGCCAAAACCTTAATAAAGAGATTCGTAAATCGTCAATGTAGGACTTCGACTTGATTTTTCTTTTTGCCATAGCTCTGTGCGTAAGACACGTATACTTTGTACCTTTTAGTAATATAAAGACATGGAATAGAATTATCGTAACTACATTGTATTCCTATGAATCATTCCATTATACGGCTGTAATATTTACAATGCACAAAGCCGGTTTGATGGTGAAATTACCGTCTTTTATACATCGCATCACTTACGCGACCATAAAAGTAGTGTCACTAAATTATTCGTCGGTTGACGTGACGGTTTCCGCTGCCGACGAAATAACAGCTGTAAATCAATTGTCAATACCTAAATACAGTACAGTTTTGCACATGTCTATCAGTTTAGGTTTCTATTTAGGTAGATAAAGCAATAAATTATTATTTGTTTACCTATACCCGACGTTTCGACCAGGTGCAGATACTAGATCTCGCGATTTGTCGTCGAACATATCCTTGACTACCGTTGCTATCGTAAGAGTTGTGTACCGTGACTTTCTAATACGAGTTACAGAAATTACTCCCAACGCTCAACACTGACAGTTCGCTCGTCAGTCAGCTCGTCACCACGGCCAGTGTAACCTGGTCGAAACGTCAACAATAGTTTGACCTTTGCCGGAATATTTGACTTTTCCGCGAATATAATAATATTCGCGAAAGTCGAAGTGAATGAGAAATAAGTAGAACAAAGTTTCAGAAACTATAAAAAGGTGTTGTTCATATTTTATCCGCGACATTAGAAAACAACAGGGTAATTAGCGGCTTTCATAAAACGGGTGGCGGCGGCGGGGCGAGGCGCGTTGTTCATTTGTCACTGCTTGATGCATCGCCGCCATCTTGGATCCAGTCGAGAGGCATTCGACACCGACGGAGTGGCCCATTCACTCCCGCCGCAGACAAGCCCCGCCATTATACCGCGCGAAAAAACGTGCATTTTCTTTGCGTAATTGGCCGTGAACCCTTCTGGTGTAAAAAATAACGATCCGCGCTGACGTTGCAACCGTTATCTTGGACCCAGAGGGGTTCGGCAAGCCGATGAGGGCACTCAATTGCGGCAAAATCATATCGCGTATGAAATAAATCTGCGAGCAGACGCCGCCGCGGGACGGATCGGGTTACACCCCCGATTTGTGGTTATTTGCATTTAAAAACAAAATGGCGCCGCGCCGTGGGATTTGACGCGACGTTGACAGGTGCGCGCGCTGTCGTGTCGCGTTGTTGGTTTTAATTGCTTCGTTTGGTTTGCGATTTGATTAATTACCGCCTAACTTTGCCGTTTGATACTTCCGCGTGTATAAATTTACATCAACTCGGGAGTTAGGCGACGGTGCCGGTGGCATTCGGTTTTTAAATTACGTACCTACTTACTTAAATAAAATACAAGTTTAAATATACACGTACCTACTGCTAGAGTATGATTGAACCTAAGTAAGCATTGATTTTTTAAATAGTTTTACGGCCAATTGGAAACGAGTCCTTATAGACCAAATGGTAATTTATAGTCACGAATACATAAAACCGCAGCACGGCCTCCAGGGCACAACTAGTGCCATTTGGTGATGCACACTGTAGCTAACACTGCATTAAACTGATTGTAGGTTTAATGTCGATTTAATAAGGGACAATTTGGAACAATCCGGTAGAGTCTTTAAACGCTTTTAATTAACTATCCCGCACAGTATAAACTTTATTAGGCACTTGTTGCTTAAAAAACTATCACAGATACCTATACACCAAAACCTATAATATATGTAGGTATACATTTTTTTGGAAAACTAAACAAAACCGACAACCATCTCTGACAAAATCCCGCCAAAAAACCGTAAGCATTGATATAGCATTGCATAGAGTATATACAATGAAGACTACAGAATGTTTTTTTTTCTGTTTTCACCTTTATCTATCATCTGGCAACACCAAAACCCGGCCAGTTCGTGTGATGTGTAATAATTGCGCATATAAATCAAAATGACATGCATTTAATCGGGGATCCCCCGAACCCTACCGGAAGAGCCTTCGGTCGAGGGGCATCTTCGGGGAAAAAACTGTAAGAATAGCAACCCTCGCGCGGGGCTAATGCACACAGACTATATCTATTTGGGTACAAAGGGCCCGAGTGGGCTTGACCTATGGATGTATGCGGCGGATGTTTGCCCGTAAGACGCTCGGCGAATTTCTTGAAATAAGCACATGTACATATAAGGAAAGCAAAACAAATAGGAGAGAAATATCCGCAAACTGAAGGAAATCCTTGTGATTCTTTACAAATAAATATACTTATTGGATTGAATGAGATTATGATAAATAAAAGGTTGGACTTTGAGTATTTTATTGTGTTTCTAAGCGGTAAAAATATCTCTTTCTGGTAACACTGATGGCGACTGATTCCTTAGTAAAGGTGATTTTGTAGAGCCGAAGATACCCAGACTCTACTGTTCACACTGTACATTTGAAGAATTCTGATAAAATTACCTACGCACTTTGAACCATAGGGAGCGTACACTGATCATACAAGGCTTCATGACGCCAATTCAAAGAAAATGATACTAAGACCCGAGGTATCCCAAATCTAAATACAACACAGATTAAATAAGTACTGCTGGTAAAAGTAAACGTCAAAGGGATAGATTGACTGGCGCACACATAAAAAAAGAAAAAAAACTTATAGCGCTCGGTCAAGCGAGCACACGAGTTTAAAACCCATTTACAAATGTAAACGGACCGGGCGTTACTCAAACACGACGGTGGCCCAAAGGGTCCCTCTTGGTCCCTCCGATCTCCGAGGCCCATCCATCTTGCGCTAACGGGTCCAAATGTAACATTGACGAACGATGGCCCCTCGATATGCGAGATGACACAATGCGATGACCCCGAATCCATTTCTAACCCGGGTAATAGTTTTTTGCTCACTATCCCGTTACTCTCCATATTTTATCACGGCTTTTTATGAGGGTTATATCGAGTATGTGTCATGTTGCTATTCGTTTGTGTGCTTATGCGTACATATTTGATGCAAACCCGTAAAGAATTGATGGTGGTCGTGCCATTTTTGGGTTTGACTGGCCAATCCATTTGTTTTCGGGTCTAAGGAGTTCAGTTGATTAATTGAAACATTTGCCATATAGTTCGTTCTGGGCAAATTTTGGATTAACTTAGCTTAAAGGATTAGCACGTTGAAGTGGCATTGGGCTGGTCACATCTGCCGGAGAACCGATAACCACTGGAGTAGTCTCAGACCACGACTGGGTAAGCGTAGTGTGGACGCCCCCCGGCTAGATGGAGCGACGACCTGCGTGAGGCGGCTGGCAGTGACTGGATGCGGAGAGCCGAGGATCGGGCTCAGTGGCGCACCTTGGGGGAGGTCTATGTCCAGCAGTAGACTGGTGCAGGCTGATGATGATGAGTTACTTCACCCAGCCCAATGGAAATCAAGATAAGCGTGCAATTCATCTACCAGTTTTTACCTCTTTATTATTAGTTTGTGCATAAAGCATATTGTATTGTATTGCATTGTATTGTTTGCATCGTTAATGAAGGCCCGGCGGGACCGATTTTGGATTCGATCACGTGGGCCCGGTAATGACGTCATCCATCAAGCTGACAGCCGAGCGCAGTTGTAGCGGACGCGGATTCAATGTTGCATTGCGGAACATTGTATACCTAAGAGTACTAGCTGTTGCATGCAGCATCCTCCTTGCCTTCCTCAGGAATTAGCAAGAGGGATTTTTCAAACCCGACTGTTTCGGAGATTAGCGCGTTCAAACAAACTCTTCAGCTTTTTGAGATCTGTGACGGACATCCTCGTTCGGATCCTGTCTCTCAAGCTTGGTTTTCCTAGAGTAGCGGTGCCGTCATTTAGCGGACGTAATACAGCGGTGAATGACGTCACTGGAACAAATGGACTAAACGACGACCGCTCTCTAGGAAACCGCGCCATTTTGATTACATAGACAACGTTCTAGTGACGTCATTCACCGCTGCATTACGTCCGCTAAATGACGGGCACCGCTACTGGAGGAAACCATAGCTTCAGAGAAACTCCGAGCATGGCTCTTTCCATAGCCCGTTGAGCGACTTGGAGTTTTCGGATTAGTCTCATTGTCAGTGTCCAAATGTTCACAATATTCTCCAAGAAATTAGTAGCTAAGTATTTCGTCTTCTGGATGTGTGGATGCTGATTTGATTTACAGATATTCCAAATAATCCAGTCTATATAACGCGGATTATAAATGACTTGAACTTCAAAGTTCATAAAGGTAGTAATGAAGATCAACGCGCACAGTGGTTCCGTCTCGAAATTCCACAAGCCTAATAAATTAATATTTCTGCCGCTCGCCGCGAGTACAACGCACGTCCCATTAAACTTTCAGCTATTAATTCTAGGTCTCAAACTCATTAGCAGTTAGGCAAATAATTTATTTACTCGCCAAGTTTTAGTTAAGTAACTAGGTGTGAGAATTTAGGTCGGCATTAGGTACTGCCAGAAGCGGTTACAATTTGATCCGGATTTACAATTACACGGTTAAGCTATTACCGTTTCGTGTGTGAAATGTTAAAGTCTTCCTATCGACATCGATTTTACCGAATTTCGGTTTTAATTATGCAGTAATTGTGAGCTAAATAGGCGATTAATTATAGGTGATATAAACAACTGGCAAATATTTCTAGAAATAACTGTAATTTTTTTTGTGAGATCTACTTAAGAGTAGGTCACTGCACTGTAGTATGTGAATTGTATTACCGCTATCTTTTTAAGCAGATAGATTACTTATTTACCTTTTTGTACTTAAGTCTGTTCATTTTTTTTTTAAATCTTATTTTTTATTGAGGCTTGTGACTTATAGAAGTCAATGCCAGCCTCGTAAGGAAGCACTGTTGCCAAGTTCATATTTTGGTTTTATACATAGTATGTTTTTTGGTCGTATAAAAGCAGATGCAGGAACACACAGCGCTGTTATCAAATAATAAAATTCAATTATAAATTGCCTCATTTAGAGTCGAGAAAAAGAGCCGGTGCCTTGTTAAGCGTAATCTAAGTGACTAAATAAAGGCGTGAGTTACGACTCGACGCCGTGTGGATTAAAATGGGGTTTTTATATAAAAAATGGGCAATAACCGAGCGAAAGGGCAGCCTCGGCGGACAGAACCCCTCGGAATTTCATTTGCAAAATTTCCTCTGACCGAAACGCCATTATGAACTCCGATGACATGAGTAAAAGCACCTTTTTAAATTGAATTTACGTAGAAAGAGTGAAATCTTAAAATAGCAGCATAATTTTATGGATCTAAAGTACGACGTTAATCCCTTAGAACCGTCGCAGAAGACACCCGTAAGCACCTACAAGGGTATTCCATCAGGGTGCGCCGCGTTCGCACCTTCGCATTTTTATGTTTTCATAAATTTCCGTTGTGATCAATATTTTATATTCGCGCCCGCATCGGGGGTGAATGGGGATTTTTTGCAAGTTCGCGGGCGCGCCCCGCCTTATTTATTCGTATGTGGCCCCCGCGAGATTCGCCACTTGTACGCGCGCCGTCGCTCGATACATTTTTCACTCGGATAATGTTATCACGCTTTTCTTTGCGTCCTTTATGCACCTTTTGTGGTAGATTGTAAAGCTTTTCAGTCTTAATCGAGCCCCGTCTGTGTAGTCTAGGGTATTGAAATTGAGTACATTATGATGTCTGCATTCACTCCGTCCGAAGATCGAACGTGCAGAATGTAGATAGTCTAGACGGAATACAAAAGTATTTCTACTTTGTGTTCCGCAATCCTTTACTCAGCAATCGTTACTTCGGTACCACTGTGCTTTAACAATTCAATTCCATACATTTTATTAAAATCCAGAATATAAAACGTACAGTTTGGTAAATGTATAATGTGGAAAGCCTCTAACTTGGACTCCATCTTCACTTCAGGAACGACTCTTCTAATCGACATCATTATGAAATGTGAAATTACTTTGTTTGGTATTGGTGATAGGATCTGTAGTGACAATAAATGCTTCCATAGCTCACATTTTATAATTCCTGGGGTTTCAAATCAAATCAATCAAATCAAATATACTTTATTGAGCACCAAATTATATCAAAAGTTTACATTATGATAATTAACCTTGCGTCTCTGTAGGTATTACCCGATGAAAAAAGAGCGTCAGTGGCGTAGGGGATAAGACGCGGCCTATCATATCGAAAGGTCCGGAGTACGATCTCCAGCTGGGCCATGCACCAATGGGTTTTTTTTCGAAACTTAAGTTCATTTACTGACTGCTCTCAAACGGTGAAGGAAAACATCGTGAGGAAACCTGCATACGCCGAAGAAGAAATTCTTAGGCGCATGTGAAGTCCACCAACCCGCACTGGGCTAGCGTGGTGGACTGTAGCCCGATCGCCCTCGTCGAGAGGGTAGGCCTGAGCCCCAGCAGTGGGGACATTAATAGGCTGTTGATGATGATGAAAATAGAGGAGGACAAATACAAAATATGTGCTCGGATTCAGGCCCAATGTTTGTGCAAAAGTATCGTGTTTTCCACTAATCGAGGCGCGACGTCGGATTGTTTTATGTCCGGGGGATTTGTGTCGCTACCCGCGGGCCGGGGCGGCAAATCCAATCGTCGCGGGCCCACTGTGCAGCGGCCGCTGATTGCCGGAGACAGTTATCACCGGCTGAGGTGGGCTCAGCGCCGGCCCGGTTTGTTTTGCGGGCGTCCAGGGCCGCCTCGTGCATTACCAAAATGGGCGATTGGGCGTCCCAACCGGGGGCGCATTTGGGGAGCCTTTAGTCTTTGTTGTTCTGTATTTATGCAGTATTCTGATATTTTATTCAATACAATTCAATACTCTTTATTGCACAAAAAACAAAACACAATAATACAGTAGACTAAGAAGGTACATCTAGGCGGTCTTATCGCTAAAAGCGATTTCTTTCAGACAACCTTTGAAGCATTGTATCCTATATTGTTTGGGCGATATTTCTCGTAGCAAATTAGAATAGAATTTATTGAACGTACACAATGACAACCCCCAGCGAGAGAATTTAACAAATTAAAATAAAGCAAACAAGAAAGGCACAGAGGAATAAAACATAACAACAAAAAACATATATTATTAAGTAATACTAGATGAGGTCGCCAAGTGAAGTGATACCCGACCAGTCCCCACATAGGGTGAGACGGGCACTTACCCCCCTATATATTATTATTCTATAGAACACATTTAGGAGACGGTGGCGCTATACAACGAGTAGTTCGCCTACAGACGGCCCTGGACAAAACGGCGCCGTCGATTCGCCCGGTTTTTACGTGATAAGTATTTTTATTTGTTCCAGAGATCGGATAAACTCGCCCGCGGATTACTTTACCGTAACACAATCTTTAAGCTTTTACGGGCACCTGTCACGTCCGCGGCCCAAATTTTTGCCGGAAAATTTTCTGTCCCATAATTTTTAATGACGTTCCGACGTTTTTTGGAAGTTATCAATTTACGGTCTGTCTTTTAAGATTTTATGGGGAGTTGTACATTTGGTTGTGCTGAAGTCCTAAGTTTAAACTTTTGGTAACAATAGGTAGGAACCTGAATAAAAAATAATTTTTACCTAATACCCTATAGGCGAAAGTTCGTAAGGACGTTTGAAGGATGTATGTTTGTTGCTCTTTCACAAAAAAACTACGGAACAGATTTTGATGAAACTTTGCAGCAATATAGAATAAACATCAGAATAACACATATGATACGCCTGGAATTGTTTCCGCGGGAAATAAAACCTACACGGGCAAAGCCGCGGGATACAGCTAGTAATAAATATTTCCCAGCAAACATGTGTTGATCACAATAAACCTGTCAATCTGTAATAAGTATAATTTGTTAGCAGATAGTGCCTCTTCTATATTAAAAAATTACAAAAAAAAACTAGTTTATTTTTGCGGACTAATTATGCACAAGCAAACGTTAAAAACACATGCTGTTACGTCTTTAGTATTAAATTACCTATGTATTTCTCGGTTGTTTGATTTGTCAAATTGCCCCCATTGGCCACGGAAAGCATGCACGGGGGAAAAACAAATCGATAGGACACGAGACCGCAGGCAAAATTTGCGAAACCTCGCACCGGTCGCCGCGGCCACCCGCCGGCTCGCCCGCTTTGTCCGGCCCCGCAAAAAATGACCCACTGTGCACGCCGCCCGCTGCTAATCCTATTTACTCCGGCAAATAAATTATAGTCCACCAGTAATACATGCGGACGTTGCCCACAGTGCGATACTAACCAGTCGGAACGGGCGGGATATATCGGGGGATTTGTCAATTGCTACCGGTATACCCGTACGACGTTTCCGGGATCTCTCTTCGATTTATATATTTAGGCTTAAATTGTTGGATTTCCTTAAACTTTTAAGTAAACTTTAAGTTATTTCTGACATTTCGTTTTGTTCGGTTCCTACGGGTCGTAGAGGAATGATTAATCTTCCTTACTCAAGAATGTGGCTCTGTAAAATGTAAAAATAAGTTTTCAAATCCGACTGCAAGTTCCAGAGATTAGCGAGTTCAAACAAAACAATAAAGCTGATTATTAGTATAGATGCGAAAAGGAAAGTTTTTAATTTTCTCAAATTAGTGGCCAGTTCATTATAAAGTGCTCGATACACTTTCAGAAATACTTAAAACACCACTGGCCACCTAGGATGTTGGAAGCTGTCATTCAAATTTAAAAGTAAAACCAAAATTTTTAATTTTCTCAAATTAGTGGCCAGTTCATTATAAAGTGCTCAATACACTTTCAGAAATACTTAAAACACCACTGGCCACCTAGAATATTGGAGGCTGTAATTCAAATTTAAAAGTAAAACTAAAGTTTTTAATTTTCTCAAATTAGTGGCCAGTTCATTATAAAGTACACAATACACTTACAGAAATTAACACAATGTACTTTCAACGTCTTCAAGAGCATTTGACGTTACCTATTTTACATTACTGCCCCGGTCCGCAACAGAGGCATTGTTCGCCTCGGCCCACATACGTGAGTCCATCAATGCCTGGTTGGGGCCAAGGCTTGTATAGTACTTTTCTCAAATAATGCGCGGTAACGCATTGCAAGTACAGCATTGCCGATTAACTCGAAGCAGGTTGTCAAAATAATGTTACATTTCCAAGCATGTTTGAGAAAAATATTTTAAATCCATCTAAAAATCTATTTGCATCGGGTCTCATCGGTTATGAGGCTGGATAATATTTAAATCAATACTTGAGCTCACTTATGCGTTTATTTATGGAACATTTATATAGCGGGAAAACACACTGCTACGCCCGCTACGGCGTAGCACTTGATGTTTTTTTAATATAGATTTTTGTTCTTTCGTGTTCGCTTCGTTGTACACTCGACCGCACGTCAGTGGAAACACTTTGACCTTGATCTGGCCTAGCCTATTAAGGAGTTTCAATGAGAGACCAGTTTTTTAACTGGTTTTGTTTCTACTACGTGCGGTCCACTGTCCAAGAATAGATGGTAGTTTGTGCCGTGAATGCCACATTGAAATCTTTCAGAGTGCAACTGAAAATGTCGCCAAAATTATTCAAAATGTGGGCACAATCACAATTTCAAAAACTGTCTTCTGTTCAAAATACCTAGGTACTGTTTTAAAATTAGTGATAATAAACTTATGTTGGAGCCCTTTGTCCAGCAGTGGACGTCTACAGGCTGATATGAAACTTGTGTTGAAAATTACTACTATAAACATTATTGTTTATATTTTATGAGAATGTTTCTTACCCCTGTACATAAGTAAAAAAATTCTCATGAAAAAAATTACGTTCCACAGAATATCACTTCTAAAATAAATAGAAACGTAACCGAATCATGAATACCTCTATCCTCTATCTCTATCCTCTATATCTATTATCAACAATCAATTCCCACTTTCTAATTTCGCAATCCCTCGAAGAGGTAGTGGAGTAAAAAAGAAATAATCTCCAACAATTCCAATAAAGCCACAATTTCACAGGCGCGCTGGCGCGAACTCGCGAGTGTTAGAATTTAATAGAACTTCAAAAGGGCTGCTGATTCCGCCACAATTCTATCAGCTTAGCACGGGATCCCGGGCATTATGCGTATAAAAAACGGTTATATCACCCCACCCCTGCAGGGAGGGGCGGCAGCGAAATAGGGGAGCAAAGCGGATACCGTTCCATACGAACTGAGCAAAACACAACTTTGGAGTAACTTTTTCGGTTGGTCTAAGTACATTGCTGTGTTACTGCGAAGTGATACTGTATGCGAGATAAAAGTGGGGTAATGTAACAGTTATTATTCGTTTTGTCGCCCACGGTTACAATTGGATATTAGTGGTTTATAGTAAGTGAAACACATGCGTCTTCATTCTCCGCACCGTGTGCGGAATTAGTGATGACGTATTGAAATTATGATAAGCAATCAATCAATGGAGTACGTTTAAATCGATGATTGATATTAATGAATACTATTTCTGGTAAATGGGAATAAATAAATAAATGTTTTGGACAAATTCACACACGGCTGTTTAGTCCCAAATTTAGCCGAAGCTTGTCCTATGGTACTCAACAACTGATAAACATAAGTAGATAAATAAAATAAATACATATATACATACAAACACCCATAATCCGAAAACCAACAGTTAAGCTCATCACACAAATGTTGGTCACGGGTGGGAATCGCACCCACGACCTTTAGCGCAATAGGCAGGGTCACTACCACTACGCCAAAAGGCCAGTCAATGAATACTATTTCAGGTAAATATGGGAATTAGACAAGGACAGGTCAATTAATAGTACATTGTGCAATAAGTAGGATATTATTAACGAGAGTCTGTTACAAGCCCGACGCCGAAGGCGAAGGGATTTCAATGACTCGAGTTTGTAATACCCTTACTACCCGTGATGCACACAATGTTTTTCATCACATTTGCGAAGAAATAAATACCTACGACACAAGGGAACAAATCTATTTTCTTTGACTTTGCTAAAATTATTTAAGTTTATTAAATTAAGTTAACTTTGATTTAATTCAAGTTAACTCAAATTAACTAAATTTAACTTAATTAATTTAATACACCAGTTCAGTACAGCCAGCTACACATTACAGCCCCTAGGGGTATAATATATGTACTGATTGTCATTATTCTCCCGCGGGTATATATAGGCCATTGTGTTTCTGTATGCATGCATATATTAAGACCCTTAACGAGCAAGTGTGATGAAAAAGAACACCCAAACCGAAATCAACTTGTACAAAGTTGTTTGTCCACGGAACCTTATGGGCCGATTTTTCTAAGTTAGTTTTCTATGTAAGGTTGATTTTTAAGCTGCAAGCTGCGGGCGGGGCCTGCGGGCGGCACATGCAAAGGTCACTAATTGAAACTATAAATATAAAGCCCGGTTTCCTTCTACCTCCATTTTCATTCCATTTTTTGCGCAGCGCAAAACGCGCGGTTCATGTAGGTACCAACGTGAGAAGTTAAAAATAACTTATAGCCTCGCAATACTACCGCTTTTAACCTTTTAGCCACTTGAACTTGCTGTTAGTTTATCTGACAGATAAGGCAATTGGATACCTGTGAAACAAAAAAAAATGGCTATCTGTCAGATAATCTGCAGATAGGGTATCTGGGACTTTATCAGCAAGCGGTGAAAGAAGCCCTTAGTATAGTAACCATAGATTTGCAATCAGCGTTAAGCATGAAATAGCAATAGTCTTTTACCCCAATAATTTGAGAAGACGCTTCTTATATGGCGGGGTGTAACTGAACAAACACTATCTATTTTAGTCGGGCTGTTGTTTAAAAATCACATACGTAGATAGAGCTAGAAGATTTTATATCTGTCTTACTTACTCTTACCACTTTTGTAATAAGTGTGTCCCTCTCTGATTATTATTGTTATTTTAGTGCGTCCTCTATTGATTCTCTCTTTACGGTGTAACTTCATCCAGTATTCTAGATTTACCCCGCAATAAAGTGCCGCTGTCATTGTAGTATTTTAATGGCGGCGGATACGGCTGAAGTTGGGCACATTGTCAAAGGGTAGCCGTTTTATCAGTCTAGTTAGATACCAATTGCCTTCATTCGTTACTGAAAATCCACGTAAGGCTTGGTGTACAAAAAATATCGTTTGTGTCTAAATTATGACTTAGTATTTATTTATTTCTTTTATTTATTCTTAACTGTAATTATTTAGGTAAGTTTATCTTTAACCTCCTGGGACCCCACGGCCTCGCCTGAGGACATAAACATTAAAAATAAAACATAACTAAACCAAAAACAAAAAGTTAATCATAAAATAAATGAATTTTTAGACGTTCACTTCTTTTGAGGACTAAAAATAAAAAAATAAAAAAACCTAAAACATAAAAAAAAAATCGTTCACTTCTCCCAGGACTCAGGAGGATATGTCACTATTTCTGGTTTCTTAGTGTATTTCTTGTAGTCTTTATATAATACCTACTTAACTTTATGTTATTTCAATTTTACATCGCGCTGTAATTGAGTGGCTGTGGAATGTTGGAACATGGTTCAAAAAGAACTTTGTAGGAAATAAGTATGGAAAGGTATGTTAAGTTTAAAGAATTTAAATTGTCTTAAAACAATCTTCAATTCAATTAATTTCAATTTAATATTATCTTCAACTATCACTAAACCATATTTTGTGGACCGAATTAGGATAGTGGACAAATTTAGGATAGTGGACGAGTTAGAAAAGTGGAAGGGGTAGGAAAGTGGAAGGGTTAGGAAAGTGGAAGAGTTAGGAAAGTCGTAGGAATTTGGATGAGCTAGGAGAATGAAAGAGTTAAAAACAAACCAATAAATTAACAAAGAACAAACTCTTGGGTCATTTGCGCCAGTAAAAGCGCAAAAGCGTATGTTCATAGTTTTCATCATTTTCAAAATGTCTTGTGTAAAAGCAAAATTGTTCAGTATTCGATACTGAAAGGCTAGATATTTTGTTACTCTCTATTTTGCCGTGAAAAAAGGCCAGTGCGCACCCGACCTGGGCGCCACGCTCGCGGTCTGCAGCAAAATTAGTAAAGTTTACGCCGTCATTATTGGCGCGGCCTGACAAAGGGCACCCGAGCTTTGTCGACGCGTAATTACGCCGCTCTGTAGCGTAATAACGCTGCGAGAATACGCTGCGACGAGTGACAGTTGACCCTTGTTTTTCAGATGAATTCACGTACAATCAGAGCACAATTTAATTATACACAACGACATTAAGAATGGCCTCTTCGCTGACATCAGAAACAATGCAAAGAAAAACGTTTATAATAACAGCACTCACCGGTGTCCGATATTCCACCTTCTCCATCCAGCAAAGGCATATCCAGGAGCAAACCTCAATAAGCTGATGAGGGAAAAATTTGGTATATTTTTTTTGTCGGACTTATAATGTCGATTTCATACTTTTTGTTTCGTATCGAAAGCATTTCACGGAAAAATAAACTGCACCTTCACTCTAGTGTCGCCAAAATTTCTAATTAATTTTTAAAATTATTTTTAAGCAAAGTTTTTGTTAGTACCCCTATTAAAAAAAATCCAATTGTCAAAGGTGACCCAAGGTAATCTACCTACAAAGTCCTAACTCTGAAGTCACGTACCATCTCCCCAATCAAACTTGGCCCAAATAGGGGTCAAGTGACGGTCGAAAATTAACCCTTTCCCAACTTTCGCAAGTCGACTTAACCCGCAAGCCGCTAGTGCAGCGCAACTCGCGTCAAAATTCGCCCTGACCACAATTTTCTCGCCACAAATTACACGTCTTTGAGTCCGAAGTAGAGCGGAAATAGGCGAAGTCGCTTCGTTAGAGGTCGGATTGGAGCCATTGTAGTTCGGACTTAATCGCCGACGGACAATGGGCGGTGACTCGGAGTAATTGTCGCTAAATAGTCGCAGTTTAATCGCCCGCTATAGTTTGATTTTAATTGTTTGCTATAGTGTCGGCAGCAAGCGCTTTTACGGGTACAAGAGCCGTAGAATCAGAGGCTATCTGACTACCGACTGTCATGGAACTTTCAACTTTCTTCATTCTACCAACAACTCGTTTTTGGCAAAACGACAGATCGCTGCTTTTTGATGCTAAGGACGCGAAGCGGCTATTGTTATGAAACTAAAGGAAACGTTACAAATAAAACTCGACTTCACTCGAGACTTTTTAAGTTTTGAGAGCAGTCGGTATTTTATTGATAAATCTTCAGCTAATATTATTAGTATAGATGAGCAAAACGATTACAAGAAAAATGTGTAATTCAAATAAAGGGTGAGGCAGTAAAGACGTTACACTTAAAACAGCTGCAACTATACCGAGTACAGCCTACCCCATTTTAAAAATCACCAAAAATGGATTAGTGATAGTTTTAGATTGTTCTTAGGATAGGATGTGCTTGATTGCGTCATAAATTTAAAAATTAATTTTACATTTTACACATTTAGTACATTTTTGACTTTCGCGCTTTGTATTCATTGAATCCGTGAGCGATAAACTTAAATCTCGCGATTTATCGTCGAATACACCCGCGGATACGGTGAGTGTTGTGCGCCGGGACTTTCCAATAACACAAGACCAGCAGAGGGTAGTTTCAGAAACTACTCACAGCGGCAAACACTGACAGCTCGCCGCTCCAGTCAGCTCGTGACCACGGCCAGTGTAACCTAGTCGAAACAAAACTTGTTCGTGTGTAAGACCCGTAAATAATTATATAAATAAAAATTTATTTTATTTTTAAATTTGATCGCTAGAAAAAGGTATATGGTACAAGACTATTCAAGATCAGCCTCTGCGAGTACCTTGGTTCGATGAATTCAAATTGAATAGACGTATAATTAAATTAGCGTGTAGATTACGTCCTGGCCACTCTACCCATCAAACAGGTTTGGATATATCATGAAAAGGAGTGATACTCCGAACTGTGATGTCTGTGGAGTTGTTGAAGATGTCCAACACCTGCTGATGGAGTGTGACAGGTACAGGAATAAGAGGGAGTTAATGATGAGACGACTCAAGCAGAATCCACTCGATGTAGGTTTAGCTCAGTCTATCTTGTCCAAGCCTGCATCTGTGGCGGCACGATCATTATATGACATTTTTGAGTCGCCTCGTCAGTAAATCTCGGTTAGGGTACGATGAGACTGACATGTGGTTATCAAAAGTCCCAAAATAAAACAAAGATTATAAAAAATAAATAAAAAATTAAATGCAAATCATAATTTGGCCGAGTCGAGTCGTCGCTGCGACGAAGCAACGCAGCACTGGCCGGAATGGAAAGCGTCGATTCTACGATTCCGCGCGTTTTTCGGGCGACATTAAACTTTACGCGTTGATAACTGCAGCCCAAATGAGCCGTATACTTTGGGAGTCCAATTAAATTTTGCTGACGATCGTTATTTTCTGCACGATGAAATTTATAATGTCTGTTGAATTTTATCTACTACAATTTCCCCATCACTATATGTAAGAGCATTAACTGACTGCTCTCGAACGGTGAAGGAAAACATCGCGAGGAAACCTGCATACGCCGAAGAAGGAATTCTTAAGCTATGGTTTCCTCCAGTAGCGGTGCCCGTCATTTAGCGGACGTAATACAGCGGTGAATGACGTCACTAGAACGTTGTCTATGTAAACCGAATGGAAACCCAAGTTTTAGGCGCATCTGAAGTCCACTAAAGCTTGGTTTTCCTAGAGTAGCGGTGCCGTCATTTAGCGGACGTAATACAGCGGTGAATGACGTCACTGGAACAAATGGACTAAACGACGACCGCTCTCTAGGAAACCGCGCCATTTTGATTACATAGACAACGTTCTAGTGACGTCATTCACCGCTGTATTACGTCCGCTAAATGACGGGCACCGCTACCGGAGGAAACCATAGCTTAACCCACACTGGGCTAGCGTGGTGGACTATAGCCCTTACACCGCTCGTATCAACAGCGGGGACATATTCATAGGCAGTGAGTAAGTAATATAATGATCGTTGATCAAATATGATGATAGCATTTCGAGGTAATCAAAAACTATGTGAAAGTGCCTCGCGTTCATGAAAATGGGGCAATAAAATTAATGAAACCATAGGCGCGTGATTCCAATTCCCCATTCGAAATACGAATCGCTCGACGCCATTAAAGAAAACAATCGAGACGTCATCAAACCGACCAATCAGGTTGCCGCATTGTGTTTAGAACGACTTGAAGTTGAACTTTTAGTTTAAAGATGGCCAACGGGGTCATGGTCGCTTTGGCGCTTCAAATTCGCGTCAAATTACTTTGGTAAGACGATGCTACTGTTATTTGGCACCCGTTACTTGAAGTTTCGACTTCAAAAGTCGTAGGAAGTCGAGTCGATGATTTTGTTAGCGTTTAATGTCAACGGCGGCGAAATTTTAAGGTTGAGTTGTTTGTGAACATGGTTCAATGACTTTCTTGATTAGTTAAATGTCTTGGTTCATAAATAATCTTTTCTTTTAAAAATTGCCCGCCAAAACGGATACAAATGTTCAATATCTTTAAAAATTTATTTTATTCATCATCAATCATCAACAGCCTATTAATCTCCCCACTGCTGGGGCTCAGGCCTACCCTCTCAACGAGGGCGTTCGGGCTATAGTCCACCACGCTAGCCCAGTGCGGGTTGGTGGACTTCACATGCGCCTAAGAATTTCTTCTTCGGCGTATGCAGGTTTCCTCACGATGTTTGCCTTCACCGTTTGAGAGCAGTCAGTACATGTACTTAAGTTTCGAGAAAAAACCCATTGGTACATGGCCCAGCCGGGGATCGAACTCCGGACCTTTCGATATGATAGGCCGCGTCTTATCCCCGAGGCCACTGACGCTCTGTTTTATTCAATGAAAATAAAATAAAATAAAATATTTCTTATTCATTTTATTCCTTATTTAATACAATATATAAATTAACAGTAAATGTGAGGATGTATGTTTGTTCTCTTTCACGCAAAAACTACAAAACAGATTTTGATGAAAGTTGGTACAGTGATAGCTTATATCCTGGAATAACATCCGCTAATACCCCCTAAGTAACAAAACGCTTACATAGAGGGCGCTGTTTCACAATGTACACGGGAAAACTTTTCTACACGGGCGAAGCCGCGGGAAAAAGCTAGTAGATAGATAAACAACATATTTTGCGTAATCATTACGCGAGAGAAAAGACAATAGAGACTGTGGTGTTGCTGCAATTGTGCAATTTACTAGCCGTTATTGCATCTCGCGATATACAAAATTTAATTCCATTGCGATAGTGTTTACTTAATTACGTCGCGAGGACGTCGCCGCGTAGGGTTGCCACGCGAGAAAAATAAATTATTAATAATAATGTTTGGACAAATTTTACACACGGCTGTTTAGTCCCAACCAAGCCGAAGCTTGTACATGGGTACTCGACAACTGATAAACATACTTAAATGCTTAAATAAGTACATACAAATACCCAGAATCCGAAAATCAACAGTTATGCTCATCACACAAATGTTGGTCCCGGGTGGGAATCGAAGTCACGACCCTTGGCGCAGTAGGCAGGGTCACTGCCACCACGCCAACAGGTCAGTCATTCAATTCTCGGGACAAAGCAACAAAAGAAAACTTTAAAGCCAGCTTTAACATAGATTTGTTCCAAAAATTTTAAGTGGTGTTTATCACCTGTAGCCTATGGTCGCTTTTTACGACAAACAGGAAATTTAAAAGCGATGGTTGTTAAAAATGAATTCCTTCTCTTTATTCTGTAATTATTAATAACCGGTCGTCGTGGAGATCCTTGGGGGAGGCCTTTGTCCCGCAGTGGACGTCTACAGCCTGAGATGATGATGATAATGATTCTTTAATTATTTACTTACTTACTTTATGCAGAAGGGAATCACATTATAATGTTTGTTAAGAGTATTATAAAATTCTGGGCCATGTAATAAAATGAAATAAATAAAGTAAAATATCTAGACTGCCCGTTTCGCGTCCGAGGCCTGGCAACCCTATCCCCAATTAAGGAGCGGAGACTGCGTCCCAAAGTCCCGCAAGTCCCCAAAGTACTACGAAAGAGACTTCAATGGCAATAATTGAGATGCAGCGGAATTGATAGCAATTTAAAGGGTTCGTAATTATTGTCTTCTCGTTGATATATATATTGAAGGTTCTCGAGTGGCGACCACGTATCGGAAGACGCAGCGTAGGCCTCCCACAAGGTGGACCGACGATCTGGTGAAGGTCGCGGGACCCAGCTGGATGAGGTTAGCGCAGGACCGGTCGTCGTGGAGATCCTTGGGGGAGGCCTTTGTCCAGCAGTGGACGTCTACAGGCTGATATCGGTCCACCTTGTGGGAGGCCTACGCTGCGTCTTCCGATACGTGGTCGCCACTCGTGAACCTTTCTGCCCCAACGGCTAAATCACTCATACCTATACATATATATATATATACATATATATATACATATATATACGTGATAATAGCCTACAGCGACGACACCCAAACGGGTCGCGTCACATTCTGCAGACAATATTAATAAAACCCGATCGGGTTTTTTAACACTCTGAGGGTTATTTGGACTAACCCATACTAGAAACCCATATGACAAGCCTCTGAAGAAAAAGATACCAAAAGGTCCACCCTCCCCATTGGTCATTTCTCCATCGGACTCCTTGTTTCTCCTTGTCCGTTTACTTCCCAATCGGTCTACTTTCCTGAATGGTCTACTTTACCGACTGGTCCACTTTCCCGGACGGTCTACTCGGTTTTGCCATTTGGTATATTCACTTGAACTATGAGAGACCTGTTTATACTGGTTTTGTTACCACTGACGTGCGGTCGACCGTACACAGTACTTCCAAACTATACGAATGAGCAAAACTAAAGACATATTGAGATGCCACAAGACTAGGTCGCCTAGAGAAAAACCTGTGAATTTGGGCTGTTTTCTGAAGTTCTGTGAATTTCATAAGAACTGTGATCGTCGCTAATGTCGATACCTAATGCGTTACTACCACTTGTTCTGCAACCCAAATAGAATGAAACGGCACCTAATTACCCCTGGCACTTACTAAACCGATTATAGAGGACAGTTTAATTCGCGGGGAAGCGGCGCCGGAGCGGCCGGCGACCACTTAACTCGGCTTGCACCCGCCGCAATGAGAATTGTATTCCTGCAGTCCAGCATATTTGGGCGCACGCTGGACCAAATGTTTAGACCAAGAAAATGTTGGCCAAATTCAAACATAAAGGACAAGGCTCAAATCAATTAGGAGTTGAAGTTGATGGAACTGGGAACAGACGGCAAATATTATAACTTACATAAGATAAGAGGTACCATGTATGGTTTATTATAATACCATAGGCTTTTCGGTAAAGGAAAACATCGTAAGGTAACCTGCATACGCCAAATACTAGAATTTCTATTCCTAGGCGTGCGTGGAGTCCACCAAAAAACGAAATGAGGTACCGCTGGTGGACATGTCGCCGGACGACATGAAATGTCGCCAGGTATTCCTGAATACCCAGGTCAACACTGTACCTATGTTGTTTTTAGTGCATGGCAACAGTGAATGATGCTACCATATTCTTTCATGTTACCCCACCGGCTTTAAATACTACGGGAAGTATTGGCGCAAACATTTGACCCAACATCCGGAACAATACCGAGCCGGCACGTCGGCGGTCCATAATGCTAAATAATTAATGGCGTATCCTGCGGCTTGGCCCCTTACATTAAAAGAGATAGCAAATGCTAGCCCGGTATTACCTACTGGGACTTGCATAGATTGTGGAAATACTAGCAGTTGCTAGGAATGGGCGGTGTGTTAGCATATTGTGGGGAGAAAGCGATTTACAAATAGGAAGTCAATGAACGAACGAACGAATGAGTGAATGAAACGTTTATTCACAGGAGTAACTACAAAAAGGGTGAACGAATGAGGGAATGAAACGTTTATTCACAGGGGCAAGTACAAAAGGCATATGCGGAACTCCATCCCGGTTCTTATGGTGACTATGCAAAGAAATGAAGTGGCAAACTAGAGATAGTAAGTGGCTAGGCTGCGTTGCGATCAGTCTAGCCTAGTTGCAAGCCTTCGACAGGAAACAGATATCTCTATGAAGGAGCTCAAAGTTCTAAGTATGAATATGTTATGCTTGGAATTCTCAAAACCTACTGAAGTTAGCTTGAAAATCAATAGATACTTTTAAAAAACTATGAGAACCTATCCAATATTGTCTGTAGCGAAGTGCATTAGCCGTGGCATGTCAGCTGGAGGAAAGAGCGGGCCTACCGAGAGGGGGTAACTTCCGATGTGGGGTGTACTGGCCACCCCGGCCAGTACAAACCACCCACTTAGAGACGTTGAATGAAAAACTGAGTGTGTATCTGCTTTCTTTACGTTTAATAAATACGTTATACATGTCATTATTTTTATGAAGGATGTCGGTGGATTGTGACGAAGCAATTTTTGGGGTGATATAGTAGGTTTTTTAGGGGTCCCGGCCGCCCCCCAACTCTATGGTTATTTTAAATAATTTTTGTAAAATTTTTTGGTAAAAAAGTAAGTATAAAGTACTTATTGTAAAAAAGTTATAAAATGTATAAGATAAGAGACACCATTTTTTTTAAATCGGGAAAACTATTAGTTTTTGCATTATATTACGTGTATCGAGTCTTATCTAGTCAAAAATAAAACCAGCCTGTATATTTGTTTTCCTATGTAAAAAACAAACATGAATAACACACATCACTGGATCTGGAAACTGGAACTTTGCAAGGAGGTTCGACAAACACACCCCTCCCTAGCGAGAGACCAGAGCATATAATTACTTAAAAGTAAATCCTTTCCGCATTATTCAATTCCAGATTCAGAAATTAGAAAAAGTAATCGAATCTGAGTAGAAAACTAGCATTCCGAAAAAACTTGGGTAGATTAAGAAAACGGAATCTACCCAAATAACTTCTAAGTATTTTCGGAGAAATTCCGTTTCGCCCATGCGTTTTGCTCTCGATCCACTTCTGTTAAAACGCAACGTATTTATTTGCATTAAACGAAACGCTAGTTAACCCAACCAGCGTACGAGGGCTCGCGAGGGCGGCGTAAAAATGGCGGTGGTAATCTCACCGGCCGCAATGAAGGCATCAATCAAGTGGCGTGGCGCGAGGAAAGCGCCGCCATCGCCACAAGCTGTTATCTGATGTGGCCCTGTTTCACTGTTGCCACCTACCAGGGTTACCATTTCCAGTTTCTAGACTAGCGACAGTTCTAGCGCTACCTACGCGCTAGCGTATTTAGTGGCAACACTGGCTTAAGTTTGAGCCGTGTAGCCTAGTTGGTTGTGCACTTCAGTCTTCTATTCTTTTGAACCTTGGCCCATATTAATGAGTTTTTTTGGAACACCACAGGCTTTTCCTGGAAGGAAAACATCGTGAGGAAACCTGCATACGCCAAAGATTTGAATTTCGAAGAGACTTTAGAATGTAAAGCCCATCAAAAACGGATTGGGTTGACAAGCGTTGGTGGAAAGGGGTTTGGTATAAAAGATACCGTAGGGTCGAAGACTAAGTGTCGACGGATATTCCTGGCTTCATATCAAGATGAGATATTTATACTTTACTTATTATATTTCTGACTGGCCTGTTGGCGCAGTGGTAGTAACACTGCCTACTCGCCAAAGGTCGTGGGTTCGATTCCCACCCGGGACCAACATTTGTGTGATGTTTATCAGTATTTATGTTTATCAGTTGTCGAGTACCCACGTACAAGCTTCGGCTTAGTTGGGACTAAACAGCCGTGTGTAAAATTGTCCAAACAATTATTATTATTATTATTTCTACGACATTGTTTTACTGTGTCTACCACCGATATAACAATGTTACCCAGTCTGACGTATTTCAAATTCCCACTGTTTCTCATTTCCACCTACTTAGGTATGTTTAATTTTACACTGCTACGTATATCTGACGTATTCTATTTTTGTTTAGAAAACCATTGATTTTGCAAAAAGAGGTTGATGTCCATTTCTTTTTTTTTGTTTTTTAAATAACCTTAATATTGCCAGTACGAAAAAACAGTAGTGTCACGTAGGCTTAAAATCTTCGCCGTAGCGATTGAATTTAGCGCTGTTTTGGCGCTAAAGAATCCAATCTAGCGCTCGTTTCACCGCAGACAGTAACGCGGCCCTATTTGCTCGCTTACTTATAAGTAATTTCCGCAGATCGATTTGTTCCGTCGGTTGTTGAAGCCGTTTTAAATTGGCCGATGACGGGCACACGTGACATGAAAATGGTTGGTTTAAACAGATAACTTTAAATAAAAAATAATTGATGTTTAAACATTTTGTTGCAGTGGGCAAGGCTGGTCACATCTGTCGGGGAACCGATAGCCGCTGGGATAGACGAGGTCTCGAGTGGTGACCACGACTGGGCCAGCGTAGTGTGGGACGCCCCCCGGCTAGATGGAGCGACGATCTGCGTAAGGCGGCTGGCAGTGACTGGATGCGGAGAACCGAGGATCGGGTTCAGTGCCGCGCCTTGGGGGAGGCCTGTGTCCAGCAGTGGACTAGTGCAGGCTGGTGATGATGATTAAAGGTTTTGATGAAGAAATTCAATTCCCGGAATCTCTAATTTATCTATATAAAACTAGACAATTCTATTCTTAAATTACATACTAAATTCCAGAACTATTTTAGGTAAGTGGACAATCCGCGGACAACCCCATGGGTTTCCATTTGATTAACCAAATAACATCCACATCGCCGAAGTAACGTACCCTAAACAGTCGACTATCCAAAGGGTTGAGAGCAAAATCCTTACTCATTAAAAACTTTTCAACGGTTAATGAAAATCTTATTGAACCTCCGGAGTGCATCGCGGGAGGGAAGGGGGGGGGTGGGGGGGGGGGGGGGGGGGGGCAACCCCCCGCCGCCGACGGGGCGGCAGAAATGGCCCGGCTAAGTGTATTACAGTCGGATCGCTGCCTTTGATTCGTCACATCAAAGAAGATCCGTTCGTTCTCTGCTAAATCGAATCAACGGTAGCTTTGTTTCAGACTGCTTTAGGTAAATTTGTAGAGGGGTCTAGATCTGAGATTTCTGTCGAGTGGGTCTGGGGGTCTGTGAGACGTCTCGGGTCCTCGTCTGATAGAGGCGTATTTGCGCTGCGACGTGTATAGATAGATTATACGGGAACGGATCGAGCGTCAGTTTTAATTTAATATGACGCATTTGCATTAAAAAAAAACAAATTAAATAAAATTATCTTAATGTTATAAAATTTTCTCATTTTTATATTTGAATAGTACTTAGTTGTGTTAAATTGTCATTTTATAAAATGTATGCTCTGTTTTTTTTACTATTTTATTAATTTGACTATTTTTGACGATTAGGTGCTTAAATAATTTTCGACTTTTTTGGTTTTTTATGTGAAATAAATAAAAACTCTCAAAAACAATATGAAAATTTGAATTTTACTTTAAAATAATACCTAGCTGTCCTGTAACATTTTACATAAAATTTTTAAGGCTACAATTTTCGCAGAAAATGATAGGAAAAACAAAATTAAAAATAATTTATATTGGGCTTGAAAACAATATTTCCAACTTCCACAATATCAATTTACATTTAAAACCAAAGATTAAACACACAGACGCGACAAACTGCACTCGAAAAAAAGAACTATTCGCCACTACCACTCCAAACTAGATTATTTGTGTAAGAGACCGCAGTTTCGCAGCCAATAAAGTAGGTGGGGGTTAATTCTGCGCCGGCGGGTTGGCATCCACTAGTGTTAAAAACTAAACCAATATACTTGTTGAAATTACGGCCGCGCGCTGGCGGTGGGGGGTTACGTAAGCGCGCGTGATTCGCGGCGCTTGGCAAACCGCCCGCGCCGGACGGGTTGAATTCGTACACATTGATAGACGCGACGCATCTGATATTTTTTAAGCTTTGCGGATCTTACATGAAACCAAAGGAGGAAGATCTCCCACATCTAAATCAAAGTTGCGTTCATACAATCAGCACGTAAGTACTGTATTTTTTTACTAAAATACTGATAGCATGCAAGTTATTTTGGTACTCGACGTTTTGTATTATTTCTTTTTTGTATTTTTTTTAAATGGCAATCGTCCGGTTTGGACATTGTACCAGTGTCACGTCAAATGTTTTTAAGATATATATTTCTGCGCTTAAATTTTAAATTCACGGGGGAGGGGACTTGGGGGGGAGGCCGGGTTACGTGGTACTAAAACCCCCTCGGTGGCCACCTTCAGTGCATATTGGTTCTCCTTCGGGACTCACCGGAGCATATAAAATAAAATCTACTCTAATCTTCTTACTGCCTGCGTCATCAAGGAACCGGGTTAAACGGGAATCCTACAGAACCCACGTAACGACAAGTTGGCACGGCTAGCTGCAGGGTTCCGTAGTCGGACCACGTACCGCGCTGGGAGCTGCGCCAATACGAGCCGATTGGGGAAACAATCGCGGTTGAGGGTTAAAGCTGCACTAACGGTGCTTTTTTTATAATAAATTTTACGGCTCTGGAAGCAAAGTCCTTTTATGCGCCTAAGAATTTCTTCTTACACAATAATGTACTTAAGTTTCGAGAAAACCCATTGGTAGGTTCTGCCGTGCAATTTATAAACGCAGTAAGACACTTTACTGCGTTTATAACTTTATTACATATTTGACATCATTGTGATGAGATCTTTCAGAAACAAAGACCCGTTTTTCGCTACGTGTAATAGAAGTGAGAGAAACAAAAACTATAAACACCAAACCACCATACAACACAACGTACAATCAAATTTTCAAACGCGTTTTACTCAAAACTGTCACATTGTCCTTACTGCGTTTATAAATTGCACGGCATGGTTGATGACATGACACGGCCAGGGGTCAAACTGGACCCCTTGACGTGACAGGCCGCGTACGCTACGCGACTTCTTCTGTTTAGTAGGTATGTTTTAGTTTAATTTTATGAAGTACCTACCCAAAACAATAATATTTAACGTTAATATTTTACAACTCTAAAATTAACATTCCCCATTTATTCTTCACTTTGTGTTTGCTTGAGTTCTTTATTAATAAAACCAACTCAAAACAAAGCCGGCGCGTAGTAAATTCAGCTGGCTGCTGGCATTGGAAACTTTACCAGCGCGCTCAGAGCGGGAAGTAAGTCTGCCTTTACAACTGTGGTCCAGTAGTCCACTGGAAGCGGGGCGATGTTTCCAGTGGATTGGCCTGACCCATGATGGAACTAGGGTTTTTATTTCTCACTAGCTGTTAAGTTATAGTACATTACTGCCGCGGCCCGCAACAGAGGCATTGATGGATGAACGTAGCCGAGGCACACATACGTGAGTCCATCACTGCCTGGTTGCGGCCAAGGCTGGTATAGTACTTTTCTCAAACAAATGCGCGGAAATTCAAACTATTTAAGTACACCATTGTAAGTACTTCATATACATTCCAAAATCAATGACGAACAACAGTAATTTCCACGCGCCAAAATGTTCATTTGTTTTTTGTCTTGCAATTTGCAAGGCAGTTCGGAATTTAAATAAAACTTTTGTTATGTTCCTCCGTGGTTGCCATGGTCACAGGTATAGATATTGCTAATTGCCGGCGTGCTCTCATTTATTTGACCCCCTATTTGACCAGTACAGCATTGGCGATTTAACTCGAAGAAGGTTGTCAAAATAATGTTCACATTTCCAAGAATGTTTGAGAAATTTTTATCACAATTTTAAGACTACAGTCTTGGGTCGAGGCAGACCAAGCGGAAATTGGCCCGCGCACGTTTTGACGTCATTGTCAAATAAACCATATTACTATAATAGCCTAAAGAACAAAATCGTATGAATGACCTCGAGCGCGAGGCGACGCCGACGTGCAGAAGTCATTTTACGATTTTGTTCTTTAGGTTATTAGTGATATGGTTCATTTGACAATAACGTCAAAAAGTGAGCTGGCAAATTTCCGCTTGGTTTGCGCAGTCCCTTTGAAGTGTTATCTGACATTTTACGACAAACAAATATAATAAAAATTTAATCAATAGTCGACTATTGATTGAATTGACTAATGAATTATTAATTAATTCAATTGAACACAATTGAACGGTTTGACTAATGAATCAAAACTTACCAAATGGTTGTTTAATATGTTTTTGTAAGGCAGAATTATGTTTAAAAAATATATTTATCAGATTTTAAGTCTTTTACATTCGTACCTATAGCTTCGCTTTAAGTGGATGTTGGCACAGAAATGAGAAGCCGCTAAGAGGGCTGATGAAAAATTCAGATCCGCGAGACGTCGTTAAGCTCCTATGTTCTACAATCCATGCTTTCTGAATATCCCCTTTTATTTTAAATATTAGCTGATGAACCCTGCTTTTATCTCACCCTCCTATGACCACAGAAGAATAATAATTTAATAATAAATAATAATTTATTTCTACACACCAAAGGTAGAAAACGATACATAAGTTGAACTTAGCTTATCGTTACATCTAGATGATTAAAATGAATTTTTTTACGGTTAAGAAGTAAGGTAAAAATGTGAAGTAATAGTTGGTAACACCGGTGTTTGTGAATCCTGTGAAATAAACACCGACTTCTCGACTGTACAATCAGTTTGGATCAAGAAGTTTCAAATCTCTTTGATTGCCTATTTAGTATCGGAACCTATGATGCCATTTACCGGGGGGGGGTGCGGACAAAGGAAGCGGAGTAGCGGGAGGAAGTTGCTAATACAAATTTATATGGAGTTTCAAAATGAGAATGTGTGAGTGAGTCATAATTTTGTGATTAGTTTGACACGATTTTGACACCCTTAGGATGCTTTTATTACTCATCCATATGGGAGTGGAAAAATTTTTTGATTCATGGTTTGGATTATCATGTCCAGAACGAAAACGGAATAGATAATGTGATGTTATAGAATCAAGTGAGTCGGCGAAGGAGATCTTCAGTGTCATTATATCTCAACTTTATGAGCCAGTTAGAGACTCCCACCATAAAATAGTACTATGACGTTGTTTGGCATAAGTTTTTAATGAAACCCATTTGCTGACATACTAGGAATCCAGTTTAGTTAATTCCAGTTAACAATCAAGAACAGAACTCAGGAATTGTGATCGAACTATTTGTATTCTATCCATTTTACACTGTGGAATATAGGCGGCAGAATTCAATGAATAATTGGTACAGTTACAGCGCGGCTGGTCAACCGTTTCTAGCTTGGGGCTGCTTTGTAATTGTCGAGGGGCCGCATTTATTTACTATTCTGGTGTGATACCTAAATTGACCAGACCAGTACTTAAAATTTCATTGATCTAAAATTTGGTTTGTCTATGTCCTGAACAAAAACCAAAAATACATACATACATACATACATATCTTCACGCTATGTCCCTGGCGGGGTAGGCTGAAAGAACGGAGCGCCAAGTATCGCGATCAAAAAAACCAAAAATAACTGAAATTAATAAATAATTAACAACTATACAAATTCATTTCCTCCACAAGGTCCATTTTCTTTTAGATTGCCTCATATTATGTGTGTGTGTGTGTATTACTGTGAGTGTGAGTGTGTAAGTGAAGAAAAACGTGCTTGGAGTGATCCGGTGAAGATTAAATAATTTAATATCTCGTTTTAATGTTTCTCTCGTATTTAGTAATGAATATGTCAGCTATTCTGAAAATAGACTATCTCGTGTAACAACCGCGAACTTGTGGCTCGTGACGTGATGTGTCTCTTATTTTGTTGCTGGCTTAGACAACGTCGTGTCTAAAATAATAGCTCTGCTGACTCTTGAAATTATACAAATAAATAGACGAACCGGGGTAAATTTAAATGTATGTTTATTTTTGATAACAGTTTTAGGACTGTAGTTTTATAAATGTTATCATTTACAAGGGCCTCCAGGTGGACCTACGACTACGATCTGGTGAAGGTCGCGGGTGAGGTTAGCGCAGCACCGGTCGTCGTGGAGATCCCTGGGGGAGGCCTTTGTCCAGCAGTGGACGCGTGCAGGCTGATATGACTAGTAGTTCCGTGAGAACAGTAGACCTCGCCAGCCCTTATAAACCAAACCTAAAAGAAACCAACAAAAGTCAACTTTGGAAACAGAAAAAGTACCTACTAAAGTGACAAAAATTAGCACTTTAAAGCTTAATATTTCGCAAACGGATCCCTGAATCGAAAAATGTTTATCACACACCAGCGATATTTTTGAAAGACCCATCCAACGATACCCCACACCATGGATATCACGCGGAAAAAAATAATTTTCCATTTTACGTATGCAGTTCTATGAACATAATTTATTTTTTCAACTTTCATAAGTCGATCCACTATTACTCAAAAACTAATAGAACCTACTTAGCCGTAATAGTTTTCCTTGTAACTACGTTATATATGCTACTGCCATGAATTTTTTCACATTTCCAGAAGCAACCGTTTAGCTGGCAGGGGGGGGGGGGACACGTGACTCTAACAAAAATTACCGCTTTAAAGCTTAATATTTCGCCAACGGATCCCTAAATCGAAAAAATGGTATTCACACACCAGCAATATTTTTGAAAGGCCTATCCAACGATATCCCACACTATGGGATTCACAAGAAAAAAAAAGTTCACTCCCACTTTGCGAGTATGGTAGGTACTCTAAAAAAAATGTTTTTCAAAATTTTATTCTACTCATTTTGTAGGTTTAATTAATTTATACATATGCCAAATTTTCGTCAAAATCGGTTGAAAAATGCGACCTGTAGAGAATTACAGACAGACAGACAGACAGACAGCCGGACAAGAGCATTTTTGGCCAGTCTCGAAACGTAGACGCTTCGCTCGCTTCGCTCGCTCGGTCAATGATGAGTTGTACGTCGAACCATAGTGTCACTAGTACCATTGATCTAGTGATACAAAGTTGTGTCACTTGTACCATTAATGGTACTACTCAATGGTACAACTGACACTACGCGGATTGTTTTTGGCTGTTTAAAATTAAATGAGTAAATAAATGAAACAATCGAACGAGGAAGTAACTTGTAGGTATCAAGGTCTGAAATAATTGAATTTTAAAAAGTTGTTGGCATTCACGGTACATTGACTCCATACGGCTCGTGGTTATATCATATCTAAACGCAAAATGATCTGAACAAAACATAATGATTTTTAAATAGTTTTTGCTTAAAATATACCCTCATTAAAGATATCCGATATACACACAGTACGCATTATATTTTCTGATCAGATAAGCCGTTTGCAAACATTTTGATGCCATTTTGCGGCTTTTTTCCTTTATGACGATGCTGTTTCCAAACAGCTCATCTGATCTGTTGAATATCTATAGCAATCTTAAAGTCCTCCATCTACTCTCTCGATGACCGTCATCAGATCCCGTCCCGATCAATCCTTCACGGAGAACCACGACTTCAAAGTGACCTCGATTGTATGAAAATCTTGCCCTGTTTCTAATTATCTGTCCACCTATGTATGTTCGCAAACAGTATTAAAACTTGCTTTCCGAACGAATGCTGTTATAGAGAAGCAAAAAAACCTTATTTATCGCACCGCGGTATTATTCCGCACAATTAACTTTTACAAGCACTACGCGTTTTTTTTCTGTTTTATCGCGCTACGCGGGCCGTAGCGCGCGCTACGCTCGTACCGTCTTTGTAGCGCTCTAAGGCTGGTTACACACGCCATTGCGTTTTTTAGACACCGTTTTATGACGTGACGTTGACACGAGCTAGTTTTATGATGATAAATTGTCGTAAAACGTTACTATATTAAAGTGACGTCACATTACCCCCGCTTCGTGTCTTTTATGGACGTAAAAACTACTGTTTCGTACAGGAAATTTTTTTTTAGCAAATCTTCTAACGGATACCCGCTATAATACGGCGTAGCATTGCGGGTTTTCTTATTTGACTGGCCTGTTGGCGTATACCATGAATCAAAAAATTTTGCCACTCCCATATGGATGAGTAATAAAAGCATTCTATGGGTGTCAAAATCGTGTCAAATTGATTACAATATAATTTCATAATTTATTTATTTAAGTCGCTCAGCGAGCTATGGAGAGGGCTATGCTCGGAGTTTCTTTGAAGGACATGATCCGTAATGAGGAGATCCGACGGAGAACCAAGGTTACCGACATAGCCGAAAGGATTAGCAAACTGAAGTGGCAATGGGCAGGTCACATCTGTCGCAGAACCGACGGCCGTTGGGGCAGACGGGTTCTGGAGTGGAGACCGCGGACCGGTACGCGCAGCGTGGGACGCCCCTACGCCAGGTGGACCGACGACCTGAAGAAGGTGGCCGGAAGCGGCTGGATGCGGAGAGCGGAGGACCGGGTGTGGTGGCGTTCGTTAGGGAAGGCCTATGTCCAGCAGTGGACGCTAAAAGGCTGAGATGATGATGAATTTATTTATTTGCATATCACATGGTATAAACTAAACATGTACTGAAAACATGTGACACTCCGTAGGGGCACCGCAAAAAGTGGAAAGGTCAGCACTGCATCTAGTACATTAAATCAATAGTGTGACTCACTCACACATTCTCATTTTCAAACTCCATATAAATTTGTATTAGCAACCTCCTCCCTCTACTCCGCTTCGTTTGTCCGCACCCCCCCTATAAATGGCACCGACGTTTTCCTCGTTTCCCATACTACACATGCGAGATGCTTTCTCCATAGTGAGCGCGCGCGTCACCAAAGAGATTCGAATCTTCTTGGTTCTTTGTGTCTCTCTTTAATAAATCGGAAAATTAATAGATTAATGAAAATGAGAAACCCTAATCTAATTAGTAAGTACATGTTAATTGTTAATTGCCTAAATGCAATCCTATGTTCCCTCGCGATCACCGGTGATAGACACATCTGTGCGAGGTCAGTGGCCCTTACAGGCGAGGTCAATGTCCGGTTTAGCAACCTTTATTTCCAGTATTTCCAATAAGTTCTTTAGTGTCATAGTACGTGCCAGGTTTATCTGCATTTAATACCATTGAACCTGCTATGTCCCCATTTGTGGCCAAAGTCTTTTCGATACTTACAGCTCGTCGCAAATTATTCTTGGTACAGACAGAGTCAATCACGGAGTGTCAATGTACTTTTATGCAGACATAATCGGCACAACTATAGTAGATTTTTGGTTCATTTTAGTCGCCAGAAACTATTGTTGAGCCGGCTGAAGTAACATTAACACCAGGCATCATTGTCATTCAAATAATCGGTATTTTTATAATTAGCTTTCATACAAAGTTGTTTTTGATCCACCTTCCTTCATATTCAAGACATCCTCTGGTAGTTTGTTTGTACAAAAATATACGTATAGTCCACATGGAATTTCTTGGCGGCTGAATGAATATAGTCACAAATCGTTTGCACATCGCTGACAGTGTTTATAGTCTATGCGTGCGTAAGCGAGATGGTGTGCTGCATAGAGATGTCCAAAAACTTGAAAGTTTGATTTGGTTGATCGAATCAATGTACCGTCTCTTGAAATTGAATGAGCGTCTCTAGTGAACCCTGCACAGCTCCTCATTTGACAACTTATTTTAGTCATAGCGCAGAAATCAGCCAACTTCACACAGCCGCCATTAAACTCCGCGGGGACTATATCATAATCTCTTCTTTCTATTGTCTAAAGTGGTCCCCAAACGATCATGCTTGCATGACATGCACGTTTACGTGAATTATCATGCTGCATGATGAACCATCATGCTTGCTTTCAATCAGTACAGTGAAGCACCGACCAGCACGTAGTTTGCATGTCATGCACGTCAATCACTACAGTTAGACGGTCATGCATGAGCAACAGCATGTCATGCCGCATGATCGTTTAGGGATTTTCGAAGCTTAAGTACGGTTTATTATAACACCACAGGTTTTTCGCTGAAGGAAAACATCGCGAGGAAACCTGCATACGCCAAAAGATTGGTATTTACTATTCTAAGGCGTATGTGAAGTCCACCAAAAAACTGATTGGGGCAACGTTTGGCGGACAGGTGTTTGGCACAACAGATCCCATAGGGTCGAAGTGTGGCCAGGTATTCCTGGCCCCCAAGGAAGATAAGATACCCATTTCCTACGTCGGTTGTCCACGAAGGTGTCTATTACGTGCACACTCGCTGTTCAGCCAGATCGCTCGATATTTTCGCGATCGCAAGGAGCGCAATAGTAAATTTCTCACGGGCCATTACACCGGCGGAGCGTTCGGAAATTCGCTTCTTTTTTAAATTTAGTTAATATTTCACGTGGCGCCATCTGTGCGCCATTCCTTTGCTGCGCGCCTTTATTTTTATGCGTTTAAAGGCGATTTATATTTTTATATATCGTTGCTTTTATTGTCATGTGATATTTCGTTTAGTTTTATCTTACACCTCCCAACCAACATATCCTTACATATCCCTGCCAACATACAAAATATGTATGTATGTATGTAAACACTTTATTGTACTAAAAACATTACAATAACAGATAGTAAAACCAGTGAAACTAAGTACAAAGGCGGACTTATCCCACTAAGGGATCTCTTCCAGTCAACCTTAGAGTTACTGAGAGGATTAGCTTTTGCGTTAAGTACCACAATTTCGTAGTAAAGTAGGAGAAAGAACTACTTGTCTAAATAAATAAAAAATTAATTGTCTAAATATTTATTTATCAAATTCAAAATTTAGTAAGCGGCTCAAGGCAACATTTGCTGGATAGTGAGGATAAACATAAATTTTATTCACTTAATAGATGCATACATTATATTATTATCGAAGCCCTGACTCCCAAACTAGTCAAGCTGTATTTCAGGAGTCAGTGTCTTCCCCATTTATTTATAGCTACAACAGATAATTTACAAATTTTACAGATTACAATATTATAACAGGAATATGAGTCTAATAAAGCTTTTTAGAAGTGTGTGTTTGTGTGTGTGTGTGTATGAGTGTGTGTGTGTTGTGTGTATATATAATATATATATATATCAGTGTGCATATTATGGGAATTGTTAGTCTTAGGTGACGGGAATTAGGAATCGTTCCACGTCCTTTGAGTCCAGCGCCATTAAAAATATCAATTAAGTGTAGGTTGTCTCTTTAAATTTGATATTATCTTTAGTATTGTATAATAATATGATGATAAAATGGACCTTACGCACTTATGAAATAGGATTGTATAATTTAAATTCTAAGTGAATATTGGTAACGCGAACTCGTCTTCTACAGATAAACCTATCTAGGTTTCCGCTAGAGGACTGTATGTACAATTCATGTATTACCTGATATGTAATGATAAAAAAAAACTCATTTTTTGTGCCTATCTAGTAGGTACGCTAAAAGTTGTTTGATTTCAAACATTTATTGTATCAAAGGACAAGGTAGGGGAGTACATTGTTGTCTGTGGAAAAAGCCACGTTATGGAACATCATTGGCTACAAAATTGAGTCTAAATACCATTTAAAATTGAAGAAACACAAAAAAATTCTTAACTATCCTATCAAAATTGCCCTACTAAATTATGTGGTTTTGGAAATACTTGGGTCACTACAAAAATTTATAAAAAAGTAACCATAAGTGCTAGGAAGTTGGTTCTTGGATCTGTGGTTAGGTATATTTATGTAGTTTTCAAATTTAAATTTAATTTAAATTTAATTTAAACGGGGACGGATTAAGGGAGACATAGAGCTGGAGGACATTGAAAATGAAAAAATGAAAAAATGTTTATTTCGTTAAACTTAATAGCTATAAACAATAGTTGTTGAGACCTCCTAGTTAGTATAAAAAATACTTGTGGCAGGAGGTCTCGCTCTTCCTTACAAATATCAAATAGCTTAACTAGATATTACATCAGTTACATTTAAAGGTAAAGTATATTTTAGTAATTTTAAAGTTAGTAAATAAGTTTAGTTAGTTAGTTAATTACATTTTTATTTAGATAATTTTGTTATTGATATAGTGGGACTATACTATAATCTTGTACAAACAATGTGAAATTGTGGTTGGCTGCGTGTGAGCAAGTGTGCGTGTGTTTAGGATATAAATGGTGTACATATATAATTATATCAATTGTTGTAAATATATAAAAGATTAAATAATGAATTGCATGAGTGCTTCAGTCTCGTTATAGTTTAGTGTCTTGAGTCATGTAGTCACTGAGGTTTTGCATTCGTAAATTATTTTAGGATATATATCTAGCTTTTTATTTATGTAGTTGTATAGGTGAGATGATAGTTTGTCGTATTGGTGACTGGTAACATTACACCGGTGGAAGCAAGTGGACCTACTACCATCTTACAAAATGATGTCTTCCTTAATCCATATACTATATACTTAAAAGAGGGTCTATAATCTATAGGAGGGTATATAATCTATATACTTAAAAGAGGGTCCCAACAACTGTAATCTCATATATAAAAGGCGAAACTGACTGACTGATCAACGCACAGCCCAAACCGCTGAACCTAGAGACTTGAAATTTGGCACAGAGGTACCTCATATAGCACTGACGTCCACTAAGAAAGGATTTTTCGAAAATCAACCCCTAAGTGGGTGAAATAGGGGTGCAAAGATTGTATGAAAGTTCCTCATTTTTAAAGTTGGAAACCTGAAAATTTGTATTTAGGCTATTCGTTAAAAACCAATGAACACGTGTTTCAGCGATTTTGAAAATTCCACCCCTAAGTATGTAAAATAAGGGATGAAACGCGCACAGCCTAAACCGCTGAAGCTAGAATCGTGAAAATTTATATTTAGGCTTTTAGTTTAAAAACAATAAGGACGTGTTTCGCGAATTTTGAAAATTCCACCCCTAAGTATGTAAAATAGGGGATGAAACGCACACCCCAAACCGCTGAGCCTAGAGACTTGAAATTTGGCACAAAGGTTCCTCTTATAGCACTGACGTCCACCAAGAAAGGATTTTTCAAAAATCATCCCCTAAGTGGGTGAAATAGGGGTGCAAAGATTGTATGAAAGTCCTTCATTTTTAAAGTTGGAAACCTGAAAATTTGTATTTAGGCTATTCGTTAAAAACCAATGGACACGTGTTTAAGCGATTTTGAAAATTCCACCCCTAAGTATGTAAAATAAGGGATGAAACGCGCACAGCCTAAACCGCTGAAGCCAGAATCGTGAAAATTTATATTTAGGCTTTTAGTTTAAAAACAATAATGACGTATTTCGCGAATTTTGAAAATTCCACCCCTAAGTATGTAAAATAGGGGATGAAACGCACACCCCAAACCGCTGAGCCTAGAGACTTGAAATTTGGCACAAAGGTTCCTCTTATAGCACTGACGTCCACCAAGAAAGAATTTTTCAAAAATCATCCCCTAAGTGGGTGAAATAGGGGTGCAAAGATTGTATGAAAGTCCCTCATTTTTAAAGTTGTAAACCTGAAAATTTGAATTTAGGCTATTCGTTAAAAACAAATGAACACGTGTTTCAGCGATTTTGAAAATTCCACCCCTAAGTATGTAAAATAAGGGATGAAACGCGCACAGCCCAAACCGCTGAAGCTAGAATCGTGAAATTTTATATTTAGGCTTTTAGTTTAAAAACAATAATGACGTGTTTCGCGAATTTTGAAAATTCCACCCCTAAGTATGAAAAATAGGGGATGAAACGCACAACCAAACCGCTGAGCCTAGGGACTTGAAATTTGGAACAGAGGTTCCTCTTTATAGCACTGACGTCCACTAAGAAAGATTTTTCAAATCATCCCCTAAGTGGGTGAAATAGGGGTGCAAAGATTCTCATATATAATTTATAACTCAAGAACGGATCGACGGATTTTGATGAAACTAGGTACATTTATAGCTTATATCCTGGAATAACATGTAGGCTACTTTTTACTGCGGTAAATTGTTCCCGCGGGAAACTCGATAACGGCTGAACAGATTCGGATGAAACTTGGTACAGTGACAGCTTATATCTTGGGATGACATATGGGCAACTTTTTACCGTGGTAAACTTTTCCCGCGGGAAAAATATTTAATTTTGATGAAACTTGGCTAACATAACCTAACCTAACCAAAACCAACCTAACCTAATAGTGATAGTTTATATCCTGGGTATATATAGGTAACTTTTTACCGCGGTAAACTATTCCCGCGGGAAAAATATTTAATTTTGATGAAACTTGGCTAACCTAACCTTACCAAACCTAACCTAACCATCAGTGATAGTTTTCCCGAGGGAAAAATATTTAATTTTGATGAAACTTGGCACAGTGATAGCTTATATCCTGGGATAACATATAGGCTTTCGCGGTAAACTTGCTAACCTAACCTAACAGTGATAGTTTATATCCTGGGATAACATTTATGCAACTTTTTACCGCGGTAAACTTTTCCCGCGGGAAAAATATTTAATTTTGATGAAACTTGGTACAGTGATAGCTTATTAGTGTGGCTGACGGAACGGAAACCTCCGTGGGCGACCGGATTTAATATTTAGGCTTTCAGTTAAAAAACAATAATGACGTGTTTCGGCAATTTTGAAAATTCTACCCCTAAGTGTGTAAAATAAAGCGTAACACACACTGGGCGGCGGCGCTGCGAAAGCGTTGCGGCGGCGAAGGTTTGTATGAAGAACGCGCCGCGCCGCCGCCGCTTTGATGTAAAGGGCTTCATACTATTTCGAACATTACAGAAAAAAACCGCAACGCTTTCGCAGCGCCGCCGCGCAGTGTGTGCTTTAGTGATGAAACGCGCACAGCCCAAACCGCTGAGCCTAGGAACGTGAAATTTTATATTTAATCTTTTAGTTTAAAAACAATAATGATGTGTTTCGCGAATTTTGAAAATTCCACCCCTAAGTATGTAAAATAGGGGAAGAAACGCGCACAGCCTAAACCGCTGAGGCTAGAGACTTGAAATTTTGCAGAAAGGTTCCTCTGTGATGTCTACTACGAAATGTATTTTTACCGCGGGAAAACTTGCGGGAAAACCTTTTTTACGCGGGCGAAGCCGCGGGCAAAAGCTAGTTCTAAAATAATTTTAGTTGAAGAAATAAAACTTTTTGTATTTTGTATTTTTTTGTATTAATCCCGACTTTTGGCCAGTGGGAGTAGTGTTCCGGCGATACAGGGGAAAAATGACATACCAACCAAATAGTCATCTAGTGCAATCTTGTTTTTTTAAGTTAGTCGTAAGTTGTATTATTTATATTTTATATTGTTAAAGATATGTATGTTAGTCTGTAAGGTATATGTAATATAGATTTTTATATTGTTACGTTATTATGTATGTTAGTCTGTAATATGGCCCGTCTGTTGGCTGAAATAAAGTTATTATTATTATTATTAATTAAGAATATTGTAGTTAGTCATGAAAATAAACGGCAGCTTTAATTAATTATCGAACAGTTGGTTTAAAATTAATTATTAGGAGCGTCAGTGGCCTCGGGGATAAGACGCGACCTATGATATCGAAAGGTCCGAGGTTCGATCCCCGGTTGGGCCATGTACCAATGGGTTTTTCTCGAAACTTAAGTACATGTACTGACTGCTCTCACACGGTGAAGGAAAACACCGTGAGGAAACCTGCATACGCCGAAGAAGAAATTCTTAGGCGCATGTGAAGTCCACCAACCCGCACTGGGCTAGCGTGGTGGACTATAGCCCGCACGCCCTCGTTGAGAGGGTAGGCCTGAGCCCCAGCAGTGGGGAGATTAATAGGCTGTTGATGATGATGGTTTAAAATTATTAAAATAGCAACTTCTTTGAAACTTTTGATAATTTACATCGAAGTGGCATGAGCCTTTATTGTCTCAAAGTTTAAAATTAAAAGAAAAAGTCTTACTGTGTCCCCTACTATCGCAACTCGAACTGTTGCGAGTAGAATACGTATCAAGAGCATTTTATCAAGTCAAGCTTTCCGAGCCAATAATTTGTAAGTTTCTGGCTAATTATTTGTTTGAACATCGTTTTATCTGGACAGGGTACAACATTCCCAGGGCCATTCATGGCCAGAAATCCATAGGATTCAAAAATACCTGTTCTAAATGGTTCTTTTAGTTTTACTTGGTCATTGTGCCTATACAAACCAGAGCAATACTTTTTATACAACCTGTATTTAAACTAATAAATTATAACTAAATGAGTAATCTTCATCATCATATCAGCCTGTAGACGTCCACTGCTGGACAAAGGCCTCCCCCAGGGATCTCCACGACGACCGGTCCCGCGCTGACCTCATCCAGCTGGGTCCTTCACAGATCGTCGGTCCACCTTGTGGGAGGCCTGCCTACGCTGCTAAATCAGTTATCTTTATTATTTTTATTTTGGAAATTAACATAACTAAAAATCTGTTTCCAGGCTACGAAATTTACAACACAAAATAGTTTATTTTGAATATCCAATAAGAGCATCAGTGGCGTCGGGGATAAGACGCGGCCTATCATATCGAAAGATCCGGAGTTCGATCCCCGGCTGGGCCATGTACCAATGGGTTTTTTCTCGAAACTTAAGTGCATTTACTGACTGCTCTCAAACGGTGAAGGAAAACATCGTGAGGAAACCTGCATACGCCGAAGAAGAAACTCTTAGGCGCTTGTGAAGTCCGCCAACCCGCACTGGGCTAGCGTGGTGGACTATAGCCCGAACGCCCTCGTTGAGAGGGCTAGCCTGAGCCCCAGCAGTGGGGACATGTTAATAGGCTGTTGATGATGATGAACAAAAATCCAAGTATAGTTAGGTAGGTACTTAATAGATAAACTCTTTGTGTAACAGAAATAGAGATATCAAACGTCGTGATCGTTACCCAAGTATTAGACAAACGCTTTGTATAACGGAAATAGAAATAGTAAACCGTCGAGATCGAGAGATAATAGTAACGCTTCCTTAACATTTTCTCCGCTATCCATTGACGACTTCCAACAGCCACTGTCTTTGTGGACGGAGACTCGATTCTATTTAGTTGTTCGGATAATATTGCTTTGTTAACAGCCGACGTCGCGACGGGACCTTCAGATCCGGTTTAATTTGAAACTCTTAAGTAATTGGAACGCGATGAAGACGCAGCTACTGAGAGGTCCTGTCTGACTCCCGGTGTTGCCATCACACAATTATGTTTCTTTTACGCGACACTTAAAAAAAAATTCAGGACCCTTTTCTTCAACGGAACTCAATTTTTTTAAAATCTTTTTTAATTATTATAGAGGGTTTTTATTTAAAGTGAGTCGTTCACCCTCGTACGTTAACTACTCAGCTTAAGTTAATTTAATCCCAATTAAAAAAATATCTGGGATTTTCGAAAATTTCAATAATATTGAGTAATTATGAAACATTAAAACATTAGGTTCATTTAATAAATGTTCTAATATCCTGAATGGATAAAGGACGGGTTTTTAACAGTTTTTTTATAAAGTACCTACATTCGTCACATTAAAGTCTATTTTTGCTTGTAACAGTGCTTGGAACAGTGTGGCCAACATTTAAATAATTCAAACTTAACCGACAAGAAATGTTATAATCAGGAAGGTTCGAATAAGGGGCACGGGCGCCTACGAAAGAGATCCTATATAGCTTCATGGTTATTTTAATAATAATGAGATTTAATTGTTACTATTGTAATAGTTTCAAAAGGTAATTAATATGTACATTTTAGACTTTCGCGCTTTGTATTCATAATTATATAATTATTTACGGGTCTTACACACGAATAAGTTTTATTTACCTTGCCCGACGTTTCGACCAGGTTACACTGGCCGTGGTCACGAGCTGACTAACCTGGTCGAAACGTCGGGCAAGGTAAATAAAACTTATTCGTGTGTAAGACCCGTAAATAATTATATAATTATGGTAATTAATATGTTCTCGCGACATAATAAAAATTAAATAAAGGAAAGAATATGAAAACTGAATAACTTCTTCAGTTTTCAAATTTTCAAATTTCAAATTTTTTTACACACCCTTTGAAACTATTACAATCGTAACAAATAAATCGCATTATTATTATAATAATCATGCATTATAACAATTCTTTTCGGTTAAGTATTTATTTAAATGTTGGTCATACTATAAGTATCATCATCATCAACAGCCTATTAATGTCCCCACTGCTGGGGCTCAGGCCTACCCTCTCAACGAGGGCGATCGGGCTACAGTCCACCACGCTAGCCCAGTGCGGGTTGGTGGACTTCACATGCGCCTAAGAATTTCTTCTTCGGCGTATGCAGGTTTCCTCACGATGTTTTCCTTCACCGTTTGAGAGCAGTCAGTAAATGTACTTAAGTTTTCGAGAAAAAACCCATTGGTACATGGCCCAGCTGGGGATCGAACTCCGGACCTTTCGATATGATAGGCCGCGTCTTATCCCCCACGCCACTGACGCTTAACTATAAGTATATTCGTTGCCAAATTAACGTTGTTTATTTAAATGACACATTTATCATCTTTATCCAGTTCAAAAAGTAAGCGATCTGAAAATCGCTGCTCCAACTTGGGCACCCCCGTCCCCTATTTCCGAAGCTCTCGAGCCGATGACTACAAAGTTTTATACTAATTAAGTGTCGGGGACGGGAGGCCCCGCGTGCCCGGGGCGATGTGCCACGGAATTATTTGTATTTATTGCGAATATTCCTGAGATAATGTTGTATTAACTTGGCAATGTTTAACGTAGAATTTCAATAATAAGAAAATACTTAGATGTAAGTCAGTAAAAAGTAGAGTATTTTTTAAATGAATTTGCATGAATTACCAGGGATTAGGTACTACTGGAGTGCGACACACGCTTGTGCGAAGTATCGTTAGTGCGAAATACGAGTGTGCGATGTGCGATAGTGCGACGTGTCATATAGTACATTTTAGACTTTCGCGCTTTGTATTCATAATTATATAATTATTTACGGGTCTTACACACGAATAAGTTTTATTTACCTTGCCCGACGTTTCGACCAGGTTACACTGGCCGTGGTCACGAGCTGACTGGAGAGGCGAGCTGTCATTGTTGATCGCTGTGAGTAGTTTCTGAAACTACCCTCTGCTGATCTTGTATTATCGGGTTATTATTTTGTTATTGTCGGGCAAGGTAAATAAAACTTATTCGTGTGTAAGACCCGTAAATAATTATATAATGACGTGTCATATGTTCGAAGTATCGCAAGAGTTGAGAGGAAACCTGCATACATACTCCACTCAACCCGGGGCTAGCGTGTTGAATTATAGCTCTTACGCCCTCGTTGAGAAGGTAGGCCGTGGCCCCAACAGTGGGGACATAGGCCTGGTCATTCTATTCCATTAGTCACTTGGTCAAGGTTTATTTTAAAATTTCAGGCATAGTATCAAAATGCTCCAATTCTAAAACAACCTGTCAACGCAAGAAACGGAAATAAACTTAAAAGACATTGTGACGTCAAGATGGAAAATTAATTCGCAACGGCGGAACTCACAACAAATCCGCCATTCTCATGGCCTGTTAAAATGTTGTCGCGAAATGAGTTCGCTACTTAGTCACCAATTAAGTTCGTCGCGTCAGATAGCGAAATTCGCGACTCGATCGCAATTATTTTCCACTCTGGCGAAAACTCGAACGGCAATTGTGGGATATGCGCGAGCCAGTAGTAACGCTTTACACCTGACGGGAAAGGAACGTCACGACTTTCAGGGCTTCTTTCACCGCTTCCTGATATTGTTACAGATAGTAATCTTAGTGATAAACTAATCTATCACATAAATCTGTGTGATAGACTATATAAAATATATAAGATATAGGCAATCAGATACCTGTGAAACCAAAAACACAGGCTATCTGTCAGATAACCTGCAGATAGGATATCTGGGACTTTATCAGCAAGCGGTGTAAGAGGCCCTGAACCTTGTAAAACCATGTTAGATACCATATTATATTCGCGGAGAAAAATAATTCCCGTAAAATAACCAGTTACACAAAAACTTTGTGAACCCAAAGGCAGAACCTTTCATTGCACACTAGCTAGACAAACTATACAACAACAAACCAGTTCACGGTGAACTGCAAATTCATAAAAATATTAGGAAATGTGACGTTATTTCAGCGACAGCTCTCTGACATCTTATTGAGGTAAAAAGTTGTGTCTGAAACCCTAAGTTATATGGAAACCCCGTAAAATTTTGTTTAGTAGTTTCCAAATTTCCGCACACACACACACACGTATATGTACATACATGCATAGGTACGTCAAGATGCCGCACCGTGTAAATCCCCGACCATAGACAAGCAGGAGGTGTGACGTCATTAGCAATCTGCAGCGTTGTGCTCCTGGCAAATTGGCGCAATTACAGCGCCCGCCTGTTGTTCCCATCGCCTTTGCCTCTTTAAAATAACAACCAAGTAATTTGAAGTTCGATGGTGAAAATTAAATGACAGTCTATTAAAAAGTACTCCAGTCGAGTGGCGGGGCGACGACGTACCATGTGTTTAGGGAGTTTTCGTTATTTATCTGCAAGGAGATTCGAACCTCTTTTGTCGCGCGCGCGCTCCCTGTGGAGATCGCATCTTGCAAATGTAGTATGGGAAACGATGAAAAATTCTGTGTCAAAATCAGGGGGGGGTGCGGACAAATGAAGCGGATTAGCGGGAGGAAGTTTCTCATACAAATTTATATGGAGTTGAAAATGAGAAGGTGTGAGTGAGTATCAATTTCGATATACATTTGGCACGATTTTGGCACCCCCTAAAATGATTTTGTTACTCATCCATATGGGAGTAGCTTTTTTTTAAAATTTATGTTTATCTGTGACAGGAAAATGCAGTAATTGTTAGAATAGTCTTTTAGGTTATTTTAGCAACTTTTAGGTTATGTACCAATACCAAAGGAAGTTCATGAAGCGGTAGTTATTTGAAAGTGGACAAATTAGTCGCGAAAGTCGTTTTGTAATTTAACGATTGCATGTAACTGAGTGTATGTAACAATAACTTTTGCATTTTTGTTTTACATTTTTACATTTTTGTTTAATAATATATTTCGTTCTCAAGAGCCCATTAGCGTGTGGTCACTAATCAATGGCTAAGAGATAGTTAAGTTTTGTTTGCATTCGTAAATATTAGCTGTAAGTGTTCCAAATAAAATAAAATAATAATAAAAAAACTCCAAGAATGGAATGGAGTTAAATAGAAAATGCCTAGAGAAATATACGAGTAAGTTACCTATAGGACCCAAAAACTGGGTAACGCAAAGTATTCCGTGTCTACAGGTTTACTATCTTACTTAGTTAATTGAAACAATTAACCAGTTCACGTAATACTGAGCGACGAGTTTTTACATCTACCCCACTTTTTGTAAATTTTAGTCCGAAGCCGTAAAAACTTCGCACAGAGTTTTCATGGCTTTTAGCGGAGGGACAAAGATGGATAGAACTTTATATCGAGTCCGAAAGAGACGGTGTTAAGACGGTGAGTGATAAAAAGTTAACTAGAGAATTAAGTCTGTCATACTATGTAACGTTGCAACTAGGTAATAGTACATTGTGCAATAAGGGCAGTAAGTAGGATATTACTAACGAGAGTCTGTTAGAAGCCCGACGCCCTTACTGCCCGTGATGCACACAATGTTTTTCATCACATTTCCAAGGAAATAAATACCTACGACACAAGGGAACCAATTTATTTTCTTTGACTGTGCTGATATTATTTAAGTTCATTCAATTAATTTAGTTAAATTGAGTTAAATTTAGTTAAATTTAATTACCTTAATATAACTCAAGTTAACTCAGTTTAACTCAAGTCTAGTCAAATCGAGTACAGTCGAGCACAGTCGAGCACATTCGAGCACAGTCGAGCACAGTAGAGCACAGTCGAGTACAGGCGAGTACAGGCGACTACAGTCGAGTTTAGTCGATTTTAGTCGAAATAAGTCAAGTTACCTACTCAATTTAACTTAATTTTAAATTAATTAATTTAATAAACCAGTTCAGTACAGCTAGTAGCTACACACAACAGCCCTAGGGGTATAATATTGTACTGATTTTCATTATTCTCCCGCGGGTGTATATAGGCCATTGTGTTTCTATAAGTACGCATATAATCAGACCCTGAACGAGCAAGTGTGATGAAAAATGAATTGTTTTAATTTGCAGATCGTAATTTATTTTATCATGTACTGACCATGAGTAAAGATCAAAATACCTGGTTTTGTCGGTCCATTTTCAGTAAGTAAGAAGAGCATCTTTCTCGATAAGGGTTCATGTGGTCATGTACTTGGTGAGCTCTTTGATAGACCCCAGATACCTAATGCAGAAGAGCCCAGATATCACAGAGCAAGGGACGATCGTAAGCGATGATGTGAGAGCAGGTGCAAAGGAACTAAATATGCTTATAAAAGCCACACTTCAAGTGTTAAGTTAGTTATACAAAAGTAGTTGTTGACCAAACTCGAAATCAAAGTCACGATGTCCGATAATGAAATAGCAAGTGAGAATAAGAATATCACAGATTTCATAAATCATCAACAACCTATTAATCTCCCCACTGCTGGGGCTCAGGCCTACCCTCTCAACGAGGGCGTGCGGGCTATAGTCCACCTCGCTAGCCCAGTGCGGGTTGGTGGACTTCACACGCGCCTAAGAATTCCTTCTTCGGCGTATGCACGTTACCTCACGATGTTTTCCTTCACCGTTTGAGAGCAGTCAGTACATGTACTTAAGTTTCAAGAAAAACCCATTGGTACATGGCATTTCATAAACCCGATAAGATTTCCGAAATGTTGCCTTTTAATTTCGATCACAGTCGAAATTAAAATCCTCGCGGTAACTTCTCCAAACGCAAATGAACCGCTTCAAATTCCGAACAAACCTAAATTCGCTGTTCTGTTTTTAATTATACTTAGGTAGGTTTACATCGAGCCAACTCGAATGATAATATTGTTTCATCGAAGTTACCGGAGAAGTTGTGTCGGAATCGCGGGTGGCATAGGGTTGCCAACAACGGCGTATCAAGCCCACTGCTGGATCAGGCATCTATCAAAGTAATGGTAGTATGGATGGTCAGGCGGGTTTCGCCGTACAAGGGTTCAATTTTTACTGCAAATATATTAATATTTGCCTGATAAACTTTAGTACCATCTTCTGCGTTACCAGTAAGTTCAGTTCATAGTTTTTACATAAGTAAGTACCTAGATAATAAAAATTCCAGGCGAATAATAAACAGAAAGAGAGCGTCAGTGGCGTCGGGGATAAGACGCGGCCTATCATATCGAAAGGTCCGGAGTTCGATCCCCGGCTGGGTCATGTACCAATGGCTTTTTTTCTCGAAACTTAAGTACATTTACTGACTGCTCTCAAACGGTGAAGGAAAACATCGTGAGGAAACCTGCATACGCCGAAGAAGAAATTCTTAGGCGTATGTGAAGTCCACCAACCCGCACTGGGCTAGCGTGGTGGACTATAGCCCGAACACCCTCGTTGCGAGGGTAGGCCTGAGGTCCAGCAGTGGGGACATGTTAATAGGCTGTTGATAAATAAACAGAATGACGAGGCAGTAAGAATCTTAAAAAATTTGGTACATATTTTGATGTTGGCAACCCTATACAAGTACAGTCAAGACCAACCGCTGTTCCCCACTCCGATACAATAAACTTTCGCTATTTTTTTACCCGAATCCTCGAGTGAATATTTTAAAATACTTTCTGTTTGCGTTGGCCCGGAGTTTCGGACAAATTGTACAGTTGCGAATCTCACAGAATTACCAGAGCACAGATTGATCGAAATGAAATTCAGATGAGTTTCAACAGTTTCACAGCGCTCCATTTGCAGTTCATTTAGATGTTCCTAGGTTTTGTTTTTGGTTATTTGAGCAAACTCTTGTTTTGAAGTAGCATTAGTATTGATTTGGGTAGAATGCATTTCAATCGAATTTTATTCGCGTAGTTTTGACGGCTTTTTAATTTATTTTCTTACCTAATTGTAAATCTAATGCTATCCATATCGATTACATAATTGCTATGCGAGCTGTTTTAGGTTATTTTCAACTTTTACCTGATTATGAGAATTTTACCTGATTTTATTGAATTATTTTTAATAGAAAGAAAGAATCAGAATCAGAAATCATTTATTCATAAACATAGGTAAAAAAGATGTCAAATAAAATTTACAGAACTCTATGTTTTACCCCTTGGGCATATGAAAAAAGTATACAACGAATAATTTAATACAAATGTCAACGCCTATTTAAATTAAATGTCATGGTTAGTATTAAAAAATAAAAAAGTAATAGAAAATAAAAAAAGGCAGCGGATGTTTCCATTCAGCAGTCGACAAGTTTGTTTTATTCTTAAAATTGGCATTTAAGAACATATTAAATATGTTTATAGGTAAAAAAGATGTCAAATAAAATTTACAGAACTCTATGTTTTACCCCTTGGGCATATGAAAAAAGTATACAACGAATAATTTAATACAAATGTCAACGCTTATTAAAATTAAATGTCATGGTTAGTATTAAAAAATAAAAAAGTAATAGAAAATAAAAAAAGGCAGCTGATGTTCCCATTCAGCAGTCGACAAGTTTGTTTTATTCTTAAAATTGGCATTTAAGAACATATTAAATATGTTTATTGATGTGGATCTACCACATCAATAACAACAGTTCAGGGGTTCAGTTTGTGCATTGGATCTATAATATTCTCACATTTGACCTCTGAGGTCTTTAATGGGCTTTCAGTTAAATATTTCGTTCTTTAAATTGTTTAAGAATCTTTATGTATGTTATTCTTCATATTCATTATTTCATAAAACATCTGTAGCAAACCATCAGCGTATCATCACAACCAATCAAATATTATAAGTTAACCGTCTATAACCGGATCAAGATCGATACGAGTACCCCTTTGGGGCCACCAGATACCAAACACCCGCAAATTATAAGTGGGCGCAGTGAAAACGACTCCTTCGGCGGTCATAATAATATCCTGGAGCGAAAAATGGCGCGAGTGTGCGGGGAGTAGTGAGGCGATGCGGTACGGGAAGGTAAGGGTCCAAGTAGAAGACTTTGAACGTGATAAAACAATGAATGAATGATTTTTTTGAATGAATGAATTTATTTATTTGACGCACACAAGAGCAACACAAGCACACAACAAAGAACATAGAAAAATATAATTTTACAACATGAAAGCGTGTTGCCGTGCAGCGTCAAAAGCGACTCCATCTCAGCATATGCTGCAGGATCTGTAGCGCTGGTTTTCAGTGGAGCCACCGAGTGACATTGACACTTGCTTGAACACATAAATGCAGACTCTGCCAGGAAGCAGAGGAAACACCATTGCGAAAGAAACACCCATTTGGGCAACTACTCACTTCAGACTGATGAAGTAAAACAAATCAGTGGCAAAACCATGCTAAAGCTCCTGACGCAAAGCTTAGCACTGAACTATAGTGAGGTGGCGATCACAATAGATCAGTAATGGTCGCAGTGATACAAGGCTGGGTTAGCAGCGAAAGAGCCCGAGCACAAATAGTAATAAACAATGAACACAGGTGGATGAAGATTAAGAGATCAGAGAAGGTGATGACGCGGGAACTGTTGAGGGCAGATTTGATGAGTCAATTCAATACTATTTGATCAACACATATTATTTCTTTTCCTGTGCGTGCATGTTTATTCGCAAAGTTTTCTTATTACCACGACTCTATCTATGGGTTGGACGCAAAATATCTACATTGCAAAATGTACATCACATGTTGTATTAATATTGCATAAAAAATAATGAAAAAGGACGTAAAATGTGAAACCCAAAATATACACACAAAACTTTGATCAGAGTTTTCACTTTTTTATTTCTTCTCTATGCGCTTCAGCTTATGAAAGAAGCCCTTTTGGTGGAAATATCGCCGGATCGAAATGGACTAGGAGCTCTTAAATCGACTGCCGTACATTTTTGCACTAGTACAGTTTGTTAGGTTAATGTTTTAACACTGGCTACCCCACTAGGGGATTGGGCAGATTGGCAATATTGTACCTACGTATAAAATCTTTATTATCCAACTATGGAGTAAAGATTAATATGGCCATTAATGCTCGAGGGAGAAATGAAGCAAGGTGGTATTGTGAATAGGCAATAAATTTAGATGATAACGGAGAAGAAGAAACCGATATGGAACTTATTATTACTATTATAAATGTTAGGTAACGTTAAGTCTGCGAAAAACTTCCTTCAACAGGCAATTCTTCAGCGATGCAAGATATTTTAGTCGTTTCAAGTGGATTTTAAGACTTATGTACTTATTTTTAAAATAACATCGATTGAGCGCTATTCAGAGCTATATAGAGCGTCAGTGGCCTCGGGGATAAGACGCGACCTATCATATCGAAAGGTCCGAGGTTCGATCCCCGGTTGGGCCATGTACCAATGGGTTTTTTCTCGAAACTTAAGTACATGCACTGACTGCTCTCAAACGGTGAAGGAAAACATCGTGAGGAAACCTGCATACGCCGAAGAAGAAATTCTTACAAATAGAAAGAAAAATAGTTCCAATAATTACATGTAATCCGTGAAATCCTGTTGCTATAAAGAAAGTTGAACCATAAACTCTATCTGCAATTGTAAAAGGTGCTTCAATATATTCATAAGCTTGAAGAATAGTGAAGTAAATTCCTAAACAAACAGTAAGAAAAAGACCTTGGGTTGTTTGAGAATGATTATTTTCTATTAAAGCATGATATTGAACCTGCATACGCCGAAGAAGAAATTCTTAGGCGCATGTGAAGTCCGCCAACCCGCACTGGGCTAGCGTGGTGGACTATAGCCCGCACGCCCTCGTTGAGAGGGTAGGCCTGAGCCCCAGCAGTGGGGAGATTAATAGGCTGTTGATGAGCGCTATTCTATTACACATGCACACCTTAGGGACATACTTTTTATAGCAAGAGCAATACCAATAAAAGTAATACAATATAAAATTAGAAACTAAAAAAAAATAAGTAGATAGGCATAATTAAAGTTACATAAGTAAGCCTCAGCTTGGTGCCGCAGGCGACCACGGTACTGATTTTCAGGCAATCGGTAGGGTACCTACCTGACGTGTAACATCAGTTGTAATCATGTTGTGACATAATGACAATTGATACATTTACACAGAGTAAAGAACATATAGCACTTTTTATTGAATGAAAGATGTAAATTTGAATAGAAGAGCTGCTACAAAACTTTGGTTGGTATGCTCAGCAAATAGTAGGTTTAAAAAGTATTCAGTTCTTTTATTCATTGAGAAAAAAGCCGTTGAAAATTTGCACCGCTCAGTCGATTTCAGTTCTTAAGCTCGTCAAGACGAAAGGTTTTCTAATAAAATTAGCATACAAAGTGTTCAATAGTAATCTTGGCCAAATTTTAGTATTCGGATAACGACGTGCCGCGTCTTTCGCAGACTTTGTACTTGTCTTTGCAGATTTTGTGGCAGTCTTTTGAGAGATGTATTTCATGGGAATGGTTTATATCGTTCAAGCTGCAAAGTCCATCTTATGCTGGAATTACGTCTTTAAATAAAATTGTGATAAGTACTTTTAGTCCAGCATACACTGAGTCTTTATTGATATCAAGATAATTACATAAAATTTATGTGTGAAGAGAATGATAATACTGAGCGAAGCGAAAGAGGTGTGTCAGGATTACTATACTTGGCGCTCCTTTCTTTCTGCCTACCCCGTCAGGGACATAGCGTGAAGATATTATGTAAGATTTATATCTGGCTTTTGACACACGAATATATCTTTTTTATTACCTAGTCCTTTACTATTTTCTTTAGCGATGTTTATATTTTCTTTATTTATGTCTACTTATACATTACAGCGAAAGAGCTGGAATTTACCTAAGTTTTTTAATACTCCATTATCTTCCATTGCCGGATGGTATGACGTTAACCTGACCTAGTTTCTCCTATTCAATCGCGTGCCCATTCTTTCGTGTTTACAAATACTTTAGGTTCAGATAAAAGGAACTGTTTAAATCAAATAGCTTCTACATACTTCAGTGGATGCTCAAAAAGCCTTCTAGATATTCGATATTAAACACGTAGATTTTAAAAATGTATCGGAATTAAAGTCACACTTGTTTATTTATCTAAGAATATGAATAAATACTTCAAGCTTCTGTAGTTATATGATTTATGAAGCCTCTCACTGTGTTCGGGACACGTTTATCTTCACGCTATGTCTGTCTCTGACGTGTTAGGCAGAAAGAACGGAGCGTCATAAGTATCGCGATCCTGACACACCTCTGTCGCTTCGCTCAGTCACACCATTCTCTTCACACACGCTCGCCGCGGGACGCGCGTGCTCTTCAAATGAGACATTCCGCAGTAAATGGTCACTAAGGCATTTTGTATTGCCCGTATAACGTCAACAACAAAGCAATTTTTCATTCACACTGTCGCCCAAGAAAAAACATGCTTTCCAAACCTTTACTAAAGAACCGAAAACTCATCGGCCATTGTTCTGTGTAACAATGGAAAATACCGAACATCAAGACTTAAGTGTCAGCTTAAACGATAAAAAATAATGCAAATTCACTTCGGGTCCCATCTCGCGGAATAATGCCCGATCGTTACATAGATAACGGAGTTTTTCCGTTAAATCGAGCCTCTTTTCTTAACGACATTGTCCTTCGTTAAACAGTAAAGTGATTCAGGTAGTCCCGTTGTGCTGAGTGTCTTTTTTCATTTGTTAACGCTTTGGGACTTGTTTTAAATGAGTTTTCTTCTGTTAATATCACTGGAATGTCTCAGTGGGTGTAATGACAACAGGTTTTTATTTGGTCTACTCTCTGGAAAATCACCATGTAGTCTCAGTATGGTCCGTTTGTTTCGTCCGATACCGAACTACTGAGTCTTTTTTTAGTCTCAGACTTCAGTTCCTTTGTACAACTGAATTACTGAGGCCAAGAAAGGCTACAGATCAGTATCTATATAACCATCATCCCTACCTAACCGAATACCGAGCCTTCCTTAGTCTCAGCATTTCGGAACCGAACCGCTGAGACTAAAGAAGGCACAGTAGTTCAATACCGGACAAAACAACTAACCTACTAAATCTAGACCAAAATTAAAAAAAAACTGTGACCAAAGTCGCTGCAAGCCGTGAAAAGAAATCTTCATAATTCTGATCATCATCAACGTCATCAAAATGATCTAATTCATAAAGGAAAACACTAGGCTAGGATGACTAAATACATAACAGCGCCTACGAAGTTTGTTCCATTATCACAGCTTATTTCCATAAAGCTAGCTCAACTACAACCCAAGTAAACAGCCTACTCCTGTATTTACCTCCATAATATTAAACCTATTAATCATCCACAATCGAGGGCTCGGAATAAAGGACGCGATAGGTATTATTACGGAAAATTGGGAAGGCTGTTGCAAAATCGCGCTCTTGCCTCTTTGTGAAGACGAGGCTTTTAATAAGAAACTACGTAATGAATGGTGAGGCTGTTACGTTTTGTTGTAACCGACTCAGGTTTATTTATAATCTTGAATGGGGTAAGTAAATATAGACGAATATAAATTTGTCTTGAATTAAAAAATAAAAAAATTGTTTGGGAAGTTGCAAAGAGGAACAAATATTTTTTATTTATTTTAGGTAAGTAGCTTAGCATAGTATATTATTTTAATTAGACGCGGTTTTTCAATATATGTTTCTTATACTTAAAGAAATGAATGATTACAAATGTAAAAACTTAAAAAAAAAAATTTACAATACAAATGTTGCTTGTTAACATGGAACTTGGTTTCCCAGATACAGAGCTCTCGCTCAAGTGTGGGAACCACAATATTTTGTCTGTCTTTTTACAAAATTTCCAACCTAAAAAAATCTATAACAATCCACTTGAATATAAAATTTTTGATGTAAAATATTTGAATTAACTTTTTGAATTTAATTAAATTTTGTTTAAATAAAACTCTAGTAAAGATATTTCAAAAATATCCACTACTGATAGAGCTTCTTGGAAAACAAAACTCTATCAAAAACCCTTCCGCTCAAATGCAGATGAACGCCAGAGAAACTGTAATAAAGGAAAACTTTACTTATCATAAAATCGGTTATGACGTAGATTATCTCAGCTCGTCAAAGGAAATGATATTTTTTGAGAGGAAATTACGCTTTTTGTAAAGAAGGATGACCTAGATCCAGTGACGTCATAAAACTTAGCTGACGAGTTATAAATAAAAGGCTTTGTCGACGCGTAGATCCTTCCAACATGTTTAACTAAAATTTGTTACTACTAGCTCATAAATAAGTATCGAAAATCTTGGTCAAGATAGGTCCTACCATTTCTATAACAAAGAAAATTATATCAATTTTTGTAGGACGGTTCCAGAGTATAAAACCGACAAACGAAGCATTTTATGAATGAAGATTTGTAGGTTTCCGAGTTTACAACAGGTACCCAGGGTTTACGGTCGCTCAGCGAGCTATGGAGAGGGCTATGCTCGATTCTTTGAAGATACCAATACCACGCAGAACTAAGCATTGGCAACCTGAAATGGCTGTGGTTAGGCTGTCGCATAACGGCGGCCATGTAGTTTGGGTTTTTTCTCGAAACTTAAGTACATTTACTGACTGCTCTTAAACGGCGAAGGAAAACATCACGAGGAAACCTGCATACGCCGACGAAGAAATTCTTAGGCGCATGTGAAGTCCACCAACCCGCACTGGGCTAGCGTGGTGGACTATAGCCCGAACGCTATCGTTGAGAGGGTGGGCCTGAGCCCCAGCAGTGGGGACATCTTAATAGGCTGTTGATGATGATGATAACGACGGCCGTAGGGGCAGTTCTAGAGTGGAGACCGGCAGCGTGGGACGCCCTCCAAGTGGACCGATGACTTGAAGAAGGTGGCTGGGAGCGGCTGGATGCGGAGGGCGGAGGACCGGGTGTGGTAGCGCTCACTCGGGAAGGCGTATATGAACGTTGAAGGGCTGTTATGTAGTTGTATGTATGTAACTAGAAAACTTCTTCATCTTCCGTATATAATTGCACAATAACTCACAAAATGGAAGCAAGTGTTCTATCAAATGCTTGGAAATTAAATTCCATGCAACGAGTTAACGCCTGAACTCCGCAAAACATAGGTACTACCACCAGCACCAACTAGAAACTTGTCTTCAAAATCACTAACTCGCCATCTAACTAGTAAACAATCGCTAACGTGTTTCGCCGGTTATTGTGTAATGAGGGTATAGTTAGAATTTGCAGCGAGATTCGGGCGAGTTTCAGTCGAGTTTCGATTGAATATGCTGAGTACTATATACGAATTTTCTTCGTAACTATTTTCGAAACCAGTTTCAAAAATAGACGTATTGGAAACTAGTTACGAATCAGGATTATCTGCAGTATTGAAAATGGGTACGCATCAAGATTAATTATTTTATACTAGCTTTTTCCCGCGGCTTTGCCCGCGTAGAAAAGTTTTTCCCGTGTACATTGTGAAACAGCGCTCTCTATGTAGGCGTTTTGTAACTTAGGGGGTATTAGCGGACGCCCCGCGACTTTGTTCGCGTTGAAAAGTAGCCTTTCCAGGATATAAGCTATCACGGTACCAACTTTCATCAAAATCTGTTCGGTAGTTTTTGCGTGAAAGAGTAACAAACATCCTCACAAACTTTCGCCTTTATAAATATTAGTAGGATTAGAAATACGTTAACAGGTTTTTTTTTCGAAATTTATAAACTTTGTTTTTGCGACGCCATGTTTGTGTGAGCGACGGAGCTGGCGCGCTGCCGCTGTCTCGCTCGCACAATTATTGAAACCCAGAACTCGGAATTTCGCGTTGAATACTTAGCTACGGAACCAAGTAGGTACGAGGTACTTAAGGAGAATCGATGCTTAGTTCGGCGAGGGCCGAAGTTAGTCGGCTGAATGCCGCACCGAAATGGATTTCAGAGAAATTGAAATTACTGCTGCAATTTTTGCCGTGTGAACGTTGGGAGTAAGGTAGGTACCTACTCTATGGACCATATTGTCTGAAAGGCAAATTCACAGATATAGATATATCATGTCGGTTTACTGTAATAATGTCCAATCCGAAAAATGTCCAACGACCATGCTCGAACTGAAAAATGTCCAATCTGAAAAACGTCCGACCTGAAAAATGTCCTGCCTGAAAAATGTCCAATCTGAAAAATAAATAAATAGCGGTTTTTAAGGTTCTGTAGTGTAAAATGTTCCAGATTGGACATTTTTCAGATTGGACATTTTTCAGATTGGATATTTTTCAGATTGGACGTTTTTCAGATTGGACATTTTTCAGGTTAAACATTTTTCAGATTGGACGTTTTTCAGGTTGGACATTTTTCAACGGTTGGACATTTTTCAGATTGGACATTATTATCGTAAATCATCATGTCTATGGGCAAATTACTTTATAGAGGATTATGATCATAACCGAATATTCTGTAGGTACTTATTTTAAAGAGGGGCATTTAAAGTTGGTAATTTTAGGAGCGACATTTTATTTTGTATAAAATTGTCAGTTTTATAAAATTGGATAATAATTCTTAAAATAATTATTAGGTAATGTTTTGTTCCGGTCTTCGTGGACTCGTAGAGATCCTTGGGGGAGGTATTTGTCCAGCAGTGGACGTCTACAGGCTGATATGATGATGATGAATGTTTTTTTATGGTCAAAACTATAAAATTTATTTTGACATCTTGTTACCTATATGTATATGAATAAATGATTTTGATTGATTGGTGTGAAAATCCTTACGAAAAGATGAGCGTAAAAAAATTGTAAGTTATCATCTATTGAATTAGACCAAGTCTTATCTTGGACAAAACGGTACTTTTGGGTTTGGAAAAAAAATAGAGGTAAAAACTATAATAAAATAAGTAGTATTTTACTAGTAATTTTATAAAATACTAGCGGTCCGTCCCGGCTTCGCACGGGTGGACATAGATAAATATAGCTATGTCACTCAGGGTGAATGTAGCTTTCCAATGGTGAAAGAATTTTTGAAATCAACACAGTAGTTTTTGAGTTTATTCATTACAAACATACAAAAATACAAATCTTTCCTCTTTATAATATCGGTATGATGGTATGACCACTGTAAAAACTTTATTACCTAACGTAAATTCAGAGGCATTACTTGCTATTGCATGTTATCTGTAGCTGTCTATTAATTTTCTATACCACGACATTGACCGTGGCGCGTGACGCCACGCGGTTGTTAAACCGTTTAGGAACTAGGCAACTCTGTTTCGGAGCTTGGAATACTTTCTTCACAAGACTCTCTGGGGTCTTGTGACCAATATGAGGGCACAAACTTATTTCTTATAGGCACGTATATAGATTTATACGCCCAAGAAGTTTTGGGAAAATTGTCAGGGAATTGACTTCTATTCTATTCTAAGCATTTATTTACCTGGCCAACACAAAAATTCAAATGCCCTTTTAATATGTTATTGTCTTCGCACCTACCACAATCTATCAGCACGACCCAAAGGTTAACTGGTAGAGAATGCCTCCGGCATTAAGTTCGCCTCTTGTACAATATATGTGCAATAAAGTTTAAATAAATAAAAAATTCATAGTAGGTAAGTGATAGAAATGTGAATGAATCACAACCGTATCTACACCGTTTTGGACCTCTCACCCGAAACGCTATACGTTCTCCCTTCCGTCTTTGGTAAAAAGACGCACGAACTTAGCATGTGCATAGCCCACAGACCACCCAACCAATTGACTGCGCATAACGGCGAAAGCGATCACCAAAACTTCGCCTAGGTAGGTATATTACCGTCGTCAAGCCATACTTGTTTTAGTGTGAGTTTGATTTTGCCTAAAGTAAGATCTCCCGCAATAGTTATTTGTGTTACAAGGGGACTTTGTTCCTTACCTTAGGCAAAATCAAACTCATCATCATCATCATCAACAGCCCATTAATCTCCCCACTGCAGGGGCTCAGGCCTACCCTCTCAACGAGGGCGTGCGGGCTATAGTCCACCACGCTAGCCCAGTGCGGGTTGGTGGACTTCACATGCGCCTAAGAATTTCTTCTTCGGCGTATGCAGGTTTCCTCACGATGTTTTCCTTCACCGTTTGAGAGCAGTCAGTACATGTACTTAAGTTTCGAGAAAAAATCCATTGGTACATGGCCCAGCCGGGGATCGAACCTCGGACCTTTCGATATGATAGGTCGCGTCTTATCCCCGAGGCCACTGACGCTCTCAATCAGAATCTCTCGCTCAAAATCAAACTCACACAAAAATAATTAAGGCTTGATGCCGGTAATATACCAAAGCGGAGATGGCCTTATGTACGGTGAAAGCTTTCACCGTTATGCGCAGTGAATTGGTTGGGTCGTCTGTGGGGTATGCACATGATTAGGTTGTTCATGCGTCTTTTTACCTACGACGGAACGGAATATACTAAAGCGGAGATGGCCTTATGTACGGTGAACGCTGTCGCCTTCTCATGCGTCGCCAATGCGCAGTCAATTGGTTGGGTGGTCTGTTGCATAGCCTAAGAATATTAATTAGTAAGATTGTTATAAAAATACTTATTACTTTTTAATAGCAAACCTAGTAACGTTCACTCAAGCTATTCTCGTCTAGAAATCAATCGCTGAAAAAGCTTCCCGGTCCTTTAATAACAAGCTCTCGCAGTACGTTAGCTGAAGTTAGTCCAGTTAGCCGAGTGAAAGCGCTGGAAAGTTGACCAGGAAAGTTGTTCTTTTTGCTGGAAGCTTGTCTGTTTGTCGTATAATAATAATAGAGTGGAGTGTTCTGTGAAACCTTGTAATGCCTCGCTTCGTCTCTAAATATTGCCTGATAGATCAAAATAGAGCGTCAGTGGCGTCGGGGATAAGACGCGGCCTATCATATCGAAAGGTCCGAAGTGCAATCCCCGGCAAGGTCATATGTACCAATGGGTTTTTCTCGAAACTTAGTACATTTACTGACTGCTCTCAAACGGTGAATGAAAACATCGCGAGGAAACCTGCATACGCCGAAGAAGAAATATTCTGGCGCATGTGAATTCTACCAACCCTCACTGGGCTAGCGTGGTGGACTATAGCCCGAACGCCCTTGTTGATTAATAGGTTGATGAATGATGTGAGATTATTGTATTAGATTTTCTTTGAAATTGAAATCATTTGTTGTAGTTACAGGTAATTGTATACTTTTGCCGATTACATTGCTATTTTTAATTACTTTTACCGTAACCTTACTTTGTCAGGCATGTATGTGCAAAGTATTAAAACTAAATAATTTCATAAAACATTTAGACAAGTACTTACACTAAAGAAAGAAAGAAAAAAAAGCGAAAATGGATTTGAGGTAAATTTTTTGTTAAAATTAAAATAAAATTTAAAATGTTTATAGCACAATTTGCCTGGTTTGAAAAAGTTCATTTTACTAAACTAGCTGTGGCCGCCTTCATCATCGTCAAACAGGATTTTTTCGCGGAATCAGTTTTTCCTATGGTAAACTAAGTAAAAGTAGACAATATAGGTAGAGTACTTACGTTCGTGGTCTGACCGGTCAAAGGTGGATCTCAGCATGCCTGAAACAAAAGTGAAATTGTTAAGAAAATATACAAATACTAGCTCTTTCCCGCGACTTCGTCCGCGAAGAAAAGTTTTTCCGGCGGGAACAGATTTTCCGAGGTATACAGCCTATTTAATCTGATGTATAATCTAGATTACTGTAGAGTTTCATCAAAATCCGTACAGCCGTGAAAGTGTAACAAAGATCCATCCTCATTAACATCCAAACATCCTTACAAACTTTCGCCTATAAGATACCTATTAGTAAGATAAACGTAGTGGTACCATTTAAGGTTCAGTACATTAAAACAACCCTTAATCATGGTCACTTTATTCTCTAGGCCATTTTCTCAGGAAGGAATTTTTTTTTTTTTCCAAGTTGAAATTACTACCAAATACTAAATAAAGTCTATGGTCTCTTGGAGGTGTAAAAAATTCAAGCTTCTAAGTCAACGCAATGAAAAGAATATTTTATTTGCCGCCAGCCTTCTGGGCACGCTCCCAGCGGTGGGGAGCCTCGAGGGTTTTTTTAATTTATAATTTGTTTGTAGTTTAGTTTTCGTTTTATAATAAGTAAGTTATTTTTATTTTATTTTTTATTTTTATTTATTTAGGAAACCAACAGCTTATGATAACACAGATTTACATAAAATATATTATTTCAAATGGATAAGGTAAGGTCATTTCTGCCACATATTTCGATACTCGCAAACTAATTTTAAAACATAACTAGCAACAGCTAGTTATGTACCCATAAAACAGAAGAAAAGTTACTTAAAATAAACTGCTTCTTAACGACTCGACAAAAATTCTATTAAGTACGTTCTAAACGATCTGTTCTAATGAGAAAAGTTGGGAGTAAAAATAATTAACAAAATCTAGGGAAAATATTACTTACAAGAAAATAAACTGAAAGAATTGAAAAAGCAAAAAAACTGGGTATCACAAAAATTATTTTATTAAATTATGGTGAATAGATAGTTGTTAGTCGCGCGGCGTTGCTCGTAGATGTTAAGATAGAGATTATAAAGTAGTTATATAGTAGTCTAGTTAACTAAACAAAGTAGTGACCATGCCTAATGCGCCATAGGTCGTGGGTTCGAACTCCGGGTGTTTGTTTGTATTTAAGTATTTATTTAAAGTATATACTATGTTTGTTTATCAGTTGTTGAGTACCCATTTACAAGCTTCGGCTTAGTTTGGGACTAAACAGCCGTGTGTAAATTTGTCCAAACATTATTAATTCCCCCTTTGTACACATTTTTTTGTTTGTTTTCCATGTAAATTTATTTGTGCAATAAATAATACAACAATCAAGTCAAAATAACGAAGTGACATGGCCTGATTTAAAATTCATAAAACTAGAATATAGTTACAGTCGTCAACAAAAGCGCTCGGCAATTAGTTTGTTTAACGCCGCCCGTGCACCGAAAGCGCGTCGCCATGGCAACCGGTTTACGGTGGACGCGTGCTAATTGCCATGCCCCTGTCAGGACGTACGCCATTTTGTACCATTTAGCACCTCCGACCGTGTGTGCTGAGTACACGCGGCGACAGTAGCAGATTTATATGTGTCAATAAAAATAACAACGAAGTTTCAAATGTGTGAAAGCTACTTTTTCATATCCACAGCCTATTAATATGTCCCCACTGCTGGGGCTCAGGCGTCTCAACGAGGGCGTCAGGGCTATAGTCCACCACGCTAGCCCAGTGCAGGTTGGTGGACTTCACATGCGCCTTAGAATTTCTTCTTCGGCGTTTGCAGGTTTCCGCACGATGTTTTCCTTCACCGTTTGAGAACAGTCAGTAAGCACTTTTAGAAAGTACTGTTAGAAAGTACTTTTTCATGAAATAAATAAAATGTTCATTTGTTTTTCTACTTTATTGAACTGTTATTGCTATATTTTAGAACTAATTTTTAGTTTTAGTCTATATTTTATCAATACCAATAGTTGAACTTGCAAATTATTTAAATTATTACATATTTTTAATGTCACACGTTATAAAAACAAATTAAAATAATTATAGACATGAAAATTATTATAATTTAATCGAAAACAACGTGGGGCGCATGCAAATAATATTTGTAAGGAATTCATTTCTGCTTTTAGTCTTGAAAGCGAGTTAATAATTGCATTATCATTCAGTTCTTGTTTTAGTTATGTTTAAAGTTATAAATATTCGGGAAGATAGTTTAAAATCGATTAAAAGGTTGTACAACCTACCCAAGAAAAGCTACATAGTTGAATTAACAGACAGACAAGAGCTTTCTTGTCTGTAAAAAAAGCGTATTAATAAAAACGTGTTAAAAATACGCAACGTTTATCAAACCCTGCTCACGATACTATAACCACACAATCCAAGTCCAGCTTTGATTAGCAAGTAAAAAGTTTAAGACTTTTGGTTGCGACTGCACCCGCGATAGTTCTCATGGGACATTGCTCCCATTGTTTTAACATTTCTTTCAAACGTAAGTATAATGCTCCAATTAAATTTTGAATCCCTCAAAGTTGAAACTTTATACTTACAGTGTTTTTTCATACAAAGAACATCATAGGGTGAGAATAGGTTTGTACGTTTTATAAAATCTAACATTTTAATTTAATTCGTATACTGAAAACTGTAGTATATTAGTTAAGATATAAATAACTAGCGGTTCTAAGCCTCGCCGTCGTTTTGTAAGCTATTTTTGACTTTTTATTTTTGCTCAGCTCCTAAATGTCGTAGCGTGATATTCAATAGCCTTCCTCAAGAATTGGCTATCAAATGCAAAAATAATTTTTCAAATCCGACTGTTAGTTTCAGAGATTAATAAATAGCGCGTTCAAACAAACAAACAAACAAACAAACCCACAATCAAACAAAATATTAACCCTTCAGCTTTATTATATTAGAGCTTAGGATAGATTAATGATATATTAGATTAATGATTAATGATATATTTATTTTTATACCGGTGGACCGATGATCTGGTGAAGGTCGCGGGACCCGGCTGGATGAGGTCAGCGCGTGACCGCACGTCGTGGAGATCCCTGGGGGAGGCCTTTGTCCAGCAGTGGACGTCTACAGGCTGATATGATGATGATATTTTACACAGGTGCCGAATTTTCCTATCCCCCCTGTAATTTTTATCAATAATTCAATCTCGCCGATACGAATAAAAAATATGTGATTGTCAACAGACAATTTTTATGAGATATAGTGGCAGCCGGCTGGAGGGCACTTCCTGTGTGAGACGCGAGAAATTTGCTTTGCAAATAATAGCGAAAAAATATTCCACGCCAATGGCGCGTGCGAGGGGCGAGCGCGGTGTTGCCAGAGCAGTTTCATAAAATCTGCAGAAAACTAACTGTTGCTACGGTAACTCGATATACAGGATATTTATCAAGGATATTTTTTTACTGTCGCTGTGACAACTAATAAAACCTTTAATCCAAAAGTTTAAAGTCAAAATATTTTATTGCAATTGAGTACACTGGGACATATTCACGTCAATTTTTATTTATTTCCAATGTGTAGAAAGACCACAAATGTGTAGATTGTCTCTATTACACTGGGTTTCCTATTTCTTCTCGTCTATAATTCTTCTAATCTATAGGTATGACTGAATGAAATTTTAATTTATTATCTGACACGTTTGTGAAATTTTATAACCTGATTTTAATATTGGTGCCTAATAACCCTAATACACTAATAAAAAATAATAATATTGGTATTAAAATTCTGACACTCAATCACTGGGTGCTGCCAGCCCCTGAATACGAGTTCACCCGGCTTCAACCGAAAGAGATTGACGGTTCTTTAAATATCTATAAATCAGATCTTAAAATTGGAAAAAATTTGTATGGACGCCATTTCACTTGATTCTGAATATTCCTGGCACATACCTATAATATACGAAATCCATACAGGATGTTAAAAAATACAATTAACAAAATCGGCAAACTGACTCCTAATCCTGCTAAATTTGCAGCTTCCTGCTAACCTGGCAACTGTGGGCGAGTGTTTATTATTTCATTGTGCTCGCTCGGCGGACTCTATTCCTTTAATATCGGCGGGAATGTGTGAAATTCCCTTTCATAAATATAATTCTAGTTATCGAGGGAATGTAAAGTTATATTCAATGGCATCCATTCGGTTTTGACGCCGTCGCCGATGATGATAATAAATTCTTCGCTATAATAATATGACATTTCGCAGTTACCTACAAGATGTGTGTATTTTGTGGAGTATTTAGATAAGAAATTTAATAATTTTATTGCACTTAGAAATTAAACTTCAGAGGTGATTTAAGTTATAATTTATAATACAATATTCATTTTTTAATTACCCTTATAAATAAATGCGACATATTTTCTTTCAATAATAATTGATAGTTCTTTCAAATCAACAATTAAGAATTTGTTTTCTACTTTATTTTTTTATCTTTATTATTTTATTTTGATTCGATTTCCTGTAATATAACTAAACGAATTAACATGCAGAGCAGGAACAACTTGTACGATTCCGGCTTTCAAATACAACATTATAAAGTCATTCAATTACATGAATGAAAAATAATTGAATGGAATAGCACGATTAATTTTCATTCAAAACCAAATTTAATTTCCAAACCACGATCTAGCATTCCGCTGAGGGAACCCATTGAAAAAAATTATAATCGATTACAGGTCAAAAACAATTCGAATTGTTTAACCCTTTGCGCGTGACCGCCCGCGACACGGCCACGACCGCCAATAAGGGGACGTTCAATAATTAGGCGAGGTGTTTTTTTTTTCAAAATTTGGACCCCCTCCCCCTCACGTGATTTTTACCCTTTAATTTTTAAATAATCAAAATTTAGTATTTTCATGTAGGTGAGTATTTTGTTATATATACCGCTTTAAATCACCTATTTATAAGCGTTAATAATACTAATGGTTATTATCTAGATGAAAAAAAATAAAAGGGGGCACACTTCAAATGAGACTTGGTGAGATTTTTCTGGATCCATCCTCCCATTTCGAGCTCACGTGATTAATGGACGCCCCCTAAACAACGAGTACGACAAAAACTGACGACAATGCGACCGCGTCGTGCGCGCGCGTCGTGATCCGTCGCACGTGTCGCGCGATCGGAAGCCGGACCGTTCGATGCCATCACGATAACGTTCTTTGTAGACGCGGCATTGTTCAGAATCAGACGTTTTACTTTTTAATAATTGGAAACGTGATCATGGAGGATTTATGTGGGTCTTCGCGGCGACATCATAGGTAGAGTTTCGAGGAAAATAGTAACCAACGTTTTGTCTATGGGTGCTTAGGAGGACATTATTGTTTATTGAATTAATTTTTGGGTAGTACTTTATGACTTAAAACAGAGTGAACGAGAGTGCAGAAACTCAGAAGGGTTCTAAAACGCACGCACACAAGCGCAGTGTTCACCTACACTAGCACACAGAGATAAGCGCGTCGCAAGTTACGGCCAAGTTTTACTTCCCTGGGAATATCTCTGTGTGCTAGTGTAGGTGAACATTGCGCATGTGTGCGTGCGTTTCAGAGCGCTTGTTCTGAGTTTCTGCACTCTCGTTCATTCTGCTTAAAGCGCCGAAACGTGGACACTGACGGTGGGCCTGATCCACAAGTTTAAGGTCGCTCAGCTAGCTGAGGAGAGGGCTTTGCTTGGAGCGTCTATGAAGGATTCGCAAAGAGGAGATCCGACTAGCAAAATGAAGTGGCAGTGGGCAGGTCATATCTGTCGCAGAACCGACGGCCGTTGGAGCAGACGAGTTCTGGAGTGGAGACAGCGGGTGGGTACGCGCAGCGTGGGACGCCCCGTCAGGTGGACCGACGACCTGAAGAAGGTGGCCGTAAGCTATATGCGAAGATCGGAGGAACGGGGGCGGTGGATAGTCTATTTTCAGCAGTGGACGTTGAAGGGTTGATATAATATAATTTACCAAAAAAGGCAACGCATAGATGTTTATTCTTAATTTTTGTAGCAATAACTACTACCTAACTAGTTTACTTTCTTAATACCTATAACACAGAATATTAACATATAGTAACGGTAATGTTGGTTAGAAATATACACCCGTTTAGTTTTGTTATACTTACTCATTTAGTTATGAAAGTTCAATATACTTATAATGAATATAGTAATTTATTGTTTTATAGCAGAATTTATAGATCAGGACTATCTATCAGCAGGCTATCAGTGCGCTTGACAGGATAATGCCGGAAACAAAGGTATAGTTATACGCAACAATCAATACAATGATTTACGAGTGTAGGTAACGAGGTAGGTATAAGCAACTCGCCTTGCAGAATTTACAATCATCTAGTAATTGTACGTTAAATTTATTGTTTGTTGCTTTACAATAGCAGATTGCGCTAAAATTATAACCTAAGTAGTTTTAGAATTTTAGAAAAAAATCGTTTTTACTTTACTAATTACATTTTCGGAGTTCCTTTTTGGTAATAGTTATATTTCACGTAAAATGTAATTTTTAATTATTTTAAAAATGTTGACTACTAGAACTAACAGTCTACCTACTTTTAGCAAGGTTTACGTTGAGTAACTCAGTGTGTATTACTCATAATTTTTACACTTTATGAATGTATAAAAATTTAATCGTATCGGTATCGTAAGTTGGTCATCTCTAGCGCAATCTAACTGACAGCTGTCAAAAAGGAACTCCGAGTGGGCTGAGTATAGTTCCGTTTACTGACGACCGGTTGCCATTATTTATTTATTTAAACTTTATTGCACATGTATTGTACAAGAGGCGAACTTAATGCCGGAGGCATTCTCTACCAGTTAACCTTTGGGTCGTGCTGATAGATTGTGGTAGGTGCGAAGACAGTAACATCAAAAAGGCAGTTGAAATAAACTTAAAACAACTATATATACTATAATATTTACACACATACATATAAATTGAATATACCATAATACATATATATGCTATTTGAACTTAATATACTATATAAATAAACAAAGAAGAAGATAGTTCCGTTTAATTATTTAAAGTAAACTTATAATCTTTACTTGATATAAAATACGAGCTGCATTACATCATCATGCGATAAAAAACACAACCAAAAAATTTTCTCTCCCAGTTATGAAATCACTTGCGATAACTCCTTTCGCAAACACGTCAAATTAGGCAATCGATTTGTATTCACGACCTCAATTAACATGTCGCATCTCAATTATTGTCACACTTATAAGGGATTCTTATAAGGAATTATCGACTGGACCTTTTTATCGCGACGTTCATAAAATACGTAACGCAATTGCAACCACACCCGACCGACATCACTGATTTCTGTAATACTCAATACACGTGTAGGTATAAAAATATTTTTGGGTTAAAAAAACAGTTATCAAGATATTTAAATAAAATTGTTGCAAGTCCAAGTTTTTTGATATTTTTAGTTTTAGTGAGATTTTCGATATAAGTACCTACTTACTTATAAAGGTGGGTATAAACGAACCGTAGCTGGATATTGGAAAGAGTTAATTTTTATGTTAAGAAAAACTTCATTCAAAGAATTTTGAAAAATCGCCCAATCGATTCGAGACTCGAACCAATTCTTAAATATTTGCTTCATGATCTTATTTTAATTTAAGATAGGTACTATTGTTACTTATAAAAAAAATTGGTTCCTTTTGACTCTTTTGAACGGTGTCATAAAAACAGGTGTTTTTTTTACAATTTCAGATACGATTCCCGGCTCAGACAGGCATTTGAAAATTTTTTGAATGCAGTTCTATTTATTTTTGAGAATAAAGAAATGTTTCCTTACAGTAAAATTTGCTATCTTCAATATTTCGGGTGCCTTCCTTCCAAGTACGGGTCGTATATACCATCCTGTATAGGGTTCCAACAAGATTTCAATGAAACTAAACAAAAAGGCATTAAAACTAGTACTTAAAGAGAGGAGAAACAAAGCCGGGATACTAGAGCATTATAAATTTTTCGAGCCGTCATCCGACCACAGATCAACAAGTAGATAGGCTACTTCGCTTGACGGCGCCACTCCATGATTTATAGCCAGTACGGACGAACAAACTGACAACTAGAAGATTTTCTTTTATTACGACTCTAGAGTTTTCTCTCGAAAATAAGAGATTTCTCATACTTTTCACGCCTCTGACAGGATATTGCTTTTCTTGATTGCGATCTTTCTGAACCCTTTTGCATAATATTAGTTCGAGCGGTCTAGCCAGATGGAGTTTTCTTGTAATGTTTTGATATGATTAGCGTGTTAGAAATATTATGTTGCAAATATAAAATAAAGACATACTCTAATTTTGGCTTCAGCGTAGTCGGGCGGAAATTGCAGTCCGGATTTTAAAAAATATAATATTGAATGGAACTATTCAATATAATTTTTTTTTTAATCCGGACTGCAATTAACCATATTTTTATTTTTACAGTATTTTTATAGACATTTCATTTCATTTATTCCGCCTTAAACTTGTATGCATGTACATCATAAGATATACCTAAAGATGTAATACACATTTTTACAGTAACTGCTTAATTAAATTAAATCAATAACATTATAATTCTTATTTAATTTCCTTTTTTTACACTTCAAAATGTCAATCATGTCATATGCATCAATGTTTACACTAGTGACCATTTTTTCATCTTTGGTAGATCATATATCGTTTCATGTAGTAGATCACATCACCCAGACGTTTCATTTAAGACCAATCGACTAAACTATTCACAAAACGCCTTATACTGCCCAACAATTGTACCGTGTGGCACAGCAGAATGCCGTATGCCGTGCCGTATATGGCCGTACAGGACCGGCTCCCTTATCCGGCCGGGCCGTGTATGGGCGTCGTTACCAAACGCGCGGTGGCGCGGGACAGCCCGCAGCGAACGGGTTAAGTGACACACGATCGTTTTGAAATTCGAATGGAAGGGCTTTTTAATCTGTACCATTTGTTGGGATTCTTTATACGGGCTGTTTGAAATTATGCAACTTTGAGTTTCTTTTTTGTATGGTCGACCGCAGGTCATAGTATTGAAACTCCGTATTAGGCTAGGCCAGGTCAAGGTCAAAGTGTTTCCTCTGACGATTTTGGCAACTGTTTTTCAAAGCACCGGTATGAGAATGGTAAACTAAAATTTTAAGGGCTTCTTTCACTGATTGCTGATAAAGTTCCAGATACCCTATCTGCAGATTATCTGACATAGCAATTTTTTTTTGTTTCACAGCTATCCGATTGCCTTATCTGTCAGATAAACTAACAGCAAGATCAAGTGGATGTTATTTTTTATCTGTTAGATATTATTATCAGAGACTTAGGTGTGACACACGAAAATATTTTCAGACAGATAGATAAGTTTATCTGTCAGCTCACTATCTGTAACAATATCAGCAAGTGGTGAAAGAGGCCCTAAATGTTTAACTTATAATTTTCTTTTGATTCGTCAGTTTAGACTTTCGCTTTGCTTTTATTTGTTGAGTGTACTTATTAAGGAATTTTACGTGAATATATTTATTATTATTTGTCATAGTATAAAAACATATATTTTAAATATTTCATAACCTAGAATACACATATAAAAACGAAAAAACTTAATAACTTTATTCCCAATTAAAAAAGATTAACTTAACACATCTTTTCCACCATTTGGTATCGAAAAAATGTCGCTCCTTAAAGGACTTAAATGTAAAAAAATTCATAACTTGCAAGCTTTACGTAGTCCAAGTAACGAAGTATTAGCATTTTAATTATGGCAAGACCGAGTAGCCGCCTTCATCGGGGGTTCCTTATAAATCATCTAAATTGAGCGGTTTTTTTCCTTATTTGCATTTTTTTATCGAATACTCTGAACAAACTTCTGAGCTTGCTGCTTTACACTTAGCGTTTTTAAAATATACAATTACTCGAACGTGTAGTTGAAAGATGAAATATTTCAATTAGGACTTCTACAATACTAGGTATATATATAGTATCATCATATCAGCCTGTAGACGTCCACTGCTGGACAAAGGCCTCCCCCGGGGATCTCCACGACGACCGGTCCTGCGCTAACCTCATCCAGCCGGGAACCACGACCTTCACCAGATCGTCGGTCCACCTTGTGGCAGGCCTACGCTGCGTCTTCCGATACGTGGTCGCCACCACACGAGAACCTTTCTGCCCTAACGACGGTCAGTTCTACGAGAGTTGTGCCCAGCCCACTGCCACTTCAGCTTCGCAATTCTTTGAGCTATGCCGGTGACCTTGGTTCTCCTGCGGATCTCCTCATTTCTGATTCGATCTCGCAGGGAAACCCCGAAATGTACCTATCCAGGGATAATCTTAGACATGCTTAATCATATATGTTAGAGCGATACAAATTTTTCCTATTATTATTTCCTATTATTCCTGTTATTATTTCATCTGTGGCTACCGCAAATCCGGTATTTAGCAATAACCACAGCCTGTTTGCAGCGCGCCACAACAACCGGCCGCGGTGGCTTTCATTTGTCTTCAGTAACCGCCCCGCGCCCGCGGCTAGCCGCTCCGCAAACCGCTCCATGTGAATGGAGCCTTATCTGCAGCTCGCAAGTACCAGCGAGTGATCTATCTACTTCAAGCCTCCGCCGTATGGAGCAGGGAAACTGCATTAACTTCAGATCGTGTTTCGCCTAAGCGGTAAGTGGTCAGAGTTTTTTATTTAGTTCGTTTTCTACTGTCCCTTGTTGTAGGTACAGTCGGTGTATGAAAGGGTTCGTCATAGTACATTTTAGAATTTCGCGCTTTGTATTCATAATTATTTACGGGTCTTACACACGAACAAGTTTTATTTACCTTTGCCCGACGTTTCAACCAGGTTACACTGGCCATGGTAACCACCACCAGTGTAACCTGGTAACCACCACCAGTGTAACCTGGTCGAAACGTCGGGCAAAGGTAAATAAAAATTGTTCGTTTGTAAGACCCGTAAATATTTTTTTATATAATTAGGGTTCGTCATCTCAGTCTATTTTTGCTCGTACCAGTGCAAGAAACATTATTGTCATCTTATCTTCTAGAGGCCCAGGGTACCTGGCGACACTTCCACCCTTTTGGGATCTGTTGTGTAAAACCCCTGTTCACCAAGGGCGAAGAATTTTTTTCATTCCGACCGGACTGTACTTATTGACTTCTGTATTTAGGCTTAATTTTCCGTTGGCGGGAGCAGTTTTTGCCATGGAAAAAATTTGACATCTTCATGACCCAGCAGACCGTGTATGCAAAATTCAAAATAAAATTGTAATTCAAAATTGTAAGCAAAATTACATACCAAGTAGAAATATTAAAAATGTACAAATTTGTAGAAGTTTGTACATAAATTGTACGGTCGACCGCTCGTCAGTGGAAACATAACCAGTATAAACTGGTCTCTTATAATATAGAAACGTTCTAATAGACTAGGTCAGCTCAAGGCCAAAATGTTTCCACTGACGTGCGGTCAACTGTACAATCTATATCTTTGTACACAGTGTAGTTGTTTGCCTCTATAGTGGGAATCGAATTCACGACCTGCGATTTTGATTTTGTACTTATCTAGTGATTGTTACTACGAAACCTACTAATTGTTCGTACTTTACTACGAAATTGTGGTACTAAACGCAAAAGCTCATCCTCTCAGTAACTCTAAGGTTGACTGGAAGAGATCCCTTAGTGGGATAAGTCTGACTTTGTACTTAGTTTTACTGGTTTAACTGTCTGTTATTGTAATTTATTTTTTGGTACAATAAAGTGTTCACATACATACATACATACATTGTTATTTTAACTTTAATTTGGTTTTAATTCAAATTTTACAAAAATTTTAAAAACATCTTTCCCGCACACCTCAATCTCAACCCATTTCTCTACACACTATGTAGGCTATAAGGCTAAGTGCACACACGCAAGCAGGGACGTGTGAGTCGGCGGTGCCAGCCATTTATCTCTGTCAGATGCCAGTGGTGTGGCCCCGGCTTTACATTAGGCTTGTTGATAGTCGGGCGTAAGTGAAACGTCTGCCAGGAAGAAAACCCGGGTGAAAAACTTGTATACTCAGGAATAAGGGCGCTCCCTAAAACCACGTAACCGGTTCTTACCGGTTAGTAGCTTCTTAGCTACTTATTTGAATTTAGAATTCTAAGGGCTTTATCACAGATGTCCCATGCCAGAAAGTCCCAGATACTCTATCTGTAGGTTATCTGACAGATCTCCTATTTTTTTTGTTTCACAGGTATCTGATTGCCCTAGCTGTCGCATAAACAGCAAGATCAAATGGCCGTTATTACTTTATCTGTCAGATATTTTATCAGAGACTTGTGATGTGAAACAAGTAAATATTATCAGACATATTTATCTGATAGAGTAGATTATCTGTCAGCTTACTATCTGTTATAATATCAGCAAGCGGTGAAAGAGGCCCTAAGTCAAACTTCAGATATTTTAGTTCAAAGTGGCCAGTTCGACAAAACGGCGGTTTGTTTCGTGAAGATTGGTGAAGACCTTTTAGTGTTCAATAAAAGGGAAGAAAAAAATGGAAGGGGAGGGGTTGGGTAAATCGAATTTAGAATTCCAAATCAAACTTCAGATCATCATCATCATCATTATATCAGCCTGTAGACGTCCACTGCTGGACAAAGGCCTTCCCCAAGGATCTCCACGACGACCGGTCCTGCGCTAACCTCTAAAACTTCAGATATTTCAATTCAAAGTGGCCAGTTCGACTAAACGGCGATTTCATAAGTGAAGATAATATGGTGAATACCTTTTAGCGTTCAACAAAAGGGAATTAAAAAGAGTCTAAAAATAGAACCTTTAAAACAATGATCCCGCGGCTCCAATCGACCGAAAGGATCTCATCGTATTTTCTCGAACAATAACTTCTACAGGAAAAGGTTTTTTTTTATCGCGACGCGGATGGTAGTTAATTTTAATGTTGCCAGTAATTAACAAATCTTAAGGCCCTCGAATGGGCACGAGAGGCGCCGGTGCCTTAATCACGCCGGTTAAGGGGTTGGTCCAAGTCAACAGCTATCGAAAAAATTCAAAATTGGAATACATTTTTTTTGTCCTCTATTGAGGACGGGCAAGGGAAGCTTCGTCCATACAGCCCTGACTTATTTAAAGTACCTATTATTTCTTATATTTATTTAAACCGGCGGTTACAGCACGGCCTCCACGAGGGCACATCTAGTGCCATTCGGTGATCCACACTGCAGATTCATGTCCGCATTTATTCTGTTTTTGACATCAATGCTGTCAAAAATGAGACAGAAAAGTGGAATAAAGAAACATGGAGTAAGTTGTACTGGTTAAAGCGGATATGGTTTTACGTGAAACGTCATTGTTGACTCCTCCCCATATTTTTCTGTATTACCGTTTTATATCTTGAAGGCAAAACTTTTTGGTTGGCGCCTCAAATGATTTAAAAATAAAAAAATAATTTTAAAAAAAGTTTAGAGTTAATCCGGACCTCATTTTTAATTAAAGCTATGTTTCTCAACATGTAGCCAAAATTATGACTCTTCATGTCATATAAAAATGTTTTTAAATTTTGTAGATACGTTATTTATAGTTATGTCTTGTTACTTTTCCAAGAAATAATGGTTTCAATAAATGTTGCCCTTAAACTATTATATAAACATCTGTCTAATATTTGACGGCGCACCGTACAGCGCCATCTATCGACCAGCGTGATTACTCCTCGTGGGGCGTGGCGCCACCTATTTTCGGAAATAAAGTGACAGCTGACATCAGCTGTCAGTGTCACTTTGGCGGAGCGTTGTGTCACTGGTTGCGCGACGGGCGGCCATGACAGATAACATTCTGTCAGTGGATCGAGTCGTCGACGCACCACGTCCGCGACGAATCGCCGATTTCCGACTAGATTTGAGTGCCCACATAACCTACAAATGAAAAATTCTGAAAAAGGCCCTCCTGAGCCTACATATGTCTGTTATTTGTATTTTTAGCACAATGAAGCACCTACATACAAACAAGGAGTGTGGCTATCTTTTACCGAATTGTTTTTTCTTCGAAATATTTTTCCATTCCCCTTTTCGAACAAGACACTTTTTTATGGATTAAGATTTGTTTTAAAAATTGAAAAATCTCAGGTGGCACTTATCTTGTTTAATTTTCATTTTATTTTGGAAACTCACAGTCTAACAAAGAACTACAATAATTATATTAAGAAATAACAGGACATAGACAGAGACAGTATCTAGAGTATAGATCTGCGATCATTAATACTATATGACGATCGCCGGTACAGATACTTCAAAATCGCTACTTAAAAGAGCACATACCCGCTACCGCTTGTCTTTCCACCCGAACCTTGACTGCTCCAAAAGTGGAAAGCAGTTTTTCTTAGACTTTTCATAGTAAGCGAGAGCGGTAGAGAAAATTAGATGTTTCCCCTCCATTTTAATGACGACGTATACCTGTGCACTGAAGTTTATTCAATATTACTTAATTATGCCTCGGAGAGAGTTTCCTTGTAAATACAATATTTTACAGTGTTATTAAAGTGTCAAGACTTTGTAGATATGGGGGAAATTGTGTTACCCGCTTATACAAGCAATTATAGAAACCACTTTTACTTTTATAGCCTTAAGTACCTAGTAGTTCGATTTTAAATTTTATTCAATATTACTTAATTATGCCTCGGAGAGAGTTTCCTTGTAAATACAATATTTTACAGTGTTATTAAAGTGTCAAGACTTGGTAGATATGGGGGAAATTGTGTTACCCGCTTATACAAGCAATTATAGAAACAACTTTTACTTTTATATCCTTAAGTACCTAGTAGTTCGATTTTAAATTTTATTCAATATTACTTAATTATGCCTCGGAGAGAGTTTCCTTGTGAATACAATATTTTACAGTGTTATTAAAGTGTCAAGACTTGGTAGATATGGGGGAAATTGTGTTACCCGCTTATACAAGCAATTATAGAAACAACTTTTACTTTTATAGCCTTAAGTACCTAGTAGTTCGATTTTAAATTTTATTCAATATTACTTAATTATGCCTCGGAGAGAGTTTCCTTGTAAATACAATATTTTACAGTGTTATTAAAGTGTCAAGACTTGGTAGATATGGGGGAAATTGTGTTACCCGCTTATACAAGCAATTATAGAAACAACTTTTACTTTTATATCCTTAAGTACCTAGTAGTTCGATTTTAAATTTTATTCAATATTACTTAATTATGCCTCGGAGAGAGTTTCCTTGTGAATACAATATTTTACAGTGTTATTAAAGTGTCAAGACTTGGTAGATATGGGGGAAATTGTGTTACCCGCTTATACAAGCAATTATAGAAACAACTTTTACTTTTATAGCCTTAAGTACCTAGTAGTTCGATTTTAAATTTTATTCAATATTACTTAATTATGCCTCGGAGAGAGTTTCCTTGTAAATACAATATTTTACAGTGTTATTAAAGTGTCAAGACTTGGTAGATATGGGGGAAATTGTGTTACCCGCTTATACAAGCAATTATAGAAACAACTTTTACTTTTATATCCTTAAGTACCTAGTAGTTCGATTTTAAATTTTATTCAATATTACTTAATTATGCCTCGGAGAGAGTTTCCTTGTGAATACAATATTTTACAGTGTTATTAAAGTGTCAAGACTTGGTAGATATGGGGGAAATTGTGTTACCCGCTTATACAAGCAATTATAGAAACAACTTTTACTTTTATAGCCTTAAGTACCTAGTAGTTCGATTTTAACATTGATCTCTAATGAGAACAATGATTCGATTTCGGTTCAGTTATTAATTTGTCACTACACTACCGACTGTCTAGGTCCATCGATGGACGTGATCTTTCCCTAAGCTTGTTTTTTCTAATAACTTGTGCGTGAGCATCTGTTGGGGTCCTCATAGTGTCTCTGACGGACATAAATGGAGTCATCTTTCACATTTATTTTGTTCTAAATTGTTATTGTATTTGTAGTCTGATTTATATCTATTATTTTAATAGTTTATGTAGGTATATCTATGTATTTAATATATTTATGTACATATTATGTAACAAAAGTATTATTATTATTATTTTTTTAAATAATTTATCTATTTGTAATGTATGTAGTTACCTATCATTTAATTACTGTTTATATTATCATATTGTTTTAAATAAATATTGTTTTAAATTTTTGCGCCTACCACTAATTTATCTGCATGGCCCAAAGGTCAGCTGGTAGAGAATGCCATTGGCATTAAGTTCGCCTTTTGTACAAACTAGTGCAATAAAGTTTTAAATAAATAAATAAAAACAAACTTCCCGCTTAAGCGGCCAGGAATACCTGGCGACAATAGTGGGCTTCTCATACGCTTTAGAATAGAAACTTTAAGCTTGGCGTATCTATGCTTCGATGTTTTTCTTTCACCGAAAAACCTGTAGTGATGATAAACCGTAGGTATACTTAATTTTCGAAAAATTCATTAATACCTCACGAAGAGGTGTGTCAGGATCGCGATACTTGGCGCTCCGTTCTTTCTGCCTACCCCGCCAGGGACATAGCGTGAAGATATGTATGTATGTATGTACCTCACGAACGCGAGACGAGAGAACAAACTACACTACCCTAAGCAGTGCTCACGGAAAGACGTCCCAAGTATTATTATCACCATAGAAATATAAAACCGCGAGCTTTTTCCGTGTTCTGTGATTCTCACCTTCACGCATTTAATATGGCCACCACCGCATCTTATTACATCTCAAAGGCTATTGCAGGAGATACAATTTAAATTTAATCTAGCGAGCACACCCTCATTCACGATATTAAAATATGATTGCGTTGCGAGTGCGACCCCCCACACCCCCCGGCCGGGGGTCGCGACCCCCCGCGAGACGCAATCAGCATCCGATCGCATGTTCCTTTTGAAAGCGGCTTATCCTCAAGACAGGGGTGCCCAATCTTGCGACCCCTATGTTGCCCCTAATTTGGGAGAAACATCGCGGTTTTCAAGGCAATAAACGGTTTCGGAAACTGTTGTTTTGATCCATAAATAAATAAAAATACACGGTGTTTGGAAGGTCAATGCAAAACCTTGTGGCGGAGGTCATCTCGACTGCATTTTAAACCAAACATAGGTATCTTAGTACAAAATAAAAAATCCAATAAAAATATAATTCTTTACGAAAAAGTTTTTAATATTAAATAAGATTCACAATACACCTACTTAGGTACGGTCAACCGCACGTCAGTGGAAACAAACCCAGTATAAACTGGTCGCTCATAGTATTGAAATTCCCTAATAGGCTAGGCCAGCTCAAGGCAGTGTATCCAATGACGTGCGGTCGGTGGACGTACATTGAATATAATAAAAGCTTGTAAAACCTCAGTTTGGCAGCCGCTGCTTCAAGACTTATCTAAGCAATTTGGGGAGACGTTCCAAAACATGCCTAAAGTCAAACGGGAGTAAATCCATTTCCAATAATGCGTCCCGCGGATGGAAACGTCCCGTAATGACTCCAGCCGAGGTGCGTCGGCATTACCTTTGAACGCGTAATTATGGTGGAATTAATACCGAGATAAGCCCCTCCTAGCGCCTTCCGTTTAAAATCGCATAAAAACGGCGCCCATCTCATTTTAGATGTATTGGGTGTGAATTAACGAGTTTCCTTAAAGAAGCATTAGAAGGCTCAACTGGAATTCCAAGCGCCCGAAGATTCAGACCTGGAAAGTCCAATTTCTCGAAAGTGTAGTCAAAGTCAAAGTCAAAACTATTTTATTGCATGTAAGTACACTGGGTACATTTATACAACGTCAAGTTTTTATCTACCACCGCTTCCAAGGTGTTAAATAGAGCTGGGAAGAAGAAGCGGCGCAACAAACTTCCGCAACACATCTTTTAAAATCGAGTTTATACATAACATTATTTTTGTAAAGGTTGTGCGAGGCTGAAGTAACATTAACACCAGGCATCTTTGTCATTTAAATAATCGACTGTTTTATAATAAGCTTTCTTACAAAGTTGTTGTTTAATGTGAGTCTTAAATGTTCTGTCATTCATATTTAAGATTTCTTCTGGTAGTTTGTTGTAGAAGCGTGAACATTGCCCCGTGAACGATTTACTGACCTTACTAAGCCTTAACCAGCCTTACTAAGCCTTAGCCAATGAAATCTATTCCCCATATGACAAATCCAATTCGTCGTGAAGATCCTTGGGGGACGCCTTTGTCCTGCAGTGGACGTCTACAGGCTGATATGATGATGATACGACAATACCCCAAAAGTCAATTTCCTCAAACGCCCAATTTTAAAACTGAAAAATCCGGAACCGAATCCTAAAGGAATCAAACAGAAAATCAACATACAACATCAATATAACCGCTCAGGTTAAAAATGTCTGCTTCCTAAAATGTTCAGGTCTTATTCCCGGAATGTCCACTCGGTCCGGTAAGTCCATTTTCCAGGAAATCGAAGGTCGAAAGTCCAAAGTTGAAGGTCAAAGTCTTTCAAAATTAACTGCACAAACTGGCAGTGGCGTACAGGTTGTAACAATGGTTACCCAATTTTTTGTTAAACACAACAAACTTTCAATAAAAACTGAAAAATTAAATAAAATAGTATTTTAAATAAATGTCTACAACAAACTACCAGATGACAATTTGAATAAAAAAATAATAAAAAATTTTTTGTCGAAAATGCCCCCGCGAATCGTACCCGGCTCAAAGGTACCCATGACGCCGGCTGCATTGCCACGTTGAATCGCCATGGATATCCTTTGAACCAGGTACGACTCGGCCCGGGGGTCACAACCGTGCGCTTAAAATATAACGCATGAGGGACATGCGTATTTTAAATAAAATGGTGGTACCATTTTATTTAACTTCAGAAATATAAATATTTAAATATCAACTTTTTAACGTGGACGAAGTCGCTAGTAGTTAAATCGAAGTAAAAGTACGTTACTTCTGGGATATATAGCCTTGTAAAAAGTAGGTAAATAGTCAAAGGGCAAAAGTCAAGCAACTAATGCAACTATGGTGTGTTAAAAATTCACGAGCCACCCGCAACGCAGCCGCAGCGCCTCCGTTTGACATGGAAATGTGCAGCCTACCCGTCGCGAACCTACCCGCACTACACGGAAACGTGGGGCCACGACTCCAGCGGTGGCGCATAAGTGGATTTAATAATTTCTTATTTTCAGGTTCCCATAATGGTATGGTACACCTAAAAAATAAACAAAAAATAAAACGCTAAATAATGTCTGACAAAACAAAACGAATTTATTTATAGGTTATTCTCAGACCGGTGCATGGCTAACCAGTGCTTTGAAAAACAATTGCCAAACAATTAGGATGTAATTCTTAGAGCCGGGTAGTCGCTCCCCAGCAGGAGGAGGCTCTCAGGATAGCAAAGAAGTCAGGAACCCCTGCGTCAGAGGGCATGCTTTTTGCGCTGCAGAAGGGAGTTTTCTTTTAACGAATTTGAACGTCTAGTTGGCCTAGTAACTTCGTCGTTAGATTACAGCGTCGTGGGTTCAAAGTCAAAATCTTTTATTGTATATGAGCGCACTATTGGCACATTTATGACGTAATTTTTTAAGACGTCATCATCATCAACAGTCTATTAATCTCCCCACTGCTGGGGCTCAGGCCCACCCTATCAACAAGGGCGTTCGGGCTATAGTCCACCACGCTAGCCCAGTGCGGGTTGGTGGACTTCACATGCGCCTAAGAATTAAGACGTTCGCTGTTCAATTCAGACTAGAGACAGACCAGCTGTTGCTCCCAGTCTGGATGTTATGTTTGTGAATTTTCATATCTTTTAATTAAGGTCTTATTCGCTGATTTTAGGGCCCCGTCCGAATTTATTCAAACGCCTCCCCTCCGCCCGCGGCCCCGCTCCCCGCCCGCACGCACCTGCCCTCGCATTGATATGCACATTCAATTGTCAGCGGCCGCGGGAGGCGGACGCGCTACCCGCACTCAATCGAAATAGGGTAAACGTACCATTTTTCTCCACTCAATCGTTTAGGTATTAACACGTCAACGCGATATATCAAGATGCCCCGTGTGACTTGCAGATTTTCCACCGCCAGGGGGCGAAGTTAAAATTAAGGGTGTGGAAAGATAAATGGAAAAAACGCTGTCAATATCTCCTTTTCATTAATGGCCTGAATGTGTGTTAGCGTGTAAACCGACAGTGGAAATGACAGGTTGTTTTTCGGCTGAGTCACAGTTTGTTTATCGAATAAACTAACAGCTTTACGGTGTCGTTAAAACATTAAGATTTCCTGAATGTAATTTTTAAAGTAAATATATTCAAAATGTCGGCTGAAGCACGAAAGCGAGCATGCTGAACTCGTTTAAGTTTTAATTTTACAGCCATGCAAGTTGTTTTTAAGACTAATCTAGGAACTTTACAAAAAAATATGCAGTAGGTAAACTATTCCATTAAATAGCAGTTGATCAGCTGTGATCAAAATATACGCGTTTGGTCAAATACGCATTTGGCTGAATACGCGATTGGGTTTAATCAAAGTTTAACACGAATACATTGCAACTTTTATACAGTTTAGTTGCGACAATAAAGGACAATAATATGTGTGGAAATAGCAGAAGATGCAGTCATTAATAACAAGAACTACGAACTGTAAATATTAGCAAAATCTAATTCGAACATAACGCATCTGCCGCAATAATTACTGGAATCATAAACCTGCGTTCGCGACGGAACATCTGTGTTGCCGTAGCGTGTAGGGTAAACGTACCAATTATTGCCCCTAGTACGCGCACCTAAATGAAATCCTACCGCAGGTTTATACCTCTTAATTCCTCGGTTTAAATAACAAAAGGCTATTACAGGCGTTTTTCAGTGCCTGGCACGGGTAGCGCCCCCCAGGGCCTCACACCCTCTCTTGGCGAGCACCTATCTAATAGGCTGGTATGAATTGTGTGGGGTTATGAAAATAAGTACATTTTTATCTTGTTTGAAATTAAATTCCTTTCGATTTGTCTGGTAACTCGCGATAAGCTACCTCGTATAGTCGATCCAATGACATTCAATTTAAAATGTTCAAAAAAATTGATAACAGGTTTTTTAACTCCACTTCTTTTATAGTTTACTTTAATAGTTTTGTTAATAGTGTTGAATTTTATCTTTATTTTATTTATGATGTTAAGTTATTGAGAAGGAATTGTTTCTTATGATTAATTCCCTTTCGATTGGTATAATAAAAATAGTTTTTTTTGTTTTCCACATTTATCAAGTTCACAGGCAGGTGATTTCTTCATTTTAAGTCTTCGTTAAGGAAATTTCCTCATCTTTAAGTACCTTCTCTCCGTGTCCCATACCTGTGGGACACCTGTAATAATTAATGCAATCTATTCGTGTCACATGCAATCTTTCAGAACGGTTCACGATTTATCTGAACTGCGACTGGTTAACGTTTTTCTTGGCTGCTCTAGCATCGGGTAGTATAGCTACTTAATTTTCGAAAGCTATAGTTACTAACTATAGTTACAGATTTTTAGAAATGTAAGCATTAACGTATACTCGTCAGTGTCCCTACAGTTGTCACATATTATAAAAAGCATATTTAACCTGTTGTCTATTTAGTGTTGCTATCTTAATTCATCATCATATCAGCCTGTAGACGTCCACTGTTGGATAAAGGCCTCCCCCAGGGATCTCCACTACGACCGGTTCCGCGCTAACCTCATCCAGCCGAGTCCCGCGACCTTCACCAGATCGTCGGTCCACCTTGTGGGAGGGCTGCCTACACTGCGTCTTCGGATAGGTGATCTTAATTTGTTCTATTGTGGTCCACCGGTTGCGGCTAGTGGGCTTCCTTTCCCTTCCCAGAGCGTGTCTCTCCTAAACAACTTGTATCTCCTGGTAAATCTGTCCTCAACCTGGGACATATCTTCGTTCTCATACCTAAAAATATAAGCGCCAACATGTGTCCGAGGTTGAGCCAGGTTGCATCCGGCTGGACCGGATCAGGTGTTAACCTGGCTGGGTGTGGTACCTCTTATCTTATCTATCTAGTATTATCAAGAATAAGTTTGCCATAAAGAGTTGTTGATTTAATGTTGGTACACAGGTTCAATCTGCTCTTTATATCATGTGACGACAATTTTGGGACACAGACGAGTATACCAGCGTCTACACTAGACTCTACCGCTGAGCTTAGCAACTTCACTTTTGTTGAGAACTAAATTCTTTAAAGTACTCTGACCTAATTTCTATCTTTACTTGTCTGTCGGTACCGAGAATTCCATTGGCCGATATTAAATATCCCAACTAGTATGTATCTAGTCGATTCCAACGTTACACGGAAACGTTCGAGCGACGGGCGCTTTCTTTGAAGTCGACTCTTGTTCTGCCGGAAAAATCAAGTTTATTGTTCTAGTTCAGATGCGGACGGAGAATTTTTAACTGCTCTGTGCTGTGAGGCTTTGCGTGTCGAACGTTGAAAAGGATCTAAAGAAAGAAGAAGAAAGAAGGTGAAAGTGAGTTGGTGTCGACGATTGATCTGACGATTTGGCGGGCGACACATTTTCGTAAATTTCATTAGGCGTATCAGACAAAAGCGGCCTGCGGTGGCGGTGGCGGTGGCGGCCTGTTATATTCCATACGCAATGTATGTGAGATTTCAGACACACGCTTCAATATACAAACGTCGGCCGTGCGTGTCTGAAGTCTCACATTGCATAGGGTATACAACAGGCCGCCACCGCCACCGCAGACCGCGTGTGTCTGTGACACAGTTTAAGCGTATCCCAGACACACGCGGCATGCGGTGACGGCCTACCGCACGCCGCAGCTTCAATATGCAAACGCAGGCCTGAAGTCTCACATACATTGCATAGGGAATACAACAGGCCGCCACCGCCACCGCAGGCCGCTTGTGTCTGGGATCCCCTTTACGAACGGAACTGCGGGTATTCCTGTTAATAAATTACGTCGTATTACAAGATTACACTGAACAGATTACAAGGCCTCCATTGTGGAGACAGAGACGCTCCACGGTAGGCGGTGGCCAATAATTCCAATTACAGATGCATCGACTAATAAGTCAAATTGAACAATGGACCGACCACTAATTGCTCGGGCAACTCGCTTTGCTCCGTATATCTAATTATAGATTGGTATTGCCCGCAATATGTACTGATAAATATTTATAAACCCGTAAATAAACATTTACAAACAAACAGAATAACAGAACGGTGTTAATTAGGAAAGCTTTTCGGGCGGGCAAATGGTGGTTTTACCGTTCGATGTGTGAATTAGTGTGTTTTAGGATTATAAATCATTATTACTCTCTTCTGCAGGCCTCGTGTGTCTGCGACCGCCTTTATACGATTGGTTAGGCCGTGTCCCGATGACGGTTTTGATGTACAAAAGTTTGTAAATACTCAACTACGTGCGTAGCGAAATAGTTCGAATAGTACACTAGCTGTTGCCCGCGCCTTCGCCCGCGTGGGGACAGTTTATCCCGGAAAAAAATAGTCTATGTCCTGACCCAGGGTACGATGTACGTCCACAACAAATTTCATAAAAATCTGTTTAGCATGAAATTTAGGCATGAAAATGCCACAAACAGAGTTACTATCGCGGAAAGTGGCTGATTATCAACGAGGGTGTAGTTTGAGGCCCGAGGCGTAGCCGAGGTCTATATTACACACGAGTTGGTAAACGCATTTTCTCTCGAGTGTTACACAGTGCTTTATACTACACTTACGATGAAAATATTTTACAAAAACTTTAACTTGAGGGCTTTAAATACAGTCTGTACAAGCGATATCGTCTACATAATTCTGCACACCTTTTACTGGGCTATTTGTTAAATATTAAAACGTCGGTATTAGCAATATGGAATAGTGCTGCGCCGTACACCCTATTGTAAGTTTATCGATCTGCTCGATGCATTATTGAGGAGACGAGACTCGATACTCGCGGTGCGGCCGCGGGCGAACAACTCCTTCTATTTACCTGGACTTGTGCTATTTCTAGACACGAACATTGTTTATGGAATCCTTAATGCACGGCTTACGTCCACTCGCCGGTGACATTTGCAGTTGTCTGCTTTATTAATGAACATATTGCGAACTGTTCGTCTACAGTTTTTCGTGTTCATTTTTGTTGCCACTTACGGTTGGTAGGCCAATCACTTTAAGGTGGGATTAATTGATAACTCGATTATTTATATATATTTTGTAGAGGTGATCGAATTATTAAGTAATTTTTAAAAATTAAGCAAATTATGATAGAGCTTTGCACGAAAACGCAAGTTAAACGTATTTTTGGTATTTTTTGAAGCAAAAATAATAACTTGCTAAAAAAGACTGCTAATGGCCTAAAATTAAAGGTTTTTGCTAGAAATACAAAAATGAACAAAAAAAAAGTGCATGGAAACGATTTTAAAATCTTAAAACGATCTTAAAATGAACAAACTGTATTGGTCGAATGTCAATTGAAATGTGTCGCAGAAATCTATGACAGCATTCTAGAAATAGCACAGTATGAGATGAGTTTATTATGAAATTTTTATTTTATTTTATACACATTTTTTCAAGTTATTATTTAAATCTCGCTCGACAAACACTCGTTTGTCGAGCGAGACTAAAATGAAAAAGCTATGGGCTATATCTATCCTCCATTTAAGCTTTCTCTTGATCACAGGACATATTTTAGGATAGGATTTTCTGATTATTTATTTCTATCACAGAAAATCATACCCAGAAATATTATAATAAACAACATCAGAAATAATATGTAAGATTTATCGACCATTATTTATTTTTAAGTAGCTGTTTCCCGCGGCTCCGCTTGCATTTTAAAGTCATTTCTGACTTTTTCTTTTTTCTCGACTATCACGGCTATCAAATGCAAAAAAAATTTTCAAATTCGGCGTTTAAGCAAAAAAAAAACCTTTCAGACATTGGATTTATTGGTGTAGGTAACCGATATAACTCCAGATTATTTCTAGGAAAATTAACTAGCACAATATTGCTCTGATTGTACCACTTTAATTTCTCTACAATGTTGTTTCATCTTTCACAAAGCGCCTAAATGTAATACTTTTACTGTAGTTTGGAATGGAATCTAATAATAAATACTTATGAATAGATAATATTGGTAACAGAATATCTTTGATGTTTAATAACGAAGTGCTTACTACAAAAGATATGTAGACAGTTATTACATTCTTGGAGAAATGGAACGAAACAATACGTCGAACGATCATCTTAATTTAGTGAGCTAAGATCTAAGAAATCACTCAAATAAGCCTTGAGTTGTAAGTAGATCTAAAATAGTCTAATGATAACTGGAATTAGAATAATATAGTCAACCAGGTCAAATTGTAAATGTGATGGAAAACGTTCTGGAGCTCTATGTTTGAATCGCTCTCCTCGCTTCGAGCGGTCCACTCTACTGATTTTTGTATCGGATGTCAAAGGAAAAACAATAGAATCGACCGCTTGAAGCGAAAAGAGCGATTCAAAAATAGAGCTCCTGTACTAGGCAGAACTACATAGTATGAATTTCAAAGGATTTATTATACCTCGTTTCCAATCACCCCTGTTTATAATTACCCTGGTTGTACCTCGTTTCCAATCACTCCTGTTTACAATTACCCTGGTTGTACCTCGTTTCCAATGACCCCTGTTTACAATTACCCTGGTTGTACCTCGTTTCCAATCACTCCTGTTTACAATTACCCTGGTTGTACCTCGTTTCCAATGACCCCTGTTTACAACTACCCTGGTTGTACCTCGTTTCCAATCACCCCTGTTTACAATTACCCTGGTTGTACTTCTTTTCCAATCACCCCTGTTTACAATTACCCTGGTTGTACCTCGTTTCCAATCACTCCTGTTTACAATTACCCTGGTTGTACCTCGTTTCCAATGACCCCTGTTTACAACTACCCTGGTTGTACCTCGTTTCCAATCACCCCTGTTTACAATTACCCTGGTTGTACCTCGTTTCCAATCACCCCTGTTTACAATTACCCTGGTTGTACCTCGTTTCCAATCACTCCTGTTTACAATTACCCTGGTTGTACCTCGTTTCCAATGACCCCTGTTTACAATTACCCTGGTTGTACCTCGTTTCCAATCACCCCTGTTTACAATTACCCTGGTTGTACTTCTTTTCAAATCACCCCTGTTTACAATTACCCTGGTTGTACCTCGTTTCCAATCACCCCTGTTTACAATTACCCTGGTTGTACTTCTTTTCCAATCACCCCTGTTTACAATTACCCTGGTTGTACCTCGTTTCCAATCGCCCCTGTTTACAATTACCCTGGTTGTACTTCTTTTCCAATCACTCTTGTTTACAATTACCCTGGTTGTACCTCGTTTCCAATCACCCCTGTTTACAATTACCCTGGTTGTACCTCGTTTCCAATCACTCCTGTTTACAATTACCCTGGTTGTACCTCGTTTCCAATGACCCCTGTTTACAATTACCCTGGTTGTACCTCGTTTCCAATCACCCCTGTTCACAATTACCCTGGTTGTACTTCTTTTCCAATCACCCCTGTTTACAATTACCCTGGTTGTACCTCGTTTCCAATCACCCCTGTTTACAACTACCCTGGTTGTACCTCGTTTCCAATCACCCCTGTTTACAATTACCCTGGTTGACCCTACTCAAAGAGTTTACGCCTACACTAAGAAGTACCTACGATCGCAAGTACGCACGTTCGCTGCGAGCAAAAGTGTCCTTACGTGGCGCTGTCTCTCACGATCGGTCCGAGTTTGATTCCTAGTCGTGTCATGTACCAATGGGTTTTTCTCGAAACTTGAGCACATTTACTCACTCCTCTCGAATGGTGAAGGAAAGCATAGTGAGGAACTCTGAATAAAGGAATTCTTAGGCGCATGTGAAGTCCACCAACCCGCACTACACTAGCGTGGTGGACTATAGCCCGAACGCCCTCGTTGAGAGGGTAGGTCTGTGCCCCAGCAGTGGGGACATATTAATGAGCTGTTGATTTGATTTCACAGCCAAAAAATGCCAATCTTAAAATTAATTGACCAAAATTTAATACTTCAAATGCTTTCGCTTTCCCCGCTTTAGTTTTTGTTATAATTTTTATTTTCACACGAAAGGGTAAGCGAAATTCGATACCAGTTATCTTGACCTATCACGCACGAATAATAAATGAAATTACAATTTATAATTGAGCAAGGTCCCAAAAACTAAGATTTATTGCGTAAAAATTGTTAGGGTAAACTTACCTATAAAGGACCTATGAATAAAATTACTGTGCAGTTTTGAACTAACTCACATGAAATTTACAACTAGTTACTGTGTTTTCTTGCATTACTTAAGTAACTATTTGTTTTCTGAGTGCGCATGCATGAAAATATTTGCTCTCGCTTGATCGGTTTCAATGCTGTGACGTTTAGTAAAGAATATGATCAACAACATTTAATTTTGTTTTATTGATTTCATCAATTATAAAAATACAATCATTACCCATAATTTCGTATATATCAATGCATATTCTATGCATATGTTTGTGCATAGAAACCTTTCGGATTGGCCGATAAACATCTATTTTTTTCGGCCAAAACAACTCGGCTCGGTCACTGCTCGCTCTTTGCGATTTCGCGGGCGAGTACCGCCACCGCCACCCGGCCTCCGCTGCTGCCTTTTTATTCTCTATTCGAACGTTCGCCGGCGTCGGGCTTTAAGAGACTTCGTTTTGCGCTACGGCGACGGTTTTTTTGTGCTCAAATTGTCTATTGTTTTGTTTTCAGTGCGATAATTTTGTTTTGATTTGCAATTTTCACTGAAAAAGTTGCTTTAATCCATGTTGAATGTATTGTAGATATATTTAACGTCAGATAGACAAAAAACTTACAATAAGTTAATAAACAAAAAAGGATCAGTAGACAATAAATAGTTGAATTACAAAATACATTTTATATAGGACGATATCTACTCTCTATATATACTTCAATCACCCTGGGATTTTCCTGCAGCTATTTAAGATCCCGCGGGCATAAGTTTTCCCATGGGAAAATAGCCTATATCTGAAATGAGAGTGCCACCTATCCAACAGTGTTTTTTTGAAATCGGTTAGGTTGTTACGGAGATTACATCCATGCGCACAAATTTTACCTATATTTTGATTTCCCCATTTTATTAATTTTATGCTGTTTTAATAACGCCAGATATTGTACAAAACTCCAATGTAGCATTTTTGTTATATTTAGTACCACGGACGGCCGCTGGATGGCGCTGAACGCTTTTTCAACGCGCTATTTCACTGCACACGCCCGGTACAATTTATCGTATTTTATTTTTGAAAAATATAATATTATCAACGAAAGAAAGACGTAATTGAATGACATGACGATCGTAAAAAATAGGCCCAACACGTCATTCAAAATGTTAAAAAATCCTTTTCAAAACGTATTTCCCTCAACACCCGTCTGATTTACAATATACATAATCACGGGCAATCGCGTTGAATCCGAGCTATTTACCTTTGAAATGTTCCCAGTGGCCCCAGGTTCGACAAAGGTGGCTTAACGAGCACTTGGAGTAAATTATAAAAGTTTTCCGCGAAATAAAACGGAAGTGCTTCGGGGAGAAACACCCAAGATGCGGGCTGCTCGAGACAGGTACCGCTCAGTTTAAATAAACTGTGATTTAGTGAGGGGTCACACAGGTGCGTTTACCCTACGCTGTTGACGTGAAAATATTCGTAGGAAGGTAGTTTGCGAGTTGTGACGCTTTTAGGTACGCTTAGTGGATTGGACTTTTTAGACCTAGCGCCGGGGATTGTGAGTTCGATTCCCAGTAGGGACATAGGTACAATAGTACCTATAAACTTTTTCGACTTTTTGTATAGGTACAATATACACACCACAAACGAATAAACCTCGGGCAAATGTATAAATCATATCTAAGCTTATTCTAATGTGTCCTTGTGTAATTTTTATACTTAAACTAGCTGTTGCCCACGGCTTTGCCCAAATGGAATAATTTATTCCCGCGGGAACAAGTAGCCTATATATTATTCCAGGATATAAGCTATCACTGTACCAAGTTTCATCAAAATCCGTTCAGCCGTTACAGCGTGAAAGAGTAACAAACATCTTCACTCACAAACAAACTTTCGCCTTTTTAATATTAGTAGGAAGTTTTGGCACAGTTAAAAAAACAATAAAAGAAATAAAATATTTATTAAATGTTTTCTGCTACACTGTGTATAAAAAATTAAGGACACCATTTATCTATTTACATGTTTTTTTAGAATCCATTGAAGCATCGAATAAAATTTGCTTAGTTTCTTTTTCGGATACAACTTTTCCTATTATCTATTCAAAATAACTTCTATAAATCTAAATTAGAAAAGTTATTCCGATACAAAACACTACAGAGGGTTCTGCAAGTGGAATGAATGGGTGAATAGCTATTCACAATCTTTTCAGTAAACTTAGAAAAGACGAGAAAAATGCAGACTAAGTAATCTAAGTTTCAGTGATTCAGCAATTGGTTTGCCTAGACTCTGCCACAGTAGGGATAAGCATAGTATAGACCTTCCACAGGCATTTGAAGACTACCTGTGGTCACTATATAACAGTAGAGACTGTATAAGATCACTGTATAAGATTGTAAGAGAAGGCTACAAGGATGAATTTAAAAAAAATATTTTATTGGGTAGCGAGGTGTTTCGCCACCGCCAGAGAACTAAGGCCTTCGACATAGCTCAAAGCAAGTACGTTGAAATGGCAATGGGCTGGTCACATTCTGTCGGAGAACCGATAACCGTCTACCCCAGGTAGATGAGTTCGCGAGTGGAGACCACGACTGGGCAGGCGTATTGTGGGACGCCCCCGGCTAGATGGAGAGACGAACAGCGTGAGGATGCTGGCAGTGACTAGATGCGGAGAACCCGGGTTCAGTGTCGCGCATTGGGGAGGCCTGTGTCCAGCAGTGGACTGGCGAAGGCTGATGATGATGATGTAATTAGTCTGTTGGACAAGCTTTAAACTAGGGTTCGCAGATATAGGCGATCACTTTTTCGAATTCCAGAAAAAAACTCTTAATCCTTAACTTTACTCACCGAATATCTCAAATCATCATCATCATATCAGACTGTAAACGTCCACTGCAGGACAAAGGGCGTCTCTACGACGACCGGTCCTGAGCTAAACTGATCCAGCGGGGTCCCGCGACCTTCACCGTCGGTCCACCTTGTGGGAGGCCCGCGCTGCATCTTCCGATACGTGGTCGCCACTCGAGAACCTTTCTGCCCCAACGGCCGTTAGTTCTACGAGCGATGTGCCCAGTCCACTGTCAATTCAATATCTCAAAAACTAAAGAAAAAGCAGTTCTAGTACATTTTAGACTTTCGTGCTTTGTGTTCATAATTATTATAATTATTTACGGTCTTACACACGAATAAGTTTTATTTACCTTGCCCGACGTTTCGACCAGGTTACACTGGCCGTGGTCACGAGCTCAGCGCTACGTGGTCAGCTCGTGACCACGGCCAGTGTAACCTGGTCGAAACGTCGGGAAAGGTAAATAAAACTTATTCGTGTGTAAGACCCGTAATTAATTATATAATTATGAAAAACAGTTCTGCTTTTTAATGATGTCATATTTAGATATTCTAAGTAGTGAAGTGATTCATCTCTTTAAGGATTAGCGTTGAATTTTGGGATATTCTGTATCAAAAGAGGGTAGAGGCAGTGGCAGACGTCTGCGGGTGTCGTTCCGTTTCAAACTTCCTCTGTAAACATCGATGCAGTTGCGTTCCGTTCCGGCTTCCAGACTGTTTTCGCAACGTCTCATTTCGCTGAGTTGAGTCGTTCCATGCCGTTATTAAGGATTGCGCTTTAGTTTAATTTGATGAAATACGGCTGTTAGGAGATCTGATATTTTAAGAACTGATTAAAAAAAACTTTGGATACTAGATAGACCACTTTGTAAAAAAGCCTAAAGTAAAAATAGATGCACTGCCTGTCATGCAAAATAATGACGCGAGGCCGTAAAATTGAAAAAAAAGTTAACCGAAATTGACTTGTCTTTTTACTATTGGCGTTAAAGTTTAGATCAACGTAATGCCATCTATTGCCAATATTAGAACCTAAAATTGAGTATCTACGTGAAAATATCTCATTATTTATGAATGCATCTACTTATTTTCTACACTAAACGATTTACGATACTCACTCTGATTTAGGGTTGCCAGCATTCTTTTTAAGACGCCGTCAGAAAGACTCGCGATCGACTTGACTCGAGACTCGAGCCTATGAGCGCTCCGAACCCTGCATAATCGAGTCCTTAAAATTACGACTAGAGTTTTCCCGGCACTTCTCCATCCGGACATCGACACGACACCCAACAGAACACCCTGTACATTCTCACCTCGTAGTTAGCACGACTGAATGACTAAACAGGGTGTCCATATTTAATCTGCGCGCGGCGGTCGTATCGGTTTAATGTGCGGCGAATGCATGCATAATTCAGGACGCGTTCAGAAACTTGGCGCGGTGTTTCGCGGTACGTAATGCGCCATCGTCTGGGTTTCTGAACGCACCCGCCGCCATGACGGTCGCTGTCGGTCGGCGGGAAAAATTGACAGTTGTTGACGTTAAGATAAACAATTGATTGAACAAGACTTTTTGGCGGTATTTTGTCAGGAGATGTTTGTCTTCTAGATGTTTTGGTTTATATCTATGATAATATTATTACAACAAGTGCTTAAGCAAGAAACTGAAATAAAAGTGTCTCGTCCCGATCGTTCCAAATTGTCCCTTGTTAAATTTTCATTTCCAGTTGGCCGCAAAATCCATAAAAAAATCAAAATAACTTAACGTCGCTTCCTCGTGGACAAATCGTTATAAATAGGACTTTGACAACTCCATCTGTAATTAAGGGTTCGATGTCAAATAAAATGTCCGAAATTAATTGTCTCTATGTATATGAGTGCTCTTTTGAAAGGGTTGTCGTTCTATTGAATAAGTCTTATCTAATCTTTGTAAATACTCGTACCAATGCTTTTTGCTAACTCTACGCGATTTTATCCGCACTATTAACGTACTACGAAAACGGGAACAACACCCACGTTTGTCGATGTTTCACGCACAATCGATCGTCTCTAGAGCACGATAAATTAAGGTCAACACAGAGCTACATATCGACCTTTTTGCCACACAGTCCGACACTCCGATTTACCTGCAATCCACGTATTTAATTTAGCTATATAAATTTACGGGGCGAATGCACTACGTTCTCTGGAGCGTTCGGGCTTTTTTGTCCGTTTTACGGCGCGCGCCGGGGGAAATCTCTAGTGATTAATGCCCACATAAAACAGTTATTGCCGAAATTTTTTAGAAATCTAAGTTACACGAGATTCGTATTAGCGTGTTAGGCGAAATGAGTTTACTAGTTAAGTAGATGACTTTGGCGTATTTTAACTACGTTAAAACGAGAGAGTGCTTAATAAAAATTTCTCCGTAAAAACTTTGGTCGGTCGTAAAAATATAGCTAAGTAAAACACCTTTATAATTCTAAGTCTGTGGGTACAAGAATGCCCTATTAGCGATAAAATCATTTGATTTCATAAAAGATTCGCCAAATATCAGCGAAATTAAGCTTTTAGGTAATTAAAATTTAAAAGAATGGTGCCTATCTTTACAGATCAAATCAAATCAACAGACTATTATTATAACGCCCACCGTTGAGCTTCAGGTCCCAATGGCCCTTATCAAGCTAATAGTCCACTATGCTAATTACTGTAAATGGTATAATACCTTTGCCTGAATGAAACATCAGTCACTGCCTAAACGCGGGACAAATCGCACTCAACTCAAGGTAAAAGTAAACAATTGTAGTCTCCCAACACCGTCTACGTTGTATTTGTGTTTAATTCTGTACACATTAATGAAATGAACATCGTCGTTCGTCGTCCTAACTCAATTTATATAATGAATGCCATACATTACGTCGTTACAGTTAACAATTCACTATAAGCTCTCCCATTCGAGAAGTTCGCCCGCAATGTCAACACTGGAAAACGTAGGTACCCGCAATCCGCGCGCGGAATCGCTCATTCGTCGCCGAGCCGCCGCACGGAGCGGACGTCTGCTGTTTATTTTATTAATAAATATGTTAATATCTCAGGTAAGTGGCGTACTGCGGCTGCATTATTCATCGGGAAAGGTAGCTCAGTTGACATAGCCATGGATAGCGGCCATGCAAATTCAATCCGGTGAGATGCGACGGAATTATCATAATTGTAAGTGAGGTTTTTGTTTCTGTACCTGCGACGCGAGGCGCAAGTTTAATGCGAAGTTTGCCCGACACTTTTAGTTTTGTATAACGCCGTCATCACACTGCGATTTGCAATGCATAGTAGGAAAAGGCGGACGCCGTGGATCCGTTTCCCTTCAACTTTTGCTGGGAGATTTGTTTGAAAAATACGCAGCTTCCGTCGTGGACTGAAAACTGTCATTTTGATTTCTTCTCAGCGTTTAAACATTATGTTATGTTCACGGATTTAGTTAAACGCATCTGCGATGAAGACGTGAATAGAAGTCACCATAATTCACCTAAGCTAACAGTAACCTGTATAAATTGTATAGTTGTCTATGTAAGCGTTTGTAACACTACAAGTCTAAAGGAAGAAAATCATCAAAAATAAATAAATAATTCACGCTTGTGTCTCTATGAACTTGCCTTGGTCTAAACCTGTACGTCGCTAAACAGAACTAATAAATCTGGTAGCGACAATAAAATCGATGTATAAATTGCATAAGCTGTAAAAATTGTATAATTATAAAGTTGTCTATGTTAGCGTTTGTAACACTACAAGTCTAAAGGAAGAAAGAAAATCATCAAAAATAAATAAATAATTCACGTATGTGTCTCTATGAACTTGCCTTGGTCTAAACCTTTTCGTCGCTAAACATAACTAATAAATCCGGTAGCGACAATAAAATCGATGTATAAATTGCATAACCTGTATAAATTGTACATAAAGTTGTCTATGTTAGCATTTGTAACAAGTCTAAAGGAAGAAAATCATCAAAAATAAATAAATAATTCACGCTTGTGTCTCTATGAACTTGCCTTGGTCTAAACCTGTACGTCGCTAAACAGAACTAATAAATCCGGTAACAATAAAATCGATGTTGGACCGAGTGTTTTTTGAAGAGAATCGCCAACTTTATTGCCAGTAGATTGAACGTCAAACGTTTACCGATATTATGTGTTTTTTTATAGTGCCATCACGTTGTAAATACCTACGGGGTGTTTAAGGGCGCTGTGAATCGTAAATGTAGGCCTCGGATTGCTTAAAGCCTACCGATCCGCTTTTATGTGGCACTGAATCGTCACTTGGGATTTATTACCCGATGTGACGATGTAAAACCGAATGTTAAACTTGGACTTTTATGTGCAGGATACATTTAAATATTATAAGTTTAGTGTCTGAGTTGAAGGCAAACGAGAAGGCAATGATGGTGTTATTTTAGAAATGAAAAATTTACAGGATTGTAAATATTTGAAAGCTATCAAATGCATATAAAAATATTTTTTTGAAATCTGACTGGTAGTTCCAGAGATTAGAGCGTACAAACAAACAAATTCTTCAGCTTTATTATATTAGTATAAATTAGACACGTCTATAAGTGTCCCTAAACGATCATGCTTGCATGACATGCAACGTTTACGTGAATGTCATGCTACATGATGGACCATCATGCTTGCTATCAATCAGTACAGTGAAGCAACGGCCAGCACGTAGTTTGCATGTCATGCACGTCTATCACTACAACTATACGGTCATGCATGAGTGACAGCACATCGTCAATGGACCACTTTACACGCGAATATTGTTATTCACCTTAGCATGACGTTTTGACCGTTACGGTGGTAGTAGCCTCTTCCTGTATCTTAACAGGTAGTTTGTAAGTATGTGAATATAGTTTATTTTGAATGTGAATACCGTTATATTTTCGGAAGCCGCGTTCGATTTCCAAACTCCCTCCGGCTGCCAATCAGGGCGAGGGCTCGGTCGCCTATTTCCGTTACGGTAGCGCCCGCGATATTTTTTTTCGCTACAACCGCGACGTGGACAAACTTGGCGCATTCATCACCGCGACTTTATGTAGACCTTGGAATCGACAGATATGTAGAAAGATACTATGAAACAAATTTACCTTATGTAGACCTTATTACTTTATGTAGACCTTGGATTCGACAGATATGTAGAAAGATACTGTGAAACAAATTTACCGTAGACTTTATCTATACTAATAATAAAAAGGTAAAAACTGGTGGGTAATTTGCACGCCTATCTTATATATTTTGCGAAGAACCAAATGATAGCGGGGTGTAAAATACACCTAGCGCCATCTATTGACTAACTTTAAAACTAAGAAACTGGTTTAGAAAATTGAATAACATTTAAATAGTATACTTTATAACGCGGATGAAGTCGCGGGGCATCGGCTAGTTACTTTTTATAGACCTTGGAATCAACTGTTAAGTAAAAAGATACTGTGAAACAACTTAAAATATATTTCATTTTGCAATATTTTTATTATGTACTAGCCGTTTCCCGCGGCCTCGGTCGCTTAGAAAAGTTTTTCACGCGGCCACAGCCTATTTGATGTATTACCTGCATTACTGTAAAGTTTAATCAAAATCTGTCCCGTAGTTTTTGCGTGAAAGAGCAACAAACATCCATCCAAACTCATAAATATCTAAACATCCTTACAACTTTTCACGTTTACAAATGCATGCGTTACGTTTACGTGAATTATCATGCTGCATCATAATGGACTCTCATGCTTGCTATCAATCACTTAGTACAGTGAAGCAACGGCCAGCACGTAGTTTGCATGTCATGCACGTAGTTTGCATGTCAATCGCGTCAATCACTACAACTAGACGGTCATGCATGAGTGACAGCACGTAATGCATGTCATGCAGCATGATCGTGTAGGGATCACTTTACGCATCTGTGGTCCACACTCCCATAGAAGGTGCAATATTAAATTGTGTTTCCTAGTCTGCACACTTTAACTTTAGTATTCCAAACATTTATAGTATGAAATTATGTAGGAACCTACTTTAAAAATCATGTTTTTTAGGAACGAGACGTCATATTATTACGTAGGTAGTTGAAGTAAGTGATTTGTTAGCGTATAACAGTTCCCGTAGATCTGTCATAGTCAGAAAACTTTGTTGGCGTCACGCCACCTCTATCCGATACGTATGTCTACGCGCGTACCTATACAGGGGGATGTTTTAGCAAATGAGTGTCGACGCGAAGTCGACGAGGCGCTTGGTGAAAAATTTGTACCCACTTACATACACATTACGTGTGTATATACACGCCATATTTCTGTGTGTGTGCGACGTAGAGTTACTTCCGCGATTTGTTAGTTAGAATCAGTGACTTAACTTTTAAAACGTTCTTATCGTTAATCAGTCTTAAAGCTTTATGGATGTACAATCTGTTATGACGTAAAACTCACCGAGTATTATTTTTTGACAAAATGAAATGACACTTAAGAATATTGTAGCTAAGACTGGCTGTTTCCCGCGGCATCGCCCGGGTTTTATAAATTACTTCTTACTTCAGATTCTATGTTTTAGTAAGTTCCTTTTGGTATATAAATGGCATGAATTTTTAAAAAAAGCTACTCTCATATGGATGAGTAACAAAAGCATTTTAGGGGGTGCCAAAATCGTGCCAAATGTATATCAAAATTGATACTCACACATTCTCATTTTCAAACTCCATATAAATTTGTATTAGCAATCTCCTCCCGCTAATCCGCTTCCTTTGTCCGCACCCCCCCGGATTTTGACACCAAATTTTTCTTCGTTTCCCATACTAAATATGCAAGATGCGATCTCCACAGGGAGCAAAGAGGTTTGAAACTTCTTGATAAATGGTAACTGCAAAATCAAATACGCTCGACTGCAATGAATTCGGGTCATAAGGCCTTTTTCATATAAACGAGGTCACTTTGAGCCCTTAGATCTCCGCCAGGGAACGATTGCATGAGATCTGATGGTGGCTGGCCGCAGTACGCATGGAGGAGGTCCAGAGTCGTTTTCACCACAGACTAATCAGAATCCTGCGCATGCGGTTTTCCATACATTTCGATGCCATTTCAGATCTTTTTTATTCCGATTTGTTTATGGTGAAAACGGCTTGGCTGATCAGCGAGGTGTGTATGGCTCTCTGGACCTCCTCCATTCGCACTCCGGAGAGCCACCATCAGATCTCACGCAAACCGTTCCCTGGCGGAGATCTAAGGGCACAAAGTGACATATAAAGGAAAAAAAAAGTGATCTTGTTTGTATGGAAAAGGCCTCTCGCCCGAATTAATTGCAGCCTTATTTTTTATTTTATTATTTCCCATTATACATGTGACAGAACCTATTACGCATAGCAGCGAGATTAAATAAAAATGCAAAATATTTATAAATCCCCAACAAAACTTAAACAATACTAATTACTTACAGAATTTTCTTGAATGTTCGAGATTCCTTAACGACTCAGCAAAGAGAGACTTAACGCGTAATTTTCCATTCAAAGTTATAGTCGAGCGAATCGTTAAGAGGCCAGTGAAGAGTGAAAACCGTAACAAGCTGTTTTGAGAGCGTTTTTGTATAAGCAAAAGTTTTAATTGGCGTAACCAACCAAAGCAATATATTTGTTGGGATATTAATTTATATGACTGATCTGTTGGCGTAGTAGTGACCCAGCCTACTGCGCCAAAGGTCGTGGGTTCGATTCCCACCCGGGACCAACATTTGTGTGATGAGCATAACTGTTGGTTTTCGGATTCTGGATGTTTGTATGTATTTAAGTATTTATTTAAAAAGTATTTAAGTACGTTTATCAGTTGTCGAGTACCCATGTTCAAGCTTCGGCTTAGTTGGGACTAAACAGCCGTGTGTAAATTTGTCCAAACATTATTATTATTTAATATTTAGAACGCATACGATTATTGTAATTAAAGACAATTTTAATAAGCTTCTATCGGCAATATTGTGTTTACTATTTATTATTAGAAAAACAAAGTTAATTAAGACCATGCAGTTTAGTATTCAGTAGTTTTTGAATCGTTATAAATATTATTACCTGTAACTATAGGTTAGAAAGCTGGCGTTGAAACTAACGTTTTTTACCTGAAACAATAAAGAAATTCATTAGGATTTGTTACAATATACTTCAATATCTTCACACTATGTCCCTGACAGGGTAGACAGAGAGGACAGAGCGCCAAGTAAGTATCACTTTCCTGACACACTTCTTTCAATAATTAAAGTAACTACTTAAAAACAAGTACTTAGTAAAATCTTACTTTGAGTTTCTTATAACTAAAAAATAAATAAAAAATAAATCCTCAAGTTTATGCTAAAACTCCTTGCTAAAAAGTCCTTGCTAAAACTTGCTATTGTGTAAAAAAAAAATCTAACTCAATCTGAGAAATTGTTAGAAATAGTCCCGGAATAGTCCCGGTAACCCGGATGTGGACTACCGTAGTATAAGTTTAAACTTAGTACGGAGTCCTTGCAAATATTGTAATGTGCTGTTCTTATTGGAAATAATTTAATTTAATTTAATTTAATGAGCGTCAGTGACCTCGGGGATAAGACGCGACCTATCATATCGAAAGGTCCGAGGTTCGATCCCCGGTTGGGCCATGTACCAATGGGTTTTTTCTCGAAACTTAAGTACATGTACTGACTGCTCTCAAACGGTGAAGGAAAACATCGTGAGGGGACCTGCATACGCCGAAGAAGAAATTCTTAGGCGCATGTGAAGTCCACCAACCCGCAATGGGCTAGCGTGGTGGACTATAGCCCGCACGCCCTCGTTGAGAGGGTAGGCCTGAGCCCCAGCAGTGGGGAGATTAATAGGCTGTTGATGATGATGATGATGATGAATTTAATTTAAATTTAATTTAATTATAATCCTTTTGACTCTTCAGAACACTAAAATTTACACATAATTAATGTTCATACAAATGTGACTTGACGTGACGACAGATTATTCCGTACCGAAAGTTGTTGCAACGTCATCCTTAAGGCGCCTTTCTACGCTTCGCAAACTGCGCGCAACTGATCGAATGTAAACACGCCAGTGTGCGTGGTGCCTTAGAAAAACACCGGTGTCAGCACCTTAACAGCCGCTGTAGTGTGAACCTTAAACGACGCAAAGAAAACTCGTCCACTGACGGGTCTGTTTGCGATACGTGTTTGTGTTTGCAAACCCGTAACTCGGTGTAAACTAAAATGTAATGTGTCAAGTTTTATGGGGCATTAAAATTTGATTTTATGACATAATTCTGCTCATATTTGAGGCGTGTTACTTTTATGTCAGATACTCATTTTTATACAGTGTTTTTTTACTGTCTGAAGTGGCATACGGGTAGATAATCTATCTAATGCTAAGTGGCTATGGTATACATCTGCAATTTTGTTTTGCTGCATGCAATAATCAAAAGTCGACAAGTACGAATAACGGACGAATAATTAAAAATTCTTTGTAATTAAATTAAATATATATTTATTTTAGGCTATAAAAACCCATAGTTATAAGGAATAAAATAAAATACAATAAAATACCAAAACAAGAAATACAGAAAGAAATACATGTAATAATAATAAATAAATAAATGCCTTCTACATAACGGTTAGTGGACCGGTGCAGTAGACGGATACCTACTATTTTTAATTGACTAATGGATTATGCCGCATGATTTAAGTTAAGTATCTATAACTATACATAAATATTTTTAAGTTACTTACATATTTTATTGTTGACATCCTCAATATGTGGTACAATAAAATTTCTATCTTAAAAAACAAGTAGACTCTTAACTATTCCAGGCAATCAATTGAATAATTTAATGCACATAAGCTGCTGATTAATTAACTGGATAAAGTTTAAGTAAAAAAAAGTAAATTTGTAGGAAAGCAAAGTTTTTAAATTAAATTTATTCTTTGCTTAATTCTACAATGTTCCTTCCGTATCGCAAATTACCATAGTTTTTGATGAATTCTACACAATTTACATATTTCGGTATATAAAAGTAAATTAATTCGTACCAATGACTACTAATTACATTTTAATTAAGTCATAAATTAATTTATTAAAAATTCATTAATAAAAACCGGGATGAGGGCAATATTTCGTCGGTTCAACGAGCCATTTCGTCGTAAATGGCTTTCGAGTGCCCGTTAATTTGGTTAATTGTTGTATTCTTGTTATAAATTCACGAGATTAAAGTGATCGGGCCAGCTTGGTGTTCATCGGCGCCTTAACTCCGAACGAACCAATTAAGACCATATATTAGAATTATTTAAATTAGGGTCATGCTTGTGCCATATGGCTACCACTTAGGTAAGTATTATTATTTCTGTGTAGGTAAAGTAAAATCGTTTGTAGGTATTTCGTGGTTTAAAGGTCGTGGGTTCGATTCCCACCTGGGACCAACATTTGTGTGATGAGCATAACTGTTGGTTTTCGGATTCTGGGTGTTTGTATTTGGGTATTTTTCTGGGTGTTTGTATTATTTGTAGTTGGGTATTTATGTATTTATTTAAAAGTATTTAAGTATGTTTATCAGTTGTCGAGTACTCATGTACAAGTTGCGGCTTAGTTGGGACTAAACAGCCGTGTTACGTAAAATTGTCCAAACGTTATTATTATTATATTTAAAATCGCTTTCGTAAAAAAATTTGAAGGAAGTGGCGCAGCGTGGGACGCTCTCAGGTGGACCGACGACCTGAATAAGGTGGCCGGAAGCGGCTGGATGCGGAGGGCGGAGGACCGGGTGTGGTGGCGTTCGTTGGGGGAGGCCTAAGTCCAACTATGAACGTTGAAGGGCTGATGTCATGATGATGATGAATTGAAGCTTAGTTCTAGATGTTATTGTCGTTAATCAAATAAGCACAAAAAAATTTTGAGTTTGTAATAAAATGTTATGTCAAGGTATAATGCCCCTAATATCTTTCGTTTTTTAAGAGCCCATTAGCGTGTCGCAACTTAGCTGTGGACACATATCAATGGCTAAGAGATATTTAAGTTTTATATGCATTAGTAAATATTAGCTGCAAGTGTTCCAAATAAAATAAAAATAAAATAAAACAAATTTTTAAATAAAAACAATTAATTTTAACAAATAAATTTTAATTATAATTTATTAAACGCTATAGGGTCTTCTCGTCTTTTCCAATTCTTCATACAAGTCACCATATAAGTGACTAATGATAACAACACTAGTCCAGGGAATGAATAAATAATCCAGTGAATGAATAAATTGAATTGAATGTATTTGGAAAAAAAAAAACACCGCCACAAAACTATCACCGGCGTTATTTGTCGTAGCATTTCTACAAAAACACATTTCCCGAATAAACTCGAGCGGCTCCCACCAAACGAAATTCCTAAACACATATCTACACACACTCTCGTAAAATAGAATAAAAATATACGCGGAATTACGCCGTCAAAATATTCTCGCGTATAGTCGGCGAGAGGGGAAGCTCGCCCAAAAAGGATAAACACGTTAAAGGGTACTGTTGACTGTTCGCTATCCACAAAGAAAACACTTATGATTGTACGCGGGGGTGGTGTGGGTGGGGGTTGGTTGGGGGGAAGTCAATCGAAATTTTTGCAAACACTTCTCAGCACGGATCGTGTTAGAATGTAAAGTAAAGGAGGCAAGCTTACATGTGATTCTCAACTCAGTCTTAGAGATTACGTCCATGAAGGAATCTAGTAGAAAATACATAAATACATAGTAGCTCATAGTACCAAAAAGCAAATTAAATTTCGCTTGTAGAAGTTGGAAGAAAAAAAGATAATAAAAACAGAATTATTTATTACAAAATGAACTAAAAATATTCTAATTACAATGTTTAAGGTAAGGTATACCTATACATGTGTATTGTGTAATACATTTTTAGTAGGTATTAAAAAAACCGTTCAAACAACTATTCTACAGGGTGTTACAAAACTACCCGTAAAGCCGAAAGGGGCCTTTTAACGAGTCCATTCACATACCCCATATTTTTATTTTTATTTTTTATTATTTTCACTGATGTGCAAACCCTATTTAGAAAAACTATTAAAGTAGACAAATATTAGGTAAAATAGGTATGTAGGGCCTTTCTTTTAAATAATCTGATTCCCTGACATGACAGCTTACTAATTTTGACTTTGATAATTAATTATATTTTTACGGGGTATTTTGTAACACGTATTAATAGGAATGAAAGAAGTTTTGTATTCGCGAAAAAATCGCGTTTTTGATGGAACTCTGTATTACATTTTAAACAGTCGAAAATAATAAAAAAATTCGTGCGTGTACCATACACGTGTGTGTATGAAATTGTTCCTACCCAACTGTTTTACCTCATTACTATTATGTAGAAAGTAAAAAAAAACAATATTTTTTTTAAGAATTAAAAAAATACCTAGTAATTTAAGTACATAACTGACCACACCACAACCCTTCCGCTTGCTGGCTGCGAAAATATGAAACATCGCACAGAGGAAGACATTCAGTAATTCGGTAATAGAATTGCAGCTTGTTAGCACTCCACGCGTGGCGAATACATGCCCCGTACGTGGCCGGCTGGCGGCTAGGGTGGCGCCAGTGACAGCGGGCCCATGAGCGGAGCGGGGCTGACCAACCGCTCGATGTGAGCAACCTGGGGACTTTTGGCGGGATTTTGTCAGAGATGGATGTCGTTTTTGTTTAGTTTTCCTAAAAAATGTATATTGTAGGTTTTGGTGTTTATCTGTGATCGTTTTTTAAGCAACCAGTGTCTAATAAAGTGCTAACAGGATTGTTCCAAATTGTCCATTGTTAAATCGACACTAAACCTACTATCAGTTTAGTGCTATGTGAACTGCATCTATCCTACTGATATTATAAAGGCGAAAGTTTGTAAGAATATTTGTGACTTTGTGAGGATGTTTGTTACTCTTTCACGCTGTAACGGCTGAACTGATTTTGATGCAATAAAAATGTTTGACTTTGACTTAACCGCTACGCTTATGTTCCGCTCGCTATCACTCGCACCATTCGCATTTCCGCAGCACACGTCCACGCCGGCGGCCATGGATTAAACGGATTATAGGCGCGGAGATACGGGTGTTTTTCCTAGACCATAATTACAACTATAAATAGTTATAAGTTGACAGGCGATATCAGAGGGATCAATGACCGGCGGGACTTTTAAAACTAAGTCACATTATTAGTATGTAAAGTTTTCATAATTATATAATTATTTACGGGTCTTACACACGAAACAGTTTTATTTACCTAGCCCGACGTTTCGACCAGGTTACACTGGCCGTGGCCGTTTTTCGTGTGTAAGACCCGTAAATAATTATATAATTATGAATACAAAGCGCGAAAGTCTAAAATGTACTATGTAAAGTTTTTATGTATAAGAAGGTATAAAAATACCAATCGTGAATTTTTGTCACACCAGCTTGTAACACTGGTGTTACTACGAGAAATATATTTTCTTTGTCGTCACACTTTGACCTTAAACGATATAAGACGAATAATCTGTATAATTGATTACCAAAAGTCTACAATAAAATAGTAGCGGTAATGGAAAAGAAAGACATTCTAATTTTAACTTGAGAACAATTTCAAATTCAGTTGTCGACGTCACAGCTATATTTTGGGATATAATACTTTTGTACATTTTAGAGTTTCGCGCTTTGTATTCATAATTATATAATTATTTACGGGTCTTACACACGAAATAGTTTTATTTACCTTGCCCGACGTTTCGACCAGGTTACACTCGCCGTGGTCACGAGCTGACTGGAGAGGCGAGCCTGGTCGAAACGTCGGGCAAGGTAAATAAAACTATTTCGTGTGTAAGACCCGTAAATAATTATATAATTATAATACTTTTGACAAGCGTATGTTAAAACCTTACCTACTTGGATTTTAATCATAGCTAGACAGTTTGTATTTTTCGTGGTTACTTATTTTGAATATTCTCTCTAAAGTAAGGATAGACTGAAATCTCAAAGTTTGCTTCAATATGAATCTATAGATTTCAATTATTGTTAAACTTTAAACAACAGTACCCACATTATAAAGCACTATAAGAAAGTAATAGGTAAGTCTTTGAAATATGTGTGAAAATATGCAGTTAACTTTTACGGAGTTTTATTTTAAGTATGCATAAATCACGCCACTAAATCACATTTTATTTGTTTAAAGGTGGGTGGTAAATACAAAATATCCATAAATTTGTGAACTATTACTTTGTTGAAGCTTGTTAGGGGGGTGAGTGTAGCCATTTTTATCATTTAACCGTTTTATCATTTTATGTCACGCCAGTAGTCAAGGTTATAGTAATATAGTTAGGTTAGTGGTTAAATGGTTATTGCAACCATAAAGTTGTGAAAAGCTTCTAATTTTCAATATTAAAGCACTAGTATGCTAATTGCCTACTTAATGTAAATTGGGCGGTTTGATGAAATGTTTTTAATCACTATTCATCGAAGCAGTTGAAAGGTATTTCTTCAAAATATTAAAAGACATCTGCTATCATGATTTTAGCTAAACTAATGATTATAATTAGCATATCGTTGTTGTAATATTGATGTTTTAACGATTTCAAATTCATTACATTGAAATATCTACTTCGAAAGTTTTGCAGACTCATAAAGAGCTTTTTATCAAATACATTTCGTAGAACCCAAAACGATTTTCTTAAAATTTCTTCCCGGAATACAAAGAAAAAAGTTATTTATATGTTTTTCTGGGTATATACAGCATTTATATAAAACAAAAGCCCTTTGAACCCGTCACTACGAAGTGAGGTGCACTGATCATTATACATTCATAGACGACTGACTGCGAAAGATTTCTTTCGTTTCCAGACTTTCTATGATAATTTTCAAAAGTGCTCACGCCTTAGAAAGTCACCGCAGCGTAATAATATAATGATCTCAGTTGTAAAATGCTTTGGAAAAATCGTCTGTCTGGGGTTCTTTGTCAAAAAATGTGTTGCAGTACGTTTTAAATAGATAGATTCCTTCTATGAATTTATGACATTTCTTTACTGGCAATATGTTTAAAACCGTCGTGGTTCTCAAATACATTTTAATTTTTAACTATTGAAGTTTGGTTTTATGCTTTAGATCTAAATTATGAAAATCTAATTTCCAAAGTACAGGAAAAACCTTTTTTTCTCTTTTTTCGACTCTGAACAGTAATTTATTGTAATTCTAAATAATTTACATAACAACACGTTGTACAGAGAGATCCAGCTAAGTACAGTTCTTAAAAATTATTTGCTAGGGCGTACGTAATGTACATTATTTCTGCAACGTTAACAATACAGAATCGTGTCGCGAACAAATTCAAATTTCCTTCTTATTTACGCAAATGATAACTTACGACCATTCCAAGATTAAAGCTGAACTTGCAAATAATAATACACGAAAACATTATCACGGTGTCGAGAGCACAGTATTGACTCTTTTCAGTGCGGGTACGATTACGCTTCGCTAGCGAAAATCGGAAAGCATCAGGGTTGCCACACCACGTTTGTGAAAATATGTCTACGTTTCTAGTGAATGAATTTGAATCATTCAGTGCAGCAAATATTATTTTAAGTAGGTATACCTATACAACTCGTGAACCTAATTCAATTCATTACTGTCATTACGAACTTAAAATAAAGTTACGGGCGGATTCATACTTAATTTTTTCCAAACCAGATATCAGTTAATCTTATGATCTAAGGCTGATTTCTTAAGTTTGGCTTAATGGGGTACTGTAATGTTTGTGGTGTAAGTACTTGGTTTTGAATTTCGTATTTGGTTTTGAAGGCCCATTTTCGGTAAGTCAGTATCATCTCTTTTTGGTTTCATCAGTGTCCTCTCTATTATTCGTTATACTTGGACATTATCCCCCGTCCACATTACCAAGCGTTTTACTTCGCGCGGATAAATTACAGAGTTATGAATAAATTTCACATAAAACTCCCAACTGCACCTTTACACGTAAAAAGAGACGGGAGTATACGCGGTAAACGGGTAGTTAGAAAGAGAGAGGCGACAGGGTGAAGTCGTAATCCGAAAATTTCATTAAGAAGTCTGGCGATTCGAACAGTTTGCTGATATCTAGAATATTCGGGCGTTCTTATTAAGATGAGAAGCGAAATTTCTTCCATTCTACTTAGGGTTGACAGTTCTTAAGAATTCGCGAAGAGTTTGTGCGAATTCATCAGAAGATAATGTATATGTACCTAGAAAAATAATTTTTTTGTCAGCGTAAAAAAAAAAAAGCAAGATAATATTTAATGCTAATTCATTCAATTACTTACATACAGCGAAGATATTTTGTTTGTCTACCGGATAACTCGAAAACTACTAGAAAGATTGAACTCAATCTTGGTAAAAACATGTAAAGTTGTATGGCAATGAACGGAAAGTATAAAAGTTTCATGATAAAATATTTTTCCGAGATGTTTCAGCAAAAAAATAAAAGTGGCGCTTCCCGCACATTGTGTACCCATAAAAGTACGTTAGTCCAACAACTGCCAACCCTGGCGCGGCCGGTGATTTTAATATAGTGCCGCTTTTTAAGACGCAATTATGCGCGATATCGGCTGCGGGTAAGTTTCCGAACGTTTCCCGGCCCCGGTGGCTCGTTAAGGGTTGATTAGACACAAAGTTTTCAGTTAGTCGAGTTTCTTAGCAACGTTGCAATCGTTAGTTTGTAATGTTGGCAATTTTCTTTCTAGACTACCTACTGCTTGTTAGAAACGGTAATGCTACTATTAGAATCAAAAATGAAATGATATTATTTTTATCAATTATTTAGTATTTATTTTACCACGCTATCATCATCATATTCAACGTCCGCTGCTGGATATAGACCTTCTCCAATGAACGCCACCATGCCCGGGCCTCCAGCCCCCACATCCAGCCGCTCCCGGCCACCTTTATTAGGTCGTCGGTCCATCGGTCTTGACACGTTGTGCAAAATCGTAAGTTTGTCTAACTATTAGCCGAAGTCTATGCGATGTTCTACTAGTTCTAGTAGATTAAATTTATTTATTTCACATTAAAAATATTAATAGGTAAGTACATAGTTTTCTTACGTAAAAAGTCAAAGTTAATGTGATCTGTTGTTCTATGTTATTTATTATGTTCTTGTGTTCGCAATTTTTCGTTCTAATGCAGTTCTGCGCAATCATATTATTTCAACACAACCGCATTCACATTCAACTTTTTTTTACTTTTCGCTTTTCTGCACAATGAGAAAATCGTGATTTTACGCAATGGCTTTTTAACGAATCTTTGTATGAACTTTTATTTACACCATTTACAGACACACGTACTTATTTGCGCATTGACAATATGTCGAAATTAAAATGCGAGATGAGAAGATGAATAGATAAAAAGTAATTATTCCCATCAACAGCCTATTAATGTCCCCACTGCTGGGGCTCAGGCCTACCCTCTCCACGAGGGCGTTCGGGCTATAGTCCACCACGCTAGCCCAGTGCGGGTTGGTGGACTTCACATGCGCCTAAGAATTTCTTCTTCGGCGTATGCAGGTTTCCTCACGATGTTTTCCTTCACCGTTTGAGAGCAGTCAGTAAATGTTGTTTATGTTGATGAATTATTCCCGTCGACAATTTATCCATCGTTATTGGCAATTTAAATTGTTCTAAACTCAAACGAATTCGCGTCGTCTAGACAACAGAGGTTCCCCCTTCTATGTTAAATTAATCAAATTATCCAGAAAAAATGCTGAAACACAGAATCGCTCACTTTTCTGAGATTAAAAAATTTACTCCACGTAACATGCCCCCATTAATTACGATCATGGCATAAATTTTTTTTGGTTAATCAAAAAACCTGTCCGACTTTTGAGGGCCCTTTCCCCTCGCCGCCATCATTAGCGATGCAGTATCAGTCACGGTACAGTGATGCCACGTCAATGAGAGGTTTTATTTCTAATCCGTGGTGCCCACTACACGGCACTGTAGATGTAGGCAATTTATTGTCATTGTTTCTGTTTGACAGGCCGGACACCTTTTCCTAATTTTTGACAGATCTACAGAGCACTAAGTTTATAGTGCCATCTGTATCGATATAGTTATAGAAGAACTAGTAATAACACTTGCCACAGACTATTAAAGAAAATCTCTCATTTCAAACGCGCTCGAAAGGCGCACCTCCGCTCCCACGCATGTGTAATTATTGTCAATTTGACATGTAATAGGCAAATGAAATATTTTAAGGGACTCAAACGCTGTTGAATGTAATTCGCTGTACCCAATTTATTTTAGGTTATGTTATTGTTGACGTCTCACAATAGCAAGTGTAACTGCCAAAGAGATCTCCAATTTTCTTAGTTTTGATAAAAGGATACACATTGTACTTTCTTTTGTTTAATACCTGGTCAATTGCGATTGTATATTGCCGACGTTTTAAGGCTCATTTTTTTTAAATTATTTTAGTGGCCATCCTGTACTGTATTTATACACTGGCAACTTAGCCAACCACCGAAATTGTACCTACCGAAGTTGATTTTAGTCGAATCTAATTCAATTTACAATTAAAACGGCCTCTGTTTATTTTTTCGGGACGCCGACTTTCGTCCAATGAGTCCGGACGAAAGTTTGTTTGAGTTATTTTTATTTATTTTATTTTTGTGCGTGTTTGGAGGGATGTGATTGTGGGTGTTTTCGGAAGCAAGAGATGATTGTTAGTCTTTTTTGTTGAATTTGAAAACATTCGTTTTATGGTTTTTGATATATTTTACTCGGATTAGAAACAATGTCACTATTGCCGGTGAATTAGCGGAACAAATGTTGTTATAAAGAAATAAAGTCTATCAGTTCGTTGGCTTCTACCGCAATTGATGTCATAACGGTTATTAAATAGCTTAAATCACCAAAAACTAAAAGGTTCATAATTATAAATCAAGTTTATTAATCATTTTATTATCAAGTACATTGTGAAACAGCGCCCTCTATGTAGGCGTTTTGTTACTTATAGGGTATTAGCGGACGCCCCGCGACTTTGTCCGCGTTAAAAAGTAGCCTATATGTTATTCCAGGATATAAGCTATCACTGTACCAAGTTTCATCAAAATCTGTACGGTAGTTTTTGCGTGAAAGAGTAACAAACATCCTCACATCCAAACATCCTCACAAACTTTTGCCCTGTGTAACATTAGTTGGAAGTGGGAAGGATAATTCGTAGAAAAAAAATTTCATTTCATTGATGCAACTGCAAACAAGTTGAACAATTTTCGTTATTGTTGTAATTTTCGTTGGGTTTACAACAGATAAAAGTGTACCAAAGTGTATAACTATTCAAGTGTCGGTGGGTCTTTAAAGGGACACTTACGTCACTTTATTGATTTTTTTGATACGACTGATTTCTCAAAAACCAAAAACTGACAGCCACTCGTAATGGAGTTTTTTGACCTTTTGACAGCAACGCGTGAAGAGATAAGCACTTTGAAATATGTGAATGAACATCTCCAGTCATTCAATAAAGTAAATTCCTAACCTCAGCATTATGGCGTGTTATTCCAAATAACTCAATGTTAACCTCACGTCTGCGGCTCTAGCAACCCAACATATTAAGTTCAAAAATGAACCACAAAAATGCGAACCCACGCACACTCCGCTCAGCACCATCCTATTAACCGAATTATCATATCAAACGGCATCAGAAGCATTCGCCGTAAAAAAAGAAACAACAGTCATTCAAAACCTTTCATCCTCTTATTAGAACGAAGGGGTTACAACACCGCACAAACCGTCAATTCCGACCTGACACGCGAATGTGAACTCTGATGCCTCGTAATAAGGTTAAAGTGATGTGATGCAGCTTAAGTTGGTAGTGATATAACAAGCTTTTCGCAATCAAAGGTTCGTCCATTTAAATAAATCTAGATTTCGTATTCGCAGTGGGCAGTAAGGGACTCCACAGGGGCGGAGGAAGGGAATAGTGGCACTGACTGATGATTATCATCATCATCAGTCTGCGATGCCGCCACTGAATTGATTTTAATGTCAGTTGAAGGTTTCACTTGTGGTATGACTGACGCCTTTGGTCATAAACGGTTTACATTAAAATTTACGAGGTTTACTGGGAGAAAATTAACCAATTTCCATTAAGTTCTTTATTTGTGTAGCGTTAGTGGCGTAGTCAGGACGCGGACTGTCATGTCGAGAGGTCCAAGTTAGATCCCCGGTCGGTCCATGACAATGGGTTTTTCTCTTAACTTGAGTACATTTACTGATTATTCTCAAAAGGTGAAGGAATACATCGCGAGGAACCTGCATACGCCGAAGAAGCAATTCTTAGCAACATGTGAAGCGCACCAACCCGCACTGGGCTTGAGTTGTTGAATATAATATCCCTAACGCCTTCGTTGAGAGGGTAGGCCTGATTAGGCCTGAACCCACTTGTGTGACTTTTTGTGATTGTGGACCTGAATGAAACCCAAAAAGAAACCCAACGTCATCGGGTTTATGAGTCCCATTTTATCATACCTTGCTTCATTCGCCTCTGCGCTGTGCCGCCAGCAAAAATAATAGCCTTTACTTCTGCCGACAAAATTGGGTTACGGATGCTTCTATAATGAAGTGCTGAACTTTCAGGTCATGTGTGTGGGGAGGGGGAGAGCTTTAGGGAGGTAATTGCCCCTGATATACTGTGGCCCCGGATCCAACAGTCCCGATGATAATGGCCCCTCCGCCATAGTTTTAATCTTCTTTATTGCTGACCCTTTGGCGGAGTTTCGAAGGAGTTCCCGCTTCGATTACCTATGGCGGCTTTGGCGTAATGTGTTTGTGTTGTATTTAAACTGGTATGTTATTCATAACTTACTTTATTTCACTAGCTATTACACTAGCTATACTATGAACATACTGAGGAAGTTGATAGAAAGACCTTAGACTAGAAAATTTGAAGTCTAAAAGTACCTACAGGTGTCGTGAGCATACCTCGAAATTCTGACAAGAACTTCTTGCACGAAATACTTGGCTCTCCAGTTCGAAAAAGAATTTATGAATGCAAACAAAGCATTCGACAAACAAATGTACGTTAAAATTGATTCCAATTAACTTTCCATCCAAGTTTTGTTTTGTCAGAGACGCTTTTCGTCAAAATAGGATATAGGTCAAAATTATGACTTAACTTAAATCTAGTCATCTTGAAGTTTCTTTTTAACGCGATTTCATTAAAAAAAACTTAGTACTTATTACATGGTACGAAAGGGTATCAGAATGACTGGATCGCAAATTGACCACGTCGCTGTTAGTCCAAATTTCAAAATTAATCTTAAATTTTCTGATATATTTTTAAGTTAGTACGGTTGTCAGTAAAGTTATTTCCGACTTGTTTAAGTTCCTCGGTGAGTTGCTGTGAGTGACTCATCTGAGCGACTCATCTCAACCAGTCAAAACCAGCGCCCAGCCACGGTAGATGATTTTTCAAAGCAAATCAGGGTGTGCTTGTGACATAAGCGTAACAATTAAATCTACGGTCCCCCGGGGTGCTTTTACAAGTTATGGCAGATGAGCGTGGATTATAAGAAAAATTACACTAATGCAATTCACTTCATCTTAAAAATCGTAGGGGTAAATGAATTTAGGGGCGGTCACTAAACTAACTGCTCATGATGCTATATTTCACAGTAAGTTTAGTGATTTATTTATTTATTCATTCAATCTTACACAGCATATCAGATAATTCCAAAGCGCCATGCGATAAAAATTTACAAATAATATGCAATAACAAAGAAGTCAACATAGTGTTAGTAAATAAAGCTATTCTGAACCTCAGAATACAGAATAAACTATATTCTAAGTTCTGAACATATGTGGCAATTCGATTTTTCGAATATTTCTTTATTTCCTTTTTTCGGAAAAACTTTTTGAAAATGCAAAACAAGCCGTTTAGACGCCGCATCACTTGAAATTCGGTGTAATACCGGAGTTAATTTTTGTCTAAAATATACCACGACAAAAAAAACTGTTTTTAACCTTTTTTCGCAGTCGGTTCTAGTTTTATAACTTCATTCTATAGATATATGTACGAACATCATTTGAGCCTTCTAGCGTTCACTACTGGACATAGGCCTTCCTCAACGAACGCCACCACACCCGGTCCTCCGCCTTCCGCATCCATACGCTTCCGGCCACCTCCTTATGGTCGTCGGCAGACATACGAACGAATACCTCCATCTATTAATTGAGGAATACAAAGACAGAGCACTCCAGTCATTTCTAAATTACGTACCAGTCAAGCGCAGCACGGCTAGAGTAAACTGGGACAAAATGTTGAGACATTAATCTTTCGCTCACCCGAAAAGTATTGTATAGATTAGGTGGGGGACTAAGATGTTTGCCCCGGATCCGCTCGCTAATCAAAGGGGAGGCTAACACCAGCAAATAATGTCCCGCGGTTCGCTAGGGTGGTGCCACACGGATGCGATCTGTCGCGATTTTAAAACGCGCCTCTAGATGATTTTATCGCAGTTAAAAGACTTTAAAGTCAAAACCTAAAATCTTCGTTTACAAGGCTGAACTAACTTAACTACCAATATATTTTTATCATTCAAATAATCATCATCAATATTTTATACCTGGGCTTTCTAAAAAAATGTTTTTAGTAATTTTTAAATTGTCTGTCGGTTCGGTCATATTCAAGATTTCCTTTGGTGGTTTGTTGTAGAAGCGTATATACATATTCAAATTCAAATTCAAAATTATTTTATTCATAAACATAGGTATATACAATTAGGTGGTCAAATTTAAAATGTGCTCTATGTTTTGCCAATCGGCATATGAAAATTCGGCTAGTGTTTACATTGTTGATTTTAAAAAACCAAAGCAAACAAAACTGAGACAGAAAATAATAGGTATTAGTATATGTTAGCATTTTAGATCATGTCATTATAATATTAAAATATGTAAGTAAATGTCATCTTCGTGTTTAACTAAAATTGTCATTTAGAAATTCATTAATTGAATAATATACTTTGTCAATAAGAAATTTAGCCAAGTACTTTTTAAAACTATTTATATCCTCCCATTCGCGTACATTGGCTTGTGAACGATTTACTGACCTTACTAATTAACTGTGGAAGTACAAGTTTGTTTTTATTTCTTGTATCATGAGTGTTAACATCGCAGTGCCTCAAAAAGAGACACAAAATTGTCTAAAAATATATTGACTGGCTACGATTAATATTAATTATGTTTATTTCTTTCTGGGCTAGCGTGGTGGACTATAGCCCAAACACCCTCGTTGAGAGGGTGGGCCTGAGCCCCAACAGTGGGGACATCATAATAGGCTATTGATGATGATGTTTATTTCTTTAACCTTTTCTCGTAGAATTATTTTCTTCTCCACTTGCAGATTTAAGTCGCATGTCAGATGTCGCAGTTAAACGCCCGTGTGTATCCGCCCTAACCCGTTCCCAAGTACACAACGGTTTCGGCGGAGTGTAGGAGATTAATCACACCGCGGTGTGGATACACATTAAAGTAAACTCTAAGCAACATGTGTATATAAATTGTCTTTAATGGCCTCCGCTAAAGGGGGATGGATACGTGTATTACGGAGTACTTACGGAGTTTTGAATTTCTCTTACACCGGCTTAGGCTTGATAAATTAAAAATTGTTCGAGGCTGGTTTCACAGCTGTACGGGAGGCGAATTTCCTTAACTATATTGAATTCATCCCCTCGTCGCGACCTATTGAGTACGTTTTTGGAAAGCAAAATATGCCGCGTAAGCGTATCGATTTCAGCCCCGTCATCGTCAGTAGACAAATTAAATACGGTTTTGCTGTAAATTTTGTAGTATGTATTATTCTACGAAACTAAAGGCTTCGTCAACTGGAGGGGAAAAAGGGGGGAAAAATCGAGAGAATGGTAAAGTCCTACCTACGTTCAAACAAAAAGTTGAATGCCACCAATTATATGCAGTCATTTCACAATAAGTAAAAAAAAAGATAAGTTAAAAAATATTTTAAAAATAAGATTTTATCAAAATGCACATCACCATCTATCAGCAAACTACTCATTGAGACCAATCTAACGAGCCCAAACACGGCGGGACTATCTTGTTTCGTTGCGGAGTTCCTGTGGGCACCTTCCGGCTACATCATCAGATCAGCTCAGTGACTCCATAATACTGCACTGTCATCCGACTTACATACGTATGTAAAATTTCAGCTCAATTGAACATCGGGATAAGCTTCGATCGAGAAGTGGGTTGAAATTCACTTGAAAGATTTGACCCACACATACATTGTATTACATACTAACAGGGCAAGTTTATTTATTTATTTATTTAAAAACTTTATTGCACATAATTGTACAAAAGGCGAACATAATGCCAGTATGGCATTCTCTACCAGTTGATCTTTGGGTCATACAGATAATGATAATGTCATAATGATAAACAAGTTAAATAAAAGCTTGTAACAACATCGCACACACATAGCTTTAAAACACACTAATTCATTACTAAAGCGAGAAAAGCCCTAACTTTGCAGCGGCGAACTAAAAAGCAAAGAGTGTGCCGCCCACAGAGTTGTTACTCTACAATTTCTCATTTGGCCGCCGCGCGCGGGTGGCAGTGACGTTGTGGCTACGTAATATCCTGTCACGATGGCCATTTTTCCAACTACCCTCATGTGACTGTCGGTATAGATAGACTCTATGCCACATTGCAGTTAATGAAGTTTGGCTACCGATAGGAGAGTAAGAACATGTGGTGAAGGAGTTAGGTTGATTTCTATGATGTCTCCTAAGTTTTTTTTATTTATGTGAGGTTTTCGAAAGGTCTTTCTTTCCTTCTGCACAGGGTGGAGAGAGATATAACCGCGTTGTTCTAAGTTATTAACTAGTAACGGATGTTCTTCCAATTAATCAACTGGACCGGTTGGTCAGAATCTAGATCGCAAAATGACCACAATCGCTCTTAGTCCAAATCTGAGAATGTAATTTTACTAATATTACTTACATAATAAATATTGTTGTCTCGCATGAGAAGCAACTTTTCACCCAATCATTGTGGATGTCATTAAAAATTATCATTAATGAACGCTAAGGAACAAAAGAGTTGAATAACAATTTCTCGAGCACCTGAAGAGCATTTGACGTTCAAATTTTTAGCTTACGAAAAGATGTTTGAATCCTAGTTTTTTTGTTTACAGTTTGATATAGCCAGTTACAGATTACTTCCTAGAAACCATGAATCAAAAAATTTTGCCACTCCCATATGGATGAGTAATAAAAGCATTCTATGGGTGTCAAAATCGTGTCAAACTAATCACAAAATTATGACTCACTCACACATTTTAATTTTCAAACTCCATATAAATTTGTAATAGCAACCTCCTCCCGCTACTCCGCTTCCTTTGTCCGCACCCCCCCGGTAAATGGCATCATATGTTCCGATACTAAATATGCAAGATGCGATCTCCACAGGGAGCGCGCGCGCGTCCAAAGAGATTTGAAACTTCTTGATAGAAACTATTAGGTAATCTTTCTTTCAGCATTTTTGCGATTTCGGTTTTCTCTTTAATTTTGTTAGCTTGTTGCCGCATTTTATTGCTTTCCATTTTTGTCAAAATTTAAAATTCTTTTCGTTCTCTGTTGTCAACTTAAACCGCTCGCTCCTATATAAACACAGGCGTCTACATTATAAAAGTTATAACACAACACCATTCCAGTCTTTATTACGAAAGCAATAAAGCCCATATTAAGCGATGTCAAAGGTTTCAAATTACAGCGTTGGAATGGAAGTTCGGTTCTTTTTGGGCACTGTTTGTTTGGTTGACTTGGTCCTACTTTGTGGCTCGGAACGCAATTTCAAAGCTTAAAAATCTACTGTGCTCCAGATATTCACAGAGATATTGCTACTTGCCACTGTTTTAAAAAATGGAGGTATTTTAAGGTCGAGTCCCAGTGAATTTATAACGACAAAGGTACAATAATACCTAACTTCCTTAACTTTAAATATAATTGAACAGCACAAAGCGGGCACACCCGAAGTGTAAGGGCCTCTGCAGAAGCGTAAAAAGTCAATGAAAGGGCATTGAGTACATTCGGAGGCAGGAACCATAAAATAAGAGAGGTCACGATCGAGCCGGCCCGAATCGATTCCGTTGAGGGGAAACCCGAGGAAAAGAGGCCTGAATTCCATCGGTGACACACTTGCGGATTTTAAGCGCTTGACGATTAAAAGTCTAGCAAAAGACGGTCGCGAAGCCGAACTCTCCAAAATGAATGAAGATCTGTTGGTTTGTAGAGACAAATCAACTGATACTGATCAGAACCCTATATTTAAAAAAAATGTAAGTCAGTGATAGAGAATAACATTGGAAAAATTTGCCTAGATGACTAGACGACTAATTTTGTATAATAATAAAATATTATTATTTTTTGCTTTGTTTTTGTATGTGTTCGTTTGTTTTGTGTTTTCAATAATCCAAATTAATTCGTAATCAGTTGCGTAAATGGAGACATACATAGGTGGACGGATAATTAGAAACAGGGCAAGATTTTCATACAATCGAGGTCACTTTGATGCCATGGTTCTCAGTGTAAGATTGATCGGGGTGTGATCTGATGACGGTCATCGAGAGAGTAGATGGAGCACTTTTAGATTGCTATAGACATCCAACTGATCAGATCAGCCGTTTGGGAGCAGCATCGTCATGATTCCTTAACTTTAAGATTTTCATACATTTTTATGCCATTTTGCAGGTTTTTTTCTACATGACGATGCTGCTACCAAGCGGCTCATCTGATCAGTTGGATATCTATAGCGATCTGAAAGTCCTCCATGTACTCTCTCAATGACCGTCATCAGATCATGCCCCGATCACTCCTTCACGGAGACCCATGGCTTCAAAGTGACCTCGATTATATGAAAATCTTGCCCTGTTTCTAATTATCCGTCCACCTATGTATATCCCAAATTCGTAACCATATTTGAAACTGGAATTACAGAAATAGTTAAGTGAGTGGATTAACGAAAGAAGGCCAATGCGGCTGGTTGCGAAGCGGATGACTAAGCAGGTTTCATTGGGAAAGACCTATGTCCAGCATTGGAAGTAATATGGTAATGATCATAGAGTTAAGATCTCTTTGGTGCGTGCTCGCGGCCCCTTAAAGAGGCGTAAAAAAAGCATTCTATGGGTGTCAAAATCGTGTCAAACTAATTACAAAATTATGACTCACACATTCTCATTTTCAAACTCCATATAAATTTGTATTAGCAACCTCCTCCCGCTACTCCGCTTCCTTTGCCCGCACCCCCCCTGTAAGTGGCACCATTATCTTATTCTTATTCTTAGACGGGGGTGGCAGTCCCTGCACCGACTCCACGAAACGGGAGTTTTGTGCAATTCCCCCCGGGCCGTCAGTCCAGCCATCCCAGCTCCTTGAAGTACTGGAGTAGGACTTCTGGCTGACGGCAGCTCTGTTGCAGGTTGCTCGTTGCCGAGAGGTCGGGATCTATTGCCAGCCCCGTTTCGGATCTGAATTCCTGTGTTGCTGGACAGTGAAGCACTGCGTGCTCCACCGTCTCGCTCTCCTGCAGACAGCCCCTACACAGGGGGCTGTCTGTGATGCCCAGATTGTGCATGTGTTTGTTCAGGTTGCAGTGACCCGTTATGATGGCACCATTATTTCAAATACTAAATATACAAGATGCAGTCTCCATAGGGAGCGCGCGCGCCACCAAAGAGATTCGAATCTTCCTGGTAATGATGATGCAAGAAGTCGTGTTAAAAATCGCAAGTCTACCGCCCCCGGTGACCTTCCTTCGGGGCGCGTCGCGTTTTTTCGGAGCGGCCACTCGCGTGACCACCTCGCATTAGTGCAATGAATCAAATTGATTTCGGCCGCGGCCACATCCGCGATCCGAGGAAACGGCTGTCGCGCTGCTAATAAACAATCAACTAACTAGCTAAACATCTGGAAGTCGCACAGTGTGCTAATGGCCTTAGGGCGCGTGCCTTCTCAATAGTTCTTGCAATTCATATTCAATATGCCAGCTAGAGGTTATAAATAAGTGATTTGTTTGCCGGTGACGTTTTTCCATGAAATGGAGATTGCTTCGTGTTTCAAACGACCTGTATTGGACTTTTGACTGCCTATGTTCCTACGTTTGAAGGGTTCAAGGGAAAAAGTGGGAGAATCAACTTTAGTAAAATGTTCAACAGAACGAATTTTATTTTAAAAGACTTTTACATGTACAAGTAGGAAAATAATTTTTCATTACTCATACTCTGAAAGTAGGTCTGTTGCCTGAGGAGCGGGTTGAAAGTAATACATCTCAGCCCTAGGGAGAATCGCTTTCAACTGACAGCTGTCAAATTATATTAAAAAAAACTAGTACTATTTTGACATTTCTATTGGACCATGTTCCAACTGTCTATACAGCCACTCAATTACAGCGCGATGTAAAATTGAAATAACGTAAAGTTATGTAATAATTAAAGAATATATTTTTAAATGATTTTATTATAATTATTACTGTCAACTATTTCTTTAAAATAACATACATTTGGGCAAAATATTTACAAATTTTTCAATGATGGAAATGGAAAATAATGGCAGAATAGCTGGCCGGCCACAGAAAAAAAAACAAAGTAGACGTAAAAGCGGCAATCCGATCTTCATTTGTTTTTTCGAGTTGTAGAGTTTTGTTTATACTTCCGTATAGCAGAGATTTGTATTAACACTCATTTCAGGTATTTGTTTTTACTTTCAGTGTATTCTTAATGAAAAGCACAGTGTTTCCCATGGGTTCAAGACTTATTTAGAGGTCCCTCGAACTATTGGCGCCCTCGCTACGCGTCGGGCGCCAAACCCCGTCTCGGGACTCAAATAAGTTACTTTCACACGTAGGTTAACAATGTACTAATACTAAAATATCCTTCAAATATTATTATTTTCCTATTTTGTGGGTTTGCTGTGAAACAAAAAGATGGCATAAAAACACTATTCCCTTTTATGTATCCTTCATTTGTGATTTATTTGGCGTTTAGTTATGGATTTTATTAGCATGGCCTCAAAAGAAGCTCACCTACTTAACTCACGTATCCAGTGTAAGTTTAATATTGAGAAACCTTAGCTTTTACGACAACATAATTGCGCAAACTAAACCATAGCTTCACAACACTCCTCAGGCCCATAACCTCAACAATAAAATAATTTCCAGCACACCACAGCGGTGACTTGTGATAACGGGTAGGTCCGAACGACCGCTTGGGTCCCATAGCGAGTTCAAAGTCGCTGCGAGAGAATTAATAGGGTTATTGCTGTAATAAATACGAGGCGCGTAGTTTGCGGCCGGCTGCGGTCAGATAAATCAGGAGGGTGTGAGCCGCAAGATGTCCCGTAGCACCGTGCCGTGGAACCCTGGCTCCAGGCGGTGGAAGGCATAGGAGAAGGTGTTAGACACTTACCAAGGTAAAGAATAAGACAAATAAACTCATCTATAGATGCCAGTCTTGGTAAGTTGAAATATCCATACAATGAAATATATAGGAGGCGGTGGAAGACACTTGTTATGAAGGTAAGGATAAGATAAATAAAGTTATAGATGATACCAGTTTGTAAAAGTTGAAAAATCAAGACAGTGGAGGGGCATATGAGACTGTGGAAGACACTAATTGTTATCAAGTTAAGAATAAGACAAATAAACTCATCTATAGATGCCAGTCTTGGTAAGTTGAAATATCCATACAATGAAATATATAGGAGGCGGTGGAAGACACTTGTTATGAAGGTAAGGATAAGATAAATAAAGTTATAGATGATACCAGTTTGTAAAAGTTGAAAAATCAAGACAGTGGAGGGGCATATGAGACTGTGGAAGTCACTAATTGTTATCAAAGTAAGAATAAGACAAATAAAGTTGCAGATGAGGTCAGTCTTACGAAAGTTGAAAAATCCAGACAATGGAAGACATACGAGTAGGAGACGGTGGAAGATGCCTTGTTATCAAGGTAAGAATAAGACAAATAAAGTTGTAGATTATGCCTGGCTTGCGAAAGTTGAAAAATCCAGAGGGTGGAAGGCATAAGAAACAGTGGAAGATGGCTTGTTATCAAGATAAGAATAAGACAAATAAAGTTGTACATGATGCCTGTCTTGCGAAAGTTGAATTATATGAAGGGTAAATAATTAATAATAAGTTTTAATAACAATAATTGTACCATTATGACACGAGAAGGTTAGAAATAGTTCGAATATCATAACGGAACAGTCTCGAGTGAAACACTCTACTTTAACTTCGATTGCGAGGAAAAAAAAGGAATTCGCATGTCCGCATTCACACATACCTACACAATAACTTCGCGCTATGCCCTGAAGGGGAGGCAGAAAGAACTGACGTTACATTTAGAATAATAAACGAAATTTCGCAACTGCTTTTTACTTACGCCGCCAGTTACTTGAGGTAAACTCCCAACTTTGAAGGCCTGCAAAGGGAATGTTTGTGCTATATGTATACAAAGCTACATACTTCTGTATAACTGTACCTACCTATGCTATAGTTGGCGGACGTGCAAGTTTAACGGAGGACAACCATTACTTGATTGGAAGTTTGGAGTTGGCCAAGTGACACTTACGCTAAATTGAAACTGCAGCTCAAACTTTGCAGTGAAATGGAAGAAAATTGTCAGATAAGTGAGAGAATTATCAAGGTAAGCTATATCACTTGCATATAGAAGTAGGTAGGTATACAACGAATTGTGTATAACTTACTTCTGTAAGTAGTATACACAGTGTACCTATAGTGCTGTCTTTGAGAATCAGTATTTCTATGCGTCATTCATCATTCCATGTAGAACCAGCGGCAACAAAGATTCACGAAAGATATTGGTGAAGAAACGGTAATAGTTTACACCATGAGTTAGATGTTCATTATCTTATAATTTAACGCATCTTCATGTGTTTACATAGATTTTAGTTATAGGTTGGGTGTGAAATGATGCCACGGCTCTTCTTGTCTTTCAAAAAAATATGCCAAAAGTGTTTTATTTTATTTTATTTTCATTTATTGGGAAAACCTACAGTTATACAATACAAAAGAAAACTTAAATTATAAACAGTAAACCAATTAAAGGTTTCCACTAATAGTAATGGACTATAGTTATTTATACAATGCAGCAGAATTAACAATCACCACATAGACGGCCAGCTGAATTTACAATCACAATATAGAATGCAAAATATAACAACATTAAATACCAATGAGCCATCACTCACAAAATTATTAAATAAAATAAATAAAATGTTCTACGAAATTTTTTTAGTAGTTCGTTGTATAGTGTCTTATTCTTCGTTTGGTAGTATAATGTAGGTTTTAATCGTCTCGTTTGGTAAGTAGTTTATTTCCTCTGTCTCATATTTTATTACTTATTTTGTTATTTAAGATTTAGCTTTCTTTTTATAGTTACAACTATGTACGGTCGACCGCACATCAGTGGTAACAAAACCAGTATAAACTGGTCTCGCGTAGTACTGAAACTCCCTAATAGGCTAGGCCAGCTCAAGGTCAAAGTGTTACCACTGATGTGCGGTAGACTGTACATCAGAATTGACAACTTTTATTCGAACGCACGAGTTTGCCGCGTCCGATTCTAAAGGTTATTGGTTGGTAGAGTAGATACTGTGTTGTGAAGATTCTTAAAAACCTTTAAGCGTGACACACACTGGGCGGCGGCGTTGCGAAAGCGTTGCGGCGGCGAAGGTTTGTATGAAGAACGCGCCGCGCCGCCGCCGCTTTGATGTAAAGGGCTTCATACTATTTCGAACATTACAGAAAATAACCGCAACGCTTTCGCAACGCCGCCGCTCAGTGTGTGTCACGCTTTAGAGAGCTGGACGGCATCTATCTATCATGAATAGTTATAAGTAAGTCCCTATCTTAACTATCGTCCAATGCAATTAAAAGCTTTCTCGTAAAAACCTTTGTCCTATCAGCAATTGAAATGGGACTGCGATTTATGCGGCCCCCCGCCTGAGGCCCTTGACTAATTTATGGTCTTAATTTACCATGCTTTACGGCCGCAGTGAGGCCCCAAAAGAATTGTTATGTTGTGATTTGCATGTCTCGTGTTAAGTGACCCTTAGAGAGGGGACAGTGTGCGAAGGGCTTTGCTTCTTGTAGGACATTGATAAATGTGGAGGTTTAGTTAGAGTGGCGGTCAGTTAAGGTGTTTGGAGGAACGCATTAGGGTTATTTGGTGAAACCGCTTTTAAATAAGGGCTGTATAGAATGTAATTTATGTACAGCCCTAATTTTTACTTGCGGACGACTATTCTACAGGAGTGAGGTTTGATGGTGCAAAGAAACGATTTACGATAATAATGTCCAATCTGAAAAATGTCCAACCGTTGAAAAATGTCCAACCTGAAAAATGTCCAATCTGAAAAATGTCCAATCTGAAAAATATCCAATCTGAAAAACGTCCAATCTGAAAAACGTCCAATCTGAAAAACGTCCAACCTGAAAAATGTCCAATCTGAAAAATGTCCAATCTGGAACATTTTACACTACAGAACCTTAAAAACCGCTATTTATTTATTTTTTAGATTGGACATTTTTCAGGTTGGACATTTTTCAGATTGGACATTATTCAGTTTGGACATTTTTCAGTTCGAGCATGGTCGTTGGACATTTTTCAGATTGGACATTATTACAGTAAATCAAAGAAACGCGGTTTTGATGAAAATCCGTATTACACTTGCATGTAAAGTCGTTACTGAAAATGTATATTTTTGCGTATGTATGTATCCGTCACATCGTCTAGCACCTAAACTAGTGAAGCGGTGGTATCGTATAAAACGCAAATTTGGCTATAAAGCAAAATACCTAAAATCAATGTCTAAATTGTAGAATGCTTATGAAATAAAATGCCTCTAACTCAAATTGCCTAAGTTGTAAAACGTCTCAAAAATGACTAAATCCTATAATGCCTAAATTGTGAAACGTCTAAAAAGCAATTTGACATAATTACAATAAAATTAATTTTCTCAAAAACTATGCCTATAACTTGCTTGAAGCATTTGGTTAAAACCCATACCGGTACATAATAGTAATACCCGTTGAACAAGGAAAGAACGATGATTTTTATAAACAAGTTTCTGAACAACCCTCTAACTTATATTAATTTGAATAGGTATTATCATTCAACGAGTTTATATTAATAAAGTATTAACTAAACAATGAGTTAACCTTTTCATATAACAGCGAGCAACTGTTTATAAAGCAGTTTAAAATAATAATTTAAACATCGCAGCGCGAGTAACTCTGAAAATAAATTTGCACATGACTTGTTTACTTACACGAAGTTTTGTGGTGGAAATAAACGGAACATAAAACATGTTTGGATATGTTTTAGTTTGACGAACACGGTTACGATGAAAAAGAATTTGACCCAATGACTAGATTAAGATTATATTTGACATGTTTAAGATAGAAAATATTTATTTGACATTTTTGGATTATTGTTGTTATTAATGTTGTTTTGACATGTTGTATTGTAAATATTCATTTAGTTTAAATTGTATGGTTATATGTTGTCGATTTGGTGCACACTATAATGACATCATGAATTGAATATTATGTAATAAAAAAAATTAAATAAAAATAAAAATTTGAGGTCTAATTATTTTAGCCAGATTTGAATAACCCAATAGTTGTTTTTTAACCTGTGGTCGTAGGTTATTTTTCTTCAGGTTGAGCATGTTAAGAAACTTATTTAAGAAAAGCATGAAGATAAAAAATTACTCCCATCGCGGGCGCCCACCAAAGAGATCCTAGCGTTACCATAGATACCGGAGACATTTACACAGCGGCACTTTGATAAAATATTATGAACAAAACGAAGAAGTTGAATTAACAAAAAAAATCGATGGTTGAATGCTGAAATATGGACACAAAAGGTAACAATGACGTTTCACGTAAAACTCTGCGGCTGTACCGAGTACAGCCTACCCAATTTTTATTACTATAGGAAAATTTCTAAATCATGAGCGAAACTTTGATATAGGCGCAAATAAATGCAAATAGGTCAAGTTTTTATTATTTTTGAATAGACTGTGAGTTTAAAAATAGAAAAGCTTACCTAGCCTTTCTAACCAGACAAGTATTTATAATGGTCCAAACACCAGACCTATATTTAAATTTTAAGCCAAAGTCCACTTTATAATTTTGAACTGTACCCATCCAGATCTGAGTAATTACATACATGATTAATTCGTGACGGCACTTGTGGAGCTAGGGGTCATTTTTAACCCTTATCCAGGCATATCTAACTCAACTGCCTATATTGGCCAAATTATCAGGGCTATTGGTTTCATGGGCCGCAAAAAAAGAATCAAGAAAATCTAAACTGAAAATGATATCTAGTCAAATGTGTGCTGTCAAAATGCTCCCACCCCCTGTGGCTGTCAGTTTTTTGTTTTTCAAAAATCATCCCTATCTAGACTTAGATATCAACGTCTCTCGGCGGCCATTGAAGCACAATTTGTCTCTCCACAGTTACTGGGGATTCACGATATGTGCTTCTCGACAGATGAAAGGATATGTCCAGAAAACCGATGCAAGCGACGTGTTTGGAACAGTGGACAAACAAATAAGTAGAAAAATATATAGATAGATACATTAATTACCTATTATTACTACATTATGCTCGGTTATTACAAAATGGGAGTTAAAGCCTCAAAATGTGGAAAATGCCATATTACCTTTGGACGTCCGTCTGTGTTAATTTACCCAACTGATCAAAAGATTAAAGAAATTATTTATTTTGCTATAATAATACTGGAAAACATTCCATGCTTATCGATTTATCTAGCGGACCGCAGTATGTGACCACGGGGTCGCGAATAAGTGTTGCGGGCCGCGGGTTTGCCGCCCCGCAACGCTTGCCCTAAACGCCGTCAAACCCTAAATTATCTCGAGGCAAAATTGGACAACCGTTAATTATAACTTTCCCGCTGACGTGTCCGGCAAATGTGCACTTTAATTAAAAGTCTTCAGAATTAGGCACATTTCAGACAAAGTATTCGCGCGTCTATATCGCTCACTGGGCTTCAATGGCTTCGAACACTTTTTAACTAGACTTATTTGCATATCAAGCCTTTTTCGGAAGAACACCGTAAGCGACAAATAATAAATTTTTCTCAAACATGCTTGGAAATGTGAAAATTATTTTGAGAACCTTCTTCGAGTTAAATCGTCATTGCTGTACTGGTCAAATAAATGAGAGCAGACGGGCAAATAATTTGAATGAAAATCCATAATGTAATGCCTAGCGGTCAAATAATGACCATATTATTAATTCTTAACATGTCATGTGACCATGGCAACCACGGAGGTAAAATAACAACAGTTTTTTTTAAATTTCGAATTGCCTTGAAGCAGTTTAGTGTAAAAAAACAAATGAACATTTTGGCGCGTGGAAATTTATTGTTGTTCGTCATTGATTTTGGAATGTATAATATGTATGAAATAATGGTGTACATAGGTAATAGTTTGAATTTCCGCGCATTTGTTTGAGAAAACTACTATACAAGTCTTGGCCACAACCAGGCATTGATAGACTCACGTAAGTGAGCCTCGGCTACCGCCTCGGCCCACATGCACACGTTCATCCATCAATGCCTCTGTTGCGGGCCGCGGCAGTAATGTACTATTACAGAAGAAGGTAAGTTTTATTTATTTTGTCAGTATTTTCAATCTGTATTCTGCAATTCTGCAAAAAATACCCTTTTAATTTGCCAGTGACTGCCAGATATGTGATTAAAAAGTAACAATATCAAATTTTGTCGATTACGATGTTCTGTTGAAACAGGCTCGACATGTTGAGGACGGTTTTTTCGGGATTCGCAACTTAATAGAATTTTGAGATAGTTCCGAAATGGGTGTGTTATATTTAAGAATTGTAGTTTCTTTGACAAAATTCGCACAGTTAGTTTGAGATTAAACCAGGTGTAAGCGTTACGGGTTATTATTATTATCAACTATATAGAATTTGATGTAGAAAAATATATCGAGCCTATGTTGGAAAAATGCCGTAAGCGACAAAAATTAGAAATTGTCACCTTTACCCTTCTTCTCATACCTTCATAAGTAAAGTTTACTATTTGTCGCTTACGATGTTTTTTCGCAACAGGGTTTAACTATTTTGACGTTTTACCGATATAGCCGCAAAGTCACTTCCGTTGAATTCTTACCTGTAAAAAGAAGAAAATATCGTTAAGCACATTTTAATATTAAGTTTATGCTACACAAAGATGGCGCTGTGTGATTGTATCAATTGGCTGTAACCGATATTGAAACTTATTAACAACATCATCGAGTTCAGAATCCACCAGCGTAGTTTTTGTAGTTACGATATTGCATTTATCACAAGCTGTAGTACTTTTATATGCAATTTACACGTAGTTTATATCCATACTAAAGTCATACACAAATGCTATATTCCAAGCATATCGAGCCTGTTTCGGAAAAACAACGTAAGCGACAAATAGTGAACTTTAAGGAGAAGGTCTAACATGGAAGAGTGTTAAAAGCAATGTTTAGTTTTGTCGCTTACGATGTTTTTTTCCAAAAAAGGCTCGATGTACTAGTAATGCATAGTTAAATATAAGACAGATCGCCTCTACGCTGGAAGCCTTAGTTACCTGTAAGCTATATATACTATTTCCTTTAAAAATATATTATAGCACGGAGTCTGAAATGTGCTTTAGATCGCGGTTATTGTTGTGATGTGACGGAGGTACTTAATTAAAAAGAGGGTAGGACGGGGTATAAGTGAAAATTGAACATCCCTTCATGGGTTAAAGGATACATGGACATGAACTGACGGGGTTAAATTACTGCGATTTCCTTCCGCGTATTAAATAGATGATAATAAAACCAGCGATTTTGGTCCAATAAACTCTATGGACAATCACATCTCAATAAATAAATAAGATACTTTGCAATAAGGGTTACTTCTAGGTTCGACCCTTTTGGATCTCTTGTGCCAAACGCCTGTCCACCAACGGTGCTATAATCCGTTATTGGTGGACTTCACATACGCATTACAATAGAAATTATAATCCTTGGCGTATGCAGGTTTCCTCACAATATTATTCCTTCATTGAAAAGCCTGTGGTATTGTAATGAACCGTACTTGAGTTGAGAAAACTCATTGGTACGCGCTAAGGTTCGAACCCAGGTCGTGGGTTGTGAGATGATGCGGTGAGTACACAACCCACTAGGATACCATGGCTTTAAGTTACGTTAAAATTGCGGTGATAAATATATTTCTGATTTCTAAATCTAGCTTTTTCAGTATACCTATTCAACCAAAATCTTTTCGTTATGTACCTTTACATTCAACGCATTTCTAAAGGTTTGTAGGTAGCTATATTGTGCCAGATGTTTTTTTTTCAAAGCAGGCTTCAGAATTTTTAATTAGGTAGGTACCTACCTTTACATAGACTTTACATAGAACATTAACTCATTAATGAAGCTCTAAAGCTTTGTTATACCTTTTTGAAACAAATTCAGAGGATTGTGTTTTAACATTTTATTTTCTTACTCATATTAACTTTTTAGCTGTTAATTAAACCCTTCGTTCAATAATTAAAACATATTAAAAATAAGTTTAGGTAACCACCTACGCACCGAGTTTATCTATAAGTTTTTTGTTTGAACGCGCTTATCTCTGGAACTACTAGTCAGATTTGAAAAATTATTGTTGCATATTTGAGAACAGATCCAGTGAGTAAAATCATCAATAGATCCACCATGGATTTAGCCAATGGATCTACTAAAATGATCGGATATTCCAGCCGACGCCATAATATAATAATATGTTTTCGGAAGACTACAACTCAAAAGCGAAGTCTAAAACCATTAAGTGGAAAGCGTATGCGCACATTGATAAACGACATTCCTAATTGAACGTACCAAGTCCGAGGTACAAAGTGCTAGTATACAGTAATAAATTAGACCAAAGGACTTTGAAAAACATGCGATCAATCTTTTAGTGAAAAGAACATAAATCGAAACGGTACCTTTTCATTCATTGCAGTTAATTTATACTGTGAGTTCTGATACGTGTAGGTACGTAATGTTTATTGCGATCTTTAAATTACCTCCATACTTTAACTTTGATATTAGTACTGGACTTTAAGTTGCGATTCTTAGGGCACTTATAAAAATATAATTTTGTAAAATAAGTAAAACTAAGTTTAATTGTAATTTTTACTAAAACCATGTACCTAAGTAAAGTGTAAACAGACAGTATTATAAAGAAAATGTTAAGCTTGACTTATAGCGATTAATTTTTGTCAAACAAAAAAGTTCGTTACATACATACATACTTAACATATCCACGCTGTGCCCCTTACGGGGTGGTAGGCAGAAAGAAGTAAAGTGTAAACATTTAAACAACCGCGGATAGCATGCGGGGGGTAATAGCCCAGTAACAAATCGTAAAAGAAAGTTAATAAACTGACTCGGCAAAGATTCGGAAAAGAATTTGACACACGCTACCGATAAAACCAATAAAAGACAAAGTAAAAGAATTGTTTACAGAAAGCAATTTGATGCGTTGTCGTTTTTTAATGGGAAATTCTTCTACCTCCGCCGGTGGGCATCGGGAAACTTCGGCGGCGGCAAACAACCCAACTTCAAAAGAAATAAGACAAATGAAAGGCTCGAGTCCAATGGAATGTGACGTTCGGACCGACATACGTACAGATCTAGCATTAGTAATATAAACTGAATTGACAAACTACAACAAAAGCGGTAGATGCGGGAAAGCAAAGAAGAAAGAATTCTCAATCTTTTCTCGATTAAACTTATAACAAATGTGACCCAGAAATAGGTGTATCGGAGTATCAAATATCTGATAATCCGAAAATATCAGATATGCTATAAAATAAGAATACTAAAATGTATACAACTGCAGTAAAAATATAATGTTGAATTTATTCTACATTGGCTTTGAAAGAAACCATTTCAAGATTTCTTAGTAAAAGCTTCAATAAAAAATTAATTAACAACTCCCACACTCTGAATTCCTTGCAATAAGAGTGTAGTCATTAATGAATGCAGAAACGAGATCAAACATAAATATCATTGGTGAATCAATGACCTGTACGGGGAAGATGACTGATGAGCAAATCAAACAGGTCGCGCACTCTAGTAGATTATACTGACTGAGTGATTTAAAAACTAACAAAATTGACACTGGTAGAAGTCAGGTATAACTAAAAACGTTTAGATATCAGCACACACGACTCCCCAACTCCACTCGTGCAGGAAAAACAGCGCACACTCAAAATTGGAATTGGAAAAACTAATAGAATGGTAGCAACACAAAGAGATTCTTTTGGGCGGCCGCGCGCATTGCTGCGGCCCGGCCATACGTGTGCAGTGACCCTAATGTTCATCTGCGCTGTGTTCGACTGACCTTTGTTCTATAAATCGTGTGTGTACGCTAAATTTGGAATGTTGACTTTGACTTTTTGTTCGAAATTCGTTTTCAGTTTCGATGAATTATTGCTTTTTTAGTTACCATTGCTAAAGTTTTCATGACCGCCGTCCACGGTGTGGTTTCGGTGACTATCTAAAGTTTGCTAAACATTTTGGCTGCATAAAGTATAGTCTTCGTTTCATCATCATCCTTGATCAACAGCCTATTAATCTCCCCCACTGCTGGGGCTCAGGCCTACCCTCGCAACGAGGGCGTGCGGGCTATAGTCCACCACGCTAGCCCAGTGCGGGTTGGTGGACTTCACATGCGCCTAAGAATTTCTTCTTCGGAGTATGCAGGTTTCCTCACGACGTTTTCCTTCACCGTTTGAGAGCAGTCAGTACATGTACTTAGGTTTCGAGAAAAAACCCATTGGTACATGGCCCAGCCGGGGATCGAACCTCGGACCTTTCGATATGATAGGTCGCGTCTTATCCCCGAGGCCACTGACGCTCTAAGTCTTCGTTTGTCTACGTATTATTGGACTGGTTTTAGTTTGTTTTTGATAGTCTTCTCGTCGGTATTTTACTTGGTGAGAGGCGCATGATAGGTTCTGGTGCAGTTATTTGTTACTGTAGGTAGGTGGCATATTAGGCAGTTAGGAGGGCCTTTTGAATTTTTGAGTAGATATTCGGAACAAGCCGAAGATCAGACTCAGTGGCGCGCCTTGGGGGAGCCCTATGTCCAGCAGTGGACTAGTACAGGCTGATGATAATGATGATTAAGAATTAGTAAAAAAATTTGTAGAAAAATTGTCTTGTGAACTATTAAGAACTTCAATGAGAGCAAAGTTGCGAGCAAAAACTACTATTTATAGAGACTTGCGTTTTGGAATAAGCTGACAAGAAATCCAATGCTGCTGATGCAATGCACGTCTGCACTGATGAGAAGACACTCACAGACAGACTCAGTTAAACTTCTAATCCGAAAGTCTTCAGTTACGCTTTTTATCCACAAAATACTATTGTATTATACGAAGCTTGTTCATATAAGTACTCTTTCCAGACATCCAGCGAAGAACTTGGAATGTTCTGAGAGATTTCTCCTGTCTATAACGCCGTGGCATCCCTCCCTTTAAGGGAAACAAGGAAAGTTCCCTCCACTCCTTTAATCCTGGCAATGTGTTTTGTCGCGGAGAGCGCCCATTGTTGCTCGGAAACTTTTTCCTTTCCAACTTTTTTTCTTTAATTTTATTTCGGCCTCGCTGTATTATCTTGTGTCGTTCTGTTTTTAGACGTGGCGATTTTAAATAGTCGTAATCATATCATTTTAACATTAAAGTGAGAACCTATATTAAATTCAAAAATAGGTACATCGTCCTTATATTTTGAATTACTTGCATTGGGTTTGAAATTGCAAGCAAAGCAAATTATCAACGTGTCAAATAACTGCTTATTGTTAGAATATTTATGTATCCTATTTTTTAAATTAACAGCCTATACATATAGTTATGTCGTCAATGTTAGGGCCTGCCTACCCTATCAATGAGCGACTATGGGCTATAATAGTCCACCATGTTAGCCTAGTTTGGATTGATGGATTTCACATGCGTCTTATAATTCCTTACTAAGGCATATGCAGGTTTCATCACAATGTTTTCCTTCACCGAGTGTAATTTATATATTGCTGCAACAAAATTATACTAAAAAATATCGTCGGGTAAATCGTTATCAAGTAAATCGAATCGTTACTGAGTCGTGGTCGCATCGTAAAACCAAAACGAGACATCTAGTTAGAATAGAACATTCACTTTTGAAAACGAATTAGGCTTGCTGATTTCGTTATTTTTATTCAGTGGCAAAGTTTATATTGCTTTTGTTTTTTTGTCCAAGTTTACATCCTTTTGTGCTCTTAAACTTTCACCATGAGATAATGTTCGGCAAAAAGCACCTTCCTTTATTCAAAGATTGTTATCTAAACAGATTCATTTGAATACTTTCTCCTTTTTTTGTTATCTGAATTGGTCTTTTGGAGAAAAAAGGTAACAATGTAATTACTAAAAGGATTTTCAGCAATTTGAACGTCTTTGTATGAGTTGTTAGGTTTCTATTTATTATTAGACGTCTCATGTGTTTCCTCTTTTCATTTTTATCTGTCGTTAGCTATTTTGTTTGTTGTTTTCCAGCCATATCAAGATCGATCGTACTTAAAATTTACTCCTAGCCTTTCTTTTTTACAGAGTGTGGTCAATATCTCACTGTTTCGCAGTCCTTCCTCCCAAGCTGTTCCCAAGCGAATTCGTGGACAAAATACTAAATCACGTTACGTAAATTTAAAGCAGTTTTTTTGCTGAGCTTCGTAAGGGCCCCGTGTGTCGGACACACGGCCCCCCTCTCTCCTGGGATCTTCTGACCCCCTATTGACCCCTCTCGACGCTGTCGAACACACTAGATGCGCCTTCGTTAAAACTGCGATAAGGAGTCACGATATGGGGGAAAAGAATAGTGGCGTATGATTTTCGATTCATTTTCCGATACGTCGATAGAATTTTCAAACTTATGGAATGTTCTCATTTCTACACTATTAATGTAATAAACATATTTCTAATCAAAGAGCTCTTCATCCAAAATGGATTATTTGACTGGAAAATCCTGATCACGACCAATAACAATAGCAAAGGTTTTTCTCTGCTATTTCTTTTCGCAATTATAGACATTTGGGGACGAAACGAAAACCCGCAGCACTCATCGACACTTGAGCCGGCCTCGGCGCCGGATCTTGTGTGATCGTTATGAGACTTCGAGACGTCTTTCATGAACTGGCTCCTTTAATTGCAGACGTATTTTTAGCTTTTTGTTTTTTTTTTGAAAGACCTACTTTATCTCTGCCTCATAGATTTGGTTTATAATTTTATTGTAGATATTTTTCAGATTGGACATTCTTCAGTTTGGACATTTTTCAGTTCGAGCATGGTCGTTGCACATTTTTCAGATGGGATTTTTTTAAAGTATATTATTTTATTTGACTTACATTATTACAGTAAATCGTCCACGTATAGTGAATGCCGTATTTTTACTGTATTCCTTTGAGCTTTTTTAAATCTGAGGTGACGGGAAGCACTCAATCCGTTTCTAAACAGCAGTGGACTTTGTACAGAAGTGAATTTTCGCAGATTTGTATTAATATTAACAAGTTTTCGTTGACGGTAGGTACGGGTAGGTAATTAAAAATTCAGATATCACATCAGGTAATAATTTATGTAGTAACATGCAAGCGGAACAATAATAATATAGTCGGTCCATTTCCTTTCCCGTTTTCAATGAAAATGACGTTTCCATTATCATGTTTAAACTAGTGTGTGCCTACGGGTATGCTTGAGAACATTTAAAAAATAAAAACTTGTATTTAAAGAGTTATCTCTCTCTACAAAAAATTGTCAGTGATAAATAGTTGTGTAAGAATCTAATACGCCGATAAGACGATCTCATTTCAGATATCATGAACATTTAAAGTTTGCCATCAGGTCAGTAGCTACCTTCAATGTTACTATTAAATATATAATTAATACTGACATTGTTTTCTAACTGGATGTAAGAACTAATTAATAATAATAATAAAATAATTATTTATTTAATTATGGAACAAAAAGATTTTACAGGGAAAAATCTGCCAAACTGTAATGCCAGTTTGTTGGCAGAAAGTGCTCTCATACAATTATTACAGTAGGTACATATGTTACATCGCACAATAATTTCTATAGGTAGGCACATACTTTTAAGGAGAAATCAAGCTCATCAGTTGAATATTCTGGCAATGCTACCCTATTGACAGTGAAAATAAATATACAATTATGAATACATTCAAACAAAGTTTTTATGAAAGTTCAGCGAGTTAGTGAGTTGAACACCTTGTATTTAATTCTTAATTTCTGTCAATGAAAAAACAAAATTACTAAGGTGTGATCAACGTTTTTAAAACAGTATCTAAAACATTACCGTCAGTATTCCTACCCTCCTGGTACCCAAAGATACCCCTACAAACGTACCTTCAATATATATTTTTTTCTCAATCACAGCCCGATGCAATAATAGCCCAGGCCTGTCACCTACACGCGGCTGAGTCAACACAAAATCCTCATATCCTAAGTTTCGGATCTTCCGAACGAAATGAGCGGAGAAGTAACGTAGAAGAAATTGGATTCCGCATTGAATTGACAGAGGGGGTGGGTCGGGGGGTCGGGGGGTCAGGGGGGTCGGGGGGTAAACACAGGTGGACGCGAGTGGGGTCCGCAAACAGTCAAGATCGGAAGTGAAGCTAGGGTTCAGCGAATAACTCTAGTAACTGGCCGTATAGGGAATTTTAAATTTCGTTTAGTGAAAAGTGGTGTCGATCCGAGCTGCACACGACTTCTAAGTTTAGTCTATTGTGCTCTTTTTTATCTGTAGAAATTTGTAAGAGATGGCATGTATTTTAGAACTGTCAAATTGGTTTTAGTCCTGTCATTTTCTTGTGACAGTATAACTGATGAGTCAGAGTGCGGCAAAATCGGCCATATCTTCTGACTGCGATGACTTAGAAGTCTGATTTTTTCACGGTTCTAAGGGACTGCAGACCTCAGTATTTGATATTAATTTCAACTTAGTACCTTCACGCGTTCTTGAGAAAAATGGTCTTGACAGACAGACAGACGGACAACGAAGTGATCCTATAAATAAGGGTTCCTTTTTTCCTTTTTCAGTTCTAACTCATAGGTTTTTCGGTCCTAACTCATAGGTACACACAAGTTCAAAAGTGCAGTCCTAGTTGGCGAAATATGTCGTGTGTGGCGCTTCGTATCGTCGTATACAGACAACACACATATAGTTTATTTCTTGCAATCCAAATGTGTACTCTAAAGTAGGACTGCACTTTAGAACTCGACTGTACTCACGTGAAGAAATCAGTCAAAACTTTTGAATTTTCCATCATACACACATATCTTCACGCTATGTCCCTTGCGAGGTAGGAACGGAATCCCTCATCATGCTATGAAGACATACAGTTTTATGTTTGGAAGTAAGTATACTGTTGATGTTACTACATAAAAATATGGGTAAATATGTTGTTCATTACCATTTAGTCTGTTAACACCCCACATCTGATGTTGGTTAAAAATAGATAAAATTCGAAATAGAGCACTTAATTCAAATGGATATTTAGCGAGAGCCCACAGACAAATAATAAACAGTCCCCCCCAGCCATCGCGAGCGATTTACATGTAAATTCGAAAGACAATCCTGTTCCGAGACGGGAATCGAACTGGCTCCCCGCGGAATGAGTTCCGGAAACTCAGCGGACGCGTCACCAGGAGTTAATGATTAATTAGAAATGCAAGAGAGTTTTAATTACGAATAATTCCGCGAACGTCGGTAGGTACGGTTGTTTTTAATTATTGTTTTATTTGTTGAATTATACAGCGGATGATGTTTCGTAGTATTTTAATTTATTTTTGTTGCTATGTTCCAGTTGTTAATTGACAGAGAATAAGTTGTAACCATAGAGTTAGTATACTAGCTATAGAGTGCGCGCATCGCTCATTGCCCATTGTGCCAAGTGTAAGCTGGTGTTCTATGGACGCTTCAATATCGATTTTTTCTAGATCGTTTGTTTCCGTGAATCGTGTTTACAGCTTGGCACTGCACATTTTACCATGATTACTCCAAATCTTAATAAATACCGGCGCGAGCAACAATCAGCGCTCCTGACGTGTTGTGACTAGTAGCGTCGCTCCGAAAATTTCGAGACTGTTCAGACCCGTGCTTACAGTTCAAACTTGCTAACGCGCGCTCTATGTATACTAACAACTTTCTGGTTGTAACTCTTTTTTGCATTAAATGCCTTCCTACTACTGTTTTCTTTAATAACATGCACAATTTTTTATTGCCAAACTAGGATCCCAAATAATATACTATGTACATTTTGATACAGTGGACATTTTCAAGTGGACATTTTAATACAGTGTACATTTTGATACAGTGAACATTGCGACTAAAACAGGGCTAACTCAGTGTGTTTCAACTTGGATCCAAACCTATTTCTGGCTTTCGTGAAAACAGCCCAAACTACTGTACCATCGAGGCCTGGAGATTCGCTATTCTTCAAATCAACAGCCTATTAACATGTCCCCACTGCTGCGGCTCAGGCCTACCCTCTCAACGAGGGCGTTCGGGCTATAGTCCACCACGCTAGCCCAGTGCGGGTTGGTAGACTTCACACGCGCCATAGAATTTCTTCTTCGGCGTATGCAGGTTTTCCTCACGATGTGTTCCTTCACCATTTGAGAGCAGTCAGTAAATGTACTTAAGTTTCGAGAAAAACCCATCGGTACATGGCCCAGCCGGGGATCGTCTGATCCCCGACGCCACTGACGCTCTATTCCAATCGAACAAAAACTATAATAAATCGTAGAAAATTCTGAGGAAACGCTGATAATGGCAAGGGAAAACATAAAATGGTATACCAATACAGATTCAATCCCTGACCCGGCAAAGCGTCTGCCAAATTAGCATCCTGTTCCATCCTGTCTATTGAAATAGCATAATACGGACAATGAGGTCCAGACGATTCCGCGTTTTCAATCGGGATTCCTAAATCCATAGGGAGCCCCGTGCAGGGTTGTCACCGAAATATCTAAACAATATAGTAAACTTAAGAAACCAGAAGCTCACTATTTTCATTTGTTTAAAATTTGAAATGCCTCTCAAATTGTCTGTCAAAATGGAGTGAAGAGGACAAACACTGTGAAAGTTTGCTTGTTTGGATGTTTGTTGCTCAATTACACTTTAACGGCTGAACGGATTTTGATGAGACTTGATACAGTGCTAGCTTATATCACTGGATTAAAATATAGAATACTTTTTAACGTCGTCGGGTTGAAATAACTTCCGTCATTGAAGCCAAGACTTTTGTCTTAGTTAAAACTACAAAATTTTGTTTTATAAAATGCAAACGAAATACTTTTTCTTAATGATAATTACTATCCGTAATAGTATCACGGATTAAGGTACTAAATCTATTTAAGATACCTACCTATACAAAGCAACTCTAAAATATACTATACCGGTATTTACTCGGCAGAAAAATCGTCGTCGGTGAGTTACAGAGTTATTTTAAAAGTAACAAAAGTCTAGTTTTCCGTGGTGACAGCCCTAGTGAGACAAAGCGCTTCCGGTCGAGGCTGAGCCGTCTACGTCACCGGAAGTCGACACTATCGCCCTCTATCGCGCGCGCCTTCTTATCGGAACTATGTGTCTGCTACCACAGATAGCTAAAGTATTTTATGGCCGTTTTTGTAAGTAGAGTATATTAATTTTATTATTAAGATATTTTAAGGAAACACTAGCCGACGTCCCGCGACTTCATCCGCGTTGTAAAGTATACTATTTATATGTTATTCAATTATTTTTAACCCGTTCTAATCATACCATTTTCTTAGTTTTAGAGTATGTCAATAGATGGCGTTAGGTGTATTTTACACCCCGCTATCATTTGGTTCTTCGCAAGATAATATAAGATAAGCGTGCAAATTATCCAACAGTTTTTACTTCTTTATTATTAGTATAGATATGGATTAATTTCTGAAGTACAGGGCAACTGACAGAGAAAGCCTTCGCTCGAGTTCTTTTCAACCGACGAAAAAACAAAAGGAGAAGGTTCTCAAGTCGACCCGTAATTATATATATTTTTTAATAAATAATAAGTAGGAATGAAAGAACGATGCATATAAAAAGGCAAAAGTGAATGAAAATTTAAAACATTTATAATGACTAACGGTCTAACTTGAAAACTTAACAAGGGAGAAAGTTAAAAAAGAACAGAGAAGCGGTATCAATAAATAATAGACGGGTATCTCTAGGGCCAAGTAGGGAATTAGGATTGAACCCAAGACCTTAACAAAGCAATATCAGCTATCCAACTGAGTTCTCAAACCCTTATTAAGTATGTAAATAAAAAATGTATCACCAAGCAAAGTTATTATTTGAAACCGTAAAAAAATCAAAATTTCGGCTATTAAACGATCTACCCTAAAACATGGGCTTTAATTGCTCGAATAAATACAAAACTAAAATTCCAAGGTTCCGTAGAAACAATGTAAGTGGGGTAAAATTGTGAATGATAATCTGACCCCCCATATCGTCACGTGTAAAATTTAAATAGACGATGTAAATGCATCCTATTGGCTATTTGTGGTCTAAAGGAGTTGTCATATTATCCGCAAGTCTCTAAATATAATTTTATTAGTATAAATAATACAATACAGGTACAATTTGCAGATAAAAGCTGGAAGAAATCTCTGTTGGCGTAATAATGTATCTTTAATTATTTATATAAATACTTAAATACATACTTGACAAACACCCAGAATCCGAAAACCAACAGATAAGCTCATCACACAAATATTGGTCCCGGGTGGGCATCGAACCCACGACCTCTGGCGTAGTAGACACCCTGTCTACTACCCACTACCAACTAAGCCAGGCCACAGGCCAGTCATATAAGTGTTCATATAACTTATCAATGATGTTTCTTTTAGGTAAAGACCGCCATAAGTTGCCTTTTACACATCATCAACAGCCTATAATCTGTCCCCACTGCTGGGGCTCAGGCCTACCCTCTCAACGAGGGTGTTCGGGCTATAGTCCACCACGCTAGCCCAGAGCAGGTTGGAGGACTTCGCATGCGCCTAAGAATTTCTTCTTTCGGCGTATGCAGGTTTCCTCACGATGTTTTCTTTTTTCACATCAGAACCCCAAAATAGAGGTAGGTACCAACACCTACACGTAATGTCCAGTAGGTACCAACGGATAGTGTATAAGGCTGCTAATGGTATGCCTTCGACCCTTGCATTAACCAATTTACACCCCGATTTCAACCCTCCAAGGTTATAAATTTCACGTAACCGACGACTCGCTTCCGGCCCGGGCCTACTTTTAAAATGGGGGGCAGTGCCGTAAGTTGGAGGTGAAATATGGCCGCATTATTGTAGAGTTTGTATTTTCAAAGCCCCGATAAAAAAACGTGTCTTATAATCAAACTAGCTGTACTACTCTGCAACTATAATGAATCACTCCGCGTCTCCCGCTTCCCCCTACCACCCACTCCGCCGTGATAGGTACAGAGTGCAAAAACGATTGAGAAAGTATTGGGCGAAAGTATGGGATTAAATCAATATTTATTTATATTTTCAAGAAAAAATAAAACAAAGAAGCAGTTAGATAAGTACAGAAATCTTCATCTTTATCATCATTTGTTAATGGCACGACGTCACTTATACCCAACCTCTCACATTTATGCGAACGGTACTGTCCCGCTATGACGAGAGCGGGCGGGCGAGGTAGGGAAGCGGGAGGCGGAGGGAGGCCAAGGCCAAGTGACTCGTTTCAGTCGGGTAGTACTCAAAGCTATCCCTTCTCTGTGAAAGTAAGTTTCAGTTTCCTAGATTTAAAACTTGGCAAAGCCCTAAAATATACAAAACGGTTCTAACTCCTAAAGCCTCATAGCTAGTAATAATATTAGCTATAGTCATATTCGTGTGTGATCTTCCATCCATCTATAAGCTTACACTAGCCGATGCCCCGCGACTTTATCCGCGTTATAAAGTATACTATTTATGTTATTCAAAATTTTTTAACCCGTTCTAATCATGCCAGTTTCTTGTTTTTAAAGTTTGTCAATAGATGGCGTTAGGTGTATTTTACACCCCGCTATCATTTGGTTCTTCGCAACATATTTAAGTTAAACGTGCAAATTATCTACCAGTTTTTACCTCTTTATTATTAGTGTAGAATAGATTATTAGTATAGATATAGATTAGAACAATAACCTAAAACCACCTGAACTCAGATCTGTTTAAACCATTTAACGATTTTCCCATAAAATGACTTAATAACGACCATTTTATTTCGCCCTAACAATTCCTTCGCTCTTAGGAGCCCTCATTGGTTTTAATTTTCCGTGCGTGTGTCTAGAACAAGCGCGAGTGGTTTTAAATTAGAGTTTAAGTCATGAGGTAACAGCGGGTAATGCTGTAGTTTCTCAAAACCTAATATCCATATGTAGGCTCAGGAGGGCCTTTTTTCAGAATTTTTCATTTGTAGGTTATGTGGGCACTTAAATCTAGTCGGAAATCGGCGATTCGTCGCGGACGTGGTGCGTCGACGACTCGATCCACTGACAGAATGGTATCTGTCCTGGCCGCCCGTCGCGCTACCAGCGATACAACGCTCCGCCAAAGTGACACTGACAGCTAATGTCAGCTGTCACTTTATTTCCGTTTCTTGAAAATAGGTGGCGCCGCGCCCCACGAGTAGTAATCACGCTGGTCGATAGATGGCGCTGTACGGTGCGCCGTCACATACATACATACTTAATAATAATAATATTTGGACAAATTCACACACGGCTGTTTAGTCCCAAACTTAGCCGAAGCTTGTAAATGGGTACTCAACAACTGATAAATACTTAAATCCGAAAACCAACAGTTACGCTCATCATACAAATGTTGGTCCCGGGTCGGAATCGAACCCACGACCGCAGTAGGCAGAGTCACTACCACTACGCCAATATACATACATACCTACATGAAATAAAAATAATTTTATAGAGAAGGCTCCTTCCTTTACAATGGGATGGGATTTTTTTACACATTTTTCATCATACGAAAAAAACTATTTCAACTTATTACCCCACTTAACTTCAATAACCCCATTTTAAAACGTCGACCCCCAGCCTCTTTTGCAATGAAAAAAAAAGGTTTTCAGTTGCTGAAATAAGTAGTGCAAACTGAGCTTTTGATCATTTCGTTGAGGAACGCTACGCCTGTGAAACAGCCCGGTTTAGGAACACATCAGATACCGTGACGTACGTGATTCCTAGCAGTATCATTTGCACGAAAGTTGTTAACAAAACGTAACATAAATATTTACTCGTTCGCCTGTTATGTTTGAACGTGTCTCCCGAATTAGCTCGCTTTTGGATTACTGTTAAATTTACCTTTAGGTCGGTAGTTAACATCGACTTCCGAAAATGTTGAATCCCCAAAATTTTAATTCCCAAAATGTTGAATTCTTATTTTTTCCATAGCAATGTAAATAAAAGTATTTCACTGTTTTTTACTGTATGAATTACCTAAGTGACTTTCTATAAATGCCTAAAAGGAAAACCGTGTTTCAACATTTTACAAAACCAATTAAGGCAACCTAAAAGTCATGTTTATAAAAATCTAGTACCTAAACATTTTCCTGATCAAAATTTCCAAATCTTATGTTAAATGTCCGCTAGTATGGAATAAATAATAGAACTAAGATCTACCCCGGTAGAGGGTGGTGAACTAGATAATACTGCATATGATAATTTGGCCTTAAAATACTGAATTTAATGTAGGTCATTGATCATTAATTTTACACTTATTTTATAAATAGGTAATTAATTCGAAAGGTTGTTTAAAGTACAACTATATAACAATCAGCCAAATGGTATCAAGGAGTGTGAGATTATAACTGCATTTAAACGTAAACTTATGTCACATGTCAACAATAATAGTATTATTAGTAAACCTCAAGTCTGCAACTTCCTGTAGCATCAGAATATCTACATACTTTAAATAAAAAATTGTAAATCTCCAAGTCCAAGTTTAGGTTCATAAGAGAAATAAAATTCTTTAAACCTAAAGTATTTGATATAGACACATTAGGTATAATACGATCAAAATAAGCTTGTCAAAATCAGATCTTTAGATACCACGATCAAAATACGCTTGTCAAAATTAGATCTTTAAAGATACTTCACCGATCTGATTGCTTGATAATCATCATCGAAAGCGTACCTGTAAAAAAGAAATGTCATTGTTAATGAATCAGTGAATCACTTACGACAATTTGCGCCCAATTAGGACAATGAACCTGGTTAATGTTCAACCCCAAAACGCACCCTATTGTTTTGATTAATGATTGTCTTAATTGAATGCAACATGTTCACTTTACTAGATCAAATTGGTTTCCTGGATTTTTTTGGGGGAGATTACTTAATGGAAAACAATCCGGAAAGGAATCATTTATGTTTGTTCAGATACTTTTTTATTTATTTAAAATACTATTGGCTTATCACAGCGGGTCACAAATTAGTTTGATAAATACAATGCAATTAAGTAATGCAGTAAGTATATGTCAAATAAAAACATCTCAATTTTATGAAAAATATTGACCAAACGGTCGGAACTAGACTGACAATTTTGACAAAATTAAAATTTTATCACACTTTTGCACGATTAAAATCTGTTTTTACATTAATGTGAATATCTGACAACAACAAAACAATTGCAAAAGTAAGTCGTACCCTAGACCGTCATGCAAGCGTCATTGAATCGTCGTTGAATGATGAAAAGAGTAAAGTATGCAGATTTTCTTCAGTCACCGCATTAGACGATCATTCATTCGTCAGTCATCGTCTGACTGTGGTAATACCATGGTAAAACTGACGACTAAAACTACCGTGTAATGGGGGCTTTAATGTTTGAGGAAATGTTAATTCCTTCTTTTTTCACCCACGATGTGACATTAAAAGTTATTCTCATTAATTATACTTTAATAGACTTTATTATCTAAAATGTTTGAATCAGATTAAATCAGAGAGAATTCATATCGTACATCTACGTTTGATGCAAGAGAAGCAATTTCCCAGGTACAAATTAAGATAGTTGACTCAAAGTTCGCGTCGGCGCGAGCGATCCCAAATGAACACAACACCCCAATATAAATAAGAACATCAAAACCGTTCGCAAACTAGACACTCCAATCACCTCCGTCCCCAACAATCCGACAAACGTTCCAATTCACGTGCAAACATCCGAACTGAGTTGATGCGCAAACGGCACCCGCGCCCGTTCCGTTTCATGCAATTATCAAATTACTGCGCGTCCAAACACAGAGGCACAAATATGGCGCCCGGTGACGTCACCCGGACGCTGTTTACCTAATTTGCTGAGTTCAGCTAAGATTCCGGGCTTGCTTACATACATGCCGAAACAAAGGAGTTGTCATGCAAATTTTCGTCTCCAAGTTGCTCGGGTGTTATGAAGTAATCAGCTTTGTCAGTCGAGTGTCATGTGTCTTAGGGCCCGGCTCCACCGGCATAAGCTATCCAGCATTCGGAAGCGAGTCTCTATCCAGCATTCGAATAGGAAAATTTTCAATTTTTCTTCATATACAACACAACCCTCGACCAACACCTCAAATTAGGCGAACATTTCTAGCAATACTTATTGCCGCGCACCAATCACACATCATCATCTCAGTCCTGACCAATCATGCGCGTCCATGACCGGACCAATCAGCATTCAGTTCCCTTCCCTGCTCACAGCAGCACTATAACAGAATTATTTGTATACAGACTTCATTAGCCTGAACAATCGTTATAAAAATTAAAGACTATAAGAAACAGAAGACCTACCACTTCAAATTACAAACATCTCTTTTCCAACGTATCTTATATTAATAAAACACCAAAGCATAAATGAATAACCGCTGACAAGCGTTTCGTTCGTAAAGAACAATCCGTCACCATTCATCACTCTCCGTAGTTCCAACTGACAATGCAATAACTAAACCAACCGCCAACAACGGCTGTAAATATTTCTCTTGAACGAGAGATTTTCTTGAATCCAAAAAAAATATTGAACGTGAGAAAAGGGAAGTTTTTTAAATTGTAACGCGTCATGTGATTAATCTATTCAAGATCAAAACACACAAGAAAAATTATGGCGACAAATCGCAAGTAATCTACTTATGGTCACCTAAGGCTATTGCAGCTAGGGGGCAAATGAAGTTGACTGAAAATAACTTGTTACTGTTACGATTTTAGAACAAGTGACGAATTGAGAAGGAGTACTCTCTAAAGGCATAGGCGACACACAGTCTAAAAACGTAACAGTAACGAGTTATTTTCAGTCAACTACATTTGCCCCCTAGCTACAATAGCTACGGAGGACCTTACGGAATTTGACAGTTCTTTTAACACAAAACAGAAGCGGTTAAATATCTATGTTACTTATTTCTTTGTCCTTTATATTAATATCCTTGGGATGGTATGAAATGTAAATATGCCAAGTGTATTTAAATAATTATCCCCTACCCATCGCTCCCCTCAGATAAGACTCCCTTACCTTTCCTTACTTAAGATGTATTACATTCAAACTGCTTTATACACGCACCTGCGTTGAGGAAAACTCGTAAATGTGTTGATTTCTAAAGCTACCTGTGAATAATTAGGGTGCGCAATATATTTTTATTCCATTAATTTAATTATCATTTTTGCTATCCCTGAAAAGAAGTCATCAGTCGGGAAAGAAGTGGCAAGAGATCCACTAATAATTTTATCATTACGTTGTACCACTAGGGTGCTAAGAAGACTTACCACTCTTGGCTACTATTGAAGCTTTTATACCACTCTTTAATACCACTCTACTAACAACGGATACGGAACCTAAGGTGCTTTAGTGGTATATTAGGGGTTTAGAGCGCTTTCCTGCTGGTTTTAGAGTTAATTTGTTAGTTAGTTCTAGCTGCTTGCTTTATTCTGTTGTGTGGGTCATATCGGTCTAGTCTAATTTAGTTCGATTCTTTTGTCCGGTACTAAATTACTGAGCCTTCTTTAGTCTCAGCGGTTCGGTTCCTTTGTACAACCGAACTGCCGAGACTAAGAAAGGCTCAGTAGTTCGGTGAGGGATGCTCGGTTTCATACAGACATTGATCTCTAAGCGTGCTAGTGAGCCTTTCTTGGTCTCAGGAGTTTGGTTGTACAAAGGAACCGAACCGCTGAGACTAAAGAAGGCTCAGTAGTACGGTACCGGACATAACACTCGAACTTCCGAGACTTTCTTCTTCTTCTTCGTTATTTAGGGCGGGTTCTCACGTTTTTGCGATAAGTATTTCTATCTTGGGTTGTCGTTGCTGGCGATTGGGATTGCTTGAGGTCTCTCATTGTATTTGATCATTTTGACCACCAGGTCGAGTGCGGCCTCTGCCTCTCTTCTATTCTGGCGGATTCAGGGCAATTTTTACCACACGATCTCGGCACCTTTGTTTTGTTTTGTCCATACCACGAACCACTGAGGCGAAATATGGTTTTAAACGTGTAGTCTTCACACGTGGTCTGATTTTGATACATTTTAATGGTGTTATTGAATATTCCGAGCAGCTATTAATTATCTGCAATCAAGGCGCGTTAAAATTTACCGACACGTCGATATAAATACAAACCAACTAATGCCAGAGGTGTCACTGCAAAGTTCCACTTCCACCCGCTGTAGGTATTACATGGTAAATAATAATTACATACTTAATTGTAGGTTTTCCGTGCAATGAAGTGTTATTACGAAGCGAAAGTGTGTCAGGACCGCGGTACCTGGCGCCAATGGTCGTGGGTTCGATTCCCACCCGGGACCAACATTTGTGTGATGAGCATAACTGTTGGTTTTCGGATTCTGGGTGTTTGTATGTAAATACATACATTTATTTTATTATTACATTTATTTAAAGTATTTATCTATGTTTATCAGTTGTTGAGTACCCATTTACAAGCTTCGGCTTAGTTTGGGACTAAACAGCCGTGTGTCAATTTGTCCAAACATTATTATTATTTATTATTTTTACTCTGTTCTTACTGCCCACCCTGTCAGGGATATAGTGAGGTTCGATTGCTATATTGATGATGATGATGATGATTGCTATACCTATATTTCATGTAAAGGCACAGCTTTTGTAGTTTGTAGCGCAAGCACGTCATAAAATACAGAAGCGCGATCATCAACGACGATGGCAAAAGCCCGAATTGTTCTTTAGAAATCTGTTAGGTTTGGTTTACCATGACTAGTGGTTGGGTTAGTTTAAGTTTACTAAAGTGGTCCCTACACGATCAATCTGCATGACATGCAATTACGTGCTGTCACTCATGCATGATCGTCTAGTTGTAGTGATTGACGTGCATGACATGCAAACTACGTGCATGACATGCAAACTACGTGCTAGCCGTTGCTTCACTGTATTGATTGATAGCAAGTTTGATGGTCCATCATCCAGCATGACATCCACGTAAACGTTGCATGTCATGCAAGCATGATTGTTTAGGGACACTTTAAGAAAGGACGGCGGTGCGACGTCGACCCGCGCTGCCAACTGAGCGGCGTCAGGGGTGGTAGCCATACCAGGATACCATAGGGACATAGTAGATGTTCGGCGCAGTCCATGTGGGAGACTCCGGAGAGTTCCGTAGGAGAGCCTGGAGACTCCCAATGTCCACTGAAGGTGGCCACCAAGAAGATCACACATAACCTGGCCTTCCCCCCTAGGAGGTTGGGTATCTCTGGAAGATCCCACTCGTGAACAAAAAAGGTTTGGTTTACTGTTAATAAAACATGTCGAACTTGAGTATAATGTGAATTTTATTGAAATCAAAGTAAAGTAAATTGATCCTACAAAAAAGCGTTTGCCGTGGCCAGCGTAGCAGGAAAAAGAGAAAGAAAAAAAGGGCTGGGATGCCAGCTACAAAAAATTGTTTTTAAATAATTTTATGGCTTTGGAAGCTTAATGTTTTGGTCAATGTATTGAACATTTACTATAATAATCGGACTTCCACCATCACCTTGGTGAATCTTACTTCGTAAATCCTAGGATTTAATCGTAGAGGAGGGTTTCGAGTAGCAGATTCACTGACTAATGAACACCCCTATCGACGGCACGCACACACTGACGGAACCCACTCAAGCAAGACACCGAGTTACGATTACACTAATGCGATCGTAGCTTAACCGACTGATGCCGATCTATTTAATGCCTAGTTGGAGAATAATCCAATACACGAGTAGGTATACTCAATCTGTACGTATCAATACTAGCTTTTCCCCGCGGCTTCGCCCGCGTAGAAGTTTTCCCCGTGTACATTGTGAAACAGCGCCCTCTATGTAGGCGTTTTGTTACTTAGGGGGTATTAGCGGACGCCCCGCGATTTTGTCCGCGTTATAAAGTAGCCTATATGTTATTCCAGGATATAAGCTATCACTGTACCGAGTTTCATCAAAATCTGTTCGGTAGTTTTTGCGTGAAAGAGTAACAAACATCCTCACATCCTTACAAACTTTCGCCTTTATAATATTAGTAAGAGTAGGTACTGATAGAGTCGAGACAACAAATATAATATGTGAGTAAACGCGGTTGCTTGATGCCAGATCCTTCATCTTGAATAAGCGTGTCCAGACCGGCTGAGCCGCCTAATGTCAATACTCTTTTCTATGCAAAATTTTACATAGCATAGAGTATGAACTAAACTAGACAGCAAACTTAGAAACAAAACTAGATAAATTTAATTAGGTAGGAACTTTGATGTAGAAAAGTATCCTGATACGACTAGAAAACATCATCATCATCAACAGCCTATTAATGTCCCCACTGCTGGGGCTCAGGCCTACCCTCTTAACGAGGGCGTTCGGGCTATAGTCCACCACGCTAGCCCAGTGCGGGTTGGTGGACTTCACATGCGCCTAAGAATTTCTTCTTCGGCGTATGCAGGTTTCCTCCCGATGTTTTCCTTCACCGTTTGAGAGCAGTCAGTAAATGTACTTAAGTTTCGAGAAAAAACCCATTGGTACATGGCCCAGCTGGGGATCGAACTCCGGACCTTTCGATATGATAGGCCGCGTCTTATCCCCTGCGCCACTGACGCTCTCTAGACTAGAAAACAATTTCAATTAAATCGAATAACTTTATTGCACTAAAAAACTAAAAAACGCAAAAAGACAAAAAGAAGATTAAATATTTTCACGTACGCACATATTTGTTTCCCTTGCAAAGCTTTCTTTTATAAAGTTAGACGTTAGTAAAATTTGGCCGACGATAATTGACCGAGCGAGCGAAGCGAGCGAAGCGTCTACGTTTCGAGACTGGCCAAAAATGCTCTTGTCCGGCTGTCTGTCTGTCTGTATGTCTGTCTGTCTGTAATTCTCTACAGGTCGCATTTTTCAACCGATTTTGACGAAAATTTGGCATATGTATAAATTAATAAAACCTACAAAATGAGTAGAATAAAATTTTGAAAAACATTTTTTTTAGAGTACCTACCATACTCGCAAAGTGGGAGTGAACTTTTTTTTTCTTGTGAATCCCTTAGTGTGGGATATCGTTGGATAGGTCTTTCAAAAATATTGCTGGTGTGTGAATACCATTTTTTCGATTTAGGGATCCGTTGGCGAAATATTAAGCTTTAAAGCGGTAATTTTTGTTAGAGTCACGTGTCCCCCCCCCCTGCCAGCTAAACGGTTGCTTCTGGAAATGTGAAAAAATTCATGGCAGTAGCATATATAACGTAGTTACAAGGAAAACTATTACGGCTAAGTAGGTTCTATTAGTTTTTGAGTAATAGTGGATCGACTTAAGAAAGTTGAAAAAATAAATTATGTTCATAGAACTGCATACGTAAAATGGAAAATTATTTTTTTCTACGTGATATCCATGGTGTGGGGTATCGTTGGATGGGTCTTTCAAAAATATCGCGGGTGTGTGATAAACATTTTTCGATTCAGGGATCCGTTTGCGAAATATTAAGCTTTAAAGTGCTAATTTTTGTCACTTTAGTAGGTACTTTTTCTGTTTCCAAAGTTGACTTTTGTTGGTTTCTTTTAGGTTTGGTTTATAAGGGCTGGCGAGGTCTACTGTTCTCACGGAACTACTAGTGTAAAGTATACACCTGGTATTAACATGTGGGGGGATGAAAATGAACAACATTACGTTAAAACTGCCAGCACCCAACTAATTATTCCAAACGTCGCCGTTAAATTTGCTCTTCAAGTGAATATGAAGGTTGAACCAAGTTCACCAGACGACGTTAAAGCAAAAGGTGAAAGAAAGGATAACCCAAGATCAAGCTTATTTTTAAACCGACTGTCATCATATGAGTGAGTACGTACGCATCTGATACGTAAAACTTTTATCATACCAAAACCTAAAGTGTCACATTTCTAATAATAGACAAGCAAGGGTAACCAATGACGAAACGGCTTTTCAACAACAAAGTGAAATGAGAAATATTTGATGATTTGTAGAATAATTTAAACTGTGATTGTATCCAGCAGAGGTTACGGGGCAAATCCATTCCAAGAAACACAATCACAAAGCAAATAGAAGAAAGACGCCATAGACCAGAAATCTTCAAGAGTGGAATTTTAGTACCTACATCATTGATATACATCAAATGAAAAAAGCTTTACAAGAACTTTTCGGAATCAGCCTTGTTATTGGCTATCACTTCATCACGGAACGTCGCTATTGGCGGTTGCATTCCCTATTAATTGTCATCACCAATAGCCAGCGCTTTCGCAGGCAGAGCATCTAAAACAGCAATTACAGGGTACTCCATCAGCGCGTCCCGTTTAACAGATACGCTGACAGTAATGCTCCTCAAATTGCTGGTAAGATCACGACGAGTCGTCACGAAGCGGCCGGCTACAATATCAGAGAGAGAGTTGCGGTCGCGAAAACCGCGGAGCCTAGATACTCTTTAATAATTATATTGAACTAACCGTTTCCCGCGGCTGCGGGTAGAAAAGTTTGTCCCGCGGAAACAGATTTCCTGAGGTGTCTATAGCCTACGTGTTATTCTAATGTATAATCCATACAGATGTAAAGTTTCATCAAAATCTGTTTCGTAGATTTTGTGTGAAAGAATAACCAACATCCAAACATCCTTACAAACTATTGCGTTTAGGATTAGAAATTGTATGTGGCGTTCCAAATCAAAAGGGACCTTGTGGCCGAAATGAGTTATCTAATGCCACAGGGTTTAAAACTACATAAAAATATACATAGATTATAGATCCAAGAACCAAACCTCCTAGACCTTATGTTTTTTTTTTTATAATTTTTTGTAGTGACGCAATCGTGTTGAGTCGTTGTTTGAGTCATTTTACAAAACTTGAAATATCTCGAAAAAAAAATGCTCTCAAAGATCCTATTTGATTTGGAACGTCACATAATTTTATTTTGGTACTAATTTGTGACTTTGACTGTTGAAACCAAGTCGATCGAACTTAAAGCGATTTTAATGGCGTATTTGAAATATAACAAAATAATTGATTACATTCTAAATCATTCAGACTTTCTTCTTATTTAGTTGGTTCAGTAGGATCAACTCCTAAATTTCTCTGCTTTACTCGATCGAATATTATCGACTAGTTCCAGCAAACTTTCTCGAGTCCTCACACACCGTAGTCAAGCCAGGTCGTTGTTGAACGAGACTCGAGGTTACAGATCGCTGTAAAGATTACTGGGGTACAAGTTCACCCCACATTGTCTTACAGTCTTAGACAATGCTTTACTGTTATTGTCTTAGCCATTTAGGCTTGGGAACAAATTAATAGGGAACCTAAGCGTAATTGAGTTTCGAAAGAAACTTTTCGAGGTCGATCCCTGTACTATCTGTTGTGGTTATCTTTACCTCTCGATTTGGAAGATTAATGATTCTACTAGCTAACTATAATAGTACAGTGGCGTCGCTGGTTTTCGTAGTGAAATTTGATATTTTATGGACACGCCCGAAAATCTTAAACGAATTATTAAAAATTTATAAAAATATCAAGGACCTAGATTAATTGAACTAGAGGGTTAAGTAAGAGACCAAACAAGCAGATTTTTACGAATACAATTAGGAAAATCGTGAACGTGCTGATGATGATAATAATAATTACAATAATAACAAGGATACTCAAGAATTTTTATACATCTAGATTCAGATCAGATACATCTAGATTTAGTATATCTAAATTCCGGTCGCACTGCGAGAGGTCGCTACGTGTAAAAGGAGAATGTTCCTAAAAAGGCAAAAAGTCACCAGAAAATGTAGTAAGTAACTTTTATGGGACTCAATAGAATCAATTGGCACCATTTATGCGATTTTTCATTACTGTAGGCGGCCTCACTCGCATGAGGGCAGAACATAACGCCTACGATAATAAAAATAATAAGTAGCATCGTATTGTCGCGTCACGTATAAACATAACCATATCACCCAGAGTACAATTTTCCTTCCCATATTTCCGATAATAAGGTAGGAGGAACAAAAACTAATCTAACTCGAACAGCAGTAAAGATAACATAGGTCGGTCCCGCGGGACCGTCTACTATTTAGCCGCTTTTACAACCCCGTCGCAGTAAGCCTGAGGTAATTCACTTGGGCTGTATTCCAGTTGGTTGGTTAGTTCCAACGAGGAAATACGATTCGACCTTCGCTTCGTGCCCTTGGCAATTAAAAGTATCGGGATTATATCATTGGTGATCTCTTTCATTATTGGTAGTATAGACTATTTCTATATCGGATTTATGATTCGTTTGGCTTTTCATTTTGATTCCACCTTCCATGTAGGTATTGAATTTATATCTTTAGTCTTTAGGTGTGTTTTATTCCCTATAATAATTCGCTATATATTATTGTCTATGTGATAGTTCATCATCATCATTAGCATCAAGCATCAGTCTGTTTTTCCTCTATTATTTAAATACAACAGACATGACTGAGACTATTATTTAAATAAATAGTCGGTATTCTGTTGAAAGAAGTATATAATTTATGTTGATAAAATTTTCCATGTTTTATTTACAAGTTATTAGAATTAAAGGATATTTTCAAAGGATATTTTCCAGTACCAATAAATGCATCACAAATTCTGAATGCATCAAACGAAAACTCAAAGTAAACATTTTTCCCTCGACATTAACAATGGTCCCCCATTCGATTAAGGGGAAGGAAATAAAAAAAAAACGCCGGTCCCCATCTCTATTTCATAATTTGCATCGTAGACGCAAATAAATTTAAAATATTGCCGTGGAAACCTTAATTTTCCCTTTCTGATGTTCCAATCAATCTTGCGGAGACGACGGCTTTCCGAGGGTAGAAGGTTTTCACAAATAAATGCTGTATATTTCATTACACACCTATACTTTACATTATAATAATAATAATGTTTTAAAAGTGAACAATAGCATACAGTTGCATCTAGACTGGTGTGTTGAATGTTTTATGTAGCATATCGCAGGAAAAAATCCGCAAGAACAGTGCTTTCCGCTTCTGTTTTCAAGAAACGAAATTCGATAGTAATGTTCAAATTTTCTAGCAAAACCACAAAAGAGACGAATGAAAATGCACTTTACTGCTAAACAGACATAATTATACCTACGTATAATTAATTTAATACGATCCTTCGATAAACTACAGTGATAGTATTTCTATAATAGAGAAACAAGAGATGATACCGCCTGAAGTTATTGAGAAAGAGCACCCACAGGTATAAAAATACACGATAATGCATCAAAATAAAAAAATTAAAATTGTAAATCAAATAAAATCGCAAATTCCAACCGCGTCGCATGCACCGAGGGGCCCGTTCCCGTTACAACCCAACTTTTGGTAAAATATACCGACGTTTCTGAATGACAAATGCGATTTGATCTTTTTATTACTGTGGGATCGTCTTATTTATTCTAACGTGCGGTGCAAGGTAAAGACGAAATGCTATTGACATTAAAGGTATCTGCATAGTATCGCTTGCAAACAGACATTTTAAAACTTGCGACAATTTACCGAAAGCGTGAAAAGAGAGAGCTCTTCTGAAGAGGAAAACATTGACAACATAATTTTTTCAATATCAACTTTATGATAATTTTAAGTCACAAATTATCATTATTGGGATCTAGCAAGAAATGGTGGGTTTGGACGTCAGTTGTGAAGTGAATTTTGACAGGCTTTAACAAGATAAAGTGAAAGTAAATAGAAATATAGAGTGTTACAGGAAATTACATACGTACTTGTAGCAGCTCTGCTGGTACTTGTGACGGTTAAACCCTCGAAAAGCAAGCCTTCAATAAAAGGAAAAGCAGTTGATGTAAATAAATAAGTTGTAAAGAGTCAAGAAAGCGCAGAGGGGCTGCTTAAAGGCAAAACATTACTCAAAGGGTCCGTAGGCAAAGCAAAATAACAAAATATCGCTGTAGCGCTCAGGTTTCAAGATCTGTTATTAAAAGATCCCGCGTGCTTTTTGGTTCTTTCACAATTACGTAAAAAGCTTATCAAAGCCAATGTACGAAGAGTCGTACCCTCAGCTATTTTAAAAACCGCAGTGGAAATAAAACGATTGGGTTGGATGGAATCTATTAAAATAAACGCGCAAGGTAACCAACGGAATCAGCAATCCTGGAACGAATTATCTGGACGTACTAAGGAGGATTTGGATTTCAGGGTATTTGGGTTTTAACCAATTGGAACCTGTTAACTGGGTTTTGATCTCAATAGGACCCTATCTTGTTTCTAGTAAAATAACGGTAAGTTTTGGACATGTAGAGTATTCCAAAATTTTTATCGATTTTGATACAAACCTAGGGGAGTTATGATGAGATGAGGCAGAAGAAGTCGTTTTAAACAACATTGGAGGAGATGCTATTACGATAGAATACAAAATTTTATTTTTCAGTACAAATAAGTAGGTCTGAAGTCATGATTTTAAAGCTAAGGAGACAAGAATAGATGACATTTTACCTTTGGCGTGAGTTTTTTTCATTAATTAATTTATTTAATTACAACGGTATAACCAATTACAGTAATCAATCAAATTGTATATATCCTTAAAGAACAATGTCATGATATTATAATCTAAGTCAAATAGAAGAGAACAGAGATAGGCACCTTTGGAATCTTCATAAGCGATTTTAGTGGTCTCTAAAATTAATCAATTAAAATCTCCCCAAATTCACAACACTGGCGATGACGTGCGGTCGACCGTACAATAATGAAAGTGGTAGGTACTATAGGTAGTTAGTTTGTTTCTGAATAATTTGCTTGTTCAATTGCAGTTTTTACAAAAACAAAACACATATTTTTTTTAAACATCCGTAACTAACCATGCGGTAAAATGAATACGCTGTAATGTAAAATTATTGAAATAATTCAATTTCGCTGTCTATAGAGATCCGCCATTATGGTAGACGGTAATGTTGGCGGTGATCATATCTTCGTTCGGCCACCGACCACCGTCCACCGCCGGCTACCGACGTGCGGCCCGCCTCTGATCTGCGAGAGCACAGAGAAACCGGTGGAGGTGCTGAGTTTAGTTCATACATCGTTGGTTGGGGTATCATCATCATTAACAGCCTATTAACATGTCCCCTACTGCTGGGGCTCAGGCCTACCCTCTCAACGAGGGCGTTCGGGCTATAGTCCACCACGCTAGCCCAGTGCGGGTTGGTGGACTTCACATGTGCCTAAGAGTTTCTTCTTCAGTATTATGCAGGTTTTCTCACGATGTTTTCCTTCACCGTTTGAGAGCAGTCAGTAAATGTACTTAAGTTTCGAGAAAAAACCCATTGGTACATGGTCCAGCCGGGGATCGAACCCCGAACCTTTCGATATGATAGGTCGCGTCTTATCCCCTTCTTTCCGTAGGAATTGCAGTAGTAAAAAATATGTTATTTATCTTTTAAAGAAAGTAAAATAAATCGTCAGATCATATTTACTTAGATGTACATAAACGGAAAAATCGTCGGGGAGATCTTTGGGGGAGGCCTTTGTCCAGCAGTGGACGTCTTTCGGCTGATGATGATGATGAAACGGAAAAAACGTAGAACATAGATTTTAGGACTTTAGTATATTCAATTTGTTTTATCACATTTTAGTTCTATAAATGACATAGCCGAAAGGATAAGCAAGCTGGAAGGTGTGGACCGAAGACCTAAAGAAAGTGCCCGGAAGCGGCTGAATGCGGAGAGCAGAGGACCGGGTATGGAAGCGCTCACTAGGGAAGGCCTATGTCCAGCATTGGACGTTAAAAAGCTGATACGAAGATGAAATATTTTCAATTTAAAGAAAGAAAGAAAAACAGATATGGATATTTGATTTGCCCGTATCTCCGGAACGGCCGGTGCTAGACCCATGTTGATGGTACATACTCAAATGAAAGGTCTCGACGAGATCTAGCTGAATATATTTATTAATTTTATTTTTAGGTACATGAAAGAGATAAGTTCTAAGGGAGTTGTCAGTGCCAAAATAAAGTTCCTAAAATTATTAATATAATCTTCTCCACGGTCGACACTGTGCTATCACCGGTAGCTTCAGCTAAAGCGTACCTTGCCCGCGAGCCGGCCAATCAATATACTGACTGCAATTATGTTAATGCACCGCCCAGGGGCGCGGGCGCTGCGGCCGGGACGCAATTGAAAATGTAAACGATGCCTGCCGTGCCGACCTCTGCGGGCCTATCATACCCTGGTACCTGCCATCTGATGATGAAGCTATTTGCTGCGGAACTTTACAGGAATTCTTTGTTGGTTTAAGAAATTGAATTGAGTAAACGATGGCTGCCGACCTCAGCGGGTCTATCATACCCTGGTACCTGCCATCTGATGATGAAGCTATTTGCTTCTGCTATGCTATGCTTATGCTATCATACTCTGGTAACTGTCGTCTGATGATGAAGCTATTTGCTTCGGATCTTTACAGGAATTCTTTGTTGGTATAAGAAACTAAACGATGGCTGCCAACCTCTGTGGGCCTATCATACCCTGGTACTTGCCATCTGATGATGAAGCTATTTGCTTCGAAACTTTACAGGAATTCCTCACCATAAAAATTAACCTAAACTTCAAAGTCTTAATTACAACAGCTGATGATAAGTTGCCTTTTTGAGAACCTGTAGTTAGAAGTAAGGCTTAGTAAATATTCCTAAAGCCGAGTTACACGACTTTAGACCACCTTTTGACTTAATAGAACGGCTAGACCTAGCAATTTTCTGGAAAAATCTAATTACAGCATAATAATTAAAGCCCGCTCGGTCTGTCTGTCAGCGCGGCGGTATCCGACAGCTTAGCAATTAAGGGTAAAAACAGCATTTTTGCATTTCGTTTAGGTCTCTGTTTATATGTAGTTTGAAATACATATTTACAAAAAATCGTTTTGATTTTAGATCTTTCTTTTATTTTGACTAGTCCATGGTGAAAACGGCTGGTCTGATCAGTCAGGTGTGTATGGCTCTGGACCTTTTCCATCCGTATACTCCGGACAGTCACCTCAGCACGCAAATCGATCCCTGACGGAGGTCTAAATGTACTTCGAAGCAGGTCCTGTGACCCGAATTCTTCGCTGCTGAGCTTATTATATTTCCTGAAGTTTCTATAATTTTCCATCGCATAGTGTGTTGAGTGGGTACCATAGGGCCCGGCCTGATTTCTATCAATCTATTCACGATTTCTCCATAGGGGCGGACCACGGAAGCGCTACCGACGTTTTAGCTTCATGATAGCAGAGAAGCTAACAGCTCTAAAATCAGCTAAGTCTAAGTAAATAGCTCGAACTTTAACTCATTACCGCCGTAGATATGCGCAAAGCCTTATTTAATGTTTGTTCAGCTTGTTTAGAGATTAATTAAAAACTTAGAACTTGTAGGCGAGATTTAGTTAAATGTTGGAAATGATTAGGGACTGAAACTGCAATAATATAGCTTCTACGAGAAGAATAGTGCCCGTTAGGCACCCATAAGTTTAAGGTGCATTTTTCTAATCTAATCTAATTCAAGGAAAAATAAGATTAGATTTATTTATTTCACTCTTTACTTAATTAAATTCATTATAATACATGTTTGTAAATCAAATCATCATTTTTGTAAATAAAAATTGTAAAAAAATCAAAATAAATATAAATTACAACCTAAGATTTACTGCATTGGACATTCCATGTTATCTATACAAATATACTAATTAGATTTTATTACAATTCATTGTATAGGTATACGATTTATTTTATATAATTATATCCAACATGCAATTTGTGAAACTCGCCAACAACCAAGAAGTTTCAAATCTCTTTGGTCGCGCGCGCGCTCCCTGTGGAGATCGCATCTTGCATATTTAGTATAGGAACCTATGGTGCCGTTTACAGGGGGGGTGCGGACAAAGGAAGCGGAGTAGCGGGTGGGTGGAAGTATCTTTTCACTATTGAATTTAAAAATGAGAATGTGTGAGTGAGTCATAATTTTGTGATTATTTTGACACGATTTTGACACCCATAGAATGCTTTTATTACTGATCCATATGGGAGTGGCTAAATTTTTTTATTTATGCCAACAACAGACAATCAAACACCGAACAATACAAACAGGCGATAGGACGGGTAAACGCGAATTATCCAATTTTCAACACAATAACCGCTTATCGAATTAACATTGACGAGTCCCGCGTCACACGCAACGAACGAATGAACGAGTGAATGAGTGAGTGAACTACAAAGGATTCACGTTAAGGGTAGATTTCACGTCTTCGTTATAGCTAGCTTCGGCATAGTTTTAGTCCCAGAAACATAGATTTAGGATGTGGCGTAGCGAAAAGTCTGTGCCCAGAAATTTATTTATTTAACGATTTATATTATTGTACACACAAAACATTAACAAGATACAAAACAAAACAGAAAGAACATGTACAAATGGTGAGGCTTATCTCTTTATGAGATTTCTGCCAGCCTACCAGTGACAGGAGAAATGATGATTGAGAATCGAAAATAATAAACCGAGCGGCTAATATACTGAAAGTGGCAGCTGAAATATTTAACTGGCGACAAAATATTAGGTTCTATTAGGTTAGCTGCTTGAATTTGAATTTTTAGATGCCTATTTAATTATTCAGTCGCTCGGTTTAACTAGCCCTTGAGAATGCGTGAGGTCACAATTTGTTCTTGTGCTAATTTCACATTTGAATTTTTCTCTTGCGAACTGTCAAATTAGTACTGGAAAAGTTTCGACTATCCGCCGCTTGGAGCGCTGGGGTGAATCTTTGTGTTGCCAATGACGACAATTTGTTTATGGAAAAATTATAAGAAAAAACCAATTTTAATGTCAAATTTTTTGTGAATAATATTATTTTTACAATGCCATCAAAATCGTGTCGAATTACAAACACAGGTTGATTGATATTAAGCAGTTGAAAAAGAACCATAAAAAGACATGTTATTTTGTGAAACCGTATAGGTTACACAAAATAACATGTTAACTCTGTTATTTTCTAAATTACCGTCTGTTATCCATAATAATTATTACGTACTTAAACATTTTATGAACAACCATTTTGTGAGCTAAAGAAATATTTGTATATGTATTTGAAAATATTTGTATTTAAATACCGGTATTTCTCGAGGCGCACGTTTAGCTCACCCTTAACACGCACAGCCATCTAATTTCGTTCATTCCATTCGTAACCAAACACGCATTCTCCGAGATTCCATACAAGAGATCGAATTCCATTTTTAATCAGCGAACGAGTCCTCGAATACCGTATTCGGTTATGCGCGTTTACGGTGGAGACTCTTGAGGAATTCCAGTCGGGTTAATAAGGATTTTTTAGGCTACAGAGAAAAAAACTGTGATTACTCCAGCAATGACTTCTAGTTGTTGGAATCCCGATGAGTGGACTGTATTTATTTTTGATTAGGATCGGAACTGAAACCCCAATTTTGTCCCCAGCGGACTAGTGCAGGCCGATGACTGATGATGATGATGATCGACTTCCAAACAAAATCTTCTTCAGAAAATGTTTAAATTCACGCACACTCATAATCTGTTAGGTACCTACTTAATTTATAGGTATTTTGAACTTGGATATTTTGGCATGTTTAAGGCCTGCAGTGGCGGTGGCGATGGCGGCCTGTTGTATTCCATAAAGCGTATCCCAGACACAGGCCTACCGCAGGCCGCGTGTGTCTGGGATACGCTTAAAGAAACATCATTGGATGGAAAACACTCACGTAAAAAAAATCTCGAAAAGTAACGATTTTATCTGAGGTCATATTTTTTATTCTAAGTCATGCATGAACTTTTAAATAGGTAAGTACCTCTTGAGAGTTTGGCGTTGATTTTGGAATATACAGATAGGTATAGTGAGAAAGGTAGGCTTGGAAACTTGAATGGCTAGGATCGTAAGAGTTTACTTAAAAAAACAAATAGAAATAATTTAAGTTAAGTAATTAATAAAATTACAGCTCACATAATCCAGCCGAAACTTGTTTTTAAATAACATCACGCAGTAACGTACCTGTAACAAAAATGTATATTATAATTAAAAATTTAGTTTTTACAAAGGAAGTAGTAAATTGTGACAGGGGTTCTATCTAAGTAAGTACATATACACATAATGTTATATCGAATGTAGTCACGTCTTATATTCAATTCCAAATGAAATGTCATACGAAAACAATCTACGGACACAGGCCTTTAGTCTCAACGGTGGCTAGCCCGGTGCGGGTTGGTAGACTTCACATGCGTCTAAGAATTCCTATTTCTGCGCATGCAGGTTTCCTCACGTTTTCCTTCATCGTTAGAGAGCAGTCAGTAAAACTACTTAAGTTTTGAGAAAAACCCATGGTACGGCCGCGGATCGAACTCGAACCAATCATCGTGACAGGCCGCGTCTTCCCACTACGCCACGGGCGCTTGCTAATTTGAGGGTGATTATAGAGTGTCGGATAACATTCGATAATGCGTTAATAGCGGTATCGGTAATGCCCGGGCTCATGACCGATTTATGGTCTATGGTAGCGCTGGTATAAGTTATTGCAGCTTAATAGTTTGTTAAAGTTATATTTTCGAGGTATTTAACTATTTATTAGCAACAGAAAATTTCGTCAATTTAACACTTCATGTCAAAATAAAAAATTAAAATTAATTAACAAGGAAACGAATATGTTTATTAACGTTTGGTTTACACTTCTGGAAAAGTGTCAAGTTTTCTTAAAAACTCAATAAATATAAATTTTAACATTGTTTTGTTTAAATGTGGCACATTTGGTGAATATTAAAATTATAAGTTTATGTAGACATACAAATAAAATCATGACCATGTAGTTCGAGATAGTTTTTCTAAGTACATTAAACAAACAAGTTAAGTACATGTTTACCTACTTACAATTTTCATAAATAAACATATATTTTGTCAACACCAGTCCGGCCATATTTGTTTACGTAATTGCACACTTCTAATGATAGCGAGTGTAGCTTCAAAATTAAATGAAATCACGACCGTGGATTTCGAGCTAGTTTTTCTAAGTCCAATTAACAAACACGTTACAACATGTTTATTTACAAAGTTGGACGGCTAATGTAACTAGGGCGGCCGCGTCCTCCTGAATAAATGAGGAGACTGCAGCAATCCTGTTAGCTTCTGTAAACATGTTCTGGGATAAACAGGGCGGGCTGGAACGTGTGGCGTCATCGTGACGTGATACGCCGTGACCTTGTTTTTGACCTCAAAGGCCAAATGCTTATAAGAGACGGTACCTAACAAAGTTCAGTCAAAAACAAAGAGCGTCAGTGGCGTCGGGGATAAGACGCGGCCTATCATATCGAAAGGTCCGGAGTTCGATCCCCGGCTGGGCCATGTACCAATGGGTTTTTTCTCGAAACTTAAGTACATTTACTGACTGCAGTCAAACGGTGAAGGAAAACATCGTGTATATCGTGAATATATAATAGGCTGTTGATGACCTAACAAAGTTGCGAGTCGAGCACATTCATTGTCGGTTTAGGATTGGACCACATGCTGTCAGCACGGAATCGAACTTTTTCATATTTCTATCCTTTTCTGTCGTTCAGGAACGTCATTTGCTAAAGCGAGAAACATAGCGGGTGTGAAACGCGCGGCAGCACCGGCGATGGCCATGGAGTGCTGACGCGTGCTACCGCGCGCTATAGCACACCCGCTATGTTTCTCGCTCTAGCAAAAGACGTTCTGTCAGCACGGAAACGCGACAGCGTGCGATCGCATGCGACAGCGTGCTATAGCATGCTTTAACACGCCGTAGCACTGACGGCAAAATTGCGACTCCGTGCTGTTGTTTTGCCAGGCAAGAAGTGTTTTAGGGTTAGTTAAGCCTAAAAACCTTCATCAATAAGTTTTAAAACCCTTCAATGTACACTCAACCGCACATCAGTGGAAACACTTTGACCTTGAAGCGTTCAAAAGTTGAACGCACGAAACACGCGAAAGAGATCGTTATAATTCTCGATGTTCTCTTTCTAATCTGTTGTGCCGCACGACCCGATGACGTCATGGCGGGGCGTGGTTTGAAGGCGCGCTGTTGCCGTACTTACTTCACGATATAATCGGCAACAACGTAAAGTAAACGCACCGACTGTTTTTAAAATCGAAACCTGAAGCCGCGGACGGCGCGCGACGAGCGAACTAGTGAACGGATTTCAAATATTATTTTGCCTTTGGATGTCGTAGAAATTTTCTTTTTAAATGCTATGGGAAATCTGTTCCCGCCAGAAACTTGAATTTCTGCGGGCAAAGGCGCGGGGCCTGCATAAGTTTGAATGTTTTCCTGGGAATAATTGTATATTTATTTAATAATTATGATTTAAGGTTTTCTCCCAAAACTGAGTAAGGCGACATCATTTATTATTATTGTTATAATTTTTTTAGAAAAGTTAAGTTTGGTTTATTGATCAATTTAGGTATTGGGCTGTAAATCTATAACTAGCTGTTGCCCGCGGAAATTGAATTGGCCAATTTACATAATATCTATATGAATTAGCCTGTGTGTTATTCTACTGTAATTTACTTATACGCTAATATAATAAAGCTAAGGAGTTTGTTTTTTGACTGATTGTTTGAACGCGCTAATCTCTCAAAAGCACCAGTCTGATTTGAAAAAATATTTTTGCATTTGACAGTCCAATTCTCGAGGAAGGCTATTTAACATCACGCTACGACCCTAGGAGCCGACCAAAAAAGAAAAGGGCAGAAAACGGAAACTTTGTATGATAGTATTTATTCTTTGACATTAGAAACATGAAAATTTGAATTACAGTTACTGCGAGCATAAATAAATAATGACGTGTTTCTGGTTATTTGGAAAATACTAAAAGGGTAATAACATCCCATGATTCGTTTTTGAGAAAACATTTATTTAGTAAAAAAAGCATGTAACTAGTTATTGGTTCCATAGAAAAATTTATGAAAGAAAAAATAATTTCAAAAGTCTTAGCCCCGGCCGGGATTCGAACCCGGGAATCCGTGCACCGCAGGCAGTCACTATCAACTAGGATACGGAGGCGTCGCGCATACTTTGCATTGAATTGCTTTGAATGCTTGTAGTTGTATGGGAATAAGTATCGGCTTTTTGAAGCAGGAACTGGAAAATGGTAATTTTAGCTACTCATCATAAATAAATAATGTCGGGTTTTGAATTTTCACATTATAAGGGGAGGAAACTGGGGGGTGAATTTTACGATTATATTTGTGAAATTTACATGGGAACCTGAGTATCGGTTTTTTCAAAGGTAGGAAAATACTATAAATGTAATGGTGTTAAATATTTTTTATGTTTATATTAATTAGTCACGGGGCATCGGCTAGTCGACCGCACGTCAGTGGAAACACTTTAACCTTGAGCTGCCCTACCTTATTAGGTAGTTTCAATACTATGAGAGACCGGTTTATACTGGTTTTGTTACCACTGACGTGCGGTCGACTAGAATAATAAAACAGACAAGTTTGTTTTTTTTGTCTGTTGTTTGTTTGAACGCGCTAGTCTCTAACTACCAGTCGGATTTGAAAAATTCTTTTTGTTTTTGACAGTGCTATTCTTGAGGAAGGTTATAGGTTATTTTACCATCACGCTAAGACCATTAGGAGCTTAGCAAAAAGAAGAAAGTCAGAAATAACTTCTAAAAAGCAGGCGAGGCCGCGGGAATCAGCTAGTTTATTATTTTAGGGTGATTTATAGCCTTAAATAAAGAATTTATTATTATAATGAAAGGCTTCAGATTATAACTTGCTCTCAGGTTTGTTTTAAATTGGTAGTAGGCCAGAATAAAACTAATTTAATACAAAGAATTATATAAGTATAATTATTTAAAATGAAAAATTGATACCTAAAAAAATGGTATTACTTTACAAGATGTTTATATATTACATATTCTTTATAGATTAAGAAAAAGACGAGCCTCGAATTGATATAATAAGTTTACTTCAATTTTGAAATCACAAATGAAATAATCAAACTTAACAAATCATCAGATTGTTATTGTTTATATAAACTCAACGGATTACACACACAAAATTAACTAAACCAACAAATTAACATAAGGTTTCTTGTAATTAAATAAAATAAATAAAAACATTACTATATCACTTCAATATTAAAATTTTTAATCAATCTTCATTAAGCGACATAAAATAAAAAATAGTATGAGTAATCATTATTTCAGGTTTCTGCTAATTATAGTCAATATAATAGAACAACAATATCGTTAGTTTCGTCGACGAAAAAACTTTCAAAAAGACAAAACAGTCATAAAAATGACAAGATAAGTATCTTTCTTTCGTAAGTCCACACTTATCATCAAAAGAACAAAATGAAGATGACATAAGTGTGGGTATTTGGCACGCGATAGTCAATGCTGACCAAGTATGAGAAACGTTTCAAATAAAATAATATGAGCCATTAAGATTCAAATAATCTGTTCCTCATTCCTGTGACCATGTTTCAGCACATCTCTGTGCCTCGCATTGACTCTCACGTGCTGAAAACTAGTTGCCTCAAATTATGGTTGTTGCGCACCTCTAATGGATTCATGTCTGGACTTTTGGAAGGCCATGAAATGAATTGTGTGTCATTTTGAGTTTGGAGCCAGTCCTGAACTGCCCGGGAACTGTGGAATGAATAATTGTTCTGGCAAAGATAGATTGTGCGCTCTGGGCAGTGCGCGCGCACAGTCGACACCATCGCATCACGCAGCATAACTATTCACTCACCCCCAGAGCCCCAAACTGAGGCGACCACTTACCCTCTGGGGTAAAATATTGATACCTTCATACCTCTCGTTGTCATCTCTATAATTGTTATAATATTTTATGACCGTCACTCTTGAAAGTTTTCTTTCGACAAAAATTACGATGTTGTCTTCCCAACTAAAATAATAACGTTGTAAGCAGTAAACTATGCGGTCCTTTAATAGTTGTGCTCGTCTTGCGCGGGCTGTGGACACTTCAGGCCGCAGCGTTCAGCGGCCGCTGAACTGTGTCGATGGATATCTGGGAAGTAATTTAGTTACTTTACAATATGGTTATAAAAGCACATAAAACCAACCATTTCACTATCTATTGTTCAGTTGTTATCTTCAAGCAGGCTCGCAAAACAATGACGCAGGTGTGCCGGTGGACCTAACGTAGAGCTAAGTATAGTTTAATAGTCTTGGTATGTTTCCTGTTGGTATGGAACTAGAACGGGTGAAATAATTGTGTTTTTAATAGATATGGTAATTGTTATCTTATCCTTTCATATTTAGCAATAATCGAAGTTGTAAAATCCTGCGTAAGTTATTTTTTTGATTTGAACAGAAGGAATCGGGCCTTAAAAAAACATAACCGTGTGAGTAAAATGACATCAACAACTTTTAAAATAAAACAAGAAATATTCAGAATTTTAACTTCAAATTTCGGGAAACCGACGTTTGATGTGCAGCGCACCTGAGATGTGTCTATTGTTCCTATTGTTCGTCAGCAAATAGGTAGCTAATAATTATAATAACAAGTCGAGTGTATTTTTTTGAGGCCAGCAAATTTCGTGGAACCGGCAAATGTGCCATCAAAGTTGCTTTTCTAAAGAAATGTGTAACTATTTCTTATAAGTGCTTATAAGGTGCACTTGTATTGTGCCAAATCAAATAAAAAAAATCTAGGCATATCATGAACTAAGTCTATATCTACCACAATTTCTATGTTTTCTTCCCTCTGTGAGCCATACACCTTTTCAAGTGTGAAACTGGAGTAAAAACCTACTAAGCGAGAAAAAGTACCGGTTCCTCGACCTCTTGTGTGAGGTGCTACTGAAAGCAAATTTTAGGATATATTGTTTTTTGGGGTAGGTTACGACGCCACGGCTATCCTATGAATCTATAAATCCTCCTGGATATCCTATGAACTATGATATTTTATTAGATACTTTAAAATATATTATGTTTTCTTGTTTTAAACTTTTTTTTGATAATTAGAACTTACTTTTTAACATTATGTTCGCTTTTTGGCAGTTGTGTGCAATAAAGTTTTAAATAAATTAAATAAATAGGATAGAAATGCAGTGTTATTGAAGGTTAACTACACCGATTCAATTAAAACCAGCATGATCGTGAAGGAATTTCTTAGTTGAAATCATTAATGTGTGGGTGAATTAATATAACTTAACAACGGTATGACTTACATTGTAATCTGACGATGTTGATCTTGTTGTTTTAAATAGGTCAAAATCGTGAGCGGTGACAATAACGGCGCGGCGGCGTCTCCCTCCGCGATCATTGCGCGTCGCTAGACCGCACGATTAAGCGTTGACATGTCGTCCTCTGCCCGACTCTTCCCACCTCCGTAACCAGAAATGGCATTATTTTTCTGAAATTTCGAATTCTATTTAATAAAAATTTGCCAAGTGCCTGCCATCGCATAAGCTTACTACATTTAGAATAACATTTAGGCTACTTTATAACGCGAATGAAGTCGTGGGGCATCGGCGAGTTTCAAATAAATAAAAAATATTGACTAAATAATAGCAAAAATAAACTTGTTTTAAAGTTAGAGACCTGAAATTTTATATTTAGGCTATTCGTTAAAAACCAATTACGTGTTTTCACAATTTTGAAAATTCCACCCCTAAGTGTATAAAATAAGGGATGAAACGCGCACAGCCCAAACCGCTGAGCCCAGAAACGTGAAATTTTATATATAGGCTTTTAGTTTAAAAACAATAATGACGTGTTTCGCGAATTTTGAAAATTCCACCCCTAAGTATGTAAAATAGGGGATGAAACGCACACCCCAAACCGCTGAGCCTAGAGACTTGAAATTTTGCAGAAAGGTTCCTCATATACCTCTGACGTCACCTAAGACAGGGTTTCTCAAAAATCATCCCCTAAGTGGGTGAAATAGGGGTGCCTCATTTTTAAAGATGGAAACGTGAAATTTTATATTTAGGCTTTTAGTTTAAAAACAATAATGACGTGCTTCGAGAAATTTGAAAATTCCACCCCTAAGTATGTAAAATAGGGGAAAAAACGCGCACAGCCTAAACCGCTGAGCCAAGAGACTTGAAATTTTGCAGAAAGGTTCCTCATCTGTAATGTCTACTACGAAATGTATTTTTACCGCGGGAAAACTTACAGGAAAACCTTTTTTACGCGGGCGAAGCCGCGGGCAAAAGCTAGTATGTTATAATACTCGAAGGGCAATTACCATATTAGCTCTTCGACGTCCACTGCTGGACATAGGCCTTCCCGAATGAACCCTAAGGTCCTTCGCCCGCCGTATCCAGCCACTTCCGGCCACCTTTTTACTGTCGATCCACCGTGCGCGTACCGGTCCACGGTCTCCACTCCGGAACTCGTCTGCCCCAAAGACCGTCGGTCATGCGACAGATGTTCTTGGAATAGGTTCTATAGAAAATGTATGAAGAATGCATATTCCTATTAAGTATATTCCTCAAAATATTATTAAACTGTTTTTTATTCTGTTTATTTAGAATTTGTTTGAATTTGATGCAATTATGTTAACAACAAGACAAGATATTAATAGTAGCCGATGACCTGCGATTTTGTCCACGTTATCAAGAAATTTGAAATACCTATCTTAAATGTTTTTTTATTTAACATTTTTATCACTTTTACATTTAGTATTTCTCTACCTTTGGAAAAACTACTCCTATAGAATTTTTCACCCCCGTTCTCCCCCCATAAAATATGAAAATCCGAAAACCCTTGAAACACGTCATTATTTATTTATGTTCAGTAACTGTAACATTAGAAAAGAAAAAAAATCTAGTGAAAAAATAAATAGTAGTAAAATAAAATCATAATAGTTTCCGTTTTTTTACTTTTTTCTGTTTTCGGCTCCCTTGGATCATAGCGTGATGTTATATAGCCCCAAAGAACCTAGACCTTTCTCAAGAATTTGGCTATTAAATGCAAAAGAATTATAGAATAAGAAAGATAGCTAGAGATAAGCGCGTTCAAACAAACAACAAACAAAAAAACAAACTCTTCAGTTTTATTATTCTAGTCGACCGCACGTCAGTGGTAACAAAACCGGTCTCGCATAGTATTGAAACTCCCGAATAGGCTGGGCCAGCTCAAGGTTAAAGTGTTTCCACCACAGACCACCCACAGGTAGTCTATGGTTTCCACTGACATGCGGTCGACTAGCCGATGCCCCGTGACTAATTAATATAAACATAAAAAAATATTTTAACACTATTACATTTAGTATTTTCCTACCTTTGAAAAAACCGATACTCAGATTCCCATGTAAATGTTCACCCCCTGTTTCCTCCCCTTATAATGTGAAAATCCAAAAACCCGACATTATTTATTTATGATGAGTAGCTACAATTACCATTTTCCAGTTCCTGCTTTAAAAAGCCGAAACTTTTCCCCATACAAGCATTCAAAGCAATTCAATGCAAAGTATGCGCGACGCCTCCGTATCCCAGTTGTTATTGACTCTGCCTGCGGTGCACGGATTCCCGGGTTCGAATCCCGGCCGGGGCTAAGACTATTTTAATTATTTTTTCTTTCATAAATTTTTCTATGGAATCAATAACTAGTTACATGATTTTTTTACTAAATAATTCTCAAAAACGAATCATGGGATGTTATTATCCTTTTAGTATTTTTATACTTATATATTTATCAAAACACTTAACATTATATTTTTTTAATCGACTTATCTTTTTTCTCAACACTTTCGGTGCGGTGTCCTTTCTACACCACAGGAAAGTTAAAAAGTTAATTTGTTCTAAACATTAAATTTATAGATAAAACAATAAATAAATAAATCTTGGTGATTTTATTCTCAGTTTCATAGGTAACTTCATTTCACGCTCGCAAATACTATCAAAAAATTTCCTACTGCTCCTTGAATTGTAAATATCAATTGTTATCTATCAGTATTCAGCAAGCCAACAAAAACATTAACAATAATAGGTATAAAAAATATAGTAAGGAAACGAGCTAAACACATTTATAAAACAAATGAAAATTAGTTAATAAATCTCAAAAAGTCGTATCAAAAATGATAAATAAAAACAGAAAAGGATTTTAAAACATTTTTAGTCCAAAAAAAATCTGTCGCTTTTCCCAGTTCACTCGAAAGACATATCAAGACAAGAAGTTAAAATAATATAATGAATGAATGACTTACCGACACATTGGTCCGATTCTCTATTTCCTTCACTTTGTATCCACTTATTTTCAACGCAATATTTTGTTCGCGTTGATCCCGACGACGTCACCCGACGTAGTGTGGCTGGCTGGCATTATTGACACAAACACCCGGCCGTAGCGAGAGCGGCTTGCAAACTGGCGGGCTGCCCTTGCGCACCGCCACTAACCCCGCCCCAAAGAAGCGCGTGCGCATGATTCGTTGAAACTTATATAATTTTTAAATCAAGTCATACCATTGGTTAAAACATAAATGCGCGTTCTTTCTAACAATTTTGTTTGTCGTATCTATAGTTGTGTAAAGTGTTTCCACTGACGTGCGGTTGACTGTACATACCTAACACTCCCGTTACAATTTTTTAAGTAATATAACTTCACAGTATACAAGTACCCATAAACACTGTTCCTAAGGCTATTGTCCCAGCTCCCGTTTCAAGTTTCTCCTTAATACTTGAAGTGGAACTTAAAAAAATAAGCTTAGCACGCGATGCACCGTCAAAACTCAAAAAGGTCTCATTACCATTCATAAACAAACGTTTGGCTAACGCAGACGCTAATGCACTGCGGACAATATAGGGAGCTTTTACATGCGGGTGAAAAACGCGGCGTTTATGCGTAGGTATTTAATACTGAGTATCTCACGGCTATGGGACACGAAGGGAAAGTATACTTGAATTATTGAAGATAGAAAACTTTACTTCATTTTATTTTTAAAGATAAATAGGAACCTGCATTCAAATTTTTTTGTAAAATCACCTGCCTGAGCTAAGAAAAGAACCAGATAAATGTAGAAAAAAACCTATCCTGTATTGTTATGATATCAATCGAAAGGGCCTATCATAAGAATCAGTTTCTTAATGACATAGTGTCTTAAATATTAAATTAAATCACAGAATGTCAGGAAATTCTAATAAATATATATAAATATCTATAAAACAAAATGTATAGTATATGTTATCTACATGTAAGAGTGTGTTAACTACTTTTCTATTTGTTATAAACAAAAGTTGCAAGTAGTACGTACGTATTTCAATAAACAATCGAGTAATTGAATCGTTCAATAAAACGCCCGGTGAGAATTCGGAGCGTCGGTCCATCCGATGTGAACGCACTCCAAAGCGCTTGAATAAAACATTTTTCTAGAACCGCAACGAAAATTACACTGACGACTGCTCTGAGGCGATTACAAACGGCTATAAAAACAAAAACATAACCCCACTTTAGCCGACAAGATTCAACGCGCTATTCCCATAATAGCAGAGTCTATTTTGGGTAAACGAGACATGGTAATAGCCAAGCACAGGTGAGCCAAGCATCTGTTTGGTTATGTTGAGGGTAATATAAAGTTTTTCCCAATAAATAATGCAATATGGTTGCGGGAATAACTTAGCTTGCGAGGGTGTAAACAGGTTGTGCTAGGGTGTATAAACTGGATGGTTTAACACATTATGTACAGAGATTATACGAAGAAAGATACCATTATCTAAATTTGTAAAATCGTTTGTCCTGACTAACTAATCTGTCAACGCACAGCCTAAACTTCTAAGTATAAATAAATAAATAAAATAAGAAATAAAAAAGCCTTTATTGACATCTAAAAAAATATATAAATCAATAACAAGTTTTATTTAACTACTTGCCTTGCAATAAAATTTCTAAGTATAGAAAGCTGAAAATTGAAACATACCTAGGTTTATTTTATAACATAAGCATTCGCTAAGAAAGGATTTTTTGAAAGTTTGAAACTTTGAAATGAAACTTGAACTTTAAAGGAGAGGGGGGGGGGGGTGATGGTAGAATTTATATTTATAAATATACTTTTTTACGCGGAAGGTCGTTCGCTTGTCATCTAATAAAATGCCTTGTATACAGAGGATTTGTTATGGTTAAATGAATGTAATTAATTCTGCAGTATTGATAAAACTAAGGAAAAGTACAGTAAACGTACCTCGAATACTACGAATACACAACCAAATTGTTTGCCGCCACTTTGCCCAAGAAGAAAGGGGTGGTCTTGAAAAAATCCATCCTTTTTCAATTCAATTTATTTATGTAAAAATTAACTTTCTATCCCTATCGGTTAAATAATTCAATCAGTAAATAGGGTAGGAACTCTTCGTTATTTCAAGAAACAAAACACCAGGAGAGCAGAAAAACTAGAAGACACGTTTTTGTGGAAGGATTACAACGGAAGGATAAAGCTAATTCGGCCCGAGGAAGATAATATTTGTACAAGTTATGAAAACATTCGGAGATCCTCCAGTAATCCCACAGATGTGACTTGCGAGTTAAGGGGACTGTACATCGACCGATCTGATCTGATTATGTGCGGATATAGATCATCCTATCGGATCAGACAATATTCACACCTACAACAGGCAAAAGCGGGTAACAGCACTAATGACCTCTATCAAATTACACTGAACAGTCTATCACATCCAAAATTGACAGATAATTTTGTGTGTCAATTTGAAAACACCACCAAACATTTTCGCCACCCACGAAAAAAAGAAAGAAAGAAAATTTATTTGTCAAACATGAGTTTAAATATTCAGATGTCAGTGTTCCGTGATGTAATTTTGACGTTTAATATGACAGTAGCGCTTTAATAGTTCCAAATGTTTAGTTCCAAGGACACTCGTCTCAAGTCGCCATAGCCTTCAGCGCCAAAATGGCGTCAATTAAGTTTTGTCAGTACAATGCCTGCTGCGCTTCCATTGGCTACTAATAGCGCGATATCTCTCCAATCACCTTGAATTACCTCCAACATCCGCGTCCGTTCCGTTACGACATCCGCAGTGTTTTATTGTACCACTGCGGACGCAGACTCCGCGAAATACGTAACTGATCCAACATTTTTACGAGCACTACAAAAGTATTCAATTTATTTACCGTTCACATCGCAGACTACGCCTTAAATCCCATTCTAGGTTATGGGCCTACGTGATCGAATTTTCATTGTCCGTGTTAAAGATACGTACTTTACAGCCTCTCTATTCGGCAGATTGTTATTATTATAAACGGAACACTTATGTCTGGAAGCTTTCGTGGATATCGTGTTTTATGTTTATGAAGCAAAAGGATACCTATAGAAAAATTTAAGCGTAACACACAGCGCGGCGGCGTTGCGAAAGCGTTGCGGCGGCGAATCTGCGGAAAGCGAATAAAAAGCGGAGCCCTTCAGACAGGAATACCGCTAGCGGCGGCGGTTTGTATGAAGTTCGCTCCGCACCGCGCCGCGCCGCTCCGCAACGCCTGTCTGCGCTAATCTGTCAAATCAAAACGTCAAATCTGTGCGCGCGGTTTTGTCGCTTTCGCCGTCGCACCGCCGCCGCGCCGTTTTGATGTAATCATACTATTTCGAACATTACAGAAAAATACCGCAACGCTTTCGCAACGCCGCCGCTCAGTGTGTGTTACGCTTTAAGGATTCAATGGTACCGATTTTTGTTAAAAAAATCGAATTAAATCAACAGCCTAATGTACCCGTTGTTCGGGCGCAAGCCTGCTTTCTAAAACATATTTTTCACAGTGATTTTAACAGTAGGTCTAGTCTACTAGCCATGAGAGAGAACGAGACGAGTAGTTGGAATTTTTTAGCGTGTGGAAAATTTTTTCGACTAGTCGAGCGAGATGAACGCGAAAGTTTGTAACGATGTTTGTGAGCTTGTGAGGATGTTTGTTACTCTTTCACTCAAAAATTACAGAACAGATTTTAATGAAATCTTGCAGTAATGTTCATTATGACATCAGAAAAACACATTTGCTATATATACCTCGGGAAAAGCTATTCCCGCGGGAAAAATGTTTCTACGCGGTCGAAGGCGTGGATAACAGCTATCACGTGTAATCGCAACTTACACCAACTCCTAACAATTTGGTGGTTTGTTAATTTTAGCGAAACTCTCCCTACAAACTAAAGGCTTCCAAATTCCTCTTCCTTATTACAATATTTATGCGATACAGCCTCCGGCAAAAGGCAAAAACAAAGTAATATCACGTACCTAAGATACTTACCGTCGACTCGGCAGATTATCCCCAACTTGACTTAGATATTTTGATGTTTTACGAACAAAATTGGTTTTCCCCTTAGCAAAAGAAAACCCATTATCGTCGCTAGGGTTGTCGACGTATCGGCTTTATTCACAGAGATTCAAATAGCATTTATAGGACAAAGGTGGGAAACTACACTCAGCTGCAACCTGCAAGGGGTCTGTTTCATTATAAACAAGATCACTTTGCGTCCTTGGATTTCCGTCAGGGAATCATTTTCGTGAGATCTGATCTTGACTGACCGGAGTAGGAAAGAGCTATGCTCGGAGTTTCGCGGAGAGATATGATCCGAAACGAGGTGATCCGCCAGATAACCGAAGCCTTCGTCATAGCTCAAAGGGTTAGCACGTTGAAATGGCAGTGGGCTGGTCACATCTGCCCGAAAACCGATAAACGCTGGGGTAGGACGAGTTCTCGAGTGGAGACCACGACTGGACAAGCGTAGTGTGGGACGGCCCCCGGCTAGATGGAGCGACGACCTGCGTGAGGCGGCTGGCAGTGACTGGAGGCGGAGAACCAAGGATCGGGTTCAGTGGCGCGACTTCGGGGAGGCCTATGTCCAGCATAGGACTAGTGCAGACTGATGATGATGATGTCCGGTACGGATGGAGACTACATGTTAACTTATACTTATGCAAAATAGTTTGAGTCAAAATAATTCCCAAAATCCAGGAAGGTTCAAATCGAGTGCCCACCAAAGACATTATAGGTCCATGCCAAAATCCATTTACGACTTGTTCCAGCCTTGATTTTTAGGTGGCAACCCTGGCCACGAAGGAAGCGGGCTCGTTACCGCGTATCTAATTTAGGATGATCCAGATTTTTCGTTCTTTGCCCAAAGGTGTGAGATTGACAGCCACCTAAGCAAGGATTTGTACCGAATAATGGAACGGGGGTTCGTCGTAATACGGTCTATTGTGACGTCATCGGATTTGAATTTTGACCTGCGACCTCATTGTGAGGTCAAAAGGGAAATGCCCCGTGGGAATTCTCTTTCGAAAGCCGGAAGGGAAAAGCCGTTATGTTGACAGAGTTTCTACCTTGTGCAAGGAAAATAAAAACATGGTATTAAACAATTTTTAAAAATAAGATTACGTACTTAAATTGTTATATTACGAAATTAATAATACACGTCAGCGACATGTGTCAACTTCAAAGCACAGTCCGTCTCGAATTTTTCTCGAATCTAATTTCATTTCTCCTACAATGACTAAATGGCGGTTTTAATTGTCTTCGTTAGTTTATGCCATAAATGCAAAATTCAAATTTTTCCAGGGGGATTCGTTTCGATTTAGTACATTTTTAAAGGGGGAAAAGAACGTTCAATACAGATCAATTTGTCCTCTTCAAAGTAACAAATGAAAGAGCGTCAATGGCGTCGGAGATAATAAGACGCGGCCTATCGTATCGAAAGGACCCAAGTTCCATCCCGGCTGGGATGCACCAATGGTTTTTATATCGAAACTCAAGTACATTTACTGACTGCTCTCAAACGGTGACGAAAAACATCGCGAGGAAACCTGCGTGAAGTCCACCAACCCGCACTGGGCTAGCGTGTTGGACTACCAGCCCGAACGCCCTCGTCGAGAGGGTAGGCCTGGGCCCCAGCAGTGGGGACATGTTATAGGCTGTTGATTGAAATGAAAGGAAGAATTTCCCTGGCTTTTCTCGCCGTAAATCTGCATACTTAACAGTCAGCCTGTAAATACAGGTCAATTAAACACACTCACAAAGAGGGCACCCGAGGGCCACTAGAAACCCAAAATAATTTCCATTACCAACATTTTCTCTGCGCCGTGACAGTGTCATGCACACCCGTTGCCTCGGCATGGGGTGCATTGTGCCTGGCAGGCGTAATGATGCATTTCGGCGATGCGCCCACAAAGGAGGGCCCACGCCCACGGGGGGGGGTGGGTTGTATCTTTTGTGCGAAGTGCCGGGTATTTTCGAGAGGCACTTTCGGGAGACGAAAATGGGAAGAGAGTTTCAGAAACGCAAATGTTAGCTTACTAGGTTCAGTTTGATTCTAGTGTACGTGGCTAACAGCTAGCAAGAAATGCATAAAACTTGGGCGTCCTACAAAAGTTACAAAACTATTGAATTTAGTTTTAGACAATTAGATTTTCTATGTTTATTTAGATTAGCTTCAATCTAGCATATGCCTGGAACGGTAGAATTACGGTGATACTGATTCTAAGCAAATTAAGCTGCAGAAATGCTACCTGTAATTCATGCATTAAATGATTTCGTTTCAAGACGATATGGCTAAACTGGATGAGGTTAGCGCAGGACCGGTCGTCGTGGAGATCCTTGGGGGAGGCCTTTGTCCAGCAGTGGACGTCTACAGGCTGATATGATGATGATGATGATGGCTAAACATGGTTAGCCAAATGGACAAATGACGAATTTGTCAGCCAGGCGCATTAAAAATGGCGGCATATCACGATGTGGCTAGGCGTATCATGATCTATCTGATTTTATGATCTTCCTGCGACATATATTAACTTACACTGAAATTATCTCTGATATGCTGTCTACAATATTACTAACCAGCTAAGTTAACACTCGAGAATGGACGGCACAGCACGAGACGAAGTCGAGTGCGTGATGAAGCTGAGAAGCGTAATGACCAATGCTCACTTTACGAACAAGTGTTCAAAAAAAAAAGTTTAAGAAGAAACTCACAAACTTTGTATATAGGTAAATCTGCCAGTGTAAGAAGTGATTGGAGTTTGAAAATGAAATAGTATTATTGAAATAGTTATTGTTTGTGAGTTTGTCATTAACACCTTTGATGTGCTCTGCCCATCTACTAGGGACACATCGCATCATTTCCCAAGGTTCCGGTTGTAAATTTAATTTCCCTATTCCCTTTTGTCTTTCCAGCAATATTTTTATACTCAAAGTCGGAAGATTAACTCAATTTTTGGAGCTCCGAGTGTTCTTTGTGTTAACAAAAAAAAAAGAAAAAAAAATTGGTACCAGGAGAGAGTTTTAATGGAATTTTCGGAAAGCGAAGTGTACCGATGGGATTTTATTGTTCTATGAATTATGTATAAAAATTATGCTTAAAAATATGGAAGCGAGAGTTTGCGGTGTTATGAATAAAATTTAGTTGGTCCGCTGTAAAGTGTTCAAATGCTCTTTTAATTGGAAGCATAACCATTTTCTAGATATTATGTTAATAATAAAACTTTAATATTTACATTTATTTGTATAGCAATCCAAGATCTATGGTATAAGATGTCAAAACTGCAATGGTAAACTAATTATCAATCAATAATAATATTTATAAGAAAAAACTGACTCACTGATCAACGCACAGCCCAAATCGCTGAGCCTATAGAGACTTGAAATTTTGCACAAAGGTTCCTCATACCAGCTCTGACGTGCACAAGACAGAGTTTGTCCCGCGGGAAAATCTTTTCTACGCGGGCGAAGCCTGGGAAAGCAGTTAGTAATTTGTAAATGTTGAATTTCAATGACAAAGTTTGAACTGCTTCATTTATTATTTTTCGTGATTATTTTTGGAATGTGCTTGGTGTAAATTTTATAAGAAATCGCCAAATCGCCTTTGATCAGACAGTGTGGTTTACCATCACAATGAATCGTATAAAGGCCGGGTCAAACCGAATGCGTATGCGGAGCGGCGCAGAGCGCTGCGTAGCACGTCACACCGGCCAGCTGTCGCAACGTGCTGTGCCGCAACGCAATCGCCGCACGCGGTGTGTCGTCAACTAGTGAGAGCCATACGATTACAACGTCACCACGACACGGCGCGCGCGCGACGTTGCCAGACCGCGCGCTGCGGTCGCGCGACGTTGCCAGACAGCGCGCGCTCTGGCTGTCTCTGCGTGGCTTGACGCACGGATACGCGCGTAGCTGCGCAGCGCTGTGCAGCATCGTGCGTTGGTGTGTCCTCTCCCATATTCTATACATTTACAACGTCATAAGCCGTGCTGCGCCGTGCTGTGCTGCGCCGTGCTGCATTCGGTTTGACCCGGCCTTAAAGGCTTAAATTGTTTTCAAATTGCACCTAAGTAGTAATGAAATTCAATGTCTCAAACCAATTCTGCTCTATTAACCCAAATTCTACATTATTGATTTACAAAATATTCATTTTCATAATAATATAGTTAAGTAGCGATCCTTTGTACCGAGAACGTTAATTTCGGGCAACTTTACCTTCACATTCTGGGGAAGGCGCAAAATTCCAGTTTAATTAACTCATCAATACACGTTTTCTTTGAAAACACCGTCGTCCCAGTTCGAAATCTTTGGGTATTCATATAGCAGGTTGTAAATACCTATTCGACGTGTGGTACAAGTCAGCGCCAGAAGAACCGAATTGTAGGTGTCAAAATTGAGTCATATTTTTTAAAGATCCATTAAAAATGAGAAGTAGAAAACTCTGTCTGGAACCCTCTTCACGCCTTGGGGTCGAGGCAGACCAAGCGGAAATTTGCCCGCGCACTTTTTGACGTCATTGTCAAATGAACCATATCACTATGAATGACCTCGAGCGCGAGGCGACGCCGACGTGCAGAAGTCATTTTACGATTTTGTTCTTTCAGCTATAGTGATCATTTGACAATGACGTCAAAAAGTGCGCGCACGAATTTCCGCTTCGTTTGCGCAGTCCCTAATCCGCTGAACGAATGTGGAGATACAGCGAACCATGGAGCAGGTTATAGGCTACTTTTATATAAGAAAATCTTATTCGAACGAAGCCGCAGGTAACAGCTAGTGTCAAGTAATACAACAGAACAATTAGGGTTTCAATTTACTGCTCAGTCACTAAAAGATTGAGTATTGAATAAAACTCAAGTATTGAATAAAACTCAAGTATTGAATAAAACCCAATAGATTGAACAATTTTACAGTATTTTATTGTCAAAAACTCCAAAGAAACAGGTGAGTCTGTCAGGTGGATTAAAAAATTACATGGTCTTGTTTCACGAGCTTTTGCAAACCTTTTCAGATACTTTATCAATCGATGAGACAGAGCGCCATCTATTGAGGTATTTCAAACTTTTTCTAAATGCTACTTCATTAATCTTCATTAACAGCCTATTAATCTCCTCACTGCTGGGGCTCAGGCCTACCCTATCAACGATGGCGTTCGGACTATAGTCCAACACGCTAGCCCAGTGCGGGTTGGTGGACTTCACATGCGCCTAAGAATTTCTTCTTCGGCGTATGCAGGTTTCCTCACGATGTTTTCCTTCACCGCTTGAGAGCACTCAGTATATGTACTTAAGTTTCGAGAAAAACCCATTGGTACATGGTCCAGCCGGGGATCGAGCTTCGGACCTTTCGATAAGATTGGCCGCGTCTTATCCCCGAGGCCACTGACGCTGTACTTGCTAAAAGTTACTTGAAAATTAGTAATTGTTCCGAGAGAAACCGCTTTGCTTCTATCACTGGGGGCAGCTTCCCGGTTCCCCACGCGGGTATTTACTGCGGATCCCTCTGCCTTATCAGGGGCCCGCAGGCAGTACGAGAGCCGTATTTTTGTTAACAACTTCTTTTCAGCAGATCCCACTACCACCGCATTGTGTGAGAATTGGGATACTGGTGTATACACGTTATCGGTTCTTAACTTTTGCTTTTGGGGCGAAAAGTGAAGTTTTATTGTGAGTGATTCAATTTAAAACATATTCATTGGATGATGTTGGACAAAAGGATGCTTTGTGTTGCACTCTCGTTGTACTTTACTTGCTTTAAGGTTTGGTATAACGATTAGCTGTTCCCGCGGCTTTACCCCCGTTTTATAAGTATTTCTGAGTTTTCTGGCTTTTAAGGGTCGTAGCATGATGTTAAATTTTCATCAGGATCAATTGCAATTTCAAATTTGACTGTTAGTTCCGGAGATTAGGGCGTTCAAATAAATTCTTCAGCTTTATTGTATGAACATATAGAGATAAGACTGGGTTGTTTCAAGGAATTAGGTAGTATATAATATTTACATTGTCAGCTCATGAAATCTTGTACTACTGGCTTTATTATTATTACAGTACATAAGGGAAAGTGAGCGTTGGCAAACTGATGAAGACTTCGGCGAAAACGATAAGAAAACTACTTGACAACACATAGATATAGACATAGACACATTGTCACACCTCCGGAATTAATCTACCAAGTTGTACGATGCGAACGAGCGATATATAACACTCGAAAACTTCCTGTGCCCTCTCAGATAAAGAAAAAACCTGGCAACCATGTTACAATAACAAATTATTTTTCGGCCCCAAAGTGTGCAAATTGAGCCTTAACTCGCAAACACAAAGCTTTTGAAGATGCAATGGGAATAGACGGGGAAATTTTGAAAAGGGCGCGAAACTTGCCACCTTCACTTATGTCTTCGCTCCCTTTGTTCTTGCACCGACTACGTATTCTGTTTTGTAACTATATACTATCTGTTGCCCGCGACGTTGGCCATGTTGAACTTCAAGCTTTTAAAATGGCACAATTTCAAAAAAATCTCTCTTAGCCAATATTACAGCATTTCAAGAAATTCTGTGCAAAATTTCAAGTCACTAGACTCATCAGTTTTGTCAGAATATACCTTTTTTACAATTTCTTAATTAGTAAGTTTCATAATCAGTATTGTTTATGTCAAACATAAACTTACTTAGAATACTGAAAATCAAACGAATAATAATTCGTTTAGTTCTTGTAAACAGACGTTAACTACTAAATCTTGTTTTCTAAAATAAACTGTATAGTTTCGGTTATGTTTATCTTTTCCATGAAGTCAGTCGATCGCTGATGAATTTCAAATGACCTCGCATGGAAATTCATGTTTCGTCCTTTTTCTGCCGTGGAGTTCATTGGGTCCAGAAGTGAACGTTAAAAGGGTGATAATTGATAGTGATGATGAAATCTCTTGCACAACGTATTTGCGTAAAATAAACATACTAATAATGTTGCAAATAACCATACAATCCGCTGCTGGTATCGATTCGCGGCCAATATTTTATTCGTTACTGAATAGTTCGGATCCAGGTCTTTGTCTTTCTATAAAATACATCCGCGATATCGGGGAGCGTTCGTTTCATCGCCAACAATACTCGTTCGATTGCTTTAAGGTGAGAATGGAAAGTTAACGATGTAAAGGCCCCCCTTCTATTCATTGTTTATAGGTTTTCATCCTTTTCCTATTTAAAGTTTTTTAATACAGTTGGATTCGCGGCGTATTGTGGATTTAGTGTCTCTGGTTTATGTTTAGTTGTAGTTGTTAAAACACTTCGTGATTATCAAACGATTTGAAAAAGTTTGAGGGTAAGTCGAAAAATTTTTGAAATTCATGGTGTTTCAATGTAATTTTATTTTTTAGTTCTTGGTATAGATGTGGGACTTTGTGATAGCTTGAGGTTTTGGAAAATGTTGATAGGCTTTATGTAGTTTTCCGTTGTCATGCATTCTTTCACTAGGTATTTTGTTTATAATGTGTCTCACTGAAATATGAGTTTTTCAAGTTTCCCAATTTTAGTTATTCGTAACATTGAAAAAAGAACTATTTGGATCTTCTTTAACGTAATTTTTTTAAATAGATTTTAAAAATATTTTTACATAAATACTAAAGTCTACTCTGCAATGGTCTTATCTCATTTAAATCAATGTGAAATTCTTAAAAAATACCGTTTACGCCCTTGGTAAATTCAAGACAAAAGCTGGAACCTGCGGTAGACAGCAAACGGATGCGGACTACCGACGGGTTGCCGAAGACGCCAGTAGACGAAGCGAAAGCCGGGTGCAACCTTCCTGCCATCCTCGATATTTTCATTTAAGTTTGAAAATTGCTCGCCCTCGCCAGCGCATCGCAAATTGTACTGGAAAATACTGGAATAGGGAATCGATAATGGGATTGTAGGTGCTATTTTCTTTTGCGAGATGAGAACATTGTAAATCTTGGAGATAGAAAAATTTTCGGAAATTGTCTGCGAAAGAAAGATTTATCGCTCACCCACGTGCGCGATGGCAAATTGTTTTCTGATTCGACGTCTTCTATAAGGGTTATTAAGGGAAAATGTCAAAGGAAATAGAACAAAAATAAATGTCTTCCGAAATAGAAACACGCATAATATGGGACAACAATCGACCCAATGGATCCGGAGTTATAACCGGACAGACAAATAGACAGGCGTTAAGCTTTATAAATGCAGAGGAGAGATTAACAAGCGAACGTATGAAATGGACCGCTTAATGGACTTTTGATGGACATACAGATGTCGTCAAACACGGAAATACGCCCCTAAAAATGTACCTATTTAAATTGTTATGTGAAAAAAGAAATTCACTTCGAATAAATTTTAATCACGATTATGTCTTCCGTCCTTCCTGAATCCCAAGATTATTTCGACCCAATTTCTCAGACCTTTGAGCCTTCCGAGGCTAAAAGATTTACATGAAAAGAAACTTTCCGTCTCTTCAAATTATGATTCAATTAGTATTAAAGGATTGGTCTCAAAGGAGTACTTTTTCGGGTCTGCCGAATCGGCGGGCTGATACCGAACTCCTTTGTGCTTTCGAGCAAACTAAAGAGGTTCAAGCTTTGTGCCCGGTTTGTCGCGAAAAGCTATCGGTACAAATAACAAGCGAAAGAACCGTACATTCTTCTCTGGTAATGACATAAGTGACAAATCAAAAGCAAAGGCGTTTCCAAAGTATAAAGCAAGAACTACCACAGGGATCCCTTCTAGGTCCTATGTTATAATTAAATGATGAAATCTCTCCGTTTTGACTTAAGGATAATTTATAATGATCGTCTGTGTAGGAAAGTCTGTGTAGACTGTGTAATTACATATCAAAGGTTTTTCTTTGTCTACAAGCTTCCGACGGATTTTTACTCAATGTACTGTAAAAACTGCACTCTATACGACACTATATTCATAAGTTATTAATTTTAAAAGAAATTTTGATATGAATTTAGTAACTCCTGCAGAATTTCATGATATGATAACATTATTGTCGGATCTAATGCGAGTTTATAAAACTGCGTCTGACACAGTTAATGCTAGATATTTGTTAAGCTCGATCCCCAGCTCCACGGATTAAGTGACGAATTATACTTTTTTCTCGCTCGTCACAGCCTCGCGATTATTCCGCTCCGTCCGTGAGTTTGAGATATTCGTCTTAAGGATTAAGGAGTGCCTTGCGCGAACGAAATTTCACGGTAGGTATTCCCTTGATGGATGAATACAGAAGCCTTAATTCCGCAATTTTCGCGGTATAAAATAGTAAAAAGACGACAGCGGAGCGGGACATTGACATTAACGGGATCAAAATTCTTTGTTTTTTAGTATATCATACCTTAAACCTGAAATCTTTTAGTTTGTCAATAGCTTAACATAGCGCTACCCATTCCACCGTTCTAACCATAGTCTTTCACTACGCCTAAAGACAATTGCCTAATCTTTGTCTTAGGTTGAGTAATACTTTGAACTCAAACTTGGTTCAAACTTTCAAAGCACTAGTCATAATAACTAAGCTATGTGCCTACTCATTTTAGACAAAAGAAAGCTCCGCATATGGCTTTGTAGTTAGTCAACCAGATTAGAAAAACACTACACAACAGCACATGGAAACTTAAAAAGACATTCATTCATTAAGCAAACACACATAAAATTTAACGAAGCGCTGCCATATTCGTTAACGAATTTCCGGCTTTCATTGTGATTATCCCACGACCGACGCTACACTATCGTCTACATCTATCCTACTCTAATCCATGTAAACTCGAAAGAGTAACGGAGATGGAAGCTGTTTTGAAAAAGGAGCACTCGAACCCATCTATCGCTCGACAATCCGTCACAAACATGCGTTTAATAGACGCAATTAAAGAAGACACTCGCCAGCCTACCAAAATATCGGGGACATAAAAATGTCGTTTTTACCGCATATCAAATTGTTTAACACATTCGTCTGGCGGACTCCCGTTTACGACTTGTCGCTCGTTTATGACGGCCGTCCGACCGATTTGTGACATGAGCATCGTTTTTAAATATAGAATCGTTCAGTGATTGGTATTTGGGGGTAATAAACTTTAGTGCGCTATATAGAGCCATAGAACGATCAAGCCATTCCAGATGTTGTCTTGTCTCGATGTTTTTCTTATCTTGCAGTGAAGTAAACATTCTTTAATTCTATAAACTTGTAATTGTAAATGGATATTATGTACGTTGAATGTATTAATGTTCCTACTTTATGAAACGAAATTAGGGCAGGAATATGAAACGCATTTTCATGTACGCCAAAATTTTTGTGAACCAGAGACAATATATATACATTCTGTAAACATGTTCGAGAACAGACTAGACAACTTTATCAAACTTAAAAAGACGCAATAAATTATTAATGTATTATGAAATCAAGTTGACTGCTGATATGGAAGCATTAGCTATAAGCTGAGTTTCCATTTAAAATAAAATAAATAAATACAAAGCAACCTAACATACATAATGCGCGCACGTAGTAAGTTTATGGATCACATCACTTACCGAAATTAATGTTCGACGCAAAATGATGTCCACCGCCGGACGACCTAAATTAAAGATTAAACATTACTCCCTCCCATTATACACGAACAAATAATCCCGAAATTCCGGTAAAAGCGAAACACGGGCGGAACAAATTCATCCAAACAAAGGGTTTAGGAACAGACCGCCGAACGACAAACGTCGTACTAAACGACAAATAAAAGCTGCGATAGTTTAAATTGGGACCCAAAAACTGAATGCAAACAAACACTGAACCCAAATTTCGGTGGCAAAGTTTACGGACTGGGCGAAAACATTGAAAACTAGCGGTTGGATCGGAAATGTTCGCTTGTAATTTGTGGATCCAGTCGTTACTGTTGGAACAACACGTGAAATTATTGCTATCCGTGGGTTGAAGTTAGGTTAGTTATTTTATTACTAGCACCAAACCCCTTTATATGCGGTTTTTGATCTAAAACCACACTTGTCTGACCAGCGTGGACATAATTGGTTACTAGCTGTTTCCTGCGGCTTCGCCCGCGTTGAAAAGTTTTCCCGCACTGGAACTGCTTTTCCCGTGTTATTCTGTCTGATGTATGATCTAAGATACTGTTTTCATCAAAACCTGTATATATCGCCTATATGTTATTGTGATGTATAATTTTGATGTATAATGAACATTACCGTAAGGTTCTATCAAAATCTGTTCTGTAATTTTTGCGTGAAAGAGTAACAAACATCCAAACTCACAAACATCTAAACATCCTTACAACCTTTCGTGTTTATAATAATTGTAAGACTCCCGCATGACAAAGTGGGCTTGACAATCATAATCAGAATGATTCCGAATACCGCACAGAAAGCATCAAACTCAAATAACAAGACTTGCTTGACAAAAACCAGAGCAATTGTGTTCCAGCCAGCCAGGGGTGTAGGATTCGACCCAATAACGATATCGGTTTAATCGTTGCGGCACATCGAGGGAATTCCAATTAGATTGCATTCAGTGAAATCAGGACGATTATAGAATCCGATGGTAGGCAAATTAAAGCGGGAACCTAGGATTTCCTATTCAATTTTCATGGACTACCGACACGATAAAAATCCATTACGTGAACGAGAGCGCCCGGTGTCACCCGTGGCTCTTCTGAATTTCGAAAAAGGTAGTAACTAGAATGGTCAGAGCTGTGGTAGCATAGTTGGTTGTGCAATCGGCTCACGAACCTTGGCCCGTACCAATAACTTTTTCGAAACTCAAGTTTTAACATAATACCCTGTGGTATTATGTATGATAAACCTTTTCTATGAAGAAAAACATGGTGCAGAAACCTGCCAAACGCCAAAGTATAGTTTTTCTATTCTAAGGCCACTATTAATGCTACACTGATGTTTAACTTAGTATAGCACAGCATCAGCAGGTTTTCAGCACGGCTTTCCTTCAGCTTTGACTGATAAACTGTTAATCCATTCCAGGAATTTTAAAGCTCCGATAAGACATCCAGGACTGCGCAATAATGTGATTCCTCAGCAATCACATGCTTCATTTTGCATTCCCGCAAACACTTTTACCGTCGTATCCTGTCCTCTAGAGCGAAATGCAAGGATGACGATATTTTCACGCTTTTAATGTTACAGGAATATAATGACACTCTTATTAGTATTTTATGATCAGGCATAAAGACATGCAAAATCTATCTATTAGTATTTTTAAGGATCCCTGTCATGAGAGAAAAGTCCTCCCAATATATTCACATTTATTCAATATTTATTATATAAGTACTTAATTGTAACAGTTGTAACTTTGGGACTTATAAAACTAAAAATAAATACAAGCTAAAACCTTGAAGTTGTGAAAAACACAGGAAATATTGGATAATACAAAGGAAAACAAATAGCTCGTCGATATAACGAATAGCGTTTGATACGTGAAACGGAAAACGAATGGCGCAGTCTAACTTATATTTCACTTAAACATTACAAAGGGGGTGAAACACGAAATCGAAGTTACAAGGTCGCTCCACGACGATATATTGATGGAAATGTCGAAGCACTGAATGTCAAGGGATTATTGGAAAATACCGCTGAATATGCAATAAGTAGGGACAAAGAGCAAACTAATAACAGCAAAATAGTTGGGAATATTATACATACTATGGACTAATAAATATAAGGCACCGTGAAATACCAGAGCTAGACAGACTATACTTGTTTGGATGTAACAATAGTCGTAAGAGCAGACAAATATCAAATGTAGTAAGTATTGATATTATAGTCTTTGAAGAGTTCTGCAATCAGTCTGATCATAGCGCCGTATATCTATACTGATAAGGCCAGTAAGGTAAGGCACAAGAAGGCACATGTATTGTATTGACTACCTACATAGTAAGAATCATGATTTGGTGCCTGGAAATGAAAGTAAACTTCAGTGTTCAAGAAATGTTGAATAAATGATCAAGCCCTTACCGTTTTGCACGAGTAGAGTTGAATCCCTCGCTAGCGGCAGCTCAGAGTCCGTAAGCGTGGCGTCGGACGCGTTGTCGGACGCCGACGTGGGGGTCGTCGGCGCGGTCGGCGAGTCGGACAGGCCGCGGCTGCGCGCGCGCCGCCGCCCGCTGCCGCTCGAACCGCTGCTGCCCGAGCCGTACGGGTGCAGCCGGCCCAGGCCTGCAACAATAATTGCGATATTAAACGCCACTGGTGTCTATGAAAAAGTTTTTGTATCAAAATTGACAACAATATCAAGGAAAAGGGAATAAAGTCAACCGCACGTCTTAGGCAACACTTTTACCTTGAGCTGGTCTAGTCTATTAGGGAGTTTCAATGCTATGAGAGACCAGTTTAGACTGGTTTAGATTCCACTGACGTGCAGTCGATCGTACAATGACCTTATAACACTTAAGGATCGCTTCCAAACAACCGTGGAGTTACTGCACTGCATGATTAGAATATATTCAGAGACAGACCTAACTTTCTAACGTGGTCGGGTAAAAAAGAGGGTGAGTAGGTTTAAAGTCATTGAGCCATCACTGACGGTCCTTCTCAGACAGATAATATAAGACAGATAAAAAAACTTAACTTGTCATCAGAATCTGTACTACAAGGGCATTACAAATTATTTAATTATTGAATTACATGATGAGACAGAGCGAAACAAAAAAGGTGTGTCAGGGTCGCGATACTTGGTGCTCCGTTCGTTCTGTCTACTCCGTCACATCAGATACTTAGAGTAAAGAAGAAAAAGGCGAAGATGCGTTATATTTTAGTAAGCTGTTAAAAAATTGGCACTAAACTCTTTATTCTAAATGTGATTATAGAGGCTGTTGGATTATGGAGGAGCCACTACGTTTTAAAAAGGAGTTATAAAATAAACTTGACCTAAAATTTCAAGGGTTTCGAAAGATTTTATATTTATAAGACAAAAGTATGGGGCTAACATCTTTAAATAACAAAAAGAGCAACAAAAGGCAAACACAAGAGGCTTATATGGAGATAACAATAAAGGAAAAGACAAGACAGTGAATCCCACAAAAGAAATGCTATTTAAATTTGGCAATTTTTTCATACATTCATTAGTATACGGACTCGATCCGACGAGACTTGATCAAAAATAAATATGTAACAAAGATATAGAAGCCTTATAAAGGGGCAGAAATAGAAAGGGAAGAGATAATTAGGAATAATAAGGCTTCTGGATACAAAGAACACAATGCAGACAGTGGAACAACTTTCAATGTGGATGGTGGAGAGGGCATGGCAATACAGGCGGCAGATAAAGTCAAATGGGAGCATTTATCTGCCGTTGCAAACGGTATAAATAGAGTACATTAATTCTTTGCCTAGTGGACTCATTCTGTTTGCTACTGCTTTTGTTTGGTTAAAAGGTCCTGCATCTTTTAATGTAATCTGAAATTAAATGTTAATAAAATAAATGTTCGAGTATTTACTGAGGTGTTATGCTATAATATTTCGCTTCTGGCGCTCACAAACAAGGAAGTGTTCTTATCAAAGTCCTGTGACCCCTACTGGTCTGACCGTAGATTGATTAGTTAGTAGAGCGACTGGTATTCATTTAATGAATTGTATTTCTGGTGTTGGTAAATTATTCCATATTGTTATGTATTTTATTTGAGTATGATATTCAACATCCTAATAATTTCCATATTAATTTAATACCCCAGAGAACACGAGTTGAGTAGCTCTTTATTATGTTCTCTTAAACAAAAATCTCAACATTTTTCATAAAATTCCCGCGTCAACATCCGGTCATAACTTAACAGTTTTCATTGTTCAAATTTTCATATACTTCTCATTACTTATGGAGTTTTATATAACATTTACCTACAATTTCGTAAAAAGCTTATCCGAAGCGAAGACCACTCTTGTAAAAATTCTTTTAATCTAGTAACTACGCCCAGACTTTAATCGTATGGGATCATTAAGGAAAAAGTATCAGAAGGAAATAAACCGGCCGTATTCGAGCGCTCTTGAGACGGAGCGAAAACTTTTTAATTTAAGGCAAACATCCCAAGAGGCCAAACTCAAAGGACTTGGAGGAAATAAAATTAGTTTTGACTGTACCTCATTACTGGACTCTATAATTGAGTATGCGGATTGCACGTGAAAAGATTTTTCAGAGAAATGTCAACTAGGTCTTTATTTCACGGTCCGGTTACTGATACGTTTGAAAAGAGAATACTAAATGAGGCTTCAGAGGATTCAGATGAAATTCGGGATGTTGATGAGCTAACATTCTATTCAATAGGGGACTTTTATGTAACTTTTACTGAAGTAAGATAATGTTTTCGTTTGAAAGAATTTCAGTCTTTAAAAATAAATGGTCCGGTATTGGACAAATGCCTTGCATTATGAGAATTGAGAGAGCATATAGTTAATGGAAAAATATGGATGCACACATTTTAAATTGAAACTAAAGGATTCATTTCTTCATTACTTAATTCTAGATCGTTTTCATTCATTCCAAATTGAACATTCATGGTTTTGAAATTTGAGTGAAGAATTATGATGTCATATCAACAATGTATTGGTACTGGGGTATTTGAAAATGAAAAATCTTAAAATCTGTTTACATCAAAACACAAATCTAAGCGCTTTGGGCACCTCAAACAAAATCGCAAATCTTATAGAAAATTAGCAACAACCAATGAGATGGCCACAAAACTTGTTCAATGCCATAATTAAGGACAGCGAAACCCTTCACAAAGGAGGTCCAAACAAAAAGGACAATGTGCTCGTTAAGGGAGAATTTTTGCCAAGTCCTCCCCCTCCCACTTCCCACCAGTTGGTCGGACGATGGAGTTGGAGAGGCATCCGGTTGAGGAATGCTAATTGTCAGCAGTTGCATAATGTTGGGACTTTGAGAGGAATTGTAAGTAGGTATGTAGGTATATTTATTGTCATTGATCGTATCAGTGACTGAAAGGACATAAATTCCGGTTTCTTTCGTGTATTTTCGGTCCAATCTGAAATAGCTGACCAAAATAATTTATGCTATTTTCTGTTGGAACTTGTCCGTCTAAACAATATTTCTTACAATTTATTTTTAAAATGTATTATTAAATGTCAAAGTAATGGACTTGGAACTATTGTTTCCTATTAGAATAATTTGTAGAAAATGTTGAAAACTGTATGAAAATTATGACCGATTTTCGAACTCAGATAAAACCAAAAAGAAACGGACCTGGTCATAGTAAAAAATCTGACAGAATAAAACTTATAAAAAATGTTTATCTATCTATCTTTTTTGGCAGTCACTTTCAAAATTATCGCAATTTGAATGATGTCATTTAGTTTTATGGACGCTACAAACGTTACGGTGAACTTAATTTAATTGATCTTAACGTGAAAATGATGGCTCTATTTGATTTTATTTTATCAGATAACTTTGGATGTGACGTGTGAACATTATATAACTGCAGCTGCAGTTTACATTTAAAATATAAACCGCAGCTGCATCTTATTAAAGGTTTGTTCTTACCTTGAATCAATTAAGTCACTTTAATGTTAATATTTTCAATCCTGTTCACTTATAACTTAAATCCACAAAACAAATAATCACGTTCACACCCGGATAAAACACAATTGAAATAATTCGCGAAGGACAATCTAGAATCCGAGCAACACCACGCGTGGGCGTGGGCAGACTAACACAAATAAAAACATTCGCCTGTTTCCTCTGCTGGTGATAAGGCGACGATACGCGGACCGCAGGACGTCCGCAATGATAAGCTTTGACCGGTCAATTTTAATGTATTGCACTTGTGTTATGCAGAAGTGTTTGGTTTTAAAATAACTGAACTGGTATTAGCGTGCGTAATGGTTTTTAACAGGCTCGGGGGTAAACTGTGATCAGTTTATTGTTTCAACAATTATGTAAGTACCTATTTTACTTCCCGCTCCGTTAGCTAAGTTAAAAAAGTCATCACTTGTACTTGTGGTAGCTTCAACGATGATTAACCCTTTCACATGTTACGTGATATTGTTATTATCATATGGAGATCCGTCACACATTACTTTGCCAAGATATGAAGTATGTTATAAGTTTTTCTATTCGCATTTGTAGCATACCTACTAGCTTATACCCGCCACTTCGTCTGCGCGGAAATATATGTTAGGATTTTGAATTGTCATTGTACCAAGTTTCAACGAAATCCGTTCAAAGCTAACAAAATTACTAATTGACCCGCCGCCGTCAAATTAAAACGGTTTCACTTTATCGTTATATTTATAATCATCAGATTACCGAAATAAAATAAGCAAGGTCAGGGACCTGTTGCTATTAAATGAACTTGCGATTAAAAGAATACCTATGTGATTCTTTCACAAGTACAGTCTACCGCACATCAGTGGTAACACTTTGACCTTGCGCTGGCCTAGCCTATTAGGGAGTTTCAATACTACGAGAGACCAGTTTATACTAGTTTTGTTACCACTGATATGCGGTCGACCGTACCATTGAAGGTACTAGCGAATATAACAATTATTCATAATGGTACTACAGATCCTAAACTAGTGTAACATATCAGTAATATATAAATAGTAACATAACAGGCTCTTTACAATATCGAAAGATGCATCACTACATGGATATCTTGGGTGTAAAATTGCGGAATTATACCTCTATTCCGATTGATTAAGAATAAAGAATAAAGGTTAGCCAGAGCAGTCTAACAACTCGGATTTTTTTTTCGGATTGTTCAACTAATCGAACTAACAGTCTAACAAAACGGAATAGACGATAACATTCTACGAAAGCACGCATGGAAAAAAATTTCAACTATTATTTTTGATGAAAGAGTTATCGAAGATAAAAAAAGTAAGAAGTAAAAGAAAAAAATCTTTATTATTTGGAAGGTACGTCAAGAAATCTGACAACAAACCCTTGACAAAATCAAGTTTATATAACAGAAATCGGATTACAACGAAAATTCAATACGACGAAATAGTGAACTCATAAATATACAATTGGCATGTCACTTACGTAGCGAAATCACGTCTGTACTGGTGGTGTACAGTATATTTAAGCACAGTAGAGGCTACATATCGGACGCGGTTTCAAGTGAACAAGAAAATATAGATAAGTACGTTATAACTTTCTAAATGTAGAAAGTTAAGATAAAAATACACTTATTTAAAAAATAGTTACTGAAACGACTTTCGAAGGAAGGCGCTTACATACAAGAATCCGCAGAGAGCATTATAATAATGCAAGCTGAAATACATGGAAGATACAACCTGCGTAATCCTTATTTTGACATAAGTATTGACTGTACAGGTCTGAATGAAGCAACAATACCGTATCTTCATAATAAAACTGCAGTAGCTAACTCCGAAAAAATCTACGAACACATTGACAACGCGAGGCTCACGCACGAATTGTCGTCTTCGTTACAAAGAAACTACTTTGCATCCGGCGAACCCGCATAAACGAACCGACAAACCTGGAACCCCTAAGGGAATAACTGTCACAACTCCTCACTAGACTATAGTGGAAAAAATTCGCATACTCATACATATTTTTAGGGTGCAGCCCTATAGGGATTTAGGACTGAGGTTTAGCAAATTTTACGTATTTGTCATCTTGGTCTTGATGGATACAAATTTTATTTGTAGCTACATTCGTCGGATTCTATATGGATGAAGGGATGATCACATTTAACTTTGATAAGAAGCTTACTGCATTCTAATTGTATTGAAAAATTCCGAAAAAGAAATAGCATTGACTTTATTTTTTGTTTATTTGGGTAAGGATGTCAACGTCAAATATTCGATATCTAAAGAAGTTTGAAGATTTACTTTAGACAGATTTATTCTTGATAAGGGAACGCTTTTATAGCTTTTGGATTGTCACATACGTTGATGTATAGATATGACGATCTTTAATGGAATCACCGTCATCCATCTTCAGCCCACTACTAGACACAGGACACCTAAGTCTAATGGAATAACTTGATGAAATTTTTGATGTCACATCACACGAAACTTAGTTGAAAACAACGGACAAATCAAAAAGATTTTGACTTCACAAATTATTTTCCTATGCCATGTAAATCAATGTAAGTTCCAAAACTCCTTTCTTTGGTATATAATATTCTAAACACGGTGGCCCGCGTTAAGGCAAACGTAGAAATTTGTCACATGAGCGATGGTTCACCTACGTGTTTCGCCGTTCAAATCCCAAACATAATCCCTCGCCTTCCGAATAAAATACACCTTTATTACTTTAAAGGGAAAAGCTTAAATCCAACGCGTCCGCCTTCGGGGATTTCATATTTCATACTGGCACCCTACAAGCTTATCGTGCGAATTCGTATCTACCGTCGTAATCGAAAAAGGTCGTTTTGGATTGAGCATGTTGTCTTTCCACCGGTCGTAGTTACGTAGTACCACTGTATGATTTTATGCCAGCAAAAGTAAAGAAGGTTGACAAATAGGTCGGGCGTGCCGATGTTCAGTTTTATTAAAATTAAAATGTTCTATCGTGACATTAATAAGAGGCGGTAAGGTTGAGAATCGTGTGGGTTTCGCCGTTTAGATTTACAGCGAGTACACAGGGGATGAGCGAACATTTTTATTATCATCGGGCTAGTTTATTGCGTCTCGAGCTCGAGCATTAGAAATAATCTCCGCTGAGGGGTGTATTTTAGAACACTGTTACCTTAGACGGGTTTAATAACAGAATCTTCACGATGAGATTCTTAAATGTCTTCTCTGTCTCTATATTGTATGTAATGTCTGTCTGGTCTATCCGTCTGTCTTTTAGTTAGTTCTAATTTTGGATGTGATAAAAAATTTACAACAGATTAATGTTCAAATACATTATCAAGTAACAAAAGAACGTAAAGGAACGTAAAATGTATGTAAAATTAAGTGTCTCAAAGTGCAGAATTTGGAACCATTATCAGCCGTATGGCGTATAAATGGTATCATTTATACTTTTAAAATAAAATTCCAAGTTTTTTAGCGTTAGAAAGTTAAATTACATGGATCACAATTGAACGTACCAGCCAAGGTCCATAAACAAACAAAACACGCTAACAAGGACTTTCACTGCGCGAAAACACTTACGGAAGCGGAAATTTCAAAAAACAAAGCCAACGATAAATCAGTCGAAACGCAAAACAGCCGAGTCGAAAGGCCCCGTCCACAGTCGTAAATAACTCTTACCCATACAATTTTCCCGACAATTTATTCGACATGAACTGTAGTTGTCGAACGCTGACGTTAGCGAATCGAAAGAATAAATGATAGAAATAAAGAGAAGGCTGGAGACGTCGAAGACTTAGGCATTGTGGTCACGTATGGTACGCGAGACTCGGCGGCGCAATCTTCGAGGAAAGAATTACATTTATCCAAAGACGGGGGAATCTCAAGTAATTCAATGCATAGACGCGATGAAACGCATGCAGATATGGTACGGTAGCTATGGCACACAAGACGACTTTTTATTCGACTCAATATCTTGCGATACCCTTAGAATCAGCTTACAAGCTAATTTAAGTGCCTATCATCAACATCACCTTATCAGTTCTTCCGCGTCTAAGTTATTTGAATCTAAATATTAAGAAGTCTTCTTTAATAGATGATAGATGTAGCTTTTATTCCCTTATGGTAAATTACTTTCTTATCGAGATTATTCGAATTGAATTTAAATTAGTTTGTTACAAAGCTTGATATTGAAATTCAGTGAATTTCGGTGTAGGGGAACTGAATATAGATTGACTATCTAGAAATAGGTGATAACTTAATGGTAGAACCTGTAGTGTCTATTACGATTATTATTTATTCAAGTGACAGATACAATTACGTAACGCTATTTGCTATACAGGCCGCGACATAACCTGACTTAATCACTTTTCAAATGGTGCTAAATTGTCTAGAAGTGGTAAGAAAATGGTAAACACACTTTGTTTCAAAGCTCTACGTAGTTATTTCAGCAGTTCGTACAAATTTCAACGAAGCAATTTGAACTTCAAATGTCCGGTTATCGTTACAGAATCGTCGAGCAAAGGTCAATGTATCCAATTAAAAAGTTGAGCTGCAAAATCAACTTCTAAATTGTACATAAGCACGGCTTAACATCACAAGTTAAATAGATTTCGTTGGAAATCCAATGAAGCTGGAATTGTAACAAAATCCCAGCACACCTACTCTTAAATCTTAAAAGTCCAGTGACATAGTGGCTGTCCCATCGAGCAGTGAGGCCAATCCGGCTCCCTCGAGTGGCGTGCCGTCACTCGCCGTAGCCCGTTTGACGCCATATGCGACCAAGTCAATTCGAAAACATCCTCCAACCAACATTCCTATAGACAAATTTAACTCTTACGCAGCAGGTAGTAAGGGAGAAAGTGAAATAGACGAAGAATACAAGGGTGGTTTATCGGTGTAGGGAGAAATTCCCAAAGGCGACGTACGGCGCTGCGCTCATCATTTCCCCATTGTCTCGTTAGACAAAAATCAAAAACAAACACTCTATGTTGGGATTTTTGGATCTAAGTTTTGGATTCCCAATGATTGTGTTGATCGGTCGTGTTCGTTTATTTGCTGTGGTGAATTGCGCCTTTGGGGTTTCATCTATAGGCTTGCTGACGTATGATATTATATTGTCATAAATACAACTCTGTTTGCTTTGGGGTTACTTATTTATATAGTTAGTTATAATTTAATAAATGATGATACATCTATTAATCTTAAATTATATTAATGTATACCAACAAACATATAAATATCTCCAAACCGGTCCTTACTAGTAAAAGTTTTCTTGATAACAACGCTCTCGTAGGCCATTAAGTAACATATCACGCTCAGCAAGAGTACATTTTCGATGTTCCTAGCTAAAAAGTAACTTAATACATAAAAAGTATTCAGTAAAGAGACTATCGAGAACTCAAAAATATTCGTCTATACCTCCATAATAATAAAATAATTCGCCGAAACAATACATATTTACTCAGTAACTGCAAATTGAATTCAATTTGTTTACAATGTTCGCGAATATTTGTCAGTTCATTGACAGATTGTTATAGTTTTGGAAATTGTCTCAAATTTGATTCATAAATCGACTGACAATGTTACTGAGCGTTCTTTGAATATCAATTTGTTGTCTCTTCTCTGCCCAAAGTTTGCTTTCAGCTTGTGAATAGACCATTACGTTCACATAAACGATTTAAACAACCATTAGGTTGTAGTCACTGAAAACTTACGAATATTTTAAAAGACTCCTATAGTACCTATACATTTCTGAATAATAATTTTAATTTTGCGTTCTAAACATATTTTCTTGACAAAATTTTCCAAAATTAATTATTGTTTTTTCGGGCGATCTTTAGACAATACTTATTGAGCAAGTATGAAAATATAATAAGCATTTATTCGCAACCATTTAATGTTAAGTGTACCTAGTAATTATATTTATACTTTTGGTTTCTCCTCTAGTTATATTAGGTTTTTATTTTTATTTATTAAATTTCTATTCCTTAATGATGTCTATTAGTTTAATACAATGTATAATATTCTATATTAGTATAATACAATATAGGCATAATAATAGTCTATAACGTACTTCTAAAATTTTCACATTTTTGTTATTGATTAGTAGAACTCCGGATCTAAAAGTTTTATAATTTTGTTTTCATGTTTGTTTCCCGAAATAAATATTTCGCGGCATTCTTGTAGCGAAGCTTCAAACGTGGAATCTATAAGTATTAATTTTATTTCTTAGCAAGGTCACTTATTTGACAAAAGGATATTTTCCTTCCGGAACATAATGTTGAATTCTCAAAATTTCAGTTCCACATCTCGTTAAATATACTATCAGAAACGTACCTACCTAGCTATTATCATTACGGTGGTATTAGCTCCAAAACCTTTAAACCAGAGTCAACCGCAAACACATCATAAACGTCAATAAATATGAGTATAGCCACGAATATACTAATCAGTATTAATTAGTCGCAGAATAGAGCATCAGTCACTAAATTAGTAGATTAGCGGGATTAAAGTGAAACCGATGCGATCCGCTTATGTACCTATAATTAGACCCGTTTGTTTACCTTTGTAATGTTCACGTCAAAGTGGGAGCTAGCGGTTTCGTACAGTTAATGGAAAAAGAACAAACCGTTTCAAAGGAAAAATTAATTGATAATAGGAAGCAAATGCGAGTAATAAAATCCATTACAATCACATCAAAAAAGACAGAGAACATACAAATAATTCAAAAATTGCAAATGACAACAGAAAATATCTGTCCAGGAGGAAGATTGCGATAGACATTTAGACTTCCTGATATCCGATTATGCTCAAAATTTGCATCCACCTTTGGTTTTAAACACAATACTACAGATAGTATATTCAATTTATTGTGTTTACAAAACAGCCTTTTAATTTTAAATTTTTTTGTAATCCGAATAATTCGGCAAGTAAATTGGTCAATCACCCACCAACCTGTTGGAGGAGCAAGCATTGGATTTGTCATTGTATTGTAACGTTGCTCAAGGAATTTCATTCAAAGGCGGGGCACGGCGTTATTTCGTTTATTGTACAAACTGAGAGCTTCGTAGAGTTTTGGAGCGCTGAGAATCGCGAACTGAACGCAAACTTGTGATTTATTTACGCTGTCGGTATTGATCGAAGGCATCTGACGGCGTATGACGCGGCCCGTATGCACAGATACAGATCTTCGTGATCCTTAATTTTGGATCATTTGATTTGTAAGTCCTGGTTATAATAGAATCTCATTAGGACAGAACAACTTTATGTCAAAAATGTTGATATACAGTAATTTTACCTACGATTTTCTTCAATCAATGAACGATAAACAAGCCGACTGATGCGACTTCACTCTGCAATCTGTTAGTAATACTGCCCTGTAATTTCTAATAGGACTAGTTTATATTTAAGAATGCCGTATGAAGTCGCATCTTTAATATCTTTCCTTAGACTGTTATTTTAGCTCCTACGGAAGTTCGCTAACCACCTTTTGAAGCCTTTATTTCGGTGGTAGTCCTATTATCTATTCTGTAGTGGTAGATAAGACTAAAAATCACAAGTATTTCGGGTCATAAAATTTGTCACAGCCTATCCGACGTTGACTGGTTGTTATTAACTTCTCTAATCATTTAGACGGTAATTAGTCTGCTTCCTCATTCAGCCACTTCCGGATATCTTTTTCAAGTCATCGCTTCAATTGGCAGGAGAGCGTTAGATGTTGTGTTTTTAAAATTTATTTTGGCATAGTTTTCTTACAGATCTTTTTGTTTTAACTTTTAAAGTATGTATTTAGATTAATAAACCCTATGCACCAGAATCTCTGAATACGCCCCTATTCCTGGTGAATTTGCTCTAAAACGGGGTCAAGTGGATGGGAGATACTCATAGCGTTTGTTTACAGTACAGAGTAAATAATCATGGAATTTCCTGCGTTCTTTGATCGCATTACATACGTTTCTGAAAGGAGTCTCTATACGTGTTTGACGACGACATTCGATGATTATAAGTTTGTATTCACTTTACATTTTCAATTCTTTTATAGGAATTTCATATTATTTTACGGTCTAAAGTCATAATCACAACTAATAAATAGTATCCAAATCGTGACCAAAGCATTGAGTGCACCAAGTGTCCCACAATATCGCCCTATTTATATTTATGGTACTAGTCAAGACAGTCTTTCGAACAACAGGACCTCCTGAAGAAGTGGAAACACGGGAACCAAGAAGATACGGCTTCGGATACGGAAGAAGTTATGGTTGGAACGGAAGATAAAGTAGGATCATGGAATTAACGCCATGAATAAATCGACATATTGTATTTACAGATTATTTATATGGCAAATCGGTTTCCAACCAGACCTTGATAAAATAGATCAAAGTCAAAGTCAAAACTATTTTATTGCATGTAAGTTACACTGGGTACATTTATACAACGTCAATTTTTTATCTACCACCGCTTCCAAGGTGTTATATAGAGTAGATCACCTGATAGTAAGAAATGACTGTCATCACATTGAATGCACTGCTATTTTTTGTATCGTACCCAGCGTAAAAATTTTTGAAATCTAAAAAAACAACTTACATAACTCTCGTCACCAAAATCAGCTAACATTGAAAGGTAATCGAATAGAGGTAATTGAACACCATTTTCCCATAACCCATCTCATAACTGAAGCAAAATATAGAGATAACGGTGAACATAAAATTTTCATCAACCCACAGCGTGCCGGCCGTGACCGCCCTCCAAACTGATTCTAATTCCCAGCAAGCCGTAAAGCGAAAACTATTACGGCCCAAAATATCTTCGGACGCAAGACGGTCCATGATATGACGGGACGGATACGACGCGACACGGTAAGGCTTGCTTCGGAAATCGGAATGTCAGATTTACATGAGATCACGATTTCACTGGATTTTCAATCTTGCAGTAAATGTTTCATTCTATTATGGACCGTTGCCCGTATAACGTTTTACAATTAGTGCAGTTTGGGTGAAAAACAAAGTACCTAATAGGCAAACAGAATAAAGAATACCAGATTTTTCTAAAATCCTTGATTATAATTGACATATTAAGTGAATTTTTGGATATCCATGGTATTATTCTTCGTCCTCGCCTCTTCCCGTTACGCGGAGTCGGCTTTTCTAATCTTGAATCACCATTTACTCCGCTGTTAGGCAACGTCTACAGACAGACCCAACACTTTCATGTCCCTTTCATGGTAAGAGACAATTAATTTACTTACATAATATTATAAGTAGGTAAGTATGTGAATTTAGATCACTTAAGAAACATTCAATCTCTAGTTGCCCTAATTGTTTTGAGCAGTATAATAATAGCTTGGTCACTTACTGAGGATGATGTTAGGCTGATAGTGACATAGGATTCTCAGCTCGCGTCGTGTCGTGTACGTACCGTGGCACTTTGAATCACCCTTGGTAATGAGACAATGACGGTTAAATAATTTACGCGTGTTGGCTTTACTGCTTACAGGCGCGCGCTAAGTGATTGCTTCAAGCTGGAAGGATAAACACAAATTATAGGGATAAAGGGGGAGAAACAGATAGATTCGTTGGAAGAGAAAGTAAATAAATAAAAACTTTAGAAATTGGAGAGAAATCCAAAATGAAAGAAAAGAATGAAAAGACAAACTGATCAAGCTAAAAATAAGTGTACCTAGAGTAATATCTGAGTCATGATTTCATAGTAATTTAACAATAAAAATCTAGTTTAAATGAATACTGAGAACCGTCAAAATAAACAAGTTTCAGAACTAAACAAAAAGTACTAAAACGAATTATTTGTAATTTTTTCTGCCACGTAAAGCAAAAAACTATTGGACTGATGATGGGTTGTCGTTATATAAACTAGCTAGACTAGAGATCTACGACATATAAATTTAGGTATAGATACTCGAAAGCAATAAATAGATTTGATACCAACTAAATAGTTAGTCTCAGAATTCCAGACAATGTTTTACTCCGTCGTTTAACCACTAACAAATTCGTACCTAACATCTTAGACATTAATTAGCAAAAGCTCGAGATTTATCGGGCTCTGCTAGAGCACTAATTAGAAAATTAATCAGCCGGTCCGAACTGGTCCGGTAATTCGAGCGAAGGTCACATCCAAACCTAATTGCTCGCCGAATTCGGTATACGATACATAATTGAAAATTAAAGGAGAAACTATCGTATTGCGGTAACTGTATACTGGAGGTAAATAATTGAAGTAATTGTTAGGTCACATCGGGTCAATTAATCATCGGATGCCGGCCGTAGCCGCATTAACAATTTACGTGCCGCCCGAAATGCGGTAACGATCTATTGTGATCCATTTCAGTCTAAAAATAGGAATGCAATTAGAATTAGAAATCATGTGTTAACAGCGGTAGAGTAATTATTTGTGACTGATTGCTGTTGATGAGCAATGCCATGGGAACGTGATAGTTGCGAAGTAGGTAAATGAAAAGATGAAATGTGAACTGTAAAGCAAATTTTGGGTGTATTACACAATTACAATAATGTGGTAGAAAATCGGTTGATCTTAGATAAAACAAAGAAACAAGACAAAAGCAAATAATAATAATACTAATAACAGTCAAAATTAATATGCAAGGAGTTCACAACTAAGATTATGATACAAGGATAAAGATTGTCATGAAATTGGAACACACGAGATTAAATTCTAAGCAATACTTAATTGGAAGCAAAGAAATTGACTTTCAATTTTTTTGATTGGAATACATAGCGTTGACAATTTACGATTTATAAAAGATGTCATGAATAATAGGAGAAATAACAGTCTTTATAGACTATGCAAAAGTTATGACAGAAATCCATATTACGAAAACAACAACATGAAACAAATGTAAAAGGGTTAAAGGCAACATCAAACAATTAGACAAATTTCCGTTTCCGAATGAACCCTCAATCCATTGAACTGGATAAATATTGAATAGTCAAAGAACAACTGAACCTGATAATGTTACGTAACGAAAGCCACATCAATTGATGAATAAATATCTTCATAAATGACTTAATTAAATACAAAAATTTATTCAGATTCATAAACATTCAGAAAGTAATAATTGATAAACTGATAGATATTAACTATGTCAAGTAACAATAGCAAAACTAACCTGGTTAAAACGAAAGGCAAAGGTAAACAAAAGTATTCCCATGTATGTATGATATACATATAGTATTAATTTGTACTGTACTTAACGTAGTGAAAGTTGGAACAATAGTTTAAATTTCGCCAGTTACATAAGTGAAGTTTTAAATCGATCTCAGACCTTCCCAAATGCGTGAATCGACCTCGTTTGATATAGAACTACGAATTCTGACAATAGTTGAAATACTGGAATATTGACTAAATCTTTATTTTTACAAAAGAGTTTACATCAGAGTTTGATATTTACATTTAAAATCGAAGTAAAATAAGTTAGTAAATTTTGATACAGCCGATGATGATTTGTTCAACCAATTAAGTAAAGGTAAAAGCAGAAACTTGACGAATCTGATCTGATGACTGTACCTTATAGGTAATTTGAACCTCTCTTAAAACATGTCCCATAAAATGTGATAAGTAATGTGGACCGCCATAAAATCGAGAAGCCATCCCATAGGAAGGTGCATTTGAACGTCAATATCAAACTATACGGGGGGCGCAGCGCTGGTGGCGCGATAAAATTCTGATAAGTAGTGCTAAAGAAAAATAAAAATATGACATAGATCCTCAACCACTCGACCGAGAGCTGTGGAAATAGATTAATGTTGAAGCGGTTTTAACCCCAACGGGGATCAAACTGAAATGGATGGTGTGACATGTAGGCGGATGCAAGTGGCACTTTTAGCGAGGTGTTCCTTATTTTTAACATTTTATCTTGGGATTGTACTGACATATTTTAGCGGAATCGGATTTAAAGTTGTATTTGTTTATTTTCGTTTATTAGATCGTATAGTTTCCACATGCGTGAGAAATTATTAATGATTTCATTACAAGGAAAGGAGTGTAACAAAGTGACTCAGAAAATGATGGCAGTGTAATTTTTTAAACTTCTCTTGGAAATGTATGAGTGTTTACTTCAGGTAAATCGGAATGTGACGGAAAAGTAAAATTCTACTTGTAGTGTTTTGTGCAAGAGAGAAACATTTGATGAGGATTCTGAGATAACTGGTAAGCAAATGGTAAAAATAAAAACCAAACTTCATTCCAAAACTAAAACTTGCTCGAAAGCGGTCATAAATACTAAATCAAGCGGGAGTGAAGGAAGCACCTAAAAGCATACTAAAAAACCGTTGTCTCGTTTTAAACAATAAACCGAATATACTCCGAGTTCAAGACACGGGACATTTGAACGCAATAAACTTATCTTTATGTCTCTATTTCGTCACTTCGAAAATAGACAACCATATGTTGGGTGTGCATTGACTTCGCCGAGTTTGACAAAGACTTGATGCTCAGGGAAGTCCTTTATTTTCTAAACAATTGTCTTTGTAACGTTGTCTCAAAAACGATCACTCTCTTTTATATAACTCTTAAAATATTCAATGTTGGAATTGGAATTGAGTTGATTTCGGAGTTATAACATTTTGTGTGCACTTTCAGAATCAGGTTCAAGATTTTTACAAAAGGAATTGTGTTTGACAGTGATAGTTACCGATAACCAGCGATAAAACTTTTTGGCGCATTTGGAGAAAGCTCCTAAAATAGAGATAAAAAACTTGTAGGGGCAGATGTAGTGAATTCTGTATCTGGTTTACTGATAATATGATAAACAAGAAATTGTTTTGAAAAGAGTTTTGGGGTCAGGTAAGCCTAAATAACGATTTCCAAAAGTTTTTTTTAAAATCCCTTCAATGTACAGTTTACTCCCGTTACGATTTTATAAGTATGCGCCAATGGGCGTATACCTAGCAAGACACATTAGAATGGCACATGTTTTACTGAATGTCCAAAAAAAAAAAAAGTGACAGATTGTAAAAATAAAAGGGGAAAAAAAAAAAGTATAAATATTGTTCAGCATAGTTTAGTGAAAAAGCACGTCTCGCCATTTTCATACATCATAACATCCAAGTGCAATATAAACTGCTATGGACAATACGGCTTATCAAAATGTCACCGAAAATGCGACGCCATTGCGCTGCCCCTGCTAAGTAACAACCGACTAGGGAGCTATTCGCTGTATATCACCCCAGCGTTCTTTTACGTGTCTCGTTCGAATCCAAAAACGGCCATGTGCCCGTCGGATCACGCTTAGTGCAGGGTTCCGTAGGTTACAGTTTTCCCTCCGTAACTCGAAAATTGTTTATCTCAGGATACATGATTTAATGTTCGAGTTGCAAAATTGGTCTACTTACGTAGGTGGTTACCGATTACAAGTTTCTAGATTAGTATTTCTAGTAGTAGTTTCTAGATAGGATAACAATAAAAAACTTATTATATAAAACTAAAACTAAACTTAAATATAAATTATAAATAAAAAACGCCCTCGAGGCTCCCCACCGCTGGGAGCGTGCCCAGAAGGCTGGCGGCATTACCCCGCTGGATTGTGAGGCTGATCCTCTGAGCGAGGTAATGCCCAGCCCTCTGGTCGTTGGAAGCCTCGACCAGACGCTTCGCCATCTCTCGAAAGAGACGGTGAGCTCCCGGTCCCCACGGTCCGAGCGTCTCGACCCCAAACGGCTCAAATATGTAGTCACTGCTTAGCACAGCATATTTGCGCCCTTTGACGTCCTCAGCAGGTCCTCAGTTTCTAGATAGTAATTACAAATGGGGACGAAGTTGATCAATTTAATGGTTTCTAAAACATTATTTCGTTGAAAACTTTAATTTTACTTCATACAATTTTTTTTTAAATCTTTATTATCCTTCGAGTATTTTTATTTATGTATTCCTCAAAACACGTAACATATAATATTATTAGGGTTCCGTACCTCAAAAGGAAAAAAGTAAACCTTTTATAGTATCACTTCATTGTCCGTCTGTCTGTCTGTTTGTCAAGACCCTTTTTAATTTAGCGATCTTTTTTCCATACTTTCCATGATTATTATTTTAATCAAAATTGAAATCTACATTGGTATTAAGTATTATCCTTGTTCAAAACTTTATGCATTTCGGTCCGCACTGTAATAGTTAGGAATGACGTTGAGAGGGAGAGGCAGACGGACGGACTAGACGATTTTATAGTGGTTCTTATTGCACTTCGGAACCCTAATTACAGCAGCCATTTGAACGGTGCGATGACGGATTTAGATTTATGTATTCGCGCGTTAGCGGATGATGCTATCTATCACCTGTTTGGTTATAGTATTTTTAATTTCATCACTATTTTCCATCATCATCATCATCATCAACAGCCTATTAATCTCCCCACTGCTGGGGCTCAGGCCTACCCTCTCAACGAGGGCGTGCGGGCTATAGTCCACCACGCTAGCCCAGTGCGGGTTGGTGGACTTCACACGCGCCTAAGAATTTCTTCTTCGGCGTATGCAGGTTTCCTCACGATGTTTTCCTTCACCGTTTGAGAGCAGTCAGTAAATGTACTTAAGTTTCGAGAAAAAACCCATTGGTACATGACCCAACCGGGGATCGAACTCCGGACCTTTCGATATGATTGGCCGCGTCTTATCCCCAGGGCCACTGACGCTCTTCACCATTGTTTCATCACCATCACTGGTGATGAAATAATAAAAAATGTTCCTATTTTAAGTATGATTATATTCGTTGGAATCACGGCCGCCCCAGGTTTTCACATTTTTTTTCCATTACGTCATCAGTTTCGAAATGGGAAAGTACATACTTACCTAAAATCGGCTACAAAACAGTAACGAATCGGGAATTGAGTATTTTACCATAAACTTGATACCAAAAACGGGATATTATAGCATATTTTATCATCAGTGACGAAAAATAGTGATTTCATAACCGATAGATGATGACTGATGAGTCATTGATGACAGTTGACCAGTGTTGCGGATAGGGTGAGTATTGATTAATGAATTTATTTAAAAATAGCTGTGCTATTGCATACATATATTATTTTAATCGCAGGTTATTAACGGCTGTTTAGTAACTCACTGTTATTATCAGTTTATTCTTGTATTATTATTTTAAATTGTTATATTAAATTCTAACAAACAATACAATTTCGGACTTTCTAGAATTCAATTCGAACAATCATGTTCAAAGATTTCTAATAGGTTTGGAAACCTAGCCGTAGGACAATTTGTTTGTTTTTAGGCCCGTGTTTTAACTATTGAAACTACATAGTTATTCCCTAGTCGGCCCTAGACGGTCACATTAAGGGCTTCTTTCACCACTTCCTGATATTGTTACAGATAGTAATCTTAGTGATAAACTAATCTAATCTAAATCTGTGTGATAGACTATATAAAATGTATAAGATATAGGCAATCAGATACCTGTGAAACCAAAAAAATAGGCTATCTGTCAGATAACCTGCTGATAGGGTATCTGGGACTTTATCAGCAAGCGGTGTAAGAGGCCCTTAACCTTTTATTTTCTCATGTGTTAGTTTCGAGATATTTAAAGGTTAAATTTTAACTTTCCCCACGGATTTCAATACCACGAAATTGGTAAGCTGTCTTCTGTCTAGTCTCTGTAATTCGGTTTTTATAGACTAATTTAGAGAGATCTTCATAACACGAAGGAAAATTCAACATTTTAAAGAAATAAATAAAATTTCAAAGTTTTTTATTATTATTCTTCATGCAGCTAGGACCGCTGTAAAAACCACAGGTCTGTTATTTTTCAGTACCGGGCAGATGACTGGCGTAGTTGGTAGTGACCCTGCCTATGCGATCGTGGGTTCGATTAACGAAGAAACGCTCACAGAAGAAAGGCCCACATTCCAACACGATTCTTAACATAACACATTCTAATGAGGTAACAAATAGCAATAAAGAATGCTAAATAAAAATTGCATTAAATCAATAACTACAATGCAACTGCAATTTATTTAATCACCTTAGCGGCGACATCGGACGAAGCTGAATTATATAAAACACAACGGAAAATAAAAATGCTTGACACAAACGAATCCACAGTGCAGTTTAAACAGAAGTTAATTAAATATGAGGATTGGCCGAAGAGCGAGCTGCTCAATGAAACAAGTGTTCGTTTAAATGAAACAAACAAATATTCTACATATTCTTGTTCAGAATGTCCTACGGCTATGAAACACGTAGGGAAAGTACTTGAAATATTGAAGGTAGGATTTTAACATTGAAAATGTTTATAGGATCGATTTCACGAAATAATCAAAATCTGCGATAACTTCTAGAAATTTAGGGCTACGGGGTCAGACGAGGTCTCAAAAGGCGCAGAATTTATCGAGACACATTATAACGTTGAAAGTTTGAAAATCAGTTGGCAATTTTTTTTGAAAATCAAAAAAATCTGGGGATTTTTTGGGACGAAATTTCGAAAAAAAATTTTTTTACGAATCTATTTGGAATATCGAAAAAATGAGAAAAACGTACCTCTGCGCTTAGATGGACTATCCATATATATATATATTTTATCTTTCATAGGTTCAGAGATACGTGACCCCAAAGTTGGGACATTTTGTCAATATCGATGTGCTGACGTTATAGTTCGCCGAAAACTGAGCAAGCGAAAAAGATATAATCCTGAGCGTAGCGAGTGTTTCAAGGTACGAGACGCAAAATAACGTACAGTCGCTCATAACCGTCTAGCTACTATGGTACATTTTCAATGTACTAAGATTCTTGCGTACTGCGTAAAGTCTGTGGATTTTTTCTTAAAAAAGACTCCAGTATAATTTTAATAAAAAGTTGAAATGCATTCAAAGATTTAAAAAATAATAATCTGCATGAGCCGGGAATCGAACCGGTCAAAATTAAATGTGAAAAGAAGACACCAGGCGAAAGGTAAAATCATAATAATCAGTTCCTTCAAAGTAACAGCGCATCTTAAATTTAAGGAAGACCATGAAATCTCATCTTTAGTAAAATCTATTACAATTTTTCATCTCGCTTTTGCACAATGTTATGTTTCAGGAAACAACGCCAAAAGAACAAAACGGTCGACATACAAAGCCTATCGGCTATGTGACTTTGTAGCGACGCTACATTTTCAATAGCAAAGGAAATTGGTCAAAAATGACTACACAACAAGATTATCTCGGCTACCGGCTGAAGCTTACGTAAAATTGTAGCGACGTTCTATAAAATTCAAGTTGGATTTTCTTTGACAAAGCTTTTAAGGATTTTATTTTTAGATTGTTCTATGTTACCTCTATGAAAAGTTAAACACAATTTGCGAAGCATTAAACTCATACTAACGCACAAAACCCGCCAAGACACCAAAAAGGAACGCTAATAACAGAATCTGATAACACGCATTAACTCAATTTATCGAAGGCTACATTAGAAAGACCCAAAGGGATGCCGAAGGAGACAGGATTACCAACTTTTTCCATCTAAAACTTATACTATAAATCGTCACGGTCCAATGGAAACTATCGCGACGAACAGGGCCCTCTTTCGGCAATTTATGGAAGATTTGCATTACGACTGAGTAAATTACCGACGGATAGGGCAAGTTTTGGGCTGAGTTGACGGGTTTGGCAGTAGTTACTCCAAGGAATGGAAACATAGTCCAGTCAAATTAGCTAAAAGTGTAATGAGAGCGTGTCGGAGGCATAGTGTGGAAGACGCTGCCTGTCATGTTTGTTTGTTTGTTTGTTTGTTTGTTTGTTTGTTTGTTTGTTTGTTTGTTTGTATGTTTGTTTGTTTGTTTGTTTGTTTGTTTGTTTGTTTGTTTGTTTATTTGTTTGTTTTTTATTTATTTATATTTACATGTCTTATGTACCGATATTGTATTGTTAATCTTTAAGATATTTGCTTGCATGTGTATGTAAGTATGTGCCGTTCTGGTCAGTAAATAAATGTCTTCTTTCTTTCTTTCTTTTCTTTCTCATGCCGAGAGGACCGATTTCGAACCCCGGTCGGGCCATGCACCAAACAATGGTTTTTTTTCGAAACTTATAGGCTCCCTAAACGATCATGCGGCATGACATGCAATACGTGCTGTCACTCATGCATGATCGTCTAGCTGTAGTGATTGAAGTGCATGACATGCAACCTACGTGTTGACCGTTGCTTCACTGTACTGATTGATGGTCCATCATGCAGCATGACAATCACGTATACGTAATGCATGTCATACAATCATGATCGTTTAGGGACCGCTTTATAGTACATTGTTAACCTAGGTGTGAAAGTAACTTATTTAAGTCCCGAGACGGGGTTTGGCGCCCGACGCGTAGCGAGGGCGCCAATAGTTCGAGGGACCTCTAAATAAGTCTTGAACCCGAGGGAAACACTGTGCTTTTCATTATGAATACACTGAAAGTAAAATCAAAAACAAAATGAGTGATAATACAAATCTCTGCTATACGGAAGTATAAACAAAACTCTACTACTCGAAAAAACAAATGAAGATCGGATTGCCGCTTTCCCGTCTACTTTGTTTTTTTTTCTGTGGCCGGCCAGCTATTCTGCCATTATTTTTCATTTCCATCATTGAAAAAATGGTAATATTTTGCCCAAATCTAAGTTATTTTAAAGAAATAGTTGAAAGTAATAATTATAATAAAGTCATTTAAAAATATATATTATTTAATTATTACATAACTTTATGTTATTTCAATTTTACATCGCGCTGTAATTGAGTGGCTGTATAGACAGTTGGAACATGGTCCAATAGAAATGTCAAAATAGTACTAGTTTTTTATTATATAATTTGACAGCTGTCAGTTGAAAGCGATTCTCCCTAGGGCTGAGATGTATTACTTTCAACCCGCTCCTCAGGCAACTTCAGACCTACTTTCAGAGTATGAGTAATGAAAAGTACATTTGTTAACGGCGTCGCTGTCAAACCTGCAGACCTGCATACGCCAAAAAGAATTCTTAAACGACTGTAAAGTTTCCCAACCCGCCCTGGGCTAAAGTGGTGGACTATAGCCCGTATACGTCTTCGCTATGAAGGTAGACCTGAATCCCAACAGTGGGGACGTATTGATAGGTTGTTGATTTTTATTTCATTTGTGGAGTTTAATCAGATGCTGTCGGAATTGGACGTTGTGGAGCCTCGACTGACAATGACAGTTGATCAGTGTTGCCAACATTAACTCAAATTTATTAACTGCAATATCGCTTACAGCAATCTTACAAGGACTTGCTGCTTTTGTAGTAGCCAAGGTAGCAAATCTAAGGTTGACAATTGCAGAAAACCGCAAACGGGACGCGGTCGACCGCGTGATTACAAATACGGTTGCAGCACAGACTGAGACTGCTCTGCGATGCCACTGTGAACGGATACGATAAACGCAACAAACCCAATTACACTACAGGCTTAATATGTTAAATCGTTTGCGATGCAGTCATATTCTTCATGGGACGAGGAGAATTTATATCCAAAATAATACAACAGATCAATTCTTAGCTTCACCTACATTCAATACCTACAACAGACTACAAACACACATTCACAACACACTACTAACCTTGTACCATAAAGACCAAGTATCAAAATGTTAAAATTTTTGATTAGTTAGGTTGCTGGGGACTATAAAACGAGCGAAGCAAAAGACAAGACCCAGAAAATGATATAGAAAAAGTTATGTATTTAAATGTATCGTCGCTGTATTGCAGCTGGGTTTGGACGATAGTGCGATGTACACAAGACGCCGCAGCACAGACTGTGGGTGTCTGTAATGCATCCTCGTTTTCGCACGCGGCCCGACCACACACCGCAAACGTAACCCGATCGGCTCGGGCGTCACGGCTACTCGATACAAAATCGATCAGAATCGGACTCCAGCGTTATGTACTGAACTAAAATAGAGTCCTTAATATTTTATGTGTGGGACATTGTGATGGGAATACCAGTGTTTAAGGCGTCTTCAAGGTAATATCAACACATAACAATTAATATAGTAGCTGTTACTTCATACGTTGAAGCAACATTATCATCAGCCTGCACCAGTCCACTGCTGGACATAGGCCTCCCACGCGACGCGCCACTGAACCCGATCTTCGGTTCTCCGCATCCAGTCACTGCCGTAGCCTCACGCATTTTGACGCATCGCTTCATCTATCCGGGGGGCATCCCACTCTACGCTTTCCCACGCGTGGTCTCCACTCGAGATGTCGTCCGTCTACCGGTTATTGGTTCTTCGACAGAAGTGACCAGGCCACTGCCACTACAAGATACTAACTTTTTGAGATATATCGAAGGCTTCGGTTCTCAATGAAGCATGGGATGACTGAATTTTAATGCAGACAGATCCACGGGCAAAAACTAGCATACATAGTGTATAGGTATAATAGGTAGGTAGGTAGGTTAGCATAGTATATATATATTGTATCTATCCTTAGTAACTTTTGATACCAAGTTTTTTATAATAAATAATAAATGAAAAGATAAATTTATGTAAGTAAGCTTGCCTACTTATAGTACGGTATAATAGTAAAATGATAGAACAGCTTCCAAAATTATATGCTTTGTTTTCCAATCCTGGTAGATCCGGGGTAACGACTGTCAGTTTAGATGAATTCCGAAGCCCTACTTAAACTCTTCTCTTTTAAGCATTACTTAATAAGTGTCTTCCTATTACCGTACCGAACTATTTAAGTTTTCCTTTGATTAAGCAGGCAACAAGGATTTCTTGATTAAAATTTCGCAGTAGGGAAATTCTAGCAACCGCTACGACGAAAAGCCGTATGTACAAAATGTTATGAAAAGCCCAATTTTTGACCTATGTAAATGTTTGTTTTATTTAGAAATGTTATTAATTAGCCAATCTGTGGGTGGGTTGTTCTTTTTTGTTGTTTTAAATTATGTCTATAAACGTTTTTTTTTCTTTTTTAATAACTAATTAAACCTTTTTAAATTTCTCTTTTTTTAATAATTAGCAATACAATTTCAATAAATATACAGAATATTTAATCTACATTATAGGTGGACTGACGATCTGGTGAAGGTCGCGGGTTCCAGCTGGATGAGGTTAGCACAGGACCGATCGTCGTGGAGATCCCTGGGGAAGGCCTTTGTCCAGCAGTGGACGTCTACAGGCTGATATGATGATGATAGGTACCTACGTTAAATTTTTTTTTTTTTTCCTTTTAAGGTTTAATTTCTTTTATCGACGAAAGCATCAAAATGACTGTACAGGATTTGATCATATTTTTACTCCTTGTTACTCAACATATCTATTTGCAAGTAGATATCTACTTAGTTAATAAGCCGGAGAATGAAAGGAGAGGAAAATCTAATATATAGAAGGTTTAATTATATAAAAAAAGTTTTGACATTTGGAAATTATTATTTTTTGTACATTTTATTTTTATGTGTACAATGGGTTTTTACTTCCAAAGAAAGCTCTATTGTTATAATTATTTATTAAAATCAGATACAATAATTTGCCTTCAAAAATCTACATTCTATGGATACAACATTTTGCCTGTTGGCGTTTGCGGTTGTGGATTTAGCGCGGCGTTCGAGGGTCTGTCTCCAGTTTCATCCATCTTTGAAATTTGAAAGCTTCTTCTCATCAAGTCAGTACTAACGAGATTTACTTTACGCGAATTTGTTCATTAATTTGTTTACGAAAGACAGGAATTGTTTATTTTATTCCGGTAAGAAATTAATAAGTACATTGTTTTTATAAATAGAGTAGATACAAGGTCTTTCAAAATTAACTACTCAAACTTTGGCAGTTACAGAGTTACAGGGTGTAACAAAGTTTACATACAATTTTTCGTTTAATAATCTATTTTCTAGAAAAATGTTTGTTATTTGGTGTAAGCCTGAATTAAATAACGATAACCTAACAGTAAAAAGTGTTTAAACATGATACTTTAAATATCAGAAATAAAAACTGAAAAATATTTTTATTTTTCAGTTTTTTGCGTAATATGCGTATTTATTAATGACATACGTTTAGATTTTTTAAATCTAGTACCTAGTTTGTTAGCTTTGAAAGTCTTGGTAGCAAAGTTGCAACTGATGTTGCACCGTTATAAGGAATTGGGTTCAAAGCTCGATTCGTACTATTTTTACTGATGCTATCATTTTGAAATTAAATAAATATCCCAGAAAAAGTGTCATCAAAATCACAAAAGTAAAATAAAAAACTTTTATAGGACTGTTTTAACTGTATGTATAGTTAGTAAATTAGACACCCTTTTTCACTTACTCCTTGTATACCTACTACCAACGTAATGACACAGCCCGCACTGCCAGACGGTCCACAGATAAAATCAGACCACATAAATATAATTTCCGTAACATATCCATATTTCTTGGCCTACTGATTAGATATGGAAAATAATATTTCGCGGGCAAAATAATACCCTGATTTATTCGTAGGGGCCAGATAACGGTACGGAAGATGGGCCCGTAATGGCCGAATAGGGGCGAAATTGTCCGAAGTGGGCCTCCGAAAGGGCCCTTTTCGAGGCGCGTATTTTTACATATTATTTTCAGGGAAGCATTAAATTACGAGGGGATTTTTTGTTGGGAGTTATGAAAGACCATATTTTGCGAAGGTGGGCGGATGAAAACCATTCTTGCCTCGCGAGAGGCGAGAGAAAAAATGAATAATTATAAGTAGAGGTACGTTACGGTGAGGTATTTTATTAGGGTACTAGACGTTGTCAGCGGCTACACTGTGTAGAATAACTGTTTTTCTCGTGGTAAAATTAAACCTATGTTCGTTCAAATAGAGTCGAGAAGTGAAAGCGTATTGGTAGCTAAGAGCGTCAGTGGCGTTCGGGGATAAGACGCGGCCTATCATATCGAAAGGTCCTTGTTAGTATCTTGAATGCTGGTGTGGTTCCAGAGAAAGACTTTTCTACTTTTTACTGCAATTTTATTAATTTTCACATGTACAAGCAATGGCGGCGTACGGACAAGAAGGAATGGAAAGGAGCGAATGAATGAGTGAGTTGAATGAATCACAAACAATAGAATGAATGGTGTTGGCTGGGTTGCCAACAGTCCTAAGTTCGATCTCCGACTGGCCCAATGGTTTTTTTCTCGAAACTTAAGTACATTTACTGTCTGCTCTCAAACGGTGAACGAAAACATCGTGAGGAAACCTGCACGCCCAAGATGAAATTCTTAGGCGCATGTGAAGTCCACCAACCTGCACTGGGCTAGCGTGGTGGACAATAGCCCGAACGCCCTCGTTGAGAGGGTAGGCCTGAGCCTCAGGAGTGGGGACATATTAATAGGCTGTTGATTTGATTTGAATTATAAAATTAATGTAATTACGAATGACGACACAACTAGGTAGGGGATGATCTAGACTGACATGCGAGGAGCAGATAGAGCGGGTGCTCACAGACGGACATGTGAAGAGCACTCGCGTCCCGCGGTGAGCGTGTATGAAGAGAATGATGAGACTGAGCTAAGCGGAAGAACACCTCTTCCGCTTAGCTCAGTCTCATAAGATGTAAGTAATGTATTTATGTATTATAATATTAGGGTACTTTTAAGATTAGGGCTCTATGCGGTAAGTATAAGAAAAAGATTGTAGCGAATGCATGGATAGGTAGGTAGAACCGTCGAAAAGGGTATCCATATTGAAAAGATAGTTTGTCTGTCTAACATTTCCAGACAAATATAACAAAAAAAAAATTAGTAAAATTTTGAATTTTTTCAGATTTTGCTGACTTTCTTGTGTATCATTAGCCTGCCGCTTTTCCCTGGCTACTCATTCCCCTGTACGTGATTAAAAGACTAACTGAAATGAAATTCTACACTCCGGCGGTAGGCAGCCTCATTAAAGTCGTCGAGTTACACGAGCATAATTATGTATGACCTAAAAACAACATCAAAACAGGATAGAATTTACGGTAATAAATCTACCAGATTTTTTAATGAGAGACAAAGGTATTCAATTCATTCTCCTGCCTATAGTATCAGTATGAAGTATATAGGCTTGAACCAAATTGATAATTAAAGCATACAACCGCAAATCTGCATTCACATTGCGGTCTGAACGATACAAAACTATTTTTACTCCTATAGGTACAGGTAAAAAGACTACGTTTAGTGGTGATAAAATTCAAACGTGTGTCTTCAGAATTAGGACTTACATAGGTGGACGGATAATTAGAAACAGAGCAAGATTTTCATACGATCGAGGTCACTTTGAAGCCATGGTTCTCCGTGAAGGATTGACCGGGGCATGATCTGATGACGCTCATCGAGAGAGTAGTTGGAGGACTTTTAGATCACTATAGATATACAACTGATCAGTTATGCCGTTTGTAAGCAGCATCGTCATGTAGAAAAAAAACCGCAAAATGACATCAAAATGTATGAAAATTTTAAAATTAAAGTATAATGACGATGCTGCTTCGAAACGGCTCATCTGATCAGTTGGATATCTATAGCGATCTTAAAGTCCTCCATCTGATCTCTCGATGACCGTCATCAGATCATGCCCCGATCAATCCTTCACTGAGAACCATAGCTTCAAAGTGACCTCGATTGTATGAAAATCTTGCCCTGTTTCTAATTATCCGTCCACCTATGTATGTCAAATAGAACAGGCTTAAGACATCACAGAAGCAAGGGACTGCCTACGTTGTGGATGGGTGACTGTTTCCATACAAAAGCGGTGATAGGGGTGATACTACAATGTTTAAAATACCTTCACCGTTTGATCATCTCCGCTGACGGAGGTTTTGCAGCTGCAAAGAAATAAAAGAAATTAAATAGATTTGCAGATAGGCAGCGCGAGGAATTTTAAGTACAGAAGACTTCATTTTATTTTTTTAAATAAGCAGTATTGTTGAAAAATCATCTGCCTGAGACGGGAATCGATCTGGACAAATGCGAAAAACAAGCTTGTATTTTTAAGGTACCATTCGTAAGGGTCCATCATACAAATCAGTTCCTTTTATGGCATAGTATCTTAAAACAAAGAGAGACTATAATTGTACCAGGAAATGAATTCTAGATACTTCTGCTTTTGACTTTTTGTTTATTTAGCTGAAAATTTTTTAAGTGATGATTGAGTAGGTAGCCTTGATAGTAATGTTGAAATTGATGGTCTTTTTTATTTACGAGTTGATTCTCAGATTGGGTGTCATAAAAATTCGATACAGTTTTTGCCCGGTTCGATTCCCGACTCAGGCAGATGATTTTTCAAAAATCTTTTAATGCAGTTCTACTTATTTTTGAAAATGAATTGAAGTCTTCTTTAGGTAAAATTTGGTATCTTTAATATTTCAAGTACTTTCCCTCCGCCTCCCATAGCCGTGGGGTAATAATTAGAGTCTTGGACATTACACAACCAGAACGAGGTGTGTTCTACAATCAAAACACAAACGTAACAAATTGGATACGATTGTCTATTATGTGGTCACACGCAGCGGTCACGGACGGCAGCGAGGTCACGGGTTCGATTCCCATCCCGACGGACCGTGACCAGTGTGACTAATCGAATTTGTCATACGTGTGTACAGTATACTGCCGGTAAAATCGATTCACAGCAACATTTTCATACAAACGTGTTAACTTTGAAACCTTGGTCCTCCACCAGGGATTGATCGTGGTGATGACGGCTACCCAGAGAGTGAATGGAGGTGGTCCAGATGGTTGTACACACTCAACTGTTCAGATGAGTCGTTTCGACCAGAGACCATGTGGAGAGTCGACGGCAACTTCTTCAATGATGATCTAGACTGCGCAGATCTGAATTATAGGTCTCTTTGGCGGCGAGATGCGGGGCGCGACCGAATCGAGCGCGCTATTGTTAGATCAGACCGAATCGAGCGCGCTATTGGTAGATCAGATCGAATCGAGCGCGCTATTGGTAGATCAGACCGAATCGAGCGCGCTATTGCTAGATCAGACCGAATCGAGCGCGCTATTGGTAGATGAGTCCACTACATGCGCGAACTTTGCCCCACTATGTCACTCAATGTTCAAGAAGTTTGCCTTATTTTAGTTTTACTTAATTTTAGATCTTAGGTACTCCGTTAATTGTGAACAGCGGCTTGCTTGATCAGTCGGGGGATCTGGATCTCCTGCATTCACTCTCTGGATTGCCATCTTTAGATCACACCCCCATCAATCCCTGGCGGAGAAGGCCTGGGCTACAATAAATACATAACACATTGATGAGCTTAAAATTTCTAAATCCAAAGCTTTTCATGAGCAGTCTCTATTACGATGGCACAAAAATGGATGGGAAGGTATCTCTAAAAATCGCGTTACTGACGCGAAATTCGCCGGTACCTGGTCCAGATGTCGAATACGGAATCAGTCTGAATAGGGCTGTCAAAAATAAAACTAAGTATTTTAAAGTTTACTTACCTAGTCAAATGTCTGAACAGTATTTTTAGATAGTCAATATTGAAACTCTGAGTAGTATCGCAAAAGTTTGTTTATTTTGGTACGGAAATTAGTACCAATTGTACCAATAAAACTTTATTAAAAATGTAACAGGAAAGTTATTATTGGACAATAATGTTCAACTGGTTAAACCAAAAGATGAACATGTTGGAATGAATGAGAACGACGAGTTTTTTTTCACAAGAGTGAGTTCCAAGAGAAAGTTCTTGAACTACACTTTCAATTCAGACAATAGGTAATAATAATATAGGTAGGTAGCTACCTACTGAAATGTCAATGCTAGTAATAATACTTTCATCACCAAATATTTTTCACTGAAAAAAAACTAATGTCCGGCAAAAACCTGTCAGAACTGACAGGTCTTTGAATGTAAATTAATTGTTCTGTACTTGGACCTTTCAAATGATTAATTAGGTAGGTACCTATATTTACTATGCATAGTACCTTTTTTAAACTCCATAAACAATTATCATTAAAATCAGATAGAGGCGATGGCGTTTTAAAAATAAATAGTGACAACCCTGGCGTGGTTCCCATTCTAAACCTGAAACGAAACAAATGTGAGGACCGCCGTGTCCTGAAAATCGGCTTTCTGCAATCGAATGCACTCCGACAGAGATGGAAATACAAAAACGCTGAGGAGTGAAAAGGACGCGCGATATGCGGACAGTCGGAGACGCCAATGGAATTGCAAATGTGTGAATGAGTGTGGAACGTAGTTTTCGTTATCAGACCGTACCTTTTTTTAAAGTAGGTTTTGGCTTGGTAACGAGACCTTTAAGCCATATCTTCTTTTGAATTTAGTCTCATTTCTTATATCTATTTAATTAAACCGGCGGTTACAGCACGGCCTCCACAAAAACAGCACGACTAGAGTTAGTCGGAGATTTAGATGGTACGTTTTCTGTAGTTGTTACGTTTTTCTGGTGAATATCTGAAGGGTCCGCGAAACGGTCAATTGCGATTGCCAATGTTTACGTGATTGAAGGTTTCAAATTGGAAGGCAATTGAAGCTCTAATTAACGGTGCGTCAATCGGCGCATCATTCGAAAATGCCTCTCGCTACGTCGAGATCGTGTTCAGACACGTCCGCCATAATTAAGGTGGCGATCAAGAATAGGAAGGAAAACTATTGACATTCGCCATCAATGAGCATCAATATGCCGCCGAAACGGTTAATTGCGATTGCGTCAATATTCGACGTCAATACCGCAGTTTCATTTGACAATCGTTTCAATTGGCGCTGTAAACGATCATTCGTTGCTTCAGTCACGTAAATATTGACAATCGCAATTGACCGTCTCGGGAGGGTCTAAGTAAAGTCTATTCGTCAATATCTGTTTATTCCGTTTTTCCTTAGCTGTCTTATATAAACAAAGGCTTTTGCGGCTGAAAGCAAAATGTAGGATAGACGATGTCCTGTGGACCGCAAAGTTTATATGGTAATACAAACTTGTTTTTGCTGCTAGGTACCTTGCACGCACATGTAGACGAGGCGCAAATAGCGTTTGTTTTATAAGGCAGCTAAGGAAAAACAAAATATAAACGTACTTGACATCATAGTACAGTCGGTCAAAAAAGTAGTGTACCACCCTAAGGTTGACATTCGTTTGCACGACATAAAACAAGGTCTATTTCACTGTCAAAACAATGATGAATTCTCTCATTAATGCAAATTATTAGACAACTCAAAGCTGATGCACAACTTTCTTGGTGAACTTTACTAGTCCCTGGCCGCATCTGTATTTGTCGATCAGTGAGGTCATAGACAAGGCAAATAAGTCTGTTGCATGGCAAATATGTCAGCATTGCTCTATTTGACCTGCAGAATTCTATAACACCACTACCTACCCTAGATCAGCAGAGGGTAGTTTCAGAAACTACTCACAGCGATCAACAATGACAGCTCGCCTCTCCAGTCAGCTCGTGACCACGGCCAGTGTAACCTGGTCGAAACGTCGGGCAAGGTAAATAAAACTATTTCGTGTGTAAGACCCGTAAATAATTATATACCTAATAATGCCATTATCAATCTGATACTACGCTCTTTAGAGTGTGCTAGAGTCATGTTCCGTTCTTTGGTGGATTTCACATACGCCATAGAATAGGAATTCTAATCTTTCTCCTCGCGATGTTTGCCTTCACCGAAAAGCCTGTGGAATAATAAACCGTACTTAAATTCCGAAAAAGAAGAAAGAAAGAAAGAAAGAAAGAAAGAAAGAAAGAAAGAAAGAAAGAAAGAAAGAAAGAAAGAAAGAAAGAAAGAAAGAAAGAAAGAAAGAAAGAAAGAAAGAAAGAAAGAAAGAAAGAAAGAAAGAAAGAAAGAAAGAAAGAAAGAAAGAAAGAAAGAAAGAAAGAAAGAAAGAAAGAAAGAAAGAAATTGGCACTTAAACGAGTAGGTACTCAAACAAAAAAAATCATGCGAGTGGTACACAAAAAGGGGGGTATTAAAACGTTAAATTAAAAAAAGAGTAAGATAGGGGGTTATTAAAACTATAAAAAAAAAGTAATTAAATCCTTTAACATAAACAATTATAGAACATATATACCAGTAACGAAAAAAATAGATAAATAAATAAAGTACCTACCTACAGATTGGCAAAAGGACAGGGCTCATCATCAGATTAGTACGGGCCAAAGTTCGAACCGACACCTCACGAACGTGAGGCGAGTGCACGACCAACTCGGCTACCACGGCTTTAGACAACGGTACGTTCCTTTCAATATTCCTCATCAATAGTTTACGAATAAAGCCAGCAGTAAAGTTCATTAATTGAGTTACAAAAGTGTCCGACGAACTCCTTGGCATGCGAAAGAGATTGTTTTTACGCTGGGGCGTAGGTAATCAAACTAAGAAATTCCCGGAACACACCGGGAACACCCGGGGAATATTCCCGGAATATACCGGGATATTTTCGCGGGTGCAGCGGAGTTAGCCTGGCGATATCATTATTATGGACGTTGAGAAGTTTGCATTGGAGAGTTTGTTGGACCATCGGATGTTTTAATTGTAGTGGTGATTGCGAGTTTTCTGTTAGTTGAACAACTGAAAAGTTCTATGACTTCAAAGGGAAGTTTTTAAGATGATAAATTACTTACTATTAATAGTATTTATTATCCACATAGCTATTTCACTAAATTCCATCAAAATTATGTTACTATAGTCAGAGATGCGATTTATTTGAAATACTTCTATTTAAAATGCAAATACAAAATGCAAAATACCTATTTTGTATTTTGCATTTAAATGCCTTTTAGTAAAAAACATTTTGTATTTTATTTGAAATACCTTTCGAGATGTATTTTGCATTTTTAATATTCATTTCAAAATGCAAAATACTTTGTGATTAAGTGCCAACATTGGCAACATTACCAGTCAAACAAAATGAAATGAACGAATGACGCTTGTATTGATGACCAAAATGTCATGCTTATGGTCATAAGGTGCCATGTTATTAGACGTTTTTTTTCAGCTCGGCATTGTGTCTCTATTTCTCATGATAAATACCTAAAATAAATAAAAATATCTGAGATTTGGCCAAAAGGTATTTTATTTTGAAAAAGTATTTTGAAAATACATATTTTGCATTTAGCATTTGAAATACAAAACTCGAAACTATTTGGTATTTTGCATTTGAAATAGTAAATCTGAAAAGTATTTTGCATTGTGTATTTAAATGCTTTTTTAAAACCATTTTGTACATCTCTGACTATAGTAACTTGCATATACATAAGAAGGAATAGGTATATTTACTCACAATCAGACAGAGCAATAAAGAACTTAAAAAGCAAGAATTTGGAAAACGATATAAAGTTACAACTTGAAGTTACAACATTTAATAGAATCAAGCTGTGGATGGAAGGAAGGAAAAAGATAAACAAGTTTACTACTTAAAAGTTAATAAAAAAAATGATAGATAACGTCAAACAATGTTAAATACATTAAAAAAAAATATTGAAAAAAATCGTAAAAATAAATGTTTATTTAATTTGTTTCTCTAATTTATTCAAATATTGTGATTATTTGCAAGAATAAACACACACAACTGCCAATCTCGCGAGATCTCGAAATTGGCGAGATCTTGCGGTGTTGTTATTCATAAACTCGCGAGATCTCGCCTGAGCCCCAATCTCGCGAAATTGCATTCCCTAGTAAGAAGTGATTAAAATATGAGAAAGAAATTAAGATGGTATCAATGTACTCACTTATATAACTATAACTGCAGTCATCCCCATGTTGTTGCGACTCACCTGCGAAAGAAAAGAAAATTACAACATTGCTGCAAGCATAGAGTTAGTATACTAGCTATAGAGTGCGCGCGTCGCTCATTGCCCATTGTGCCAAGTGTAAGCAGGTGTTCTATGGACGCTTCAATATCGATTTTTTCTAGATCGTTTGTTTCCGTGAATCGTGTTTACAGCTTGGCACTGCACATTTCACCACGATTACTCCAAATCTTAATAAATACCGGCGCGAGCAACAATCAGCGCACCTGACGTGTTGTGACCAGTAGCGTCACCCGGAACATTTCGAGACTGTTCAGACCCGTGCTTACAGTTCAAACTTGCTAACGCGCGGTCTATGTATACTAACAACTCTCTGGCTGCAAGGGTCAAAGAACGAGTTTAAAATCACATAAATGGTCCATCCGTCACGACTTGGATCCCAAAAGGAGTTGTAAAAACTAAAAATATTCCATTCATGTAGACACCGACAAAAAGGTCGTGACGACATTTTTGTTTTAACTGTTACAGCACAGGACATGATAATATTTTCTGTCATTCTTAAAAAAACTGCCGAAAATGTAAGCAAGAGCGTCATGTAAGACCATCATGTACTTCATACTATCAACAAAACAATCGTGTTCCTTCCGTATTTCACAATAGAGTCGCAAAACGTTCTTAAAATAGCTTCAGATCTAGTAATTTATAAAGAGACATACTCTATTACAGTCTCACGAATTCGTCGTGAGAACACGTGTCAGTGTTGTGACATACATATTCGTTTTTAAAACAAAGGAGTTAAAGTTTAATATGACACACGTCAGCCGGATCGGTCGGAAACGTCAGAATTCAAACGTCATGGCGTATCGCGCTCGATCGTCACGGCGCATTAGATTTGAATCTGGAACTCCTTAGTGCCTTAATGGCGTCTTCCTTGTGTGACTTCTCTATGGGTTACGAGAAATAAAATTGTCGTAAAGGGCCCTGTACACGTTGGGCGAATGCGCTCGCCAAGCGTGCTCGGCCAACGTGTCAATTTTTTTATTTTTTTATTTTATTTTCTTTATTTGGGACAACAACAGCTTAACTTAATCTTAACGTAACATAGTAAAATTTGCAAAATATAAAAGCCAATGATAGTTATCCTCGTATATAGTCAATAATTTGTATTCCCTGTCAAACATTACTAACAGAAAGGGAGAGCGACACAGAGCACGAAAAAAGCTCCCTACGCTCCCGCTCACTACGTTTTATTTTTCTATGGATAGCGACTATGATGTCTCTGGAATACATACAAATTTAGACCCTGTACATGCTGGCCGAGTTTATTCGCCGAGCACGCTCGGCCAACGGCCATAGCACGAAAAGACTTAGGTACTTAAACCATAGATTTTTACAGTTCTTTTTTGTAGAAACTATTTATAGGTACAACGTTCGTCTAGTCTTCTTGAAAATATAAATTCTAACTTTGAAAATATCAAACGAAAATAATGAATTCGCAAAAAATATCAAATGACAAGGAGGTTTAAAGGAATTTTCCACTGAATAATCGGCGCCAGAACGCGCGTTAAAAAGCAAAAATTCCGCCGTTTCGTATAATGACGTAATTCTATACTTTATAGGCTGCGCGGAATTTAATTTTGGCCCTTTGCATTTTTGACCACGATGCCTCGGGTGGCCTTTATCGCGGCCATTGTGGGCCCCCACGTACGCATATTAGGAGAAGGTCCTCCTAAAAAGTCGTAAAGGGGTCAAGTGAGGTTGGACCGCGTTTATAATGTGTCTTTTGAACTTTTTTATTATTCGATTGATGTTTGTTCCGTTTCGAATCGTAATGGAAAATATTTAGGTACTGTTATGAAACTTTCTATATTTGAATTACACAGATAGTATCTAATCTACTAACGTCATGTATCGCTGCAGGATGGGAGTGCTCTTGAAGTGTCCGTCTGTGAGCACCGGCTTTACATACTCAGTCTAGCTCGTCCTTATTAACCGACTACGGAAAAAGGAGGGTTACGTTTTCTTAATTATCATTGCAAATAATTAAAACTTACTTGAAACAATTCCTGCTCTACCGGGCATAAAACTGTTAATTTCTTTTATCTAGTCAATAATGTGACACTGTACCCTGTAGAGTAGAATATAGAAATAAGACAAGGAATATTCACAATTATAACAGCAAACACCAACTTGTACAACTGCTGAATGAAACGATTCACCAACTTGTACAGCAGCCGCTGAATGAAAAGATTCACCTACCAACTTGAACAGCAAGCAGCCGAATGAAAAGATTTACCATCTTGTACAGCAGCCGCTGAATGAAAAGATTCACCTACCAACTTGTACAGCAAGCAGCCGAATGAAAAGATTCACCAATTTGTACAACAGCCGCTGAATGAAAAGATTTATTATGTTAAAGTCTATTTTTGATTTTACCGGTGCTAGAAGCACTTAATAATCTGAATTATAACCTAGTCTGAGTTAACCTAACCGAAGGAAAATGATAATTAATAATAAAGAGATTCAATTTGAAATATGTTATTGCAATGTTATTTGCAATAAAAATTAGGAAGAAAATAGTATGATTAATTAAATTTGAAATAATAGCGATTGTAATTTAATTGTAGTTTTAATTTCTTTCCAAGTCTCAAGTTTCTACGCCAACAAGGCGGTCAGCTGTCAGTGACGTTTTAATTGTACCAAATTAACCACATCCTCATCTAAAAATGAACAGTTGCATTGACCCAATTTTAACGAAAAATTCTATAGAAACCTCATAAATCCTAATTCCTTCCTACTAATATTATAAAGGCGAAAGTTTGTGAGGATGTTTGGATGTGAGGATGTTTGGTAATCTTTCACGCAAAAACTACCGAAAAGATTTTGATGAAACTTGGTACAGTGATACCTTATATCCTGGAATAACATCCGCTAATACCCCCTAAGTACCCGCTTACATAGAGGGCGCTGTTTCACAATGTGCACGGAAAAACCGGGCGAAGCCGCGGGAAGAAGCTAGTTATCACCATAAATGAAGGAGTGCATAAAGACTTCCATTCAGGAACAAGACCGCCGATGCCGTGTCAAGGTGAAAGCATGCAGAGCAGATACGGGCGTATTGATTTTTGAAGTGGTTGGTTGTCTTCTAATATTTTTGGCTCTGCAGGCGTCTTTTTGAGGAAGATGAATGTACAAAACTCAAGAGGAAAAAAGTCTGCAAGGCGTAAGTCATGCACACAGTAGGTACAATTTTACTGTATTAATTTCGTCGGGTGAAAAGTAAAACCAAGTATAATCCACGAACAAGGAAAGGTACCCAAATGTCTGGTTGCGATTTCATTCATTCTAATATGTAGATGCGCGGGCGCCGGCGCCGACTAAAGAGATTTTACCTCCATGTTGTAGATAATTAACACCTATTTTATCGTAGCTGCCCATATTCAATGTAGTATGAGGAATTTGGGTGTTGGCAACACTCAAACCAACATAAGAAAATGTAAATTTTAATTTTATATGGCAACACTGCCACTCTGTTCGTTGTCCGCCATCTGCGACATCTCCACGTTCCGCTGTAACAATTCTCTCTGTGTTAATTAAAGGTGTTAAAACAGTTATTGCCCAGTGTCTTCATTCCATACCGGCATCCCAAGAGCCCACAGAAAACTAGCTCAAAAATAATATTTATTGCGACGGGGCTTCTGGAGTGCTGGACCGACGGACCATCCACGCGGCCGCATTCCAGACCAAACCTGAACGTCACAGGGTTAGATTTGGAAATTTCCCTTGAGTTCAATAAACTGTTAGTGCTAGGGATTTAGGGGGTTTTACTGACACGTTGAATAATTTCAGCTGTCGGAAAAGCAATTTTTGTAACGCAAATCTGTATGAGTCTAATAGGTTAGGTTATGATAGCGACAGACCCGGAAATAATATTTAATAGTCCAGAAATGGAGTCCGGACCACTCTGAAGCTAGTTCGACAGTATCGGAAGTATAACAACCGCCCAGAACCTAACATAACCTAAATAAAACTACGCATTTCCGGCAAAAAGGATGATCCCACAGGGGGATCCCCCCCCCCCCACCCCTCGCAATTCCAATCGAGGGTAGTCGTTCCTAAACCAGATTTACTTTCAAAGTCAAGAATAACTTTTAAGTTAGGTTTAACTCAAGAATTGTTTTGAGAGATTTGTTGTAGCAAGTTGCTAGTTATTTCTAGCCTATGAGAGAGAGTTTTGAAAAATAACAGACCTGTGTTTTTATAGCGGACCTCATATTTATGTTAAAAAGCGAAATCACTCCTTAAAATGTTGAATCCTTCCTACTATATCCTACTAATATTATAAAGGCGAAAGTTTGTAAGGATGTGAGGATGTGAGTGAGGATGTTTGTTACTCTTTCACGCAAAAACTACCGAACAAATTTTGATGAAACTTGGTACAGTGATAGCTTATATCCTGGAATAACATATACGCTACTTTTTAACGTGGAAAAAGTCGCGGGGCGTCCGCTAATACGCCCTAAGTAACAAAACACCTACATAGAGGGCGCTGTGTCACAATGTACACGGGATAAAGTTTTCTACGCGGGCGAAGCTGCGAGAAAAGGCTAGTTAAACATAAAATCGATGATGATTACATAGAATCGATCGCCTCGCATCATCAGTGAGTGTTAGATAGTAGTTTTTAGAGGTTTTAATCGCAAGTATATTCGATTAGATGTCTACTAGAAATATTAACTGTTTTGCACGCGATGAGCTACCATGATTACTCGATTCGTTCGAGTTAGTTATTCGAGTTGATTTTAATCGGTACTTTATGTGTTATTTGAATTGGATTGCTTGCTCTTGTGTATAATTAAAATATTTTATTGCTTTATTGCAGCATATATCCAATTTATTCTCTGGTGAGTCTTAGGACTCATACTCAAGTCTATTTTTTAACAAACGTTAATTTTCTTTATGATTTTTTTATTATTCAGAAACGAAGCTAGGTCAAATGGTTAGATAAGTGTAAGTTCTTTAAAAAATGTAGAATCTTCCCAGTTAAGGTCGGATTTATCGCCATTTAATACTTTTATCTAATAAGTAATAATATGTAGTTCAAGGTAAATAAAGTTTCAAAAAACATCAGATATTCTGGTCCAAAAAAAAGAGCAGTCAGACTTAGAATTATTCGCAATTATTATCAATCTGTTACTATGGACTTAACCCTGTAACTATTTTCTGAGTAGCATTTCAATTTAAAATAATATTGGTTTTTCTATGACTAAGAAGAATAATAAATACCCAGAAAATGCAGTTACGGGTTAAGTGCTAGTAACAATTTAAGGACCAATATTACATAGTTGTCTATACTTATAATAAAGGAGTAGAAATCGTGTGTCTGTACTTTGAACAAATTTAAAAAAATGTTCATAGTTTGTTCCTGAAGGTATGGTATACCCTAAATTATGGTGAATAATATATACTCAGAATGATCCATTTTACCATTGGAAAATTATAACTAGACGATCTATGTCTGTACATAGCAGAGATAGGTACCTACTTCCAAAATCCACGCGGACGAAGTCGCGGGCAACAGCTAGTAGCAAATAATTCTAGGTCTAACAACGTTTGGAACTTGTGAGATGTCGTTCAGAAATGCAAACATGTTCACGTCTACTCTCCACACATTTGAGAATCTCATATTTTCTTTTCAGAAAAATACCTTTCATCACATCTCAAAACGTCGAGATCCGGTGGTACCTTCACACCGAGTGGGGGAGGCGGAAATGGTGGAAGGGGGGCGGCGACGGCGCTTCCGGTCGCGACTGCAGCGAGCGCGGAGTTTTCCTAATGACGCGAATATTTCCCGTCTGACGTTTAATTAACTATCAAACTGCGAAAGCCTCTTGCCGACGATCGACGAGTTGAGGGTTAAAGCTAGCTCGCGCTGACGCAATAACAAGACGTCATGTCATCTTTATCTTGTTGGTCTAGCTTGCATGACATGCAATACGTGCTGTCACTCATGCATGATCGTCTAGCTACTACTGCTAGACGTGCATGACATGCAAACTACGTGCTGGCCGTTGCTTCACTGTATTGGTTGATAGGATGCTTGATGGCCCATCATGCAGCATGACATTCACGTAAACGTTGCATGTCATGCAAGCATGATCGTATAAGAAGCCCTTTAGGGTATGCGGAAAAATGGCCGCGCACTTTTTGATGTCATTGTCAAATTTATATATTTATTTAATTTCACAGCAAAGAACATTTGCATACATTACATTACAAAAAAAATATGCCAGTTATGAAATTAAAGAAAAAAAATTAAAATGAACTATATTTAATATTCAAAATTATTATGTCGTTGTATAGTCCCCGTAGAATTTTTTGGCGGCTGAATGAATATAGTCAAAGATTGTTTGCACGTCGCTGACGGTGTTTATAGTCTATGTGTGCGTAAACGAGATAGTGTGATAAATAGAGATGTCCACACCTAAAATTAGTCATTACGCAGAAATCAGTCAACTTCACACAACCGCCAAAAAACTCTACGGAGACTATACCTTCATCTCTTTTCTGTGTACGCGCACAGCTTCTCTATGCCTACCAATTCTCTCTACGAAAACAATAATTTCGATTTGCTGCGGTGGTACCACTGGGTGGGCAAGCGCGATCGTGCGGGACGACCGCGGGACGTGCTCATTGCCTATCTGTGGCACAGCGGACGACATAAACACTGTATACATGAAGTGCAAGGCCCCAGTAGAAAAACGCACCTTCTATGTACCAATAAAATAAATAGTTAATAATAGTTATATACCTACATAGGTGGACGGATAATTAGAAACAGGGCAAGATTTTCATACAATCGAGGTCACTTTGAAGCCATGGTTCTCGGTGAAGGATTGACCGGGGCATGATCTAATGACGGCCATCGAGAGAGTACATGGAGGACTATCAGATCGCTATAGAGATTCAACTGATCAGATGAGCCGTTTGGTAGCAGCATCGTCATGTAGAAAAAAGCCTGCAAAATGGCATAAATATGTATGAAAATCTAAAAGTTAAGAAATCATGACGATGCTGCTTCCAAACGGCTCATCTGATCAGTTGGATATCTATAGCGATCTGAAAGTCCTTCATCTACTCTCTCGATGACCGTCTTCAGATCCTGCTCTGAACAATCCTTCACGGAGAACCATGGCTTCAAAGTGACCTCGATTGTATGAAAATCTTGCCCTGTTTCTAATTATCCGTCCACCTATGTATACCTATCAATTCTCACCCACCACAGCGACGGTCGACTCAACGCCGAAGTACTGTTACCTATGCGGCGTCCATAATCAATAACGCGCAGTTAAATTTAACCACACTAATAACTGCAGCTAACTGTACTAAGCAATGAAACGTTTAACCCAATTAACGATTAATGAAGATGATTCGGTAATCGATTGGCGTGTAACACCGAAATAACCGAAGAAAATTAACGGTATCGATTTGAACTAACGTTTTTTTAGGTGTAGAATTTTTTTTAGAGTTTAAATTATGATGGTGTTATATAAACACATATAAATACTTACATAGATACAAATCTTTATGCTATGTCCCTGGCGGGGTAGGCACAAAGAATGGAGAGACAAGTATCGCGATTCTGACACGCCTCTTTGGTTTACGATAATAATGTCCATTCTGAAAAATGTCCAACCGTTGAAAAATGTCCAATCTGAAAAACGTCCTATCTGGAAAACGTCCTATCTGAAAGTCCAATCTGAAAAACGTCCAACCTGAAAAATGTCCAATCTGGAACATTTTACACTACAGAACCTTAAAAACCGCTATTTATTTATTTTTCAGATTGGACATTATTCAGTTTGGACATTTTTCAGTTCGTGCATGGTCGTTGGACATTTTTCAGATTGGACATTATTACAGTAAATCGCCTCTTTCGCTTCGCTCAATCTGACCCTATCTGACCATTCTCTTCGCACACGCTCGCCGCGGGACGCGAGTGCTCTTCGCGTGTCAATCTGTAAGCACCCGCTCTTAAAAGCATGATGATGTTTTTTATTAAAAAGTTTTAATGGTATTTCTGAGCCAACGGTTTTCGGGCAAAAAATTTTTTTGTTAGGAAAATGACGAAGCTGCGTTAGTTGATTCTTTCTTTTTTAATTGCGAGAAAGTTTAGTGCGGGCCGCCGGACAGTTTATTTAAATTCCAAACCCTAAAGGGGTGAAAATGGGAACAAAAAATTTCAGATCAAATTTACATGCCGCGGGCGATAGTTACTAAGCAGCTTAAACGATGCTTTTTGATGCGAACGAAGTCACGGAGCTTATGCTAGTGCACTTTGAATATTATTTTATTGTTTTGATTTGAGCATGATCGAAGAACGGGAAGTGTCAAAAAATCTATCGCAAGATTTGTCCCAGACAGACAAACAGGAGACCAAGTCAAATAAATGATTTTAAAAATGTCTGTCGGTAAAACTCATAGATTAAGTAACCATAGATGAGTAGTCAGCGTATAGTATGAAATAGCAATAGTATTTTACCCCAATAATTTGAGAAGACGCTTCTTACATGGCGGGGTCATACTGAACAAACACTATCTATTTTAGTCGGGTTGTGGTTTGTTGGTATGCAGTTGGTACATACCAACTGCATCATCATCATCAACAGCCTATTAATCTCCCCACTGCTGGGGCTCCGGCCTACCCTCTCAACGAGGGCGTGCGGGCTATAGTCCACCACGCTAGCCCAGTGCGGGTTGGTGGGCTTCACATGCGCCTAAGAATTTCTTCTTCGGCGTATGCAGGTTTCCTCACGACGTTTTCCTTCACCGTTTGAGAGCAGTCAGTACATGTATTTAAGTTTCGAGAAAAAACCCATTGGTACACGGCCCAACCGGTACCAACTGCACACCAACGAAAAATTCACATACGTAGATAGAGATAGAAGATTTTATATCTGTCTTGCTTACTCTTACCACTTTTGTAATAAGTGTGTCCCTCTCTGATTATTATTGTTATTTTAGTGCGCTTTCTATAGTTTGTCTCTTTCTTTTCTCTTGTAACAGGCTGTTTAACCACCCTTTTACATACGGCTGCGTTCACAAAAATAACGAACAGCCCGCCGCGGCGCGAGACGACTGTAATCGTGTAGTGAATAGGCCACATAGTCTATATAAAGGGCCTTTTCAGCCTTTCAAAAGGGATCCCGTGGCGTTCCTAGACGGTTAATTACACGATACCGGGCCCGCGTAAGTAAAAGTTTATTTTCGTTCTGAAACACGTAGTACTTTGCAGGGAATTTGCTTGCGCCAATGGTTTCTGTAGGGTTGGCGCAAACCGATGGAATCGAATCAAATCAAAAAATATTCTTTATTGAGCACCAATATTAAATCTAAAAATAATTACATTAGGTACGATAATTAAATAAACTAGAGTACAAGGCGGCCTTATCGCTTTCAGCGATTTCTTCCAGGGTGATGTTGAAAAACTTCGAGGAGTGTGGGTGTTGGGTGCAAACATTTATATAATTTAAATAATATAGAATATGCTAACGGAATGAACAGAACTATTGAATGATAATAAATAAAATTATTGTGTATTATTTTGTTGGCTGTTTGGTGAATAAAAAAAAAAATAATGGAATGATCTGCGCAGTGTTTTGTGTATGAGAATTAATTAAATAGGTAATCAGAAAATGATTGAAAAATTCATCTGAGCTTGTGACCTGGCCATAAAATAAGATAAAATAAATATTATCGCAATGTTCAAATCCTGCTCCCTGCGATCATAGTATTCATGATCGCAGCCCGCTCCGAATAAAATTTTCAAACATTGCCAATTTTCGATTTTCTTGGGGCGCGAACTCATGAGACGCGAATGTTTGCAAGGATGTTTGTGAGTTTGGATGTTTGTTACTCGTTCACGCAAAAACTACGGAACTGGTTTTAATGAAACTTTACAGTAAGTAAAAGGTACAGATTATACATCAAAATAACACATTAGGCTATTAGGTAACCCTGGGGAAAAGCTGTTCCCGCGGGAAACAGAATTGGACGTTTTTCACATTGGTTCTTCAGATTGGATATTTTTCATATTGGTCATTTTTTAGATTGGACGTTTTTCAGATTGGACATTTTACAGATGGGACGTTTTTCAGATTGGACATTTTTCAGATGGGACGTTTTTCAGTTTGGACACTTTTCAGATTGGACGTTTTTAAAATTGGACATTTTTCAGATTGGACGTTTTTCAGATTGTATACTTTTCAGATTGAACATTTTTCAGATTGGACGTTTTTCAGATTGGACAATTTTCAGATAGGACATTTTTGAGATTGGACGTTTTTCAGTTCGAGCATGGTCGTTGGACATTTTTCATATTGGACATTATTACAGTAAATCGGAAACAGCTAGTGATTTATAAATCTATTTAGTAACCGTTAGCCAGTGTGCATGTTTAGAGGGAAACAAATCAGCTCAGTTCACACTGCATTGCACCGCCCGCGACGCGGACCCATGGAGACGCATTAGTGCCGCAACGTATCGCCTGCCTCGAAGGCTTTGCGGCCTCTAAACCAGCGAGTTGGACTCGCTCACTGTCCCGGGACTTTTTATCCCAAAGCTTCTGACCTTTGCCGCCTGTCAGATAGTTCGGTTAATCGAATTTTTACGTTGATTTTGTGGATCAGTCCTCCAATGTTCAATTCCCACGTTGACCAATTCCTAAAATGACCAAGGCCGCTTGGCAAAACATACAGCATACATTCAGATTGGACGTTTTCAGATTGGACGTTTTTCACATTGGACGTTTTTCAGATTGGACGTTTTCAGATTGGACACTTTTCAGATTGGACACTTTTCAGATTCAACATTTTAAAGATTGGACGTTTTTCAACGGTTGGACATTTTTCAGTTGCACATTTATTACAGTCAATATTTCATTTAAGCGGACAATGTCCCGTTCGCAAATCGTCCCTCCGACAAAAATTGACCCTTTCTTAAAACGTCCCTTTCTCGAAACGTCCCTGACTCAAATAAGGATCGACCACCTAGACATTGATTTTAGGCATTTTGCGTTTTAGACCAATTGCTTTTTAGACGGAATGATCATAACCGCTCGTATGTACCTACCTATGTTTATGAATAAATCGAGAGCGTCAGTGGCCTCGGGGATAAGACGCGACCTATCATATCGAAAGGTCCGAGGTTCGATCCCCGCTTGGGTCATGTACCAATGGGTTTTTTCTCGAAACTTAAGTACATGTACTGACTGCTCTCAAACGGTGAAGGAAAACATCGCGAGGAAACCTGCATACGCCGAAGAAGAAATTCTTAGGCGCACGTGAAGTCCGCCAACCCGCACTGGGCTAGCGTGGTGGACTATAGCCCGCACGCCCTCGTTGAGAGGGTAGGCCTGAGCCCCAGCAGTGGGGACATTAATAGGCTGTTGATGATGATGATGATGTTTTGATTTTAAAACTTCCACCGCTCATTGCGTGGCCCGATCAGGACAAATTAGGCTGACAACGCACGTCGACCGAGCTAGCAATGGTTCTCGTTCGATTTATGCGATACAAACCGAACGGCCTACTGACCGATAGAGTTATTGTGATTGCCTACCTGCTGGTATCGGTCTATGCTAAACCCTCCCAGAAGGGCAGAGATAGGTATTTTAGATTCGCGCTTTGTACATTCAATCAATCAACATTTAATTTTGTGTGCTTAACTGTTGGTTTTCGGATTCTGGGTGTTTATATGCATTTAAGTATTTATTTTAAAATATTTAAGTATGTTTATCAGTTGTTGAGTACCAATTTACAAGCTTCGGCTTAGTTTGGGACTAAACAGCCGTGTGTAAATTTGTCCAAACATTATTATTATTATAAATGGTGCGGTAATTATAGTAAGGTGGCGATCACAATAGATCAGCAATGGTCGCATTGATTGGTAAGCCTTGAAAGAGACACATCCATCACAATAAGATGGACAGAAAGAAGAAAGAAAGAAAGAAAGAAAGAAAGAATTTTTATTGCCACTAAACTAGTAGGTACGTAGCTACCAAACAAAAAAATTATAATTAAAAATATCATTAAAAATGGTACACATACGGGAGTTATTAAAACGTTAAAATAAAAAAAAAACTAATTAACCCTTATCATGAACAATTAATATGCGTACCAGTAATGAGAAGAAAAAAAAAGATAAATAAATACAGTACCTACCTACAGTGGCAAAAAGACAATAATAAGGGCCTCTTACACCGCTTGCTGATAAAGTCCCAGATACCCTATCTGCAGTTTATCTGACAGATAGCCTGTTTTTTTGGTTTCACAGGTATCTGATTGGCTATATCTTATATATTTTATATAGTCTATCACACAGATTTATCTGATAGACTAGTTTATCACTAAGATTACTATCTGTAACAATATCAGGAAGTGGTGAAAGAAGCCCTTAATGTGCTTTCTTTAATGTTAAAGTACGATACGTTAAACTATCCCGGAACAAACTACCGTCTCAAACCGAACCTGTAAGTTACGACTTACATAAACTGTACGACACTGTAACTTTTACACTGGCAATAAATCCCGCGTTACTTAACTTATTTCTAGATTTTTACACAAAAATTCACTTCCTGCTTCCGGCGGAATGTGCTTCATGCAGTCCTTATTGGTATTATTTCTTTCCAACTGGAGTTGTTAAAGTTTTATTGGTCGTAAATTTAGCCTCTTCTGTGCGAGTTGCGGCTATGAACATATACGTTTAAAACAATGCGTGGATATTCATATTCATATTCATTTATTCGTACTAAACATACTCGTCAATACTTAATATACAAACATTCGTAATAAAATTAAATTAAAATATATTCTTACAATGTCAAAATAATAGAAAATAGAGATGTCAGAAAATGATAATTATACATTAATGTCAAATAAAATTATAATTTAAATACTGATATTAATAATATTAATGATATCATCAAAAAAGCGGACAAGCGCGAGTAGGACTGAGCCTGAGGGTTCCGTAAAAACTTAATTTAAAAAAATCGAAAATCATTTATAGTACATACTTATAATTATCACAAAGGTAGTACTTTACATGGATGATTTGGTTATACGCAAAGTTGTGTTTGTTGGTAATAGTTTTTTTTTTGTGATGTACTACAAATTTACTGTTTTCGGATTTTTTCCTTTACATAAGATCTTGCTTCTTGCCAAATTTCAAGATTCTAGGTCAACCAGTATCCGATCAAAGTCAAAGTCAAAACTATTTTATTGCATGTAAGTACTCTGGGTACATTTATACAACGTCAATTTTTTATCTACCACCGCTTCCAAGGTGCTAGAACTGGTAGGTTTTGATTACTGTAATATCTAAAAATACGGCAAAAACGGTCAAATCTTTTCACTGCGTTGACTTAAAAGTTTGATTTTTTTCACAGCTCCAAGAGACGCAGACGTGAGTACCTATTTGACATTAATTTCAACTAGATACCTCTATGCGTTCCTGAGAAAAAGGGTCTTGACAGACAGACGGACAACGAAGTGACCTAAAACGAAAGTAACGAAGTGATCATTTAAGGGTTCCTTTTTTCCTTTTGAGATACGGAACCCTAAAAAACGTTTAAGAAAGGAAATGTTTCATATTACTACTATGGTACTCATTGATTATGTTGGGAAAAGCAAATTGCGATCACGTCTGTAATTAATATTTATAGAGTCAAAATATTTTATTGCATTTGTGTAATGTGATTCTTATTTACTAATATGTTTGTGCCCGTCGCCCTGGAGACAGCGGGGCCCTGGGGCAGTGAGGCGAAGGCCTTCATCAGAGACATAGGCCGCAGACTCAAAGAGAGAGGAGGGGACCCCCGCTCCGGATCTTTCCTGGTCCAAAGGTTATCGATAGCTGTGCAGCGCGGCAATGCCGCTAGCGTTTTCGGTACCTTTGGCCCAGGTCAGACCCGGGGCGGTCTCTTTGACACGTAGTATTTGTATTTTTTATCATAATGTTTTATATCAGTTTTTTGTGCCTCCCTAATAAATTATTAGACACAATTACATATTTTACTAATAATAAATAATCCTTCATCCTTGTGTTTTGTGAACCAAGGACAATAATTATTTAGGTCTGACGTTGACCCTTGTCAATTCTTGGAATATTCAAACCAAGCCACGACAGACGGAAGACATAAAATTATTTTGTCTATGGATTATTACGAAACTTCCATCTCCCTAAACTGAAGCAATAGCTGCGGGGCGTCATACTCGTAGGCTCGTAGCGCCCGGTGCGTAGACGCTCCGCCCTCTACGCCGTAGGCGATCGCTACGAATATACAGAATCTGTATGTCGCAAAATTATGTTACAATCAGTTTCTGATCAAAATCCTAAGATTTTGGCCAAAAACCGGATTATGGTCAAATGAAAACTCGATTTCAGCATAATTCTGGGTCCAGGTATTTGTTTAAAACCTGAACTAGTTTAGTATGGGTTGTATTTAAAATTTATAAATTAAAAATTAATTAATTTAAATAATTAATTTTATTAAAATTTAATAAAATCTGTTTACCCCACCTAGGAAGCGGTGGTGGATAAAAAACCGGCCAAGTGCGTGTCGGGCCACGCGCAGTGTAGAGTTCCGTAGTCTAGTTCAGTTTGTATAAGCAGTTCTATGTACCTATTTTCCTTTTTTGCACAGTTTTAAGTAAATACTCAAAAACTAATAGAACCTACTTAACTTAGTTTTCCTTTTAACTTTGTTATATATGCTACTGGCGTGATTTTTTTCACATATCCAAAAGCAACCGTTTAGCTGGAAGGGGGGGGGGGGACACGTGAACCTAACAAAAATTAGCACGTTAAAGCTTAATATTTCGCAATCGGATCCCTAAAAAACACACGGTTTCATGGTTTATTTAGACTAACCCATGGTACGTACCACTCCCTAGGATGTTGACATTCAAAAACGTACTTACCTACAGGAGGATGTGAAAGCCAGCAATGGGATCGCTTATAGTAATGACTAGGGAACTTACCTGTAAAAAAAAATTGACTGAATAAGTTACTTAGTAAACTAAGAAATAGAATAAAATATAAAGAAAAATAACTATTGTAATAAAGAGACGATATCTTTTTAAAAATAATTAAATAAAATGTATCATCTATCGATCGAATGTATGAAATCATTGTTGTATAGGTATTATTGTTTTAAATAAACGAAAAGAATCACTTCGAAAATCGTTCAAAATTACCCGACTCGACTGTAAGCATTCAAGGTTGACTTCTATTCACAGAACACAAAAATAAACCGACACAACACAAATAAACGTACTCGTAGTATTCATTCAAGAGTCACAGAATAGCCGCAGCCTAAATAAACTTCAGATTAAATATATACTCGTCAAGCCTAAGGTTGCCTCTCGATTTAGACGTAGGTAGCCACCGTAGGTGTTGTACGACGACCTCATGTGTTTTATTTATAAAGCTTCCATAAAGGATTCTATAAAGGATTTCCAATCAGCGTCCATATAAGACGACTTTTTCCCCATCAAGAACACTGACTAATTTCAAAATTTTCATTTAGTTTTTGGAGCATTTGCAATAATAACCAGTTCACTCTGCACTGCAAATTCATCCAAACGTTAGGAAATGAGAGCTCATGTTCTGGGCATGATGTTTGAGATCGTATCGAGATCAAAAGTTTACCTGATTGTGTAAACCACATGCAATATTTAAATTAAAAAAAAAAAAAAAAAAAAAAAAAAAAAAATTAAAAAATCAATGGAAAAAATTAAGAATTGAAAGGTCTGTAATCATAAATACAAGTAGAAGTAACTTAATATAAATCTAAGACATAAAACTAAATATCCTAAAAACTAAATTAAAACCAATATAATACTAAAATATCCTAAAATCGTCGAGGCTGGGCGATGGACCCATAGTGCCGAGGACGCTGGCTGCATTGCCTCGTTGGATGCCAGACAGATCCTCTGAACAAGGTGTTCCTTGCACAGAGGATCACCCGTGGCCTCCCTCAGCTTTGCAGCCAAGTCTTGTGGAAAAGACTTCGCGTCCTCGGACCAAGGGCCCATCATCTCAACCGCGAATGGTATGGCTTTGGCTATATCCACATAAATAAATAAATAATGTTTGGACAAATTTACACACGGCTGTTTAGTCCCAACTAAGCCGAAGCTTGTAAATGGGTACTCAACAACTGATAAACATACATAAATACTTTTAAATAAATACTTAAATACATACAAACACCCAGAATCCGAAAACTAACAATTATGCTCATCACACAAATGTTGGTCCCGGGTGGGAATCGAACCCACGACCTTTGGCGCAGTAGGCAGGGTTACTACTACTACGCCAACAGGCCAGTCAAACATCCTCTTATCTTGGAGTAAAATTATCGACCGTAACAGCAAGCCCACTAGATCCAGCCCACATCAAAATAAGTCAGAGCTCTGCGCACCAAAACAATTCGCACTAACACTAAATAAATCCCACCTGAGGTGTAATAAGTACGCGCGTTCCCGGACTCCGGTGGGATTCGCGGGATCGCATCGCCGGGATTACGCTCCCAATGCGCCGGGATTCCCATCGAATGTTGCGAAATAAATGAGCGCAGCTACCTAGCTGTGTTTTGTTTTCAATATACAATACGGGTTTTTTCAACTGATGCAAATATTGAAGACTAGCCGATGCCCCGCGACTTTATCCGCGTTATAAAGTATACTATTTATAATGTTATTCAAAATTTTTAACCCGTTCGAATCCAGTTTGTTAGTTTTAAAGTTTGTCAATAGATGGCGTTAAGTGTATTTTACACCCGCTACCATTTGGTTCTTCGCAACATATTTAAGATAAGCGTGCAAATTATCCACCAGTTTTTACTTCTTTATTATTAGTATAGATAAATGTTGCTCGTGATTTCAATAGAATCAAATTCTCAAACCATAAATATGACCCGTGCTCAGGTCTTAATTAATGAGATTTAACGGAAACAAAAGGAAATGCAAATAGGAAATAATTCAGGAATGAGACATGTAACGGAGAGAATTTGAAAACGGAATAACCTTTAAATTCCTGTACCTTGAATAGGTATGAAAGTTTCATAAAAATTCTAAAACCAGATAACAAACACAATCATGAAAATCGTCAAAGTAGTAACGTTTTGACACATTGGTGACAGCACTCATCAGTGTGTCAAACCATTGAACAAGGATCCCATATAACAGCTGCTAAAATAACAATAATAATCAGAGAGGGACACGCTTATTACAAAAGTGGTAAGAGTAAGCAAGACAGATATAAAATCTTCTATCTCTATCGGCAGTTGGTATGTACCACCTGCCCCCCAACAAACCACAACCCGACTAAAATAGATAGTGTTTGTTCAGTTTGACCCCGCCATTATAAGAAGCGTCTTCTCAAATTATTGGGATAAAAGACTATTGCTATTTCATGCTATACGCTGATTACGGTTCTATGGTTCATTCTTTTTCTATGGTCAAAACAGAAGCAGAGTGAGTGTGACCCACTGATGCGTAAAAGAAACACCCATCTGGGCAACTACTCACTTCAGCCTGATGAAGTAAAATCAATCAATTTATTCGCGGGAAAAGCAAATTAATAACCACAATATTGTTAAATCAATCAGTGCCAAACAGCCTGCTAAAGTTCCTAACTGACGCAAAGCTTAGCACTGAACTATATGTAAGATGGCGATCACAATAGATCAGAAATGGTCGCAGTGATACAAGGCTGGGTATATATTGGGTATATACTGGGTAATATTTTAGTAGTATCTATGTATTTAATATATTTATGTATATATTTATGTAATATAAGTATTTTTAAAAAAATAAATTGTATCTATTTATATTTTTGTAGTGTATGTGGTTAATTATCATATATAACTCTTTTATATTATCATATTATTTTATATACACTATACTATCTTTTTGCGCCTACCACTAATTTATCTGCATGGCCCAAAGGTCAGCTGGTAGAGACTGCCATTGGCATTAAGTTCGCCTTTTGTACAAATTAGTGCAATAAAGTTTTAAATAAATAAATAATACCGTACAATCGTCAAATCTGGGCCCATAACCAAACATTATCAAACATGTTATTTTCTAAAACGACCGGCCGCAACCACGCGTCCCTCCGCATGGTTTGTACCACAAATTGTCCACTTAATCACTTCAAGTATGACCGATGGTGACCATCAGTTAACAGAGCCGCAATGTTTTTTGCCACCCGACCCCGTTAATCGCTGATAATAATGACTTCTGACGTTTCGCCGCCCGAGTTACAGATGCCCCGAATTCGTGAAATCCAGCGTAACCCTTTAGGTTTAGTTCGTTTTACTGGAAGCCTAATTAATGGATCTGCCTAAAGGAAGACGGCTGAAACAAATCATTATTTTATTCATTTTCTGTGATTTTTACAAGCTTTTATGTATGTTGCCCTGTTAGTATGACGTGTGGGTTTTGTTTGTAGATTTTTTGGTCCTATATAAAAATAGTACGTAGACTAATAAATGTGTTATAAAAAAATAAGCGCGTCAGTGGCCCTGGGGATAAGACGCGGCCTATCATATCGAAAGGTCCGGAGTTCGATCCCCGGTTGGGTCATGTACCAATGGGTTTTTCTCGAAACTTAAGTACATTTACTGACTGCTCTCAAACGGTGAAGGAAAACATCGTGAGGAAACCTGCATACGCCGAAGAAGAAATTCTTAGGCGCATGTGAAGTCTACCAACCCGCACTGGGCTAGCGTGGTGGACTATAGCCCGAACACCCTCGTTGAGAGGGTAGGCCTGAGCCCCAGCAGTGGGGAGATTAATAGGCTATTGATGATGATGAAAAAAATAAGGCCGGCTTTTTGCGGTTCAACAATCTTTATAATAATAAATGTTTTAATAATGTTTTTGGACAATTTTACACACGGCTGTTTAGTCCCAAACTAAGCCGAATCTTGTAAATGGGTACTCAACAATTGATGAACAAACGTACGTACTTACTTTTAAATAAATACTTAAATACATACAGAGGCCCAGAATTCGAAAACCAACAGATATGCTCATCACACAACTGTTGTCCCGGGTGGGAATCCAACCTATGGCGCCGTAGGCAGGGTCACTACCACCGTCAACAGGCCAGTCATATGGTGGTGATATCAAAAAGCTTAAAATTTGATTCTGTGTTAACTTATTCAAAATCGAATTAAGCAATCAATTATGCAAGCGCTCGGGCATGACGCTTGAGAGCTACTTAATCTTTGTGGAAATTAATAAAATTGTTAATTAAAACTCGTTAAAAAACACAAATTAATCAAACTCTCGACGTAATCCGATAATGAAGTTTTCACCTTTGATGGCTCCTCAATATTTAACATCCACTTTAAGGTTTTTAAGGTGGTTATAATGTCGAGATTAGTAAGGTTTAACTTTTTTTCGCGTATTTCATTAATCAACAAAATATCGTGGAAAACTACGAACTTTAATGACTAACTCATCATCATCAGCCTGCGCTAGTCCACTGCTGGACATAGGCCTCCCCCAAGGCGCGCCACTGAGCCTGAACTTCGGCTCTCCGCATCCAGTCACTGCCAGCCGCCTCACGCAGGTCGTCGCTCCATCTAGCCGGGGGGCGTCCCACACTACGCTTGCCCACGCGTGGTCTCCACTCGAGAACTCATGACTAACTCGGCCGCTATGAATTGGGATCTGGGGGGCGTTTTCATACAAATAAGGTCACTTTGCATCCTTGGATTTCGGTCAGGGAACAATTTGCGTGAGATCTGAAGTTCGGATGGAGGAGGTCCAGAGAGCCATACACACCTACTGATTCCATCTTTGCATTTAAATGTATTTAAGTATGTTTATCAGTTGTTGAGTACCCATTTACAAGCTTCGGCTTAGTTTGGGACTAAACAGCCGTGTGTAAATTTGTCCAAACATTATTATTATATTATATTATATTATATTATATTATATTATATTATATTATATTATATTATATTATATTATATTATATTATATTATATTATATTATATTATATTATATTATATTATATTATATTATATTATATTATATTATATTATATTATATTATATTATATTATATTATCTTTACATAGTATAAAACAAAGTCGCTTCCCACTGTCTGTCCCTCTGTACGCTTAGATCTTTTAAACTACGCAACGGATTTTGATGCGGTTTTCACTAGCATTCAGATATTTTCTTCCAGATAGTTTACAGGTACTTATTCCATGCGGGCGAGGCCGGGACAACAGCTAGTATTAGATATTAGAGTGCAAAAGTCAAAGTCCGTAAGGCCAGAAGGGTGTTTCCGAATGATCGCCCGCGTTATCTACCGGCGCAGTGGATGGTTTAATTGGTTTATAAATAACTGGCCCAACCCTTCTCTGCCCACGGCCCAGTCTGCCCTGCCGAGGAATTATGACCTTAGGGCGGGTTGGTCCGCTCTACACACGGCCAGATAGATCCATTCTAGTGGTAAAGTGCTTTATTGTGGACGAAAAGTGGTACAGACTGCAGATCTTAAGGCTAATACAAAAGTTCAAACACATTCCTACCTTCACAGACGTATACACATAATGTAGTGGTCATTAACTTATTACTATTAAATTTACAAACAATAAAATTAATTTTTTTTTTATATCTATACATGATTATAATTTAGTTTATCTAATTTATTTATTATCAATGAAATACAAATAAATTTACATAGATAAACTAAAAAAAAAAAGAAAACAAACTAAACTAAAAAGATTACCTACCAAAAAAGAGGGGACAGCCCTACACTAATATATATATATCTACTGTGCCTACAAGTAAAATATCTCCTCCAGCTCTGCGGATGCCTTGATCATAAAATTAAATTAATATTCATTATAATTAAATTGTATTATAATGTGGTCATAATATTATTCTAGATTACATAATTATTGTATATAGTCTAAATATTCCCGTATGCTATAAAACATTTGTCTTTAAACATAATGATTAATATAATCCTACTAATATTTTAAACGAGATAGCTTGTAAGGATGTTTGTTACTCTTTCACGTACATAAATATACTTTCCGCCAGTGTGTAGTAGGTATTTAGTATACACACTCCCACACAAGTAGTATATTTAATAAAGGAAAATCTTGAAAACAATGGGCCATTTTGCGGCCACCTAAGCTATTTGGAATACAATACGTGGATGTGTTAAAGTTTGTGTTTACACATTCGTTTTTTATGTAAACGAGAATATTTAAGAGTGAGTTCCAAGTCCTTAATAACGATAGAGTTAAGATCTCTTTGGTGCGTGCTCGCGGCCCCTTAAAGAGGCGTAAAAAAAGCATTCTATGGGTGTCAAAATCGTGTCAAATGTATGACAATACTGTGACTCACTCACACATTCTCATTTTCAAACTCCATATAAATTTGTATTAGCAACCTCCTCCGCTACTCCGCTTCCCTTGTCCGCACCCCCCCCCCCTGTAAGTGGCACCATTGGTTCCCATACTAAATATGCAAGATGCAGTCTCAAGTAGTCTAAGTGAAGATGTGAACCTTGCTGTTAATAACCTATAGTAATTATAAGTAACTTCACGCACGCATAAGCAAACAATTTTTACGTTCTTTCCTTTATATGCCGCTAGCACATATTCTTATATTTTTAAACGATTACAATTCACTCATCAGTCTGTACTAGTCCACCGCTGGACCTCCCCAGAGGCGAAAATTAAACAATTAAAACTATTTTTTTTTAATTCTTCATTCATTCATTCGATCGTTCGATTGTTCGTTCATTCATTCCTTTCTTTTCGGTTAAGTCTTAGTTATTTAAATGTTGGCAATACTGTGTCTTGCACTGCTGTTGGTACAAGCAAAAATCAAGTTAAAGATGACGAGCCGTTTAATACGGTGATTGTAAATCTTAAATGAAAAACAAGTCTCATCACAATAATTACAATATCAAAAAGAAAACCAGTAATGTCCTATAATTTAAATTAAAAACTGTAAAAATAAAAAAATGGTAAATACTGTTTTTTCTGTCGCTAAGCCTAAAAAAAGAAAAAAAAATTAAATAAGATTTTATGGAGTCAACTGTTTTAGTTCGATAATAAAGTTAACTAAAACCAGTCAGGACAATCAGTGTGTGCTACTTGGTTAAGAAAACAACCATTTGTTAAAATAACTCGTATGGCTCGACAACCCTCTAACTCCCACTAAAAGGTACAAGTCGGGGTGCAACGGGAGAGGGTATAATAACAAATAGTTTTATTGAAGGAGGAAGGTTTAGATATATACGTTTCCTTGGCTCTAAAAATGACTTCTTTTTAACCTATATCGTACTCATTATTTCTAAAGGCCGGGTCAAACCGATTGCGTATGCGTTGCAGCGCAGCGCGTTGCGTAGCACGTCACACCGGCCAGTTGTCGCAACGTGCTGTGCCGCAACGCAACGCATCAACTAGTGAGAGCCATACGATTACAACGTCACCACGGCACCTCGGCGTGGCTTGACGCACGGATACGCGCGTAGCTGCGCAGCGCTGTGCAGCATCGTGCGTTGGTGTGTCCTCTCCCATAATATTCCATACATTTACAACGTCATACGCCGTGCTGTGCTGCACCGTGCTGCATTCGGTTTGACCCGGCCTTAAAACTATCTACTTTTTAATACATTGTACCAATGAAGGTTCATAATGCAGTAGCAGTTTCCCAATTCCATAGACTGAGAAACCGTTACACTTACGACCTTCTTTTAAATCAAGTTGTTTCTGTACCCATACACGCATACATTCACTAATATATTTCTGAATCATCATCAAATCAGCCTGTAGATGTCCACTGCTGGACAAAGGCCTCATCCAGCCGGTCCCGCGACCTTTACCAGATCGTCAGTTGTGGGAGGTTATATGCGACTAATCTACATTTAATACATATATTTCTAAACCTATCTCTTTCCAAGGCTTCGTCGTCTGCATTTCAATTTTTTACTATAATTCTATCCAAATCCTTTTCAAACCTTAATCACGAAATGCTTTTAAAGATCACGTATGTTGAAGATAAATCTATTGCGTATTCTCAATTCACCAGTCGGGACTATCTATGCATTCTTCAAATACAGGATGTGCCTAAAAAACGGCTTGAGGGTTATCTGGGGTAGTTTTTTGTAAAGCACTTTACCTGAGAAGGATCATGATTTTGATTACAAATAAAGATAGCACTTATCTTGCATTGACATTGAGGCTTGTTCTGTGATTTTAGAAAATATATTTTGATATTTTGTTACTGTTTTTTAAAGGACTGACAATTACGTACAATTTGTATAAATTAGACAAGTGCATGAAGCGATACACTTATAAATACATGTCGTAAATATCATGTTACTCAAGAATATCCGCATTTTTTTTAGATTTACTGTAATAATGTCCAATCTGAAAAATGTCCAAACTGAAAAATGTCCAAACTGAAAAACGTCCAATCTGAAACATGTCGGTTAAGAAATTGCAGCAAAAAAACGAACATATCCCTAGTTGCTATGTTGGCTTCTGTTGCCATTTTGATATCTACAACCTTAGCATTGCTATATCATCATCAGCCTGCACTAGTCCACTGCTGGACACAGGCCTGCCCCTAGGCGCGCCACTGAACCCGATCTTCGGTTCTTCGCATCCAGTCACTGCCAGCCGCCTCAAGCAGGTCGTCGCTCCATCTAGCCGGGGAGCGTCCCACACTACGCTTGCCCAGGCGTGGTCTCCACTCAAAAACTCGTCTACCCCAGCGGTTATCGGTTCTCCGACATGTGACCAGACCACTGCCACTTCAACGTGCTAAATTTTCGAGCTATGTCGAAGGCTTTGGTTCTCATTGAAGCATGTGAAGACTGGATTACTAGTTCACGGGCAAAACTAGCATAATATTGTCTATGTGAAGGCTTTCATCATCATCATCAACAGCCTATCAATCTCCCCACTGCTGGGGCTCAGGCCTACCCTCTCAACGAGGGCGTGCGGGCTATAGTCCACCACGCTAGCCCAGTGCGGGTTGGTGGGCTTCACATGCGCCTAAGAATTTCTTCTTCCGCGTATGCAGGTCTCCTCACGATGTTTTCCTTCACCGTTTGAGAGCAGTCAGTACACATGTACATACCGGTACATACCGGGGATCGAATCTCGGACCTTTCGATATGATAGGTCGCGTCTTATCCCCGAGGCCACTGACGCTCTTTGTGAAGGCTTTAGTTCTCTCCAATAGTAATATTCATCTACATTTTGTTGCAACTCAAGCATAAAGTTCCCAATAAATCACCCCCATGTGAAATCATCGGGATTTTTCCCTTCAGAGAAAAACTGTTTATAAATCTGATTACTCATTGGTCTGCAAATTGCTGTATTCCACAAAAGAAATGTTTTCCTTTGCCATGAATGGAATCTGACCCCAAATAGTTAGAGCTGAATACTGACCATTGAGGCCCCGACTTCTGAAGGTATAAGAATCAATTAACGCAGCTACAGGGTGTCTATAAAAATCAAACACCAGAAAAGCAAATTGTTTTTTGTAACTTAAATCAATCACAAGTGGACCGACGACCTAAATAAGGTGGCCGGAAGCGGCTGGATGCGGAGATTGGAGGACCGGGTGTGGTGGCGTTCGTTGGAGAAATCCTATGTCCAGCAGTGGACGCTAAAAGGCTGAAATAATGATGATGATATCAATCACATCATCACATCAGATACTGAACTTTTTACTGGCCTCTGTTTTAATAACGATTCAAACTATAAAGAAGGTAGCCGAAAGCGGCGGGGGAGCGGGAGTGGTGACGTTCATTGGAGAAGGTCTTTGTCCAACAGTGGACCCTGAAGGGCTAATATGGTGATGATGATTTAGACTACACAACAAAGAAATTACAAAAAGTCTATGAGCATAATTTTTGTACTCAATATTTTTATTAAATTTCTGGAATCGCTTAGCTGCATCCTGTATAGTAAGTATGCTGGTTAATTTAGAGAAACGAGGGTGAACCTGAAAGAAGTCCAAATAATATTGGGGTCACGGTAGGTGATTGGGGACTGGGTCTTTCTTTATAGACTTCTCTACGTGAATAGGCTTTCCTGTAATAAGTTGCCCTTTTGCTGATAGATGTGATAAGTCAAATAAGGATTCGTCTGAGCGAGCGTGAACTTTGTTCCTGTCCCAGGGGTTCCGTACATAACAATCGAATTTCTTTATTTCCAGATTTGATTTATATATTTATGTCATCTATGTGTTTGTTTACACGTTTTGTACAGTCTGAATGCACGTTAGTAGATTTTGGGAATTGGTCAATCTAGGAATTGGACATTTTGGGACTTGGCCATTTTAGGAATTGGTCAATCTTGGAATTGGACATTGGGGGACTGATCATCGTCCTTTATTTCTTAAAACAGTAAGTACACTGTGTGCGAAATTTTTAATTATCTGATCCGTCCTAACCTCCCAAACAACAGGGACTTTTAATAGTATTGAAATTCTGTACTCGTTTGACGCCAGAGATTTTTGACTTATTGAGTTTCTGTATCCTACGACCCAAGAATCTTTTCTAGGACTAAATCTAGTTAATCATTGGTCCTTGAAAGAGGCATTTTTGGGTCATAGGACACACAACTAAAAATAGACCTAAGTCTTACGAGGCTAAATAATATTAAATTTAATAATAGAATGCACGACGAACCATAGTGTCACTAGAGAACTATTATCTAATCTGTGACTAGAGTACCATTGATGGTACTAGCCATGAATCAAAAAATTTTGCCACTCCCATATGGATGAGTAATAAAAGCATTCTATGGGTGTCAAAATTGTGTCAAAGTAATCACAAAATTATGACTCACTCACACATTCTCATTTTCAAACTCCATATAAATTTGTATTAGCAACCTCCTCCCGCTACTCCGCTTCCTTTGTCCGCACCCCCCCGGTAATTGACACCATAGGTTCCGATACTAAATATGCAAGATGCGATCTCCACAGGGAGCGCGCGCGCGACCAAAGAGGTTTGAAACTTCTTGGTACTAGCGATTATGACAATTATTCATAATGGTACTACAGATCCTAAATTAGTGTCACTAGTACCATTGAAGGTACTAACGACACAAAGTTGTGTCACTTGTACCATTAATGGTACTAGTCAATGGTACTACTGACATAACGGAGACGATAGTAATCTTCATGCAGTCAAGAATCCGATGGAACCTTACCGGTGCCACATCAAATTGTTTACCCAACCTTCGGTGACCATAAACATGTAAACGAAATCGGGTACATCGCCTAAGCGGTGGCTGTCGGTAGCGGAACATGCCGCACTAAATCACAGGTCTCTGCCCATGTATAATTCAGCAGGCTGAAAGCGACACACGACACACTCGCATAATTCGGCGCCGAAGAAGATACCGAATAGCCGAACGCCGAAACGTTGACCGCGCCGGCCAATTTCACGGTCTGCCGACGCCGGCCGGCAGATTCAATTTCGGTAAAATTTTATTCGTCCGAATTCGACCGTGGAAGTGAAATTCTATCGATGGTCGAATATACGATTCCCTGACGGCTCTAAGTGGCGTTTGCTTTTGGCAGAGGCAAAGGGCCGAAATTACCGCTTGGTATAACAATACGTTTTTTAGGTTGGTCTCTGTTAGATCGAGTTCTATTATGACTTGATTGGGACGATTATTTCTTTTTATTATTCAAAAAAGAGCGTCGGTGGAGTCATTGGGTAGATGCGGCTTGTCATATTGTATGTCGGGGGGTAAGAGTTTGATCCCCGGCCGTGTCATGTACCAATGGGTTTTCTCGAACTGGCTCTCGAACGGTGTAGGTAAACATCGTGAAAAAACCTGCTTACGCCAAAAAATACATTCTTTAGGCGCATGTGAAGTTCACCAAACAGCACTGGGCTAGTGTGAGGGACTATTATATCCCGTACGCTCTCGTTGAGAGGGTAGGCATGTGCCCCAACAGTGGGGATGTATTAATAGGCTGATGATTCTAAACACAAATAAGTGTTAGAATCATTAATTTATATCATCCAATACCACCGTAATTAAATTTATAATAAAACCTGTCAAATTTTAAACTACGAAAGAGATTCGTGTCTTCATTCAGTTACCTATCATTAATATTCTTTAAAAAACCTGGGATTGTCCCCCTCTGTCCCCTCTTATACTCAGATCATTTTTCAAAAATCATTAATAAGCATCTAACACATTTATTATACCATTAGGTGAAGACAAAAGTCCTGCTTGAGGGAAAGTAAAAAAAGTGTCGATGCTCAGTTAAACGACTGTTGAAAGATAGGGGAACTCCACAGATATAAAAATGGACTCAGTATTTTGATAAAATTAAAGATGGCATATCTCTGACCACTTACCTACATTTCTATCCATTTCTCGGCTGACAAGTGTTGGTTTAGAAATGATTCTATTTTATTAGGTAACAAAATGTGGAACGAATTCTTCTATATTTTGTTCAATATAATTTAACTTCCATCAACACTGAGTTAACTACTTATATTAAGTTGATTGTATAAAATGACAAGTTGACAACTGACAGCAATGTTCTAATGTTCATGTCACTTTTAGCAATGGCAATCCAACAAAGATTCAAACGTCTATAGGGAATCGTCTAGATATGCAATAATTCGATCCCCCATTTCTGTGCCATTAATCAAATGTCAGAGCTATTAGAATGGGGCGACGAGATGTATAACTCCATAGATTGTCTACGATTCCTATATATTCATCGTATGTCGACAAACTTGTAATAAACAATGTTGTTTTCGAAGGGTGGGAATCTGTAAGTACGCTTTGAATGGTTCCATAGTTTTTGTAAATTAAAGTAATGATAAAATTCAAACAATTTTCAAGCATTTGGAGTTCATAATTTACATTCCTATATTCTTTTAAGTGTAACTGGCAGATATTTCTTTTAGAAATAAGATTATCCGTCATTATGATATTTCCTTTATATTTAAATACGATCTTTCGTTTCTTTTAATTATTTTATTTGTTATCAACCTAACCATCAATATATCTAATTCAATTCAATACACTTTATTGCACATTTAAAAAATTACAGACAAAAAGTAAAAAAAACAGATACAATAATGTACATCAAGGCGGTCTTATCGCTAAGAACGATTTCTTCCAGACAACCTTTCCATCTAATAACATATCTATCAATATTCGAAACCATATATAAATTCGTTTGCGTAATATTATATTTTATTGTTTTCTATTCCAGTCCAAAACATGAACAATATAAACCTTGCACTTCTTTCTCCAGATAATCCACTTTAGTGGTTAACTGCACCTAATCCTGTGACGGATGCCACTAACTACAAACCATTTGTAACGTGGTGTTGCATCATCTCTTATTTAGAGCCAGGAGCCTAATGGAAGCACGGATTCTGCGTAGGATTTAACAATCGTTTAGGGGACAATTTAAAGGACCATGCTCAAAATGTGTGGACGAAAGACTCAAGATCACAACAAAACATATTCCAATTAATGAGTTGTATTGTAATGAGCATGAATTTAGGATCTCTTTGGTGGGATAAATATATAGGAGTAGCGATCGATCCTTCCTGGCAATGAGTAATTAAATCAGTGTAAGTAAATGGGTATAGGAGATATGTTAGATAATTATCCGAGAAATTCAAGCTGACATAGTTACTAGGTAGCCTGATGCTAATTAGGATGCAACTAAAAAGTACCAGAACAAATGATTTTATAGTTTGCTTCAAAAATCCACCTTATCTAAAAATATTAATGAATGAAATATTCTAAAGATTATAAGCTCTCATAATAAGGTATGCCTTAGACCTCATTCAAATAGATCACCAGTTTCAATTAAGTAGACGTTTTCCACAAAAATCTTCGCTCAAGTTGGTTTATTTCGCGCCGAAACACCTCTTTAGCTGCTTTCCCAGATAAATCTCTGTCTGTTACAGACTAGTGGGGGGCGGGGGTTGTTTCAGAAGCCTCTCCGGTAATTCCCCGCCCTTTAAAACCGAGTGATGGATTTCTTACATTTATTGAAAAAGGTTTTATAAATTGCCCTCTCGCTTTTCGCGCTCTAAGATATTTTTCTTGCGTGTAGTAATGAGTTCGCTAGAAGGTTTGCTAAATCTTCGATGGCTTGCTGCATTACGCGGTGATTAATTTGTACTACTTGAAATCTAATGCGTCATCTCATCACATCACACTTTAAACCATACATATTTTGTATATTTTTCTGTGTATTTCTGTAAGGATAGTGTAAAAAAGTATTTTTCATTACTCATACTCTGAAAGAAGGTCTGAAGTTGCCTGAGTAGCAGGTTGAAAGTAATACATCTCAGCCCTAGGGAGAATCGCTTTCAACTGACAGCTGTCAAATTATATAAAAAAAACTAGTACTATTTTGACATTTCTATTGGACCATGTTCCAACTGTCTATACAGCCACTCAATTACAGCGCGATGTAAAATTGAAATAACATAAAGTTAAGTCATAATTAAAGAATATATATTTTTAAATGACTTTATTATAATTATTACTGTAAACTATTTCTTTAAAATAACATAGATTTGGGCAAACTATTTATCATTTTTTCAATTATGGAAATGAAAAATAATGGCAGAATAGCCGGCCACAGAAAAAAAAAACAAAATAGACGGGAAAGCGGCAATCCGATCTTCTTTTGTTTTTTTTAGTTGTAGAGTTTTGTTTATACTTCCGTATAGCAGAGATTTGTATTAACACTCATTTTATGTTTTTGTTTTTACTTTCAGTGTATTCATAATGAAAAGCACAGTGTTTCCCTCGGGTTAAAGACTTATTTAGAGGTTCCTCGAGCTATAAACCCCGTCTTAAATAAGTTACTTTTACCCCTGGGGTAACAATGTACCTACTATTTTATTAATTCAGTCACAAAATGTATAGTTTCGACAACATAACTATTAATGATGATGAGAAAGGTCAGACTTAGTCAGAACAGTTAGACGGGTTTGAGAGCGCCTATGTCCAGATACATCACGTTGATTTTAGACAACAATCTATTGACATACTATGCTCATTGCCTAAAATTGGAGTTTCAGTTGGCTGGACTAAACTGACGTCTACAGGGTTGCCAGTTTTTAATACAATAAAAATAATGTTAGAAAAAGGTTTACTTCACTCACAAAATATCCCAATCAAATTACTATGTATTGCTACGTTTACAAACGATAACGTTTTTAGGGACATAGCTAATAAAAAGTCAATCTTTGTACCTACATACATAAACTAAGTATTTTTAAAACTGATATTAGCACTTGTCAGTTTACTTAAGCTAAAAGAATCCGACTTTAGCTCCACATATTTAACGAACTGAATAAATAAATTGAAATATAATTACAAAGTTTACCTACAAACAATCCAAATTTCAGCTTAACTAATCAATATACAGCTTCAACAGTTTCCTATAACAGAGCCCAGATAGCTTCCAAGGACGTGAAACGTCAAAAGCTTGCTCTAAGCCGTTACCTAACTGAAACAAGTTGTGCCTAACAATTTTAGCTTAAAAGCTCGTCGCATCGCACTATCAATTTCGTTGGAAAAGGTGGAAAGGTTGGAAACGTTCATGGAAAAGTGACGCTGACTTCACAAGACTTATTTTTAAAAATTGGGATGTGGGTAATGCTGTGTTAGTGAAATTTGCTGAAATGAAAGTTTAATGCATGAATTACAGGTAGCATTTTTGCAGCTTAATTTGCTTACATTGAATACAAAGCGCGAAAGTCTAAAATGTACTACACATTTTAGACTTTCGCGCTTTGTATTCAGAATCTACTAGGTAGTTTCAGAAACTACTCACAGCGATCAACAATGACAGCTCGCCTCTCCAGTCAGCTCGTGACCACGGCCAGTGTAACCTGGTCGAAACGTCGGGCAAGGTAAATAAAACTTATTCGTGTGTAAGACCCGTAAATAATTATATAATTTGCTTAGTATTAGTATCACCGTAATTCTACCTTTCCAGGCATATACAAGATTGAAGCTGTGATTTACTTACGCTCGCCAGCCTCGCAAGCCTCCTAATGATTTTTTTGAAACGTAAAATTGCATAATATGCATACTAAGCTATTTATGTATCTACTACTCATAATATGCACAACACCACATACAGATTCAGTTTTTAAGTGTTTTATGTAAATAATTATAATTTTTTATTCACCTTTTTGCACCAAAAAATGGGGAAGCCACTGACTCCTGAATTCCAGTTTGACTAGTTTTGGAGTCAATTAAATTCTATGTAACTTTTTAACCAAATAAATTTTAATAATTTTTGGACAAATTTACACACGGCTGTTCAGTCCCAACTAAGCCTAAGCTTGTACATAGCTACTCAACAACTGATAAACATACATAATATACTTTAAATAAATACTTACAAACACCCAAAATAAAGTTTAAGTTTACCGGAATTTACTGATAATTTTTCATTTGAAATATGTAATTTCAACGGCATCTACTGCAAGTACACAGTTCCGTGCATAGAGTTAGTATACTAGCTATAGAGCGCGCGCATCGCTCATTGCCCATTGTGCCAAGTATAAGCAGGTGTTCTATGGACGTTTCTATATAGATTTTTTCTAGATCGTTCTTTTTCGTGAATCGTGTTTACAGCTTGGCACTGCACATTTCACCATGATTACTCCAAATCTAAATAAATACCGGCGAGAGCAACAATCAGGACTACTGACGTGTTGTGACTAGTAGCGTCGCCCCGAAAATTTCGAGACTGTTCAGACCCGTGCTTACAGTTCAGACTTGCTAACGCGCGCTCTATGTATACTAGCAACTCTCTGGTTCCGTGCACTTAGGCCATTCACCCCTATATACATTTTGACATGTGGGCCACTGAGTCCCGGAACCACAAAAACAACATAATTTACAAATCGAACAAACAAGTGATACCAACAAAACAACAGTGTATCAGTTAGATGTTTTTATTTAAGCCCGGCCAGTGCTTTCTGATAAATGAACTGGTTTGTACGGTCAATGGGTAGGAAATTGATATTTTACTCGGATCGCCGGCCTCCTGGCTAGTGTCTCCAGTTGTCCCGTGTTTTCCGGGACGGTCTTGTGTTATGGGGCTATGTTATGTTATAAGATTATGTAACGTAAACTAAGGAATACAATTCTCATTCTTATTTGTCGTTAGTTTTGGCAGGTCAGATACTGTTCTTTCGGCTGCTATATATAATATGCTGTCAAAATTACTATAAACTTCGCTCTGCCTCCATTATCCTATTGAATTTGACTCAGGCCTTGGTGATGTTGAATATAGACTACAACGATGTTCTATTTTAAAATGTATTTTTTTAACAAAACATATTTTGCTTTGCTACTATCCTAGGTCTAAATGCACGTTTAGATATACTTTGTTGTTTCAAAATCTTTTTGCACCTACTAAATTTTGTTTGCATTTCAGTAACAAGAAAATGATAAAGGAACAGGTTTGTTGGACTAATTCAATTGAGTCATCTAACCATTTTTTCGCATTATTAAGAAGTTAAATAGATTATAACATTGTAATGTTACGGTTAACTTTTGTTCTATTGCTTGTTTGTCCCATTTTGTTCAAATATCTGGCTACCGTACTCCCAGGCTACGGTGCGGAAACATCCATCCACTGATAGATGTTTTAGACCTTTCTCAATGCGCCGTGTGTTATTGGCAACGTAATTTTTTATAAATCAGTACTGTTTACATGGGCGACCTGATTTTGTAACTGGATAGTTTGTAAGAATGTGACACGCGAAATAAATTGTCTGAAATCTCAGAGTGTAATAAGTTTTAACTAAGTATAAAGAAAGAGAGACAGAGACAAATACCTCATATATTTTAAATGTGAACGTTGAAATAAGAAACAATGATGCATTGAAGTTGAAAATTACTTTATTATATTTCACTAATTCTTTAAAATAATTGCATTATTATTAACCATTTTCTAGCTAGAGAGGCATATTTTCAGTTCAGGTATTTTACGGTTAATAAATAGAAGGATGTCAAGATGATGATGATGAAAGAGAAGGAAAAGAACTTATAAAACCCTAATTCAATGCTGGAGATAATATCACTATAGTTGTTTTAAAGGATCGATCCTTACTGCGAATAAATAAACCTGTGTTTATTGCAGACAAAAGTATGGAATATTATTAAACAAATTCCCAATATTTCCAAGGATCTGTTTTAATCACCGAATTCCTTTTATCCTAAACCGTGTTGCTTACTCAATAAAGAGGCGATTATTGGAACATTCTTCGCCAGAACGTACCCGAGGCCTTCAGAGGCTGGAGTTTTATGAAAAAGTAAATTTAAATATTAAGTAAGTAATGAACGGAACAAATAAATGAACCGCGCTCGAGAATTCCTTTCAAGAACTCCTTTTAAGGCTGTAAGACTTTTAACGAGTCCCATTCAAGCGCTTTTCGAACTCTAATAAAAAGATCATAAAAAAGAATTAACGAAGTTTCGGCCGAGGCTGGCCCACTCAAAATTTCGGGGGTTGAATGTAACGGTGTGACCTTTAATTGTATGGTAAGCCCTACTTATTATTCCACAACTGCACGGCCCATTTGGATGGGCCGAAATATATCTGACGTCAAAGACGTCACCCAGTATTTTCTAGATATTGTACATTCGCGGATAACCAAGTAATATTTCTTCTCTGCATCCATGACCAAGGTTACTTGGGAAATGCCTTCTTTATTCGCATGCCTACTCCATCATCAGATTTAACTGTCTTAATGAACTTAGAAAAGAAACATTGTATCTGTAAAACAGCTTTTATCCTAAAATCCATGAACGTAACGTTTTTTGGATCGAAAATCCCTCTTTCACGAAAAATCAGCTGTAAAAGACCCGCTTACGTCGTCTAAACAAACGTCATTTGAATAATGCGAAGTGCTTTGTTTTATTTCGCGCTATGAATACCCTTCACAACCAGGCTGTCTGCTGCGAAGGAAATCGATGAATTACTTACTCGTTTTGAATAAGGATTTTCGTCGATTCTAACATTCAATAAGTCTTTTATTAATGGACGAAATTGCGAAGTTCCAATCCTATAGTTAATCCCTTAAAAACTATCACTAAGCTAACCAAATCACCATCATCTCTACGATCACCCCTATTCTGCTCTTTAATGAATAACTTCAGCAAGACGTGGCAATTGATTCTGCTTTGTATGGCTACTATTACATTTATATTGTGATGGAACTCTTTCAATGCTTACCCAGCTTTGTATTACCGATCTATTGTGATCATATTTATATGGGTAGTCCTAGGTATTTACATATCTTAGCCACATGTGACCTAAACCTAAATTAACAATTGTTAGTAATAATTAATTGATTTACGATACGAAATAAAATACTCATACAATTTCCATGCGCCATCAGTTTTTGGGTTTGAATTTTCATCCCTAAGTACCTATTCTTACTGGAAATTAAACTTTATGGGATTTAATCATTTTCGAACGTGGTTATTGTGGGATTTGGACATGTTTGGACAAACCCCTCGTCCGTTGCAATAAATAAATTATGACGAAGAAGATTTGGATTCCAAGTGCTGTGAGATTTGGACAAAGAAATCAAAATTCACTTAAATAACACCAAACCAGACTAACTTTTGTACAAATTTTGTTAAATTCTCAACAAAAAAATCAAACACTAACCAATATTGTGTTAAGTAGGTACCTACCCAGTTAATGTGAGTCTATCGAACAAAACTTTTTTATATCGTTGTCTTGTTTACTTCCCCCGGTCCATCTATCAGCAGTGTCCACACTAGGTTAATTAATATATGACTTGTTTACTTGTGTGACCAGTAATAACAGTTCCCTGTGTAAGGGGTACGCCATTGTGATTCCGTACAATAGTTTGCAATAAATTTATAATACTTTACGAATCGATGGAGTTTTGGTTGTACATATAGAAAAACTCGAGTTGAGTATTTGAAGTGTCTTTAGAAACGTTCCTACATATATACAAAATGCAGGTTCGCAACTAGTGTAGTATCAGGACAGCGTAATATACCAACCGACCAATCAGATCACAGTGAGTTGGCGTGTGATGGCGGTATTTTTTGTCCGCTAGCTATTGCATAATAACTGCACATATTAACAGGAGGCACATTAAGTATACATGCCTACATTTAACAGGACTGCTATAATACCTTTATTTTTCAATGTATGTGGTTTATAGCCTACATAATCTATTCTAAATAAATTTAAATAACCGTGAAAATTGAAAAAAAAAGCAACACGTGAAAATCCCCATATAAAATTTCACGGCCCTATTCTGAGAGGTGGGTTGTTCGAAAAATAAAATGGTACGATTTTGGGCAAAATGGCCGATTTAACTTTTTCAATTAAGCGCGTACGAGCCGCGGCGCGGGTGTATTCTGACCCGGATCCGGAGGCGGGCGGTTTCGGCCGGAATACGTACGCGCCGGTGCGTTGCCAAAATGAAAACGTTTTGATTCTATTTTGTGGCGCCATTCGTACGAATGAAATAATAGTAAAAAAAAATTAAAATGTATTTTCTAGTCGGAATCGATGTCAAGCATTTGGAAGTGGCACCATGAGAATCAAACTCTATATTTGCATTTCCTGTAGCTAGTTGAATAATCTAAAAAAAAGCGATAGCTATTTTTCAATGCATCTTACTCCAAAATCTAACTTCAAAAAATTGAAGCCATAGCAAGTGAAGCTGTAGGAAAGCTGACCTAGATATATTTGCATGAGATGACATCGCAATCTTTTGACGTCCTGACTTATCAACGCGCGAATACTACGTCGTTCGACGCGAATCTAAATATGAACGGTAAATGAGCATTCGAATCACTGTTTTTTATCCTCACACGCGTTCCATTTTTTGACGAGAAGCATCTTTGAATTCGACTACATGACGTTTTGGAATTTATAGAAGAACAGCGTAAGATCGGAGACTTTGACTTATTAGAGCGTCAGTGGCGTCGGGGATAAGACGCGACTTATCATATCGAAAGTTCCGAAGTTCGATCCCCGGCTGGGCCATGTACCAATGGGTTTTTTCTCGAAACTTAAGTACATTTACTGGCTGCTCCCAAAATATCGTGAGGAAACCTGTACATTACGCTGAAGAAGAAATTCTTAGGCGCATGTGAAGTCCACCAACCCGCACTGGGCTAGCGTTGTGAACTATAGCCCGAACGCCGTCGATGAGAGGGCAGACCTGAGCCCCAGCAGTGTAGCTGTTGATTTGATTTTTATTAGCAGGACTCGGTGTTAAATACCTATAATGAACTAAACGAAGAAAGTTGAACGCTAAATAACCTAATAATACCTCATTTTTCTGGAAGGCGTATGTCTACAAGCTAATAATAATATTAATAATAGCTAATAATAGTATAATGATTATGATCAAACACGAACTGATGGTATTACCGATCTCCTTAAAAATTTAAAAGGGCAACCCTGTCTAACACTCTTTATTTATGACTATGACCTTTTCTTACTGAATACTGTGTAGGTTTGTAATGGAATACCTACACATCATAATAATATTATGACATGAAAGACAGAGGTTCGAATTCTGGAACTGTAAAAAGAGAACATTACGAAAGTACATCTCAGAGGAATATAAAGTTAGGCATTAAACTTAACTCAAACAAGAGCACCGTCAAAACAACACATTCCTGACACAGCAAAATATGTAGGTACAATTGAATTGCACACGAAATCAACCCCTAACGGTAACCTTGTCCCAATTAAACTTCAAATCAACTCCTTTCAGTAAAGTTGACACGCCAACTGACCGAGCAGTGCCGGCCGCATGTGGATTTGGCTGCAAGTATGACGGCCAAGTAAGCCCGAAGTGGGCCGACGCCGGGCCGAGAGGGCCCGAAGCGGCGAGGGCGATCAATACCCCTCCCCCCAGGCCGCGCGTCAATTCCGGGGCAAAAGTCACGCTGCTTTCGGGATCGGGACAGCCGTCGATTTCGGACGGTCAGGTCCCGATTCTAGATTGAGTACGTGTGCACCGCCCGTTTTGCCGGACGCGCCAGGTAGCGGAATATGTGCATTGAATATTTAATTCTTTGCGGACACGTTCCGTGACAAAATATTGGACATTCTGCGGTTTAAGATCAATCTCAATAGGTATTTATTGGTCACTTAACACAATATCTGTATGTATGTATGTTAATGCTTTAAAGTACTATTTACAATAACAATAATAAATATCAGTAAAACTATATACACAGGCGGACTTTTCGAATTTAGAAGTCAGGTGGGATACAGAGGAAAGAGGATGGATGGAGGAGGAATCATTATTATTAACTATAGACCAGAACTTGCAATATGAGGTAATAAGATGAGGTAAGAACGATACCGGGGAAAGAGCGGACTAAATACACCTACGTCTACAGAATTATACTCTATACTTATATTGCAAATTCTGGTATATAGTTAATAATAATGATTCCTCCTCCATCATCTGACATAATGCGTTTAGTATCTATTATCAAGTAGTAGAAGAAACGTAAAATATAAATTTGATAAACATAAATGATACAAAACAAATAAACAAACACAATATTAGTCTAGACACAGAAATAAATTACTAGAATAATAATACAACAAATATTTGTGTATAGTACGGTCGACCGCACGTCAGTGGTAACAAAACCAGTGTAAACTGGTCTCTCATAGTATTGAAACTTCCTAATAAGCTAGGCCAGCTCAAGGTCAAAGAGTTGTTTTTCGACTCTGGACAGACTGGTGAAAATGTGAGTTTGAGAAAAGAAGCAGTAAGGAAAGCAGCAATATTATGATCAAGGGTGAGAGAAAGTAAAAACAAAGATGTTCGAGAGCGGATTCGCTGCTTTCACAGACAAAGCAGCGGACTTGAGCAAGTGAAAAATAAAGAGTCAAGATATTGAACAAAATGATTACACTCAGTGGCGATGTAATTACAATATTTCGATCATTTACAAAGTACCCACTGTACACTAAATTAAAGGTTCGAAGATATTAATACTACAGTGGAAAAGGTTTCGGTGAATAATAAATTATGTAATATTCTTCCAACCTTTTAAATTGTTAATTATTTTGACCGGAAAGTTAAACATTATAATTTATTTCGTCCAAGGGGTCTTATATCACTCAAAGAGTTTTGATCTGGTGATGATTTTATAAGTATACTTTCCACAGATATCATAAATACACAACACATATATTTGAATATTAAATACAGAATTCGCAACGAACGTTGACATTTGAAATCCCAACTTCCCTTTTAATTAATGAAAGCCATTAACTAAAAAATTAACGATCTATCTATTAATAATGAGAGGTTAATTAACTCCTGTAAAGGCTGTTACCATATTCCAAGAACATGACTGGTACATGTATAAGAGTACTAAAGTTATTTAGCTAGCAATAGCAACGTTACGTTCAAAATTACTTTGTAAAATAATATGAAGGAGATCCGATGGAGTAATAAGGTTTTCGACATAGCTTAAGTGGCAGTGAACAGGCCGCACCTGTCGCAGTATGATATCAGAATGACTATATCGCAAAATCACTACATCGCAGAATGACTTGCATCGCAATTATGACTCCATTGCTTAATGACTGTGTACATCGCAAATGACTTATGTTGCGATTAGCGCAGTGATAAGTTGTTATGTTGCCGTAGACAGCCAGAATAGAGTTTCATATGTAATCTTTATGTGATGTAATTATTTTGCGATGCAATACGATGTAGTCATTATACGACGTAATCATTTCGCGATGCAGTCATTTTGCGATATGGTCACTCTGATATCAAACTCCTGTATTTGACCTGATGACTATTTCAGCCGAGAAAGCTCAGCTTGGCTAACCAGCTCTGTCATTTAGGTGAGGACCTAAAAAAGGTCGCCAGAAATAGGTGGAAAATGAAGAGTAAGAGGTGGTAGAGCGGAATGAAGAAGGCTAATTTCAAATACAACTTTAAAGGAAATAAATGTAATGTAATATTAATTTGATTTTTGTTTGTATTTTATTTTATTTTTTGTATCTGTATTTCCTTGTATACCACTCAATTGTTAAGTCTAAAAAGCGACTCCCACAGGACAGGCATAGCCTATTGTGGGTGTCACTGGTAAATTTTTCTTGTACAAATTCTTTTGCTAATAAATATATTTCATATATTTTATATTATATTTTCATTTGATACAAACAGTAAATTCATTAAAGCTAAGAACGTATTCGAATCGCAAACATACGAGATATAGATTATGTAATAATATACAAATTCCAGAGGAGTTGCCCGTAGAAATTCCGTGATAAAATTTGTTGCTCCTTTAAATAAATAGGTCACGGAATGAGAAGTACCGTGAGGTGAGGGTGGACTGCTGACGTACCCGAAAACGTGACGGCTTTGGATGCCATCTCGCGTGTAGATTTTATGAAAATTTAGGACGCTTTCTTCATACCATGTTAAAAGCTGCCCTTATTTCGACCTCATTATATTTTCAGACGCCTCCTGCGAGGCCTTTGTCCAGCAGTGGACGTTTTTCGGCTGATATGATGTGACGTTATGGAAATAAACGTATCGACGCGGTCGCACAGAGCGCGCGGTGGGGGCGCCACTCGCTAGCTGTCAGCCGGCCGGGGCGGACGTGCGACCACGATCGTACTGTGACAATAGAAGTTGTTGTTTGAATTACTCTGCCTACATAATGCCCACTTACCCCAGTGATCAGTGGACGTAACAATTGTTAGTGGCGTAGTGGGAAAGACGCGGCTTAGCTATTATGTCGAGAGGTTCGAGTTCCATCCCCGGTTTATTGACTGCTCTCAAACGGCATAGGGAAGCATCGTGAGTAAACCTGCATACGCAGGAAAGGAAATTCTTAGGCGCATGTGAAGTCCACCAAAACCGCACCGGGCTAGCGTAGTGGACTTAGGTTGATTTTTTTATATAATTAACAAAAAATCTGATTTTACTGATCTGAAAGAAATACGTGAATGATGTTTGACTTTTTTCTCTACAGGATGTGTGATATAGTTGTACCTTGTTGCATAGATACTAAACAAATTTAGTTTTCCTACTTTTGGAATTAAAAAAAACAAAATCAACCTCCTCAATATAATAAACATTGTCGAGCGGTTTTTATTGAAAATCTGCGGCTTAGGGAGGAATGTCGAAACCAAGCGAAACCGAAGGCAAAGCCTAGTATAAAAACAAATATGTCCATAGGAAACGGAACTTACGTAAGCACCGCTTCTTTTCCTCTCTATATATCGATACAATCCGCGAAAAGGTATAAATCTTTGAAATGTACACACGCTCACAAAAAAGGGAAATACTCAGATTTATCGATAGAATTTTATGGACATTCTCTTTTTGTTGTAATATCGGACTAATAGGGATGAGAACGCAAAGGTAGAAACAGATGGCAAGCAAATTTGAACCTTATATGCACATCCCTTTGAGTCTACTTTTGAGTCGTCTAGATCGTAACAAAATAACTATAGTGGCTTGACAAAGCCTATCGGTATCACTTCGGATTCAACTGTACGAAATTCTTAAAAACAAACACTTTTCATACAAATTGAACCGAATGAAAAGTTTTTGTTGCGAATTTGTTGAACTGATTTCAAATCTGAATATCTAAGGCGCTGCGTACAATATTGTCATTGATAATTGTCAACATTTTAAGTTTCTTCTGAACATTGTCACCGAGCTAGTTAACCTTTGACGAATTGACAATAATTTATCAATAGGTGATCATCTGTCGGAGAATCGATAAAGAAAGAAAGAAAGAAAGAAAAAAAGAAGATAGAAAGTAAGAGCGACGATCTAAGGCGGCTGGTTGTGAATGCGGAGAACCAAAGATCAGCTTCAGTCCCGGAAGTCCTATGTCCAGAAGTGGACACCTGCAGGCTGATGATGATGGCAATGATCAGAAACTGATCTAGGACAACTAGTTTGAAACAAACGTTCCATTTTCTTTTTAAAGAAATTGATTAAAATGTGGGTCACGGTCGAGGCATTTGGAATGGAGGTAGAGGAAATATAATCCGCCTCGGGTACGGACTTGCGCGAAATTAAAATATCGCTGTGAGCAAAACTAGGGCTCTCTCGGAATAAGGACGTCATTATTCCGGAAAGCGGGCGTGCGAAATGCGAGATCGAAAAATATTTCATTCCGTGCGCAGTTTTTAATTCGCGGTTTACTTGTTTTGAATGCGATTTGATTTAAAAATGGTAAATTTTGTCCATGAGCTATGCTCGGAACTTTTATGAAGGTATATGATCCGCAAAGAGGAGATCCGACGGAGAACTTAGGTCACCGGCATAGCCGAAAGGATCAGGAATCTGAAGTAGCAGTCGACGCAGAACCGACGGCCGTTGGGGCAGACGAGTTTTGGAGTGGAATCCGGACCGGTGTGCGCAGCGTGGGACGCCCCTCCGCCAGGTGGACCGACGACCTAAGACTGATGATCATAAAAAAGAATATCTGGTAAAATGAAGACCTGAAAAAAGGAATCAGGAACTTTGGATAAAGAAGACGCCAGATCTCGTCTAGTGGTTAACCGACTTTTTCTATCCCATAGCAATTATTTTGAAATAATTTGGAACTGTTAATGAATTTTTAGATACACATCGAAAATACACTTCGAATGTAACCAATGACGGATTGAAGTAGAAAAAGGTATAAGTATCATGTACCTTTTCTATGCATCTTAGTAGAAGAAGCGAAAAATGCGACCCAGGACCCCTTTAACCACAAAAAAATGTAACTTAACTCCTCTACCATGATAAAACGTAGCCGCCGCACAATCTCATGCACAAACTAAGTTTTACATCTAAAACTTTGTTTAATATAACACTTAACTCAGCATAATGCCGGATTAAGTGAGATTTAAGTCGGCATTAACGAAACTTAAAGTTGGCTTGAACAATATTTATCGAAGACTTACGCGGTGGCGCGTTTTAAAGCCCAACCTAATTGGTGCGCCGGAGAGGCTAAATTTGAAACATCTTTATCTTCATGTAAGTATGTCCGAATCTAACTCTAGAAACGATGAAAATATTGAAGTTTTCTTCACTCTTAGAAATTCAGATGAAAATGAAAATAAAAATAAGTTATAGAATAGAGTTCATTTACAAAGCAAAAAGTCTCATCGATTTCTTCAAGAAAACCTTAATCGAATTGGCGAATGGAACTAAGATTTTCATACATTTTGATGCAATTTTGCGGCTTAATTCTTCATGACGATGCTGCTTCCAAACGGCTCATCTGATCAGTTGGATATCTACAGCGATCTAGAAGTCCTCCATCTCCTCTCTCGATAGCCGTCATCAGATCATGTCCCGATCAATCCTTCACGGAGAACCATGGCTTCAAAGTGACCTCGATTGTATGAAAATCTTGCTTTTCTGATTGTTCGTCAATCTATTATGTTGATGATGATATTATGGAAGCTCGGACTATTTATTATTTTTAATGAAAGTTCCAAAACGTGGCACAGGCGTTGGCTCGGCACAGCCTACTGCACTTTTTAACCCCAAAGTGCAGCGACAAAAATCGATGTGTACCAAAATCCGCACCCGGTAAAGGTGCCGTAACGAAATTCCCGTAGCACATGCATCGTAAATTTACGGCGCACAGGAGGGTAAGTTGTGTACTTTAGTGTGGTAAGCTTTTATGGTACGCCGCGAGCCACGGGCGTTTGGAGGGTTGGGTTTTGTTGGAAAAAGCGGTGAACGTTAAATACAAAATGGCACGTTGAAAATGAATGTTGGAAAAAAATATATTTTTTTAATAGCAATGATAACTATTTACTTATTATTTGTGATGGGGCTCTCAAGTCTTATCCAGCCTTGTATCACTGCGACCATATTTTTAACATTTGCCCGGTGTTAGTATTTGAGACAGAAAACTTATAGTTGTGTTAAAATTATTTTTACCTGTAGGTACTCTTTATAATAATGTACGCTTAAAAAACTTAATCTCATATATAAAAGGCGAAACTGACTCACTCACTGACTGACTGACTGATCAACGCACAGCCCAAACCGCTGAACCTAGAGACTTGAAATTTGGCACAGAGGTACCTCATATAGCACTGACGTCCACTAAGAAAGGATTTTTCAAAAATCAACCCCTAAGTGGGTGAAATACGGGTGCAAAGATTGTATGAAAGTCCCTCATTTTTAAAGTTAGAAACCTGAAATTTTGTATTCAGGCTACCAGTTCAAAAAGAATGAACACGTGTTTCAGCGATTTTGAAAATTCCACCCCTGAGTATGTAAAATAAGGGATGAAACGCGCACAGCACAAACCGCTGAGCATAGAAACGTGAAATTTTATATATAGGCTTTCAGTTAAAAAACATTGTCGACGTGTTTCAGCAATTTTGAAAATTCCACCCCTAAGTATGTAAAATGGGGGATGAAACGCGCACAGCCCAAACCGCTGAGCATAGACACGTGAAATTTTATATTTAGGCTTTCAGTTAAAAAACATTGTTGACGTGTTTCAGCGATTTTGAAAATTCCACCCCTACGTATGTAAAATGGGGGATGAAAGTTCGTGTGTGAGTTCCGCCGTACAGCTCAAACCGCTGAAAATGGAATCGTGAAAATTTATATTTAGGCTTTTAGTTAAAAAATAAAAATGACGTGTTTCGACAATTTTGAAAATTCCACCCCTAAGTATGTAAAATGGGGGATGAAACGCATACAGCCCAAACCGCTGAGCATAGAAACGTGAAATTTTATATATAGGCTTTCTGTTAAAAAACATTGTCGACGTGTTTCAGCAATTTTGAAAATTCCACCCCTGAGTATGTAAAATGGGGGATGAAACGCGCACAGCCCAAACAGCTGACCATAGAAACGTGAAATTTTATACTTAGGCTTTCAATTAAAAAACATTGTTGACGTGTTTCAGCGATTTTGAAAATTCCACCCCTACGTATGTAAAATGGGGGATGAAAGTTCGTGTGTGAGTTCCGCCGTACAGCTCAAACCGCTGAAAATGGAATCGTGAAAATTTATATTTAGGCTTTTAGTTAAAAAATAAAAATGACGTGTTTCGACAATTTTGAAAATTCCACCCCTAAGTATGTAAAATGGGGGATGAAACGCATACAGCCCAAACCGCTGAGCATAGAAACGTGAAATTTTATATATAGGCTTTCAGTTAAAAAACATTGTCGACGTGTTTCAGCAATTTTGAAAATTCCACCCCTAAGTATGTAAAATGGGGGATGAAACGCGCACAGCCCAAACCGCTGAGCATAGACACGTGAAATTTTATATTTAGGCTTTCAGTTAAAAAACATTGTTGACGTGTTTCGCGAATTTTGAAAATTCCACCCCTAAGTATGTAAAATAGGGGATGAAACGCACACCCCAAACCGCTGAGCCTAGAGACTTGAAATTTGGCACAGAGGTTCCTCTTATAGCACTGACGTCTACCAAGAAATGATTTTTCAAAAATCATCCCCTAAGTGGGTGAAATAGGGGTGCAAAGATTGAATGAAAGTCCCTCATTTTTAAAGTTGGAAACCTGAAAATTTGTATTTAGGCTATTCGTTAAAAACCAATGAACACGTGTTTCAGCGATTTTACAAATTCCACCCCTAAGTATGTAAAATAAGGGATGAAATGCGCACAGCCCAAACCGCTGAAGCTAGAATCGTGAAAATTTATATTTAGGCTTTTAGTTTAAAAACAATAATGACGTGTTTCGCGAATTTCGAAAATTCCACCCCTAAGTATGAAAAATAGGGGATGAAACGCACACCCCAAATCGCTGAGCCTAGATACTTGAAATTTGGCACCGAGGTTCCTCATATAGCACTGACATCCAATAAGAAAGGATTTTTCAAATCATCCCCTAAGTGGGTGAAATAGGGGTGCAAAAATTCTCATAAATAATTTATAACTCAAGAACGGCTCGACGGATTTTGATGAAACTCGGTACAGCTATAGCTTATATCCTGAAATAACATGTAAGCTACTTTTTACCGCGGTAAATTGTTCCAGCGGGAAACTCGATAACGGCTGAACGGATTCGGATGAAACTTGGTACAGTGACAGCTTATATCTTGGGATGACATATGGGCAACTTCTTACCGCGGTAAACTTTTCCCACGGGAAAAATATTTAATTTTGATGAAACTTGGCACAGTGATAGCTTATATCCTGGGATAATATATAGACTACTTTTCCCCGCAGTAAACTTTTTCCGCGGGAAAAATATTAATTAAATATTTAATTTTGATGAAACTTGGCTAATCTAACCTAACCTAACCTTACGAAACCTAACCTAAACTTACGAAACCTAACCTAACTAACAGTGATAGTTTTCCCGCGGGAAAAATATATTTATTTTGATGAAACTTGGCACAGTGATAGCTTATATTCTGGGATAACATATAGGCAACTTTTTACCGCGGTAAACTTTTCCCGCGGGAAAAATATTTAATTTTGATGAAACTTAGCTAACCTAACCTAACAAAACCAAACCTAACAGTGATAGTTTATATCCTGGGATAACATATAGGCAACTTTTTACCGTGGTAAACTTTTCCCGCAGGAAAAATATTTAATTTTGATGAAACTTGGTACAGTGATAGCATATTAGTGTGGCTGACGGAACGGAACCTCCGTGGGCGACCGGATTTAATATTTACGCTTTTAGTTAAAAAACAATAATGACGTGTTTCGGCAATTTGAAAATTCTACCCCTAAGTGTGTAAAATAAAGCGTAACACACACTGGGCGGCGGCGCTGCGAAAGCGTTGCGGCGGCGAAGGTTTGTATAAACAACGCGCCGCGCCGCCGCCGCTTTGATGTAAAGGGCTTCATACTATTTCGAACATTACAGAAAAAAACCGCAACGCTTTCGCAACGCCGCCGCTCAGTGTGTGTTACGCTTTAGGGATGAAACGCGCACAGCCCATACCGCTGAGCCTAGGAACGTGAAATTTTAAATTTACTCTTTTAGTTTAAAAACAATAATGATGTGTTTCGTGAATTTTGAAAAGCCCACCCCAAAGTATGTAAAATAGGGGATGAAACATACAGCCCAAACCGCTGAGCCTCGAGTCTTGAAATTTTGAACAAAGGTTCCTCATATAGCTCTGACGTCACCTAAGAAAGGGGGTCTCAAAAATCATCCCCTAAGTTGGTGAAATAGGGGTGCAAAGATCGTATGAAAGTCCCTCATTTTTAATGATGGAAACGAGAAATTTTGTATTTAGGCTATTAGGCAATTCCCTCCCTAAGTATGTAAAATAGGGGAATAAACGCGCACAGCCTAAACCACTGAGCCTACAGACTTGAAATTTTGCAGAAAGGTTCCTCTGTGATGTGTACTACGAAATGTATTTTTACCGCGGGAAAACTTGCTGGAAAACCTACTTGCTAGAAAACCTTTTTTTCGCGGGCGAAGCCGCGGGCAAAAGCTAGTAATTATTATAAAGGTGTAAGTAGGTTAGACTACATACTGAGCTAAGCGAAAGAGGTTTGTCGAAACTTGGAACTCCGTTCTTTCTGCCTACCCCGTCAGGGACATAGGGTGAAGATAATAATTATATCTATGTACATACATTAAAAAAATACATACATAAAAATATTCAGGTATTTTCATTAAAAATATGTACGAATTTAAAATAGTTATAGATTGTCGTATTATTGTAAAAAATCGAAAAATGCGTGTGCATTCAGTATGATTTTCAGGCAAACCTTTTTGTTTCTATTTATAAATTTTTTCATAATATTTTTCGTATCGCTTGTATTTTTACACTTGGACCACCAACTTAATGCACACTCCCGGACTGTGGATACAGGCTATTGGTTCACTCTCCATACATGATACGATCGGTGCAAAACATGATACCTACCAAACAAACATATTTAAACAATTTATCAAATAACGCGTTGTGCTATCAAATAATGCAAACACTTTGATTTGAAATGACAAAGAAATTCATAATGTTCAAGTTGATGGCAATTGGAAAACAAAAATAACGTTTAATTACATTCAACAACGGTTTCACGTTCACAAATCATACCCAATAAAAAAGACTAGTAATAAACCGACGACTAAAATAATAAGCTGGGCGACAAAAATAATAAACCGGGCGACTAAAATAATAAACCGGACGACTAAAATAATTGGCGACTTAAATACAAATTTAAAAAGCTGACCTAACCTAGTCGCTAGTTAATTATTTTAGTCGCCAGTTTCAGTGATTTCTAGTCGCTCAGTTTATTATTTAAGTACCTTTTATAAATACTCACAGTTTTAGCCTCATATTAATGTATTTAAATAAAAACGTCTCTTGCATAAAAACCTTGTACCCTTGTTGCTTCCCACTCAAGATCTCAAGTGTGAAGTCTGTGGCGACTTAGCACATCGGGTTACAAGCGCCCCCTGTATGTTGGGGAGGATACTTACGGTGTCGTCTGAAGACCCCTTTATAACCGACTCCAAAATAGAAGGAGATACTTGTAAAGTCGACCCCACGCCAGTGGAAACAGTTAAGCTGGCCTAGCCTATAAGGAGTTTCAATACTATGAGAAACCAGATAATGCTGGTTTTTGTTAGTGTAAATAGTGAGTGCTTTTCTGATTACCTACGTGTTTGTTGGCGTAATTTATTATTTTTATCACCCGCAGGTATTTTTCTGTAATTCATTATTTATGCCGAAAATAAAATAAGAAAATGAATACGTAATTGCGAATTCGTAACCCGTTCGATATCGGGGTGGCATCCCCATAAATATTTTCCAAAGTTCCCTCGTTTTACGTTGGAATCCAATTCATTGTAAATAAAATGCAAATTTACATGCTTCATGTATGGAGCAGTCTGAAACTTTATGAGATAGAGATGTTTATGCTAAGGTATCATTTCTTTGATTTTAGGGTACCTAAGTAAAACTTAAAACTGCATTCAAAGATTAAAAAAAAACTAATATACGACTCGGGAATCGAACCTGGACATTGAGTGTCCGGAATGAATTTTAGAGGACACATTATTTTTTAATTTAAACTCGGAAAAGGAAAAACCTAGGTCATTTTCCAAAAATATATTACATTTTATTACAAAAATTAAAAGTATCGAAGATACTGTGTTTTTAAAAGAAAATGTAGCATTTAATAATTTTTATGCAATTTCAGAATTTTTGTTCATAGAAAATACTGGTTGTTTCCCGCGACTTCTAGGCTATTGGTAAGCTCCATGTATTGACAATAATGTAATAAATATTTCGTAACCAATTATTTCGGAGTTCTTTGATAGAAACCAAGTGCCAAGCGAAAATCATCTTTTCATATAAATTCCATCTAGTTAAGCAATAATTAATGAAATTCCCTTCAACAAATGCAAGTTTTCCGTCCACTCAGTTAATGAGTTATTTGGCGGAGCGTCGAAGAACCACACTGCCGACCTAAAGGGGTGCTGTCATTATTTTAGAAACGGGATTAAGTGGTTCTAAAGCGAGGGCACATCTGTCGCTGCTCGTCAGAATTGGGAGATTTCCCCGGAATTCGGGAGCGGGACTGGGAACTGAGTCGTGTTATCGCTTGGAATTCCGGATTAGTGATGGGCCATTTTTGAAACATTTCCAACGGTTAAGTTACACGCATTTCAGTAGCAATAAGCTTCTCGAAAATTGAAAATGGTTTGCTTTGCTTGAGTCTGTGTTGATCTAATGTCAATCTTAAGGTGGTGCACCACTGCTTTGGCCGACTGTACATACATACGACTCAAAGAGTCTGTCTGAGCAACTTTTATCTTCGGTCTCATTGCCGTTTAAATGACATGTGATGAGATTACAAAAAAAACTTCCTAAATTTTTACCTTTTCCCATTCATCTCCATTGATGGCAAGTAGCAATGCGACCGAAGATGAGACGCGCTTGCACCAACGAAGCATATTCACGCAAAGCAATCAGTTTAAAAATCTATAAACAGTTGCATAGTTCAACTTTTTTTTTCCCATGATCGAAACCACGAGGAACGCTACATTGCGTAAATTGAACTTAATCTAAATCGTTATTAAAATTAACGGTCACATTTAACTGATCAATTAGACCATCCAAATGTGATCAAACTAAGTCGCACTGGTCGCACTTACAGTCCAACTGATTGATACGCATGCAACAGCGTACACTGCCGAGCAAGTTCAAATGTACACACAAAGTGTATGGAATACAAAGTTTGTACTTTGTCGGTAAAAATGTTTTAAATTTATGATGACACAATTTTGATATTAATTGGATAGGTCTGTTTTCATAATTTCAAACTCTTAGTTACAGATAAATAGAAAAGATGCTGCTGGAAGAGATCTCTTTGAGAGATAAGTTCACCCTTTGTACTTAAGTTTATCTGTATTATTTTGTAATTTTTTTTCTGTGTGTGTGCAACAAAGTGTTAAATAAATAAAGATTTTCAAGTAAAACACGGGAAACACTGAGCCAACTTTGATGGTCTACCAAATACTAACAACCTAGTTAATAAATTCTGCACGAAATTTAAAATTTTAAAACATAAAATACACAAGGCTTATTAATTTCATGTAGGTAGGTAAGTTTTTGCAATTCACAGTTTGTTGTTTTAGGATTTCCAACATAATAGGTAGATATTTACCAAATATCCTGTATATTGCTAAACCCCAATGATATCTGTCACTTTTTATGTCACATTTGAAAGTATGGGTGTTTTATGAAGGTGTTTAAGAAAAATTAAGTCTCTTAGTTTTAGCAACGTAAGTTTTTTTTATCGTAAAAATCACACCTGAGCCCACGTTTTTAGGTGCATTGATTACCATGTTATTGTTAAAATAAATACATAAATACTCTTAATTTGTCCCGACTTGTAATAGTGTAGATTTAAGCTTTAATTGATTTCAAGTAGGTACAAGTAGACATTTTAAAAGTTTTTTACATAATACCAACAGATTTTTATTAATGTGCTTAAACGTTTTGATAATTATGTTTTCCTCTCTTAAAAACTTACATCTAAAATAAATATGAAGGCAGCGAGTAAAATGAACACAAAAGCAAAAAAGTCGGGGAAAAAAAACCTAATGCTTATCTAACAAGTACCTACTTCTTGATTATTTCGATACTTTGAACTGTAATGAAACATAATGTACCTATCTACAGTGGGACAAATAACTGGTTTACCACCCAAAGGTTGAATATCGTTTGCAACTTACAGCACAACTAATACTATTTTCGACTGTAAGATATGTATTTATTAATGACAGGTAGGCCAGAAAATATTTCCTTTTCTGATTATATACACTTTGATTTTACCTGTGTGAGTGTGTGTGTGCCATATAGTCCGAACTTATTAGTTTTCGTTTGCGCCAAATGTTAGAGAATAACGTATCTTCCTACTTTGTTGACTATTAATAATTTATTAATGTTTGGATAAATTTACACACGGCTGTTTAGTCCCAAACTAAGCCGAATCTTGTAAACGGGTACTCAACAACTGATAGATTGGACATTATTATCGTAAATCATTAAATACTTTTAAATAAATACTTAAATACATACAAACACACAGAATCCGAAAACCAACAGTTATCATTACAAAAATGTTGGTCCCTGGGAATCGAACCCACGACCTTTGGCGCAGTAGGCAGGGTCACCACCACTACGCCAACAGGCCAGTCGAGTATTAAAGCAGAAACTACGAAAGCAGTTTTAAATATCAACTGTTTTTATATGTGTCAGGGGAGCAACAATTATGGCGTATAAATAACGGGACTGTCCCGGAGACGATTCGGGACACTGCAATATAATTTAGCTTAAAACGGGAGCACATTTTTCAAGCAAATCGCCCGAGGCGCGCTTTTAATTCGGGACAACTGTCCGACGCTATCGCTGCCACTGTTTAAACTAAAATTTTTACGGGAAAACGGGACACTTTTTTTGGTCCGGGCGAAGCAGGTTCGGACATACGGCGATATGTCAGCCGTTTTGATAAACTGCCCCGGGCACCTTTGGAGTTTTTGTCCCGGAAAACTGTCGGGTAAAATGACCTAATTTTTGGAAGTCAGTGGCGTTTCGAACCAGACTTTGGCTGAAGTGAATAAAAACTAGTATAAGGTATTCCTTGCAAATTTTTAAGTGTCTACTGTTAAGTAAGTGAATAAAACCATTTCTCTACTACCTTGAGTAAAAAGTTCCATTCCATACTCGAAATCAGTTTCGAAAATCGAACATTCTGGACCCCTATTGTATATTTCGGTTTCGAGACGCACATGCGTTTGTATTCACATTAATTTCTACTTTATACACATTTACCTACTGAAAATATAATTTGTCATGAAACAGCGTTACTCAAACTGCAAGACAAGTAGACGTTTGGTAAGCCATTAGGGCTTTGGAAACATAATTTGGTACGAAATATTCGCGACATCAGCTCATTACAGAAGCTTAATTAAGTCAATGTGGAGACACACAGGCAGCAAGGTTATTCAACTTCAAAACGGAATCAATTACATGCCACAGAAAATCTTTTACGTAAGTTATACCTGCTTTACTGAACTAAAGATTAATCTAGCTATACCTACTTATTTAATAGATACACAGTCACCTAACAACATATTGCTTTTATAAAAATACCTAATCAAAATCTTAAATAAACGTTACTTATACGTTACATAACATTTATGTCAATATTTGACAGTTTTCATTTATCTAAATGAGAAAAAAATCTACAATTACAATTCAACCAGTCTCACACAAAGACCGGTTTCCGGTCTCAAGTTATCAAACTGCATGTTTTATTGTTTCTGTATTTAATTTTGTGTGAGAAATGAAAAAAAATTTGAATTTGAATTTTACATTTGTAAATAAAACAATGCTTGTCAGTTCCTTCCCAATTGGTGTAACAGTTTTGTTACTTATATCAACAAAATCGACAAAACACCTAAAGGTTAAATAAAAAGTTGTCTCAACATAGGCACCTATTCGTACCTTTGCAATGCATAAACTTCCTAATTTTTATTTATTATTTGGACTACAAACAATTAAGTACAATAAAAGCACTTCAGCCCTTTTCAATAGACTTGTGTAGTCCAATAGTGTACTTGTGTAGTCAAATAAACCTGCCATTGCTCGCAATCCTTTGCGTCAGTGTGTACAGCCGCTACAACTTATTGCATGCCTACTAAGCTTAAGATGTCAGGATGTCACTTCGTAAGCACATTTATGTGTGTGTGAAAGAATGGAGTACTTGCCGTCTCAGTGTTTGGATCGTAAAGTTTGAGAAGCGTCTGAAAGTTTTACTGAAGACGTTGACAGGGTTTAAGAGGAGAGGATTCCACGCAAGTGGCACGGATTTTCTTGGAGGTTTCGAATTTATTTTTGATTCCACCGCTGATTTAGAAGCTGAGGATATACACAATATAAGACTCTGGCATAGATAATTCCCAATAGCCATAGATACCGCTTGAAAGGCAACTAACTGTGGTCGGATCGGTAGTCGAGAAAAAATCAATAACAAAATTATTAGTCTCATTTTCTCTTTTTAGGGGGCCAGGAATACCTGGCGACACTTGGACCCTATGGGATCTGTTGTGCCAAACCCCTGTCCGCCAAATGGTGCCCGAATCCGTTTTTTTGGTGGACTTCACATACGCCTAAGAATAGTAAATACCAGTCTTTGGCGTATGCAGGTTTCCTCGCGATGTTTTCCTTCACCGAAAAACCAGTGGTATTATAATAAACCGTACTTAAGTTTCGAAAAACTCATTTTTATGGGCCAGGATCGAACCCACAACCAACTACGCTACCACGGCTCTAAGTCTCTTCTTATGAGTAACTAAGCCGAATTAGCAAGTTGAAGTGGCACATCTTTCGCAGAACCCGTAGGGTTAAGTTCTGGAGTGGAGACAACAGACCGGTACGCGCAGCGTGGGACGTATCCGCCAGGTGGACCGACGACCTGAAGAAGGCGACCGGAAGCGGCTGGATGCGGACAGCGGAGGACCGGGTGTGGTGGCGTTCATTGGGGAAGGGCCATGCCTAGGAGTGGACGTTGAAGAGCTGATTTGATGATAGGTATTAAGATTACGAGATACGGGACCCAGCTGGATGAGATTAGCGCAAGACCGGTCATCTTGAAGATCCCTGGGGGAGGCCTTTGTCCAGCAGTGGCCGTCTACAGGCTGATATGATGATGATGATGAAGATTACCAGTAATACGATAAAAACTTGAAAGATATCTTCTTAAAAACATTAAAAGATATTGTAAAGACAAGTCCATCCACGTCTTCGACGAACCATTGAACTCCTGCCGTAGGGTCATTAGTCATGATCAGAGCGTTCGAACGACAATAGGTCAGATTTAGACGAGCGTCCTGACGGAATGGGGTCTCCATTTATTTGGCTAACAGCGTTAAACTCTCAATAACACGCCGGTGTGGCAAAACGCTGTAACTCAGAAAATGCTTCAAAATTAAAAAGTCAGGTTATGATCGAGATACCTTAAATGCCATCAAGAACAAGGTTTAAAGGTTCAAATTGAGGTTGCCCGGAAGAAATCGCTGAAAGCGATAAGACCGCCGTTTGATTGTACTCTGGCGTATTAAATTACCGTAGTGTAATTTTTATTATTATTTAATATTTGGTGCTCAATAAAGAATATTTGATTGATTGATTGAAGAACCTAATTAATAAAGCTTGATTAGGTGATCGATATCAGTGTCGCAGATATAAAAGACGGGTAAGTATAGATTTTTCCCAATAAACTTGCAACTGGTGTTCATTATTTGGGAATTGTCTTTCAGATTCCTGGAGTAGGTAATGAGTAGGTACAGGGAATATTAGTTTAGGAATATTACAAGTGTATGTAAGAACCTTTTTTGTTTATTTAGATCCGTCAGAAGTACATACGATTTTGCTTTTAGACGTCAAACATTTGAAATTACTGCTACACTTTTGGGGTAGCTACCATTGTATGTACCTCTTTGCCCTTATTAGTGTTATAACACTAGTATCTTATCTTATCTTCTGAGGGGGCCAGGAATACCTGGCCACACTTCGACCCTATGGGATCTGTTGTGCCAAACCCCTGTCCGCCAAACGGTGCCCCAATTCTTTTTTTTGGTGGACTTCACATACGCCTTAGAATAGTAAATACCAGTCTTTGGTGTATGCAGGTTTCCTCACGATGTTTTCCTTCACCGAAAAACCTGTGGTATTTTAATAAACCGTACTTAAGTTTCGAAAAACTCATTGGTACGGGCCAGGATCGAGCCCACGACCTCATGAACGTGAGGCGAGTGCATAACCAACTAGGCTACCATGGCTCTGTTATAACACTAAATATATTAAATTCTTTTAAAATTTATATAGGTAAACATTATTTTTGTTACTTCGAAAAAAGGGCATTTCTTGAGTTACTACGTTTTGCTTACAGACCACAATAGCTTTTACCACACGGCCGCTTGCATCACTAAACAGGAATGATATCGTACGCTGTAAGAACAACATTTGTAACTGTCAACAGATTTGGTTCCACGGTTTTTTGAGAGTCGAGACTTAACATGTCAGGTTGGTACTTTTCAAGCCTTATGGACTTTCAATCTTTTCACATAACTCTTTACTTATATGGTTGCGGGTATTATCTGATGTAATTACTTTTATTGTTTATTTCGACATGTATTTATTTTTAAGTACCTACTGACTGGTAAGTTTTTAGGTAACATAAACTTAACTTAAAATATTACATAAGGGTATTTTTTTACGAGTGTAAAAATGGTCCCTTTGTTCTCTGTATGTAAAAATACGCAATTGGTCTAAGTCGTGATAAGCCTAAAATTCAATTTTAAATAGCGTTTGGACTAAGTAAATATTAGACTTTTTCGCAATATACCTAAAAGTAATATGCCTAAACGTCTTAATTCGTCCCTAGAAAAACGCATTGGCATAACTGAATTGTTCCGAAAAAACTTAAAAGGTACTTGGGTAGAAAAAAAACTGTACCTATCTACCCAAATAACTTCCAAGTTTTTTTAGAAAAATTCAGTGACGCCCATGCGTTTTGCTTTTTGGGTCCTATTTCTTTATATTAGTAAGTCTACTTATTAATGAGATATGAAGCAGCCTCCTGGCTAGGAGTTCAGATAGCTATCAGGTAGCATCTTCAAAATACTTGTGAACGAACATACCAAACTAAAGAGATACAAGCAAGTACTTCGACTTAAACGGATCAGATAAGTTCAAGAGCATAGAATGAAAAGATAGGCAAGCATCCAACGGTATTGGTCATTGACCCGTAATATTAGTTGGCATGGGTTTGAGATTTAGTTACAGATAAGAATCTGACAAGACAGTGATCGGTGGAAAAGTTATATGTACGCCAGTTGTGTGAAGCTGTGAAAATAAAAAGAACAATATTAGTCTACAAAACAAGCTACGATACCACTACCCATATAAGCCTTAAAGGCAACTTTAACGCAAAACAAACGCAATAACAAAATCGTTACTTCAACAAGTTGATTAATCAGGAAAGTGGAGGCCATTTCGAACATTTACCTATACTAAAAGTTTTCATAAAATTATTGTCTTATTCTGATAGGTCATGAAAATTCTCATCGCCAGTTAATAGGTTATCTATTACATGCTGGTCATTCTGTATGGATATTCCTGAGTCTGCACTAAAATCTTACCCATGCAACGGCCATTTCGCTCCGAAATCCCGGACTCAAACCCTGTGTGAATGCGCCTTCGCATTGGGGTAAAACGACATTGATTGACAGCCTAGGCGTCGCCTTGGCTAATCTCTAGTGTCACAGAGTGGAGATTACCAACCGGCTTACCCCGCGTGTCCTATATCCATTCATCTGTGACCTGCCTCGCTTCGCGCACTACTTAGGTAATTAGGCCACAGAGGGCGTATTCGGATGTCTTACATAGGTCTCTGTTAATTGGTTATGTGTCGGACAGGGGTGTATGTTTGCTGTCATGTGCACAAGGTAACAGAAGATTTAGTTGGTGAGCTACGTACACAGGGTGTGTAGGCAAAGTGATACCATTTGCGAACTGCGATATTGCATTCAGGTTACTATTCTCTAACACAGTTTATGCACCCGTCAATATGAAACCACTGTCTTTGTACGCATCACATTAAATCTATTCTATTGTGTTCAGTTCTATTCTAACCATCTCCCATTACAAGTTTAGTCATACAAAATAATATAGGTATCTTGTTAAATGTGTAGAGTCAATTCTATTTATTCAGGTTTTTAATAAATTATAGCACTTTATTATTTTACTTCAAGATTTTTTTGAATAGGGCATTTCTGTGGAAAATTGAAACAAAAAAGCAGTAAAAATTCATCTTAAAAGAATCCATTCCGTTTGTTAGACTGTAGTTCGATTGGTCTAACAATCCGGGATCAAAATTCCGAAGGGTCTCTTGAAGACCAGTAGGCAAACGATGGCTGGTTCTCAGGAATGGGACCTAATACTTAGGAGCTCCGGGTTCGGACTTAAGCGTCAAAATCATGGTGACAGCTCCCACACTCTAAATCTTAAGGATCTGATGAAGACCGGGTAAACAACCCTCAAGCTATGTAACTGAACGAAATGATTTTTTTTGCTTTATTAGACTAATCTAACAAAATAGTTTTTTTTCCGCATTGTTGGACTAATTGAACTAACCGTCTAATAAAACTAAAAAGATCGTTAAAAGCACCATTGAGAAATGATATAGGAAGTCAGTGAACAACTAGTTAAAGGACCAGAAGAGATAAACGGTCCCAAATCTCCAGCACATAAACTAAAAGCATAATTTCCTGGAATCAATACGGCTGTACATTCTCCGGGAATATTGGATAACGGAAATTAACAAATTTCGAACAATAGTGCTGTTTACTGTGATAATGACAAGCTGTCAATAGAATTAATGATCGTTCGCACGAACAAACATAGTGGTGTTGATAAAATAATACTAAATTTAACAAACATAATCTACAGTCCGAATGATCTATTTTAGAAACACGAACTGATGTTTATCGCCGAGGTTGAATCTAACTGGGTTGTGGATTGACTAAAGTGCATTAAATTCACTTACAAACTTTTAAAAGTAACTATAAATATCATAAGGACATAAAATAAAATCGACAGTAAATATTAAGAACGACGTATTAAAGCCTAAAGTAAACCATGTTTGAAAACATAAAAATATAACAGCAAGACTTGTAGTGTTTTTAATAATTATATAATTATTTACGGGTCTTACACAAGTCTTAACTACTTAAGTCTACTTTACTTAAGTCTAAAATGTACTATTGTAGTGTTTTATCAGAGAAGGTCCTTAGACACATTACAAGAATCAAACTGAATGGAAAATTCAAAATTTTAAAGACTGTCTTTTTTACGTAAATATGATTAAGAATAGCTACAAGCACGGCTCTATTATTTTTTCATGTTTTAAACAGATTTTATAGGCAAGAAATAACTTGCAACACATACCTCTCAAAACAAGTTAGAGGGTCTAGTCTCCTTTTAAGAATTTGAAGGTCGATTCCTCATTAGATAGAATTTGGGAAACAAAAAATTCGTTTCAATTATTTTTAAGTTATAATTTAAAAATAAATAACATTGTACCTATTAAAATTAATCAAATCGGATCCCGAAACTTGGATACCTTTCGTTGTATCGGCTTACAAACCGAAACGACTATAGACAAAATAATAATTATCTGCACATTATTTTACGCAATTATCGACAAAACTGTCAATGAAACGAAACATCCTGCAGACATGAAAGCTCGGGAGGATGACCCAAAAGCGCGTCAATCACCTGTCTGTCGCAAAGAGATTTCAATTTCCTCAGAGAACGTTTGAGACACATTAATTTGTCTCAGCGGTTGCACGACATAAATATATCTGCGCCATCGATAGAGATCCAAAAACAAGTACACCGCTGCACAAAATTCTCACTCACTCACAAAAAACCAAATCAACAGCAAAATCAAACTAACTACTTAAACTTTGAACTACTGCCTAAAACAATATAGAGATTCTTTCTTCCTAAGAGATCCTGAAGTCTAAATCTATTCCAGTTCGTAAGTAACCGTAGAAATGCGAACAAAATACCAACGTTGATTGACGTCATTCCGAACAAATTTCCAATAAATTCCAACATTTTCCTTTTATTTACACTGAAAAGTAATCTAAGACGAGACGACTCATGTAATAGGCATATCTTTATTTGTAAAAGACGTCGCAAACGAACGTGCGGAACTCTCGGGATAAATCTTATTGAAGATTCCAAAAAAAATGTTTACTTAACCGAAGTAATATAAATCATATCAAATATTTTAATACCTACTTACTTCTTTACTTATAAATACTTAACTTTACTTAAATCATCATCATATCAGCCTGTAGACGTCTACTTCTGGACTAAGGCTCCCCCAGGGATCTCCACGACGACCGATCCTGCGCTAACCTCATCCAGCCGGGTCCCGCGACCTTCACCGTCGGTCCACCTTGTGGGAGGCCTGCCTACGCTGCGTCTTCCGATACGTGCATCGTCTTCTGATGCGTTTACTTAAATACTCTTTTATTATTTAAGGCTCTTTCAAAGGTTATCCCAGCCTTGTAGTCTATCACTGCGACCATCACTGATCTATTTGTGATCGCCACCTTACTTTATGTACTGTGCTAATCTTGGATCAGTTAGAAACATCAGCACGTTTGTGGCCCTGATTTCTTTTACTTCATCTTTATCATTTGTTTTACTTACTTCTTTACACAAATAGGTACCTCTGTACTAAACAATGCGAGGAAGAATCGGTAATTGACCGAGCGAGCGAAGCGAGCGAAGCGTCTAAGTTTCGAGATTGACCAAAAATGCTAATGTCCGTCTGTCCTTCTGTCTTTCTGTCCTTCTGTCTTTCTGTCCGTAATTCTCTACAGGTCGCATTTTTCAACCGATTTTGACGAAAATTTGGCATAGGTATAAATTAATTAAACCTACAAAATGAGTAGAATAAAATTTTGAAAAACATTTTTTTTAGAGTACCTACCATACTCGCAAAGTGGGAGTGAACTTTTTTTTTCATGTGAATCCCATAGTGTGGGATATCGTTGGATAGGTCTTTCAAAAATATTGCTGGTGTGTGAATACCATTTTTTCGATTTAGGGATCCGTTGGCGAAATATTAAGCTTTAAAGCGGTAATTTTTGTTAGAGTCACGTGTCCCCCCCCCCTGCCAGCTAAACGGTTGCTTCTGGAAATGTGAAAAAATTCATGGCAGTAGCATATATAACGTAGTTACAAGGAAAACTATTACGGCTAAGTAGGTTCTATTAGTTTTTGAGTAATAGTGGATCGACTTATGAAAGTTGAAAAAATAAATTACGTTCATAGAACTGCATACGGAAAATGGAAAATTATTTTTTTCCGCGTGATATCCATGGTGTGGGGTATCGTTGGATGGGTCTTTCAAAAATATCGCGGGTGTGTGAAAAACATTTTTCGATTCAGGGATCCGTTTGCGAAATATTAAGCTTTAAAGTGCTAATTTTTGTCACTTTAGTAGGTACTTTTTCTGTCTCCAACTATAAAGTTGACTTTTGTGGTTTCTTTTAGGTTTGGTTTATAAGGGCTGGCGAGGTCTACTGTTCTCACGGAACTACTAGTATTAATTTCTTTTTAAGTCCTCGATAGGCATGATGATCCTGTTAGCCACATTGACGATGGTTAGGTTACCTTATATGTAAATGGTTTCTTTATCCTAAGATAAGGAAGGCGAATTGGAGACATCAATCAAAGCGGTACCTGCTCTCGTAAGATTGAAACTGGGGGCGTCAATTGATCGCCTGATATATGCCACAGTCATGAGATGGTATCTCATCTTCTGGGGCCAGGGACAACTGGCGACACTTCGACCCTATGGTATCTGTTTGTGCCAAACCCCAACGGTCCCCTATCCGTTTCTCTCTCCTTCAATCAGGTTTCCTCACGATGTTTTCCTTAAGCGTTTGAGAGCTAACGTGGTACAAGTTTCTAGAAAATCTCACTGGCAGCCGGGATAGATTAGATTAGATTAGATTTATTTATCACACATTACAAATATTAATACATAGTGTAACTTACGTAAAAGGTCAAAGTTAATGTGATCGTCAAAGAAACAAAATAAAAATAGAATACAAGATGTCAAAGCCAATACAAAATGTCAATTTTACACAACTTGTGTATGATCATTAATAATAAAATAATGTATATAAAACAAGGAATAAATATCATGTCAATGTTACAATTGGAAATTAGGATTTTATATTCATGTACTCTTTGACAGAGTATAATTCTCTATCCAATAAGAGGTTTTTTAGTCGACGAGTAAACGTTTCGTCATTCGATTCGTCCTGTATGTCAACGGGTAGATGTGCGTAGTAGGTGGGCCCTATGACGCGCGGGTTGGTCTCCGCGAGGGCGGTGCGCCGCGGCACCGGCATCAGCAGCCGGCCGCCGCCGCCGCCGCTGTTGTTGCGGAGGGCCCGACCTCCACCCGTGCGACGATCGAAACTTGATATGTTACGTCTCACGTGCATGATCACTTCAAATACGTACAATGAGTATAATGTCATTATTCCATTTTTACTAAAAAGCGATCGACAGGTCGTTCCGGGTTTTACCCTGGAGAGTACTCTGACAGCACGCTTCTGTAGTATGAATACCCTGTCTGAGTTAGTGGAGTTACCCCATAACATAACACCATATGACATGAGGGAGTGAAAGTATGCGAAGTATGTTTGTCTCAGCACTTGATCAGATACTAGCGGCTGAAGTTTTCGTAATGCATATGCAGCACTGCTAAGCCTGCCCGAAAGGGACTCGATGTGTGTCTTCCAGTTAACATTTGAATCCAATGTAAAACCCAAAAATTTACATTGTTCTGTAATAGGGATGGGACAGTTTAGACATGAAGGTCTGGGGATAGGCCTTCCTGTAAATAAAATTATATTAGATTTGGACATGTTCAATATCAGACCGTTAGTTGAAAACCAATCATGCAGTTGTTCGCAGAGTCTACATATCTTTGCGTTGAGTTCCTCGTAAGACCGGGCACATACGACAATAGTTGTGTCGTCAGCAAACAGGACCATGAGACCGTCGGTGATGCATGATGGCAGGTCATTGATGAAGGTCAGAAACAGGGTGTTCCCGAGCGCTGATCCCTGAGGGATGCCTACGGTCACATTGCCTGCTTCTGATCTTACTTTCCTGCCATTCACGACAACTTCGACGGTCTGCGTCCTGTTTGTGGACTCTAAGAGTGTGAACGCAGTTTTAGTAATACCATAGCGGTGTAGTTTCTCTAACAGTAAGTTATTCTGTATAACATCAAACGCCTTCGTGAGATCGCAAAATATGCCGGCTGTTTTGTATTTGTCATCAATTCCTGTAATAATTGCGTCTATAACCTGATGGGCTGCAGCGGTCGTGGACTTATTTTTCCTGTATGCGTATTGTCTGTCAGTAAGTAGGTCATTATTTTCCAGGTGAGTCATGATGGAGTGTGATACAATTGATTCTATAATTTTAGATATGTTTGGGACGATAGTAATGGGTCTGTGGGTATCTACTTGAGTCTTGTCACCTTTACCTTTGTACACCGGACATACACGTGTATTTTTGAGCACCTCGGGATAAGTGCCCGCAGAGAACATCTCGTTTATTAAAACGATAAGTATGTCTGCAATGAATGGCCATATTGACATTAGTATATTTACAGATACATCGTATATGTCCAGTGTATTTGGGGTCTTTAACATTGACTTTAGGGTTTTAGCCAGGGTTTCGCATGTGACATTTGGTATAGTGAACTCTGGAACATTAAGGTCATGAATATGGTTTTCCAAATATTGTATTGCTTTGTCTCGGTCACAGTGTAATGTGAATTTGGAGGTGATCGTCAAAAAGTGGCTGTTAAAGCGATCCGGTATTTGGTGCGCAGGAACATCGACACCCTGGTCTCTCAAACATACATTTCGTGACCTAGTCTCTGTACATGTTTCCTCATTTACAATTAGAACTCTATTTGTAGTTTTAGTAAAACTATGCTTTTACAGAGCGTCAGTGGCCTCGGGGATAAGACGCGACCTATCATATCGAAAAGTCCGAGGTTCGTTCCCCGGTTGGGCCATGTACCAATGGGTTTTTTCTCAAAACTTAAGTACATGTACTGACTGCTCTCAAACGGTGAAGGAAAACATCGTGAGGAAACCTGCATACGCCGAAGAAGAAATTCTTAGGCGCATGTGAAGTCCACCAACCCGCACTGGGCTAGCGTGGTGGACTATAGCCCGCACGCCCTCGTTGAGAGGGTAGGCCTGAGCCCCAGCAGTGGGGAGATTAATAGGCTGTTGATGATGATGATGATGCTTTTACATTTTAAACAACTAATTAAAATTAAACCGAATGAAAATGGCACCGAAACTAAAATAGTTCCGTCATTCAATAACAGATGGCGCTACTCGTTCCATCCGTTGTTTATCGAGCAAGGCGCCGACGCATGCGTGACCAAAGCAGCCCATTCATTCCATTTCACGCATTTTTTGTTTTTTTTTGTTCTCCCAACCCAATTCCATTCTTATATCCGAGAATAATCGTCAAAGGGGCCGTTCTGTTCGGAACTGAAGATGTTATTTCGTAATCGCTAGAAAAAACGCGTTTACTACTACTTTATAGCGTTTCGATGCGTTATATTACCGCGAGCGTTTTTGTTGAATAGAATTATAGACGGAATACATGAGAGATTGGATTTGGTTTCTCTAGTTTTTGTTGGGTGTGAATGAGAAATATGTTTACCGGTCCAAATTTATTAACTCCGTTATGCAATTTTAGTTTAATGGATCCAAAGAACTTCAATATTCATTTAATTTGATTATTTATCCGTTCAAATAGCTACTGAGATATATCTTATTTAGTAAAATTTTCATTTGTAGTCATTTACTATTAAATCAAATATTATTCACCATAGAAATTCTTAATAAGAATCAAAATCAGTGGGTTTCAAGTAAAAATTTGTCACTTCAACTACTTTCAAACACAATAATAGTAATATTATGTAAAAACATTGACAAAATCAATGTTTATTATGGAGGTGTAAATGAATCATAGTGGTTTTATGTGTACAGTTCCCTGCAGGTAAACCGATACCCCTACATTAAATGAGTCTGCAGGTGTCTATACCATTCCGACATACCTAATAGAACCCTAGCTTCGCAAGTAATGTTACACATTTAATATTACATAACATCACTTACGTTAAAATAATTCTGAAATGAGTCATTACGTAATCCAGCTTACTAAAATAAAAGCCTTCCCAAACGGCCTCATCAATCAATACCAGCACTAAAAGCATAATCCGATCCAAATATGGTAATGAGCCTTATTATCCATTCCACAAAGCTATTGTTCCGGAAAATTGAAAAATACTACCTTTCCGAGCTTATATACTATTCATGTATTCATGGAACACATGTTTTTATAAAAATTACACACGCTGGCATCACGCTGGCTGTTGCAAAGGGTGTGAACTATACGAAATTATAATAAAACCTAGTCCAGTAATCTCTTATCGTTTCATAAAATTTCATTTGGTGCATTTTATGTCACCGTACTTACCGTATTAAACGTAAAGTTTTTTTATTCCTTTATTTTCTATAAAATGTGCTAATTATCTACCTTGGTTTTCCTAATTGACCGAGCGAGCGAAGCGAGCGAAGCGTCTACGTTTCGAGACTGGCCAAAAATGCTCTTGTCCGGCTGTCTGTCTGTCTGTCTGTCTGTCTGTAATTCTCTACAGGTCGCATTTTTCAACCGATTTTGACGAAAATTTGGCATATGTATAAATTAATTAAACCTACAAAATGAGTAGAATAAAATTTTGAAAAACATTTTTTTTAGAGTACCTACCATACTCGCAAAGTGGGAGTGAACTTTTTTTTTCTTGTGAATCCCATAGTGTGGGATATCGTTGGATAGGTCTTTCAAAAATATTGCTGGTGTGTGAATACCATTTTTTCGATTTAGGGATCCGTTGGCGAAATATTAAGCTTTAAAGCGGTAATTTTTGTTAGAGTCACGTGTCCCCCCCCCCTGCCAGCTAAACGGTTGCTTCTGGAAATGTGAAAAAATTCATGGCAGTAGCATATATAACGTAGTTACAAGGAAAACTATTACGGCTAAGTAGGTTCTATTAGTTTTTGAGTAATAGTGGATCGATTTATGAAAGTTGAAAAAATAAATTATGTTCATAGAACTGCATACGTAAAATGGAAAATTATTTTTTTCCGCGTGATATCCATGGTGTGGGGTATCGTTGGATGGGTCTTTCAAAAATATCGCGGGTGTGTGATAAACATTTTTCGATTCAGGGATCCGTTTGCGAAATATTAAGCTTTAAAGTACTAATTTTTGTCACTTTAGTAGGTACTTTTTCTGTTACCAAAGTTGACTTTTGTTGGTTTCTTTTAGGTTTGGTTTATAAGGGCTGGCGAGGTCTACTGTTCTCACGGAACTACTAGTAATATGATTATGATCGGTAATAATATTGTCTTGGTTTTAAGTATTTATCATAAAAAATCATAAGTAGACTGTAGCTATAATATTGTTGTCAGCAAATACTTATTCTAAAAAGTTCAAAAGGTTTCTTATTTTTTGATAATTATTATTGTTCAAAAAATAACCATACTTTTTACACTCCAGTTCTAAGAATATCAACTAATAATAACACACTAGGTATACACACAGTAAGTAGATACAGCAATCACTTATATTTTACGCCTTGTATTTTGCTGCCGTTAAAAATACACATTGGATGTTGGAATCCATTTAATAAATATACATATTTGAAGTGCGACACATGTAAATTCACACAACATTGTTTTCTCGTTGTGTTGTTTATGTTTTGTTTACCAGAATTATTTCCTGGCTTATTTATGTCTTGATATGACTTCTATTATGATACACTTTCGCTACCACTGCTGGTTAGTAAAATATCTGAACTTTCTGAGTTGACGTTTTAGTTATTATTAATTTTTGGCGATATTTAAAACTGATTTTTAGCTTTAACAGCTTTATCATTTAAATACAATTGAATTGTGGGTAATAAAAGAATTAAATGCGATACGTAAATTCTCACAACATTGCTTTCTGGTTATGTTTTGTTTATTAGAATTATTTTATGGTTTTGTTGACTAGGCGTAAGCCTGTCTCGATAAGACTTCTATTTCTGATACAGTTTCGCTATCACTGCTCGTTAGTCCAATATCGTTCACTGCTCGTTAGTATTATTATAATTTTGTACAATTCCACCGATAATAACAGTTATTTTATTTAACAGAGGAATTTTTTTTCCCTCCCATTATTTGAAAATAACATTATTGTGTGCTTCGTACGGCCTACTGAACTTTGTGCTTCGGAATTGTAACGATTCTCGTCGTCAAAACGCCTCGAAAATACACGTGATTCCCAAAATTATTTAATCAGTGACTAATTATCCATTGTATGTCGAGTATTACAAACTAATAACTGGTAATTATGAGCATCGGGCCGCATTATTACTAATACGCTAGTTTGGCAGCCGAGTGGGTGGCATCTGCCGGCTTACAGCGAAATTGGGTTACACATCAATCACTCTGATAACATTTAATAATGTGATGAATACAGAATATGTATTAGAAACAAAAGTTTTATTGTACAAATGCACATTAGAGCTTTAACATATTTGAATATACATAGATAAGTAGTAGGTAAATATACTGATATACTATAAGCACAATTTAAACAATGTATTAAGAAAAATCTGAATAGAACTTAATGGCAAAAGCATATCGATTAAAAAGTTGATAGTTGTATAGTATGGTAAATGTTTTATAGAATTTACGAGAATACTTACCTAATAAAAAAAAGTCCCAAAGGACATGACAGAGTTATGCACGATGATGGTACGTAATTAGATTTAAATTATTTTCACACTCTGAATCTTTAGGCTAAACAAACATGACGTTATGTTGACCTAACTGATACCTTAAAACTAAAGCTCCGCAATTCCTTGCACAATTGCAAAACCCAGTTGGCAATAGAGAGAGATATATGGACATCAATCCAGAATGGGCTCACAATGCAACTCCGCTAAAAGTGGCAGCTGGGAAAATTTATGCCTAACAATCGCGTAAGAGAGTATCGCAATAAACTGTACAAAAAAGCCATAAGCCAGGTCCGTGGTCCTTTAAAACCAATTTGTTGTGGGTTTACGATCCCGGTTAACGCATCAAACAATGAGCGAAAGTATTTTGTTTTTATGCCGCTCAAGTTTGGTCGTTTACCTAACCATAACTCTTTTATTGGATGCCATAAAAGCATCTTTAAAGAGTTTTTTCCGATCTCACCGACCGTATCGAAAGTTTGGGGACCCATAATTACCTTCTTCGTAATTTGAGGTAATGTCAGGGTAATTATTACATGGGGAAGAATAGTTCGAGCATGTTGTAATAGTGTAGACAATTAGGGACCAATGTTTTTGTCTCCGATGACATTGTGTTTCTGGGAAGGTTCGTGTTTGTTCAACACATGTGGGAGTTCCGTCTTAGCTTTGGAGTGCCGTTTGGATGCATGTGTCGACCTCGGGTTAAATTAACCGGAAACTTTAGGGGAAATAGTTAAGATTCCGTGCAGGTCTGCTGCAGTCACTCAGAAAGTTAAACATGCCACCCTGATGTTTACAAAACATCACTCGGAATTACGTTTTCCAGCAATATCAATGTGTCCATTGTGCTATTGAATAAAGTTCTGTTCAACCAGAATGTTGGCTTTCAGAATCATTTCGTTCTCATGGGATTTACCTACTCCCATAAGTAAAGTATGTTTCGTGAATTTTATTTTCAGATTTTATAACAGAAAAACAATGGAAATATGAAGCAATTTCCGTACTTAAGCAAAATTTCTTGAAGGATTGTTACTGATTATAATAACTTGACCTACTGACAAAAACATATTGAAAAGAAATTGAATTTAAAAAACATGTTCCTATAACTAGCAACTGATAATATAATCAATGAAGATGAATAATCCATTAAAAACAGGATGGAATTACAACAAAGACTAGGTGACGGTGCAGTTTCACACTGTCAAGACACAAACAAAACCCGTCTTGAGTTTACAAAATGAATACGACTTGAGAACAGTCAAGATGTAAATTACGTAAAAACTGAATATAAACGGGCGGGACCCCGTATCTTTTGATAGTATAATAGGTCGGTGCGTGCTACGGACAGAGTTCGACGGATCGCACGGGTGGTCCCATACTGCGGTTGGACTATTTAAATATTTCTTTTTGTTATTTGCCAGCACTTTTTAGTGATTTATGTTTGTTTAACACGGAGGTGTTGGGACAACAACGTGTGATTTGTTAGTTTATTGGCTATCGATGTCAATGGACTAGTTTATTTTTCTTTGAAAGAATGTCGTGTCCACTTCTCGCTCATGTTTAAAATTACCGTCCAAATAGAAAAAGTGTTAATATGACTTTTAAAGGTTTTAATAAAGTTTTATGGCTTAAATTTTATTTTTAGGACATCGAAACGGTGGTGTTAATGGTAGATTTGGTAAGAAAATTAGTGATTCTGTGTACCTATTTAAAGAAACTATAGGTAGGGAAGAGAAAACTTATACAATATACCTACTTAGTAGAGTTTAAGCTAGATAGCTCATTCGAAATAGAGGTAGAAATTACTCATTAACTAATAGAACAACAAAATTCATCGAAAACCTTCCAATTTCTAAAGATGTTTGTCTATCTGCTGATATAATAAGATAGCTTTTAGTATTAGTACTAACTTTAGCGCATTTTATTCTGGAAGCAAAATTTCTTCGCTTAATTCTCCGACTATCAACACCAATGAATCTACAACAAATCAAGTGGCCGTTCCATTCACAAGTCCACTGGCCCTTTCCAGTCCTAATTGAACAAATCATCATCAATTTATTTAACCACACCATTCCTCTCTTGTTAACTCGTAGTTATCTTAACAAAATAAAGCTGTTTGCTCTGCCCGCTCATTAGTAGCATGTTGCTTATCTAGAGGCGATACAAAATGTTTTCATTCCTTTTGATTCCAATAAGACGTCTGTAAAGGGGCATTATATGATTTCGGAGTGTCAGGTTCACTGACTCGAGTTATTATTGTGAATTGGTTGAGTTTCGTAGAGCGATTGTGTTTCCGTCGATACTGTGTGACTCGTAGAGACAACTTTATTTGCTGACTTTTCTGGTCACTGTTTTGTTTCAATTCTTGACAATGTTTGTTTTATTATCAATTTGTCTGAATTTATTTCTATTATCTCTCTTCGTCACTGTTTTGTTACAATTTTTGTCATGGTTATTTGTACAAGCACACATAATATAGGTGACAAGACAACTCAAGTTTTTGGTATAATTAATTTTATAAACACGTCATGACAGTCTATTTTACATAAGTATGGTTTATTTTAAGGGTATCTTACTGGTTGCTGTTAAGTCCAATTACATCGTTTGTCTGAAGGTCCTTCAATGGAAAACTTGCATTGGGTGAATATCAATATTGTTGATGATTTGATTTCTACGTTGATTTAAGACATTTTAGGTCAAGTTTGGATTTCGATTTCCTTAATATAATTTGTTTTATCGTAAAATTTTGTTTAACAATAAAGTCACACTTCATCGAACTAGCAACGATAATTTAGAAAACTGAAATCGCGTAGAGATTATGCACGGATTTTAATATTCACTTGCCCCCGCCTAATTGGAAACGGGAAATATAAACCTGAAAATAATTAATGCTACGAACGCAACCCCTCAAACCGCTGAAAATATTGAAATGCCGCAACCGCGTGCCATTACACGCAAATAAAGCCTCCACTAACCGCATTGCGAACGAGGCAATTTACCATTTCCGCACAATCCAGCCCTTACAGCCACCAAAACAACACTTACGTTGATCGAAGAAGCACCGATCCAGACCATTCATAACGTAACGTACAACCTCATCACTGAAACACCATTTCTCGTTGCGTTCACAATGCACTAGATGTCACACTCAAAACAAATCACAGCGTATGCGTTCCCACTTCGGTCACTGCACAACGTCAGGGCGGGTGCTGAGGCAACACTCACAGAGGTCACGAGACGAGTGGCCGGTGCGGCGGTCGGCGCGCGACTGGAGCGCGCGGCGGCGCGGGGCGAGGGGTGCGGGGCGCGGGGCGGCGGGAGGGGGTGCGTGCGTTCGGAATCCACTTCCCACGTGCTCGCCACCCGTCCCTTTCTTGCAGGACGGGTTAGCTTTTTAAAAGCCCGTCGACGCATCGATACGCCAGGGGCGATGTTTTGCTGTAACCTTGTTTATATGCACTGCAGCTAATAATAACACGCGAATAACACTTGAAATGCGCGTATGTTGTTTTTTCATACATCAATGTTAGAGTTAAGTGGCGAGTAAGTTTCGATGTTTGTTTTCGAGTTTCCGATACGCTTGTTCCGCTCGCATGTTTCCGGTCGAGGACGCGGGATGGAGTTTAATGCAATAATATCACGATAGATTGAATGAAAACATTTGCGAACATTGTTACAACTGTGGTCGTTGTGGAAAATGTGAGGAGCAAATGAGCAACAAAACAAACTTTACGAAAATTGCACAGGTTCGCAATATTTACAAATCACGCAAACGTCACCAAATTTTAAGACGTTATAGAGTCACAACCCTCTACCACTCTATTATACAGATCAAAATTGCTTTTCACTTGGATCCTTATAAGCATAACGAGCAACTTTTAGGTAAATCTCTTAATATTCAATTTAATTCATAATCAAATATATTTTTTAATTTTTAAACAATACTTAATCCACTGAATTCACTTGAAGTAGCAGCTAAAATGAAACTACTTATAGTATTCTCAAGTTGGCTGCTCGTTAAGCTTCATAACAAGAATTTCAAAAGAACGAAAAGAGAAAATGATATGTCAAGCGTGCGCCTAAAAGAGTATAATCCTTGTAGATAGGTAGTAAAGAAAAAAGTTAATGCGTTTCTTAAAAAGCTATTTCGGTGGTCTCCCTCAGTCTTATCGGATTGTCTCTCATCGGTTGATTTTAGTTTTACTACTTTTTAAACTAAACTTGGAATCGTTGACTCATTGTTGAAAAGTTTGACTTAGACACGCGCGTTTCGCGATTGATTTTGATTTATGATTCAATATAAGTGGTAACAGGAGAGCTTTTGTGTCTAAAAGTGGATCGTGTTCTTTGAAAGTGAATGTAGTCATGCGGTAACTGATCACTAGTCGAAATTTATGGAAAATACGGTCATGCGATAAAAAAATATGTAAGTACGTTATTGACACGACTGACATATTTGCGATTTTTCGATCTGTAAAAAATCATAATAAAAATGTAGTTGTAGTATAAATAATATCGATAATAACAAAACTTCAAGCACTTCGCAGTGAGAATGATAATAACAAATCTTCGAACACTGCGACTGAGAATGAGATTTTTGTCGAATGAGTTATTGAACATTTCAGACGATTTTCATACATTTTGTACTTAATGAGTTCTTTTACTCGTTGATGTGATATTTTCCATTAAATTAAGACTTTAACTGAATGGTTCAAGCTGAATTCTGAAACGTTAAATCTCTTTCAGCGTTAAATTTTTGATAAAATTTAATCAAATTTTTTTTAAAATTAAATTAACTACTATGATATCAAATTGTTTACAATCCATCATAGATACCTTCTTAAGGAAAGTCGACGCATAAGGTCCATTTCCGAAGGCACAAACCTAAAATTTGCCAGCACTAACATTGTTTTTATCCCTGTCATGTACTATTATAAGGACGACACTATTTTTAGTGCTGTCAAATTTTAAATGTGTGTATTCACAATCAGTCTTGTTATCTACTTATTTTCTTACGTTTCTATTCTTTCGAATACCTACAATAATGCAAAGAACTATACCGTAGTTATACATTACAGCAGTGGTACTGCCGTCTCGTGTGCGTTTAGAATTAATGTTACCCCATTTAAATTCTCTCATCATTCCTTAATTAAATTAAAACCACTCACATACTGCTCCCAAGCAGCGTTTAGTATTGGAACAGCCATTAGAATTCCTCGGCAGAGTGTAAAGCGCATTACAACGACAATAATCTAATAAATAAACACGAGGGTATCACGCGAAGCGGTTAACGGGTTAACAAGACATCTGGAGTGTTGCAACTGTCATAGGGTTAACCCAGAAAAACCTTACATGGAAGAATAATATATCTATTTAAATTTTATACAAACAGGACAGAAATGGATATACCTAAGGATATTGCAGTATTTGCAGTGATAACATAAAATATCTAGAGAAAATAATTACCTATTTGAGAAATAGGTTAGAAATACAAAATTATCATAACATTGGTAGTTTCAAGCAACACGTTGAATTGTCGAATTAAATAATTACCTAAAAGTACAAACACAATACAATCTCAATAAAATTGTCTATATTATTGTTTGATAAATGAAAGTCATGATAAGTTTCTGTTTTCTGCAATGTAAAACTACATTTTTAATTGAACTATTACATTTTCTCATTAGCTCAACTTATTGGGTTCTATATTATCAAAAAAAGGTCCACGATTCGTTGCTCCCCCAGTAACATAACTTTTGAGTTTACCGAAAGCACTTAGCCCACGCTGAAACTGCCATAACTTGTTGGTAGTACTTACTGTGTAATATTGTGCGACGAGTGCTATAATATTTAGTGTATAGCAATATGGTCCCTATTCAGAATATTTATATTAGGTAGTCATTATTTTATGAATTGCCTTTCATTTGAAAGTTCATTCACTGGATGTTTTCGCTTCAAAGACAGTTGTTACTACTTTATCGGTCTTTATGCTTTGTCAAATTGTGCTATCATTTCCAAGTTTCTTTGTAAAGTGGAGTTTGTAATAAGATATTTCCAATCTATTATCAGGTAAGGGCTTAAACTTAGCTGCTTACTGCATGTCATTATCATCACCCGCATTGAGGCCATTCGAGTCAATATCAATTGCTTTGATATCATTATCATTAGAGTCAGCATTGTTCTCTAATTTCGAACCGCATTACAATGATCGTTTGTCTTTCTAGATGACTGCCTATGAAACTATTACGTAACTGTTTTTACTTATAATGGATGCATTCTATCTAAATACATTACTGATTAGATGATTAGGTTTCTGTATGATATTGCAACACTTATTTTGCATATGATTAAATATTGCAAGAGAAACTAAGATCTGGCGTCATTAATAAATACGAGTATTAGACAATAGACACGGGTTTAGCACGCGAATCCTTTTATTTACCTTTGCCCGACGTTTCGACCAGATTAAACTGACCGTGGTCACGAGCTGACTGGAGAAGCGAGCTGTTAGAGCTGCGAATAGTTTCTCTACTTTAACATTTACTTCTAATGAATGCACTCTATCTGAATACATTATTGATTAGATGCATAGGTTTCTGTAAGATATTTTTTGCATATAATTAAAGATAATTGCATGAGAAACGAAGTTGTGACTTTACTGTTAAATTTTACCTTTGGTTTTGGAACACCATTTTGCAACGTTCATATGAGCAAGTTTCTGCTTCTAATGACCCAAATTGTCCCATGCAGCTCAATACCAACAATACATCATACCGACGACAGCACACTGTAGCGACAATGCTATAGATATTTATCACAATTTGTAGCCTAATCTAGCGTGACGCTAGCGATGGATCACAAAGGGTGCGTGTACGCTAGAGCGTGGCGATATGAGATCGATTCCAGTTTTACGCACGGTGGAGTTTAATTTAAAAAGTGTATGCGGAATTCAAGAACTTCAGTATATTTTAAATAAACGCAATGTATCTACTTAGTTATTTGAGGACCGTTGAATAAAGTTTGAATCATTTATATCAAAATGTGCATGTTTATTATTTCATCGTCATCAATCAGACTTTCGACGTCCACTGCTGGATGCCTTCCCCAATGAACGCCACCACACCGACTAGGCCCGTATAATAATTCATTTCGATTTATCCTTTCCTAAATTTTCAAATTGGTATTACGAGTATAATTATCGCAAATAAATACAGAAATATTATAATTCGACCAGCACAAGTAGATCGTAAATTAAATAGAGAGATAATAAAAGAAATAGAAAGAGAATTCGAAGGAAAGCATAGGTAATAATAAAAAGACAGACCGAGATATGTCGAGAGAGCGTAACGAAAGAGAGGACCTTTATTTGAATAAAGCTAAGGATAATCCCTGAAAGGTAACCGGTGTTAAACAACAAGCGCATGCGTCACACATGAGCAGGCATAGGCCGTACCCCAGCACATTAGTGCAATAAACTTGACAATAACTTAATTCCGAACCATGGAGGGCGATTCCCCAGCGGCCGACATCTCAGTTAGGGATGACAATAGTCGGCTGCAGAGTTTAATGTTATTAGAATGATCGATCGGCGTATTCGTTACATTAAGAATTGTGTTGGTATTACAGTTATTGTTGAACGAATGTAAAATCCTACTAATATTATAAACGCGAAAGTTTGTAAGGATGTTTAGATGTTTGTTAGCCTTTGACGCAAAAACTACGGAACAGATTTTGATTAAATTTTACAGTAATATAGAAACAGAACCATAGAATAACACATAGGCTATATACACAAAGGCCTCCTACACGACGACCGTGGTGAAGGTCGCGAGTGACAATTATGAATACATAAATCCAAACTCCATCATCGAGTTATGCCGAAAAAACAGACTAATCGCAATTTAGTTTTGAACCCAAAGTCTAAACTGATGGAAGAAAACGCTCAGTTTTCCTTAAAAATTAAAAATAAAATAAGGCAGGGGGGGGGGACCCATGCATTTTACCTTTCCTCATTTTCCATCGCGACGTCGCACAGCGCGGACGTCACATGCAAATGTCGCCGTCACGACAGTGAAAATAAGAAACTGCAACATCGAAATTTTATTTCCTCTCCCCCGATTTTATTATACGTTTTCGACGTGCTCTTGACACAACTCTGATTGTATTGCAGGTTGTAAAATTCTGAGCGTACGGGATTTAGCGTAGGGAGCGTTATTTGTAATGCTACGTAAGGTTTGGAAACTTTTCTAAAACTAATGACGCATGCGTTTTCACATCAGACATGTTGCAATGTTGCTCGTGATGATACGTTCTACTCTTCTATTATTCTTAGTCGATAATGCGTGACAGTTTTACGAGACGCTCTTGGGTCTTATTACATACAAAGTTTGTGATGAATGAATCGACGCAAATATATCAAGCGAATGTTATTGGATAGGCGCCGGGGACGATCTAGACTAACACCAGGAGAAGATAGGGCGAATACGTAACGAGCACTCGCGTCCCGCGGCGAGCGAGTCTGAAGAGAATGATGAGACTGAGCGAAGCGAAGAGGTGTGTCAGAATCGCGGTACTTGGCTCTCCGTTCCTCCAGCTTACCCACCCCGTCATAACATGAATATATTTTATATGTAAATTAGAAATAGTACTTACACAGTACGTGCAAGTGGGTTTCAAATATTACCTGTAAACAAGAAACAGATTATTATTAATTTTATTAACCCAAAAACTCCAAAGTATCAACTGTAAGACCATAATGTAACTAAATAGTAAACAGACATACAAACGTTTATGGAAGTACGTTTAAACGTTAAACATGGTGATCTTATTGAAGACAACGGCAAATAACATACAATAAGTACAACCAAAGGGTACAACAGCAGAACCTGAAAGGTAAATAAAAATACAACAAACACATCTGCATTTATTAATGATTGTGTTACAACTATTGTCGTAATAAATAATGAATCGACGCGAGTATGGCAGGTTATCGATCAAACTGCAATACTTATTCATTTGTTATTTAGATCCCTGTAATATGATTGCCTCTGTTAATGATTCTCATGTTTATTTTCACACAGATGTAGTCTGGTAGTATGGTACTTTTACCGTTGGAAAATGTTTTCGCAATAATTTTATAATAAAACATTTTGTTTCACTCAACTAGCATAGTTGAAGCAGATTTGCTTACTTATTTAAACCACAAGTATTGTTTGATATAATACTATAGTAAAAAAATACTTTGGTTACACAATTATATGTTTGTCTAAAACAAATGTAATAGGATATTGATAAATTCAAATGTCTTTTAAACTAGTTAAAGAAGACGCTATTAAATTTATCGCTTGACTCATTTTCTTACATCTTGAAAAGTTTTAGTTCCAAGTAGGGAGTTGTTCGACCTATTTTGTTTATCATTACTTTAATAGAAAACAAAGATTCTGTCTTTATTAATTACAGTAAAGTCTACGCATAGAGTTAGTATACTAGCTATAGAGTGCGCGCATCGCTCATTGCCCATTGTGCCAAGTGTAAGCAGGTGTTCTACGGACGCTTCAATATCGACTTTTTCTAGATCGTTTGTTTCCGTGAATCGTGTTTACAGCTTGGCACTGCAAATTTTACCATGATTACTCCAAATCTTAATAAATACCAGCGCGAGCAACAATCAGCGCTACTGACGTGTTGTGACTAGTAGCGTCGCTCCGAAAATTTCGAGACTGTTCAAACCCGTGCTTACAGTTCAAACTTGCTAACGCGCGCTCTATGTATACTAACAACTCTCTGAGTCTACGTTTCTGTTAAATTATAATAATTCCTTTTATTATCAGCCTGTTTACTGTTAGACATATTTATGCCGTCTATGTTGACATTATATTTACTACCGTATTCAATAATTCAACTGGATCCGTACTTATTGCCCTATTGATATGAAACCACGTTATTGTTTATATTTTAGTTGTTTGTTAATAAACTTAAGACATTCTTTGCTATACAAAATTTACATAATAAAATACGTATGTTTTAAAGTTGAGTATTTATTTACAAAAGTAGAGCAAAATCAGCGCACGGCGTCCTGAAAACTTGTATTCCTAGGAAAATGTATATTTCTTGTGCGGAAGTAAGTTTGTCTAAGTTGCGAGTTGCAGCGGGCGGGAGTGCTGGCGGCCGCGGCACGATGAAAGGAGACGAGGTAGAGGAGGCGATTTTGAAAGAAGCTTAGATTGTTCTCAAATGACTCACCCCGAAAGTTGGTAGGACCAATAATCTTGAAACCGGTTTCAGTTTTACAATTATTTTAATTTTAAAAGGTTTTTTACATTTGGAATAGATGGTCTGGCCCATGAAAACCATTTTCGTGATCACAAGTCAAATCATAAAAATACAAAGCACGACTTAGATCGTGCCTAAGTACAGGGAACTCTTTTAACAGTTACCTAATTACCATAATATAGGTAATTAAGTAACTGTTAAAAGAGTTTCCTGTACTTAGGCTTTTTTATTATGTTATTTTAACTGCGCAAGCTTCTTTTCGCGATATACACAATTAGTACCGCACTCGGATTAATCACGAATGAATAGGTAGCTCCAACGTGGTGCTACAATTTTCCATCGCTCACCGCCCTTAAGCGTAACACACACAGCGCGGCGGCGTTGCGAAAGCGTTGCGGCGGCGAATCTGCGGAAAGCGAATAAAAAGCGGAGCACTTCAGACAACATATACCGCTAGCGGCGGCGGCGCGGCGGCGGTTTGTATGAAGAACGCTCCGCACCGCGCCGCGCCGCCGCCGCTCTGTGTAGGGGTTCTCATACACTACAAAGGAATACAACGCGCCGCCGCCGCTCCGCAACGCCTGTCTGGGCAAAACTGTCAAATCAAGACGTCAAATCTGTGCGCGCGGTTTTGTCGCTTTCGCCGTCGCACCGCCGCCGCGCCGCACCGCCGCCGCGCCGCTTTGATGTAAAGAGCTTCATACTATTTCGAACGTTACAGAAAAAAACCGCAACGCTTTCGCACCGCCGCCGCCCTGTCTGTGTTACGCTTTACCGGAGTAGTAGTTCCCTGTCAAAAATTGTATTTGTGATCCACTACGTCAGTTCAATTCTCGGTGTTGATTGCGCTTTGATCAGACCGGCGATACATCCGTTCCTATCCTTTCCCGCTCTCCCATCTACTATAACCGATAAAACTTTAAAACATGTTCTCTTTTCTTTACAAAACTAGAGCGTACTGTGTTCCGAACGTTCTAACTGAAACTGTGCTTAGAGTTGTTTTTGACAACACAAAAAGTTATACATTTAAAGCGTTTCGGAAACTACTACCTATTTCCCTGCTATTTCCGAATTTAGCGTATCTGTCATGTCAACGGAATAAACCTGGTTTAACTAAGCTTCTAAGTTCACCAATCTCTACACTGCTCCTACGTGTTGGCATATATCAGTGCAATATATTACCTACACATACTTTATATGTTATAAAGTATGTGTAGTATGTTATTATTCTCTATGTGTTTGTACTTTATAATGGCAACAACAAATTGCAGCTGTTCTAGGACGCCAATATTATAAGCAACCATCTTATCATCCATTTTATTTCACTTAATATATTTTCTATTGTGTTAGTTGCCTGCAGTGTTTTCAGTTATTGATTTTTAAATATGCAATAATTACCATGCTTATCATTTTTGCTACTTCATTAGTATTTTTATCCGTTTCGGCGACTATCGCCACTAAGTTTAAATTACTTTTAACCTTGAATAATTTTCGAAGCTTTAACTTGTTAAAAGTTATATTAAATCCAATGCCAGTACTTGTTGATTTTTGGTAGCAAGATCAACGGATGGGGGTAGATCTTTATCTGCATACCATTTGAGACATGTTGGATATTTCTCAGAAAATTCAGTGTAGTGTAGAAGCGGTCTAATGTACAAAGTAACACCATTTTACTACGTTATAAAACTGAGCGGCTGCTTTTGTTGAGTCTTTTATGGTACCTTAACGAAGTATTAAATAAGTAACGATGCATTCTGTTTGCTAAAGACTCGTGTTTTGGTCTTTTTGAAGTGTTAGCATTTTTGAGGTTTGTAATGTAACGTTTAACTTAGTAGATAGGTTACTAGGTACCTAATCAATTTCACCAACTTTAGAAGATTTTTAGGAACGACCAGGAAAACCCAGGTGACTGGTAAACCAAAATCGTCACTCACTAGTAAGTACCTGAAACTTTTGACATCAATATGAAGACAACAGAAGAGGTACCGTTCTGAGGACTTGGTTTCATTTGCCTTTAAGTAAATATTGTCTCAATTCTTCATAACACCCAGTGATTAAAAAATAGGCGAAAATGTACAGACGGACCGTGCGCTGGAATCCTAGTGTGATTTTGCTCGAAGCTCTAGTGATAACTTTGAAATACCAAGGGACGAAAACGTACCTACAGGTGTTCAAGACTTTAATTGAAGTAGATATTAACAACAATTACACACCAATAAAGCATACGGTATCTGCCCTCGCACGTACCAGTTACGATGTAATCGCATTGGAGCCCCAGGGCTCGCGCTTTGAACCCGGCCGGCGCGTTTGAAGTTAGAGAGAGCGGTCAGAGGAAGCACTCTTAAAATGTCCTGCTCTTACACCGAATTAGTGAGCTGATGCGGCTGTAGGCTGGACACATATCTTAGAAACGTAAGGCCTGCCGGTGATGTCCCCACATCATACGATGAATTCCCTACTAAAAGCGAAGCGCAATGTATCCTTGAAGACTTGAAAAATTAGAAGACAGGTGTCTGCCACATCTGAAGCAGAAACGGTAGATGGTGCTAATAGAGGTCGTTTTAGACTGTGGTTAAAAGTAATGTTATCAAAAGTCATGATCATCATCTTTAAAATTATCTGTTCGTTTACTAGGTCTTAATTTATCTTGGCATAGACTTCTTTAGTTCGGCATAGACTTCTTGTAAATAAAGCTGTTACAATATTAACCAGGCTGATTAAGTACTTGTATTTGTTTAGTATAATTTAATGGAATAAACTTGATATAACTATAAAAGTGACTGTAATAAACAAACTAATCAAATAACTAATCACGATAACTAGAGCACACAACCTTCGCAATTACAAACCAACATATAAGTAACCTAAACCTAGCTTAAACTGATGGAAGATGATGGACAGAAGTATCATAATGGTGTGATGAACAGCCACATTGTCGATGCCTTCTATTTTTACACTGTCAGTTTGAATGGCCCTCGAGGTGCATAGGTCTCGTAGTGTTCTGACGGGAACTTTTTCTAATTAAGATTCGGGTTTCCGCTCAGTTTTGATGGAGGAATAAGTTTTTGCGGGTCTGTTTTATATAAAATTAGTTTCGTTAGTTGTTTTATCTGTGTTTATGCGGTTTCTCTAAAATACTCTAAGCCTTTTACATTTTCTCATTTTCTCATTCTCAGCGATGAGAAGATATATCAGCTGTATGTTCATCATTCTTAGGTAAAAGTCTCATAAAATTGATTTATTATTATCATCATTGGCTTGGTTTACTGTTAATTCTTACTTAAATACTCTCTTATAGATAATTGAGACATTTCCTCTATGTTGATAAACTTGTATAGGTTTATTTTTTAAATTTCAACATTCTGCTTATAATATTTAATCGCTACCTGCCTCTAACTAAATGGAGTCCCGCCCTATCGTTTTAAAAAAACATATCTTGCTCATACCTCGGATATTTTAGTACATAATTAATGCCTATGAGTAAGTATGGGATGTGAGCAATTATTTATAATGATGTTATGCCTAAATCACTTTGACTAATAATTATGATGATGATTTATTTTAGGAATAGGTATATTTTGAGCCAGATCTCAGGAATAACGGGTAGAAAGTTAACACTGATTTCGAAGACAAAGCTATCCTAAAATTTAAAAAACTGACGCAGGTAGAGGGAAAAATGCAAAAGTAATATTTCTAGGATTTGGTCTTAAAAAAAACATGACGTGTTTCCATCAAGCTGCACGTATTTTAGATAATCTTGCAACTGCAATAGGTTACAAAGTTAAAGCTGAACGAAGCGTGAATTCCTGCTCACCTCATCACCTGCTTATCATTCTTCAGGTAGGTATTTTCTATTACTTTGATACATTCTTTGATTGCATCTTATTTCTTATTCATTGTAATGTCAATTTCTTTAGGCCTTTGTCAGGATTAATTTAATTCCAGAGGCGTATCTTCATTATTAAAAGGAAATACAGTCGTAACAAAATACAATTAAAGGAATAAAAAAATGGAAAGCAACATATCGATCATTAAATAGAACAAAGGCTGTACAAGGATAACGGTTACTCACAAAGAGAAAATATTATTAATAACTTACATACCCTTAAGACAAACTTAATAATGCTATTCCACTCTGCTAACTAAAAGAATTTAACGCCTTATTATGTTGACGATAAAGTTCAGAATGATGAGTATTGTAGTAAGATAAAAGTAAAAGATGTTGTTGGAGCTAATAATGAAAAGAATCTCAGGACCATTACTTCTGTTTATATGCAAGCAGCCCACACGTCCAGGGTTGCCGCAGTATTGCGTTCGTTCGTCTAATTTGCTGTGAAATTATATAAAAATCTGCTCCTGATCAGATGAACATTGCGAAAAAGTAAACATAAACGTTTAACAGAAATCTGTGGACGTGTTTTAGTTCAGTGACACTTACAATATTTTAAGATATGAATTACTACTAGATGATCCTACAAAGAACTAAGGTCAACAATGAAGCAGCGCATGTTAAGCTGAAACAGTGCATGTAGTGGGAAGTCACATTTAATGTGTCACAGAACTGATAGATGCACGAACAAAGTTCCAAATCGTGTTCCAGTAAACTATTGTTTAAATAAAGTATGAAGCAGAAATCGCTATGTGGCAACACTGAACGTTCATGTTCGATAGAGAATAAATGAATGCACCTATTTCTGTTCTAGTCGATCCTTCATTTTGATAAATTGTTCTCAGCCACACGGCATTGTTGGTGCGTTTTATCTTGTAAAGATTTAGATGTAATGTGCTTTTAAAGTGTGGGCTAATGCTCGTTTGGGATGCGTTTGTTGTGAGATAGGTTATGTCATGTTTAATACTACGTACGAAACAATTTGAGAGCACGGTGGTGAGGTACAAAAGACGCATTTTTCGTTATTTAAATCGGGTTCGACCTCGTGAGAATGTGTGAAAATTAGTAGTACCTACGGTAAGAACTATAAATCTGTGAGATGATGGTCATTGAATGGGTCGTGCGACATGACATGACGCACCAAACAATGCAATAATTGAAAAAAAAAAGCAATGAATGAACAAACAAATTAATTTCGCAAACTCAGCTAATGTTTACTCGAAACTAGATGTAGGTACCTCCCTTTTACAGAGACGTACAAATTGCAACCATTTAGCACATTCCGGCACAGTCGACCTCCTTCTAAATGTAAAAGAAAAGGAAATAGAATTTGAATCAGCGATTCGTACAACGCTAATGAGCAGTGATGCAATTAGGAGAAGAATTCTTGTAACAAGATACTGTTGTAATTAACTGTAGCGAACAGTGTAAATTTGTAGCAATAATTTGATGGTCAGGCGTTTATGACCCGCTGTTAGATGGAAAAGTTCGATCGAGGCAGAAATATAACAGACGTTCATAGGTAAGTAATACATCATACTTCAATGACAAGAATTTCAAAATTTTGTTGAAAATATCACTTTTATTAAATGTATTTATTAATTACAAATTTCTTGAGAAAAAAGCAGAAAGAAAGAAGTTTCACTACACATAATACCTATTTATTTATTTATTTAACACGGCCATCGTCTATACTAGTATATGGTGATCGAAGATTTAACACTTTATTGCACACACACAGAAAAAACATTTACAAAATAATACAAGGAAAAAAAAAGTACAAAGGGCGAACTTATCTCTCGAAGAGATTTCTTCCAGGAGACCCGTGAGAGAGAAAATTTAAGTATATATGAAGGCAGACAACGTGTGTACATACATTAAACTAACTATAAACTAGATACCTAAATGCAAAAAATATAATAATAATAAATATATAGGCACTAAATACAATGAATAAATATGCAATGTATCACAAATACTAATAAAAATAAAGAAAATATAAAATAAATAATAATAATAATTATATAGAAAATAATTTTAGTAAGAGATGAGGACGACCTAGAAAACCAGGATCAGACAGATCGGGTGCTCACAGACGGACATTATACATTATGAGACTGAGCGAAGTAATGTGTCAGGACCACGATACGTAACTTGGCGCTCGGTTCTCTCTGCCTACCCCGTTAGGGAAATAGCGTAAAGATACGTATCTATGTAAGACAGTTTTTGTAAATTAATAGATAAGACTTAAAGGTTGTCAAAAATAAATAGCTTAAAAGTTAAGACCGCCTCGATTGCAAAACTCAAAAATTGAAACAGCAAACGTTTAAAATCACAAACTGGGAATAAAAATTGTCGAAAGTAAAATATAAACTAAAAATAGGTACCGTGATTTATATCCTGCTCAAACATTTTACAGCCGTAAATATACCTTCATTTTAATATTACAACACCGCTAATTGTACAAAAAATAGCTGTTTAAATTGACATGCTGAACTAACATGCTCACTAAACGGTCTTTCGTGCCCGGTTTATCAGTTCTAATGCTGTTATCTGATGTATTTAACAATGGTCTCACAGTCTCCATTTGTTCTGAGCTCTTAATGGTTGCGTAAATTCGAGAAAAAACGTTCGGGCAAAGGAATGTTAAAGACGTTTTAGGTGATATAGAGGGTAATAGCTGTGCTGCTTTTTCGGACTTTGTATCTCTACAGCTGATAAGCACAGTTGGGATTCCATTTGTGGGACTGAGTTCGTTGCTTAAGATTTTATATTGCTGACTACCACAACAAAAATCAATGATAGTTGATATGTACATCCATAGAAAGGAACATTGAATAAATTAATAGTCACAATATTAAGTATTACGTAGTGAATAGTGATTAAGGATTTGGTTAACGCGGCTGGCAGTGACAGGATGCGGAGAACCGAAGATTGGGTTCAGGTCAACTGAACAGAACCTCTGAATCAGTTGCCGCCTTGAGGGAGGTCTATGTACATAGTGGATTAGTGCAGGCTGATGATGATGAAGAAGTGATTAATATTGATAGAAGTGCAGTGTATCAAACTTAGTAATATGTAACGGTGTAAATGAAATTTATAAAATCAATAACAAATGAAGATTCTTCTCTAAAGAACAGCTACCTACCGTTCTCTTTCCAGTCTCATAAGTTACTGATAAACGATTCGTAAAGGTATCTCCTCGAATAAAAGTAAGTACTGTGACCCAGTAGCTCAGGCGTTTAGCATTGAATGGGGTATTACGTCTCGTTAGAACAAAAGAGTTACAAAATGGTGCGCGTGCGCCGACGCCCACAAATCAAAGTGAAATATTGCAAGCGTTTTGTGTTCCTACATTTAAAAACCGCAGTGCCTTTCTACTTGTTAGTTTGTCTGTCAAACTTCCTCATCACATTTAACATAATGTTTTTATTATTATTCGTGTATGTACGACTTCCGTGATGAACATTTGCTTAGCTACGTCGCAGCCATCTGGATAAATCCGTCAGTTGATTAAACGGCTAGCCCATTAAATGCCGATATTGCTGATGAACCATCGTATGAGGAATGTTGAGATTGAAGAAAACATTTTTGCAAAAATGGCAAAGCACGTTTTTTTCTGTGTACACTCAATTTAAACAAAACACCATTCGCGTTAAAATAGGATTCATCCACATTTCGTTGTGGTTCAATTGGTGTTTGTAAGTATAAACTTTGAACCCGCGTGTGAATTTTTGAACTCTAATATTAATAGTTAGATATGTAAACGCCATTGTTTATTACATTCCTTCCATCGATCACTGAAGTGCAGCAATGTAATACAAAATGCAATTTACGTCATATAATTTATTCATCCAAATTTCGTTGCGGTTCAATTGGTGTTTGTAAATATAAACTTGAACTCACGTATGACTATTTTAACATTAATATTAAAAGTAGATACGTAAAAGCCATTGTTTATTACATTGCTTCTATGTCCAGCGATTAACTAAATACCATTGCCGTCATAATACGGTTCATCCACATTTCGTTGCGGTTCAATTTGTGTTTGTATATAAGAACTCGCACGTGAATTTTTAGACTTTAATATTAAAAGTAGTTGAGTAAAAGCCATTGTTTATTGAATTCCTTCCATCGATCACTGAAGTGCAGTATCGCTGGCCATGTTAGAGCCGCGTTAATTAACGACCGTGTTTTTTAAAGGAGTGGGCGTGGAATGGCCCCACAGGGATGCGTTGGTTTTTAAGGAGATGTTGACGCCGCCGCCGTCTCGGCTTGGTTCATCCACTTCCTATCTCGTTACTTCATATCTCGTCCACGTCCTATCTCGTCCAAGTCCTATCTCGTCCACTTCCTATCTCATCTACTTAAGACGTAGTGAACGATTTTATGTTCCACTCACGCTATCTGCTAAGCTTGACGCTGGTTTCTGGAGTTGCAAACGTATACAGGTGGCTCATTTATGGGTAGCTCATTTACGTTTTAATAGTGGTCCAAAAATCTTTAGGGCATACTTACAAATGACAGAGTCCTCATTCAAGCACTTGGATATGTTGTCACTTACGTGCCATATGACATTCATACAGTCATGTTGACCATAGCGTATTCTGTAGTCGCGTGGAACATTCAGACAAACAATATTTTGACTACCAGCAGTTCGTACATTTTGACAGTGAGACATTCTAATCCCATCATACATTACCCGCTACGATTTAAATTACCTTAGTTCGAGACAAAAGATTTTTCGAGTACAAAAAGTCTTATAAAACAAGGTACAGAAAATCTGTATCGAAAAGCAGAAAATCTAAGTCATTGCATCAATTATGATTTCGTATCAAGGAAATCTGTAACTGTATACGGGCAAGTACTTTATATTTACCCTTTTTATTTTGTAAATTTTAACTTTTCCAAGCGAAGTCAGCGCCTTAACGTATCGTGAGTAATTAAACACCTCAATCGACATAAAATATTTTTACTTTCATCTTGTTTTTGTACGTTATTATTTTTAATTAAATGGGATTCCTTCTAACTTTAAGTTCCTTTATTGTTATGCGAGTTTCGTGGAAAATTAATTGTCTTATCTACAATTTACAACATTCTTTTAAAAAAAAATAATGTTACGCACTTAATGAAACAAAAGTTTATAGCAGGTACTTTTTATGTACGTAAACATCTATGTTTAGATAAAGTACTTAATAACATATCACTAAAATAATTATTATAAAATCATCCCATCAAAATTTTTCTACAAAATCACTGTATGAGTTTTGATTCTGTTTTCACAGTCGTAAATAGATGTCATTTTACACTGTACTGTATTTTATGATCATCATCAGCTCGCACTAGTCCACTGCTGGACATAGGCCTCCCCCAAGGCACGTCACCAAATCAGATCTTCAGTTTTTCGCATCCAGTCACTGCCAGCCGCCATAACAGCCCACGCGTGGCGCGGTTATCGATTCTCCGATAGATTTGACCAGCCCACTGCAACTTCTAGCTTTTTCGCTATGTCGAACGAAGGCTTTGGTTCTCTGGCGAATCGCCCCGTTCCGAATAACTCCGGGCATGGCTCTTTCCATGGCTCTTTTCATATTCTAACAAAATATGGACTTGTGTCTGAAATAAAATGTTGAGCGAGTTGAGTCTGCCCTTACGGCTGGTAATGACAACTTCTTAAAACGACAGCTCTTAAAACTATGGCGCTAGTCCCACTGTATTTTATACAAATTATAAACTAAAACAGTTTAAATTTGTCATAAAACGTAACCGGATATTCCTAAGTTCAATACACCTTTCAGGCTCCTATCCTACTGTCAATCAACTCACCAAATCAAATTACTAACCAAAAAAAAACTTATTCCCGTTGAAATTCTAACCTAAAAAAGAATGATTACGGAGCGTGCACGCTGTCAGTTAAGAGAGGTTATCTCTGGTCCGATAGCCGATACCATCTCGAAGCGATACCCGGCTGGTCCGATTCCGACGTCCGATACCAGGCTAAACAATTAGAAGCCATTAGACGGATCGATTCGGTACCGTTTCGTTAGTTAGACGCGGGCGTCTGTTACACCGTTGCCGAAAAAAAATCAAGGTACGGAATTTAAATAGCGAAAATTAAACGTTTAAGAAAATTGGACGTTATATTCCTTCGACGGTTAAGTCTAAGAGCCTCTTTCACTGACTGATATTGTTACAGATAGTAAGCTGACACATAAACTAATCCATCAGATAAATCTGTCTGATAATATTTTCGTGTGTCACATCTCAAGTCTCTGATAGAATTACAGACAGATAAAAAAATTACAGCTACTTGATCTTGCTGTTTATCAGGCGGTTTATCTGATCTGATATTTGTTTTTCAGGATGCTATAAAATAAAAGATATCGATAAACGATCACAAGATACGTTTAGTATTTGTAGATATTTAGGTAAGTATCAAACATATTATGTACATACGAAATCTGTCTAGGCGACATTTAAAAACAAACAAAAAAATCACTATCGGTGTAATTGCAGCCATATCTCTGGCACCAGGAGGTTAGATAGTTCACGTGCGATGCTATCATAGAGCAGGTATTTTTAGTGCTTTGCTTGTACTAGGTATCGAAGAAACTTAATAGCAATTTTGTAAATTTGTACTAAATCGAATGCAGACTTTAGAAGTAATACGTAATACCTATATATATATATAAATAGGTATTAACGATTCTGGCGAGACACAGAGACCATCTTTATTTTACAAAAGAGAGCTATTAGGGCGATCTATAATCTGCGTTGTAGAGAATCATTAAGAGAAAAGTTTAAAGAAATTAATATATTAACCGTTGCCAGTCAATACATTTTTGAGAATATTTTGTATGTCCGTAAAAATATATCTCTCTTTTTGAGGCACTGTGACATGAACACAGCTTATGTTACAAGAAACAAAAACAAACTTGTACCATCACAGTTAAGGCTTAGTGAGGTCAGTAAATCGTTCACGGGGCAATGTATACGCTTCTACAACAAACTACCAGAAGAAATCTTAAATATGAATGACAGAAAATTTAAGACCCACATTAAACAACAACTTTGTAAGAAAGGTTATTAAAAAACAGTCGATTATTTAATTGACAAAGATGCCTGGTGTTAATGTTACTTCAGCCTCGCACAACCTTTACAAAAATAATGTTATGTATAAAATCGATTTTAAAATATGTGTTGCGGAAGTTTGTTGCGCCGCTTCTTCTTCCCAGCTCTATATAACACCTTGGAAGCGGTGGTAGAAAAAAAATTGACGTTGTATAAATGTACCCAGTGTACTTACATGCAATAAAATAGTTTTGAGTTTGACTTTGATCTTGGCCTCTAACGCCCGGTTCCCACAACGTGCAATCCTCGAAGATTCAATTTCCCTAACGTCCAAACCTCGTACGTCCAATTCCCCAAACGTCAAATTCTCCTAACGTCCAATTAAAAGTGCCTTGCCTTGTAGTGTGTTATCCGGCGAAGTATCACACTGGGTTATTCCTAAATTAAACAATAGTTAATGGCTAAGGCTGCAAAGTTGAATAAAGGTATGAGACGCTAAATAACTTTGATGCCGAGCGAAACACACAATTTTTCACCTCACTACAGCGAGGAAAATTCTATCTATGAAGATATTTATGTATGTTTAAATTATCGCTAGTATTGCGCATAGTGTGCTCTTAAAAAAAAAGCTAAAATAAGTAACTAGGTACTTATACGTTATCAAGTTAAAATAAAAAGATAAATTTATCAGTTCATTCTTTATGGGTTTGAACAAATTAACCCGTAAACCGCATTGGTATTGTCGCATATAAATAAAGTAAAAAATTCAGCAAATAAAAAATTTGCATCCATCCGTGCCTCACTGGAATTTATTATTCAATTGGAATCCCGAAATCAATTCCGTGTGTGCGCGATCCGATATAATTTTTATGAGCCAATGGATCCATTGTGAGGCTGTCATTTTGAAAATTCAAGATATTAGCTAAAAGCCTGTATTTAGGCTAATGCTTGGAGATACTTAATGTGACGTTACAGCAAGAAGTTTAAAATCTCTTTGGCCGCGCGCGCGCTCCCTGTAGAGATTGCATCTTGCATATTTAGTATCGGAATCTATGATGCCATTTACCAGGGGGGTGCGGACAAAGGAAGCGGAGTAGCGGGAGGAGGTGGCTAATACAAATTTATATGCAGTTTGAAAATGATAATGTGTGAGTGAGTCATAATTTTGTGATTAGTTTGACACGATTTTGACACCCATAGAATGCTTTTATTACTCATCCATATGGGAGTGGCAAAATTTTTTGATTCATGCGTTACAGTGACTGGCTTAGTGACAACCCAAATTAACCGAACAAATAAGTCTAATATAGAGCGTCAGTGGCGTCGGCGATAAGACGCGGCCTATCATATCGAGAGGTCCGAGTTTTTTTAAGTGCATTTACTGCTCTCAGACGGTGAAGGAAAACATCGTGAGGAAACCTGCATACGCCGAAGAAGAAATTCCTAGGCGCATCTGAGTCCACCACCCCGAACTATAAAAAAATATTTAAATAATAAAATATTTTGACTTTGACTTAGGCATAGGAAGTCTAGAACTGAATCAGTCACTCATTAACTTAAACTCGTAAAAAACCTCATAAATACATAAAAATTGCTGAAAAGGCAAAAGGAAATTCATAAACTGGAAAAATATTTAACGTTATGTCTAGAATTAGAAACTATTGCACCTTCAGTTTGTTCCTTTTATATTTCTGTAAATTACTAAGTTCCATGACTACTATATGTATATCATTGCACTAAATAATTAAAAATTAATTAAAAAAATAAATTAATAATTAATTGATTAAATTAATTATTTATTAATAATTGCACTGGTAGGTAACATAATCTATTTACTGTTAACTAATAGGTATTTCATTTAACTTGTTATATTAAAAAAAAATTTTTAAATACATTTTAATATCTCATGAAACACACACAGAAAGAGTCAACTGTCCATAAGCTAAGTAAACAGAGCTTCAAATTAGCCCTGATAAATTATTTTTAATACTTAATGTTGAATCAAATTGCACTCACATTGTCGGACAATAATGGACTAGACTTTCCCAGGATGCGGCATATCCAATGTAAATGCAACCTTAACCAAAAGCACTAAAGCTCAAAGTGAGATGTAAAACGAAAATTGATTCCGCAGCCAATCTCTATCAGTATGTCAAATCGGAACTCAATGGCGTAGAAAATACGATTCAATATCGGTTCCGGACGATATTGGAAAAAAAACGCTATAAAAATGTCGAGCGGATCGGAGCTCCAGTTTCGAATGAAATTGAACATTTGCTTTAGGTTTTCTGTAATTTGTAATATCTAGTAATATTGGCTTACTGTTATCTTTCTGGCGCAGATTTAGTTTGAAACTTTGTGTTGGGAGGAAAAAATCCGTGACCAGATCAAGTCACTTATTAAACGTCGTAACGTAACACAAACGTCAAATCTATAATAAACAGCCAATATTATGATACCATGCACTGTAAATTAAGGTTATGAAACCCAGAAAACGTTAATATTGAATCAAGCTTGACCAAAGACGAAAAAGATCAGTGGGTAAATGTTTTCCTACATTTAATAAAAATGAACCTTCCGACGCGTAGTAAACACTGGAATCTCGGCTGTCTAAAATCAAAACATAGTAAGGACGAACCGGTTTTTAAGGTGATCCTGACTCACCTTGTAACGCTCTATAAAGTGGTGTGATCCTTGTAGCTCCTAGTGTTTAATAGAACCTGAGTTACGAAGAACACCAAACCTAGTAAAGACAAAAAACACGAAAAACCACATCAAGAAACAGTATGACATCAGAAACAATTTGAAAACACAGTATGAGACAAGGAGTCACTAGGTTTTTGATTTGTGTCTGTGACATACTAGGTTTTGGTGTGGTTTTACCGGATTGCTCTGAACCTACACCTACCATGAGTTTACAACGTTGAGTCATTACTCGCTAGCGACTACGTAACAACTAAATCAATATCTCTCAGTTTTTCGTAATTCGTCAAAATAAGGCAGCACTATTACTTATTTACGTCAACGTTGTCAACTCATGGTAGGTGTGTACTGATCACCATTTTAACTCTAATGTAGGTACACTAGTCAATTATTACATGGACCGACGAGGTAAAACGTAATGTGAAAACAATAATGACGTTGACGAAACAACTCATGAGTCCATAAACATTTATTTACTTTTAAATTTAAACATCAAAAGCCGTGACGGTAAGCGAATTCGACATTTAAATAAACGTCAAATGGGGTGACAATCAAATCAAATTAGGCGAAACTGTCCGGGCGAGTTGGACGTGTAAATTGTGTTGTAATTACGCCTATTACGGCTCGTTGTCCGTCACGGGGCGTGTGGCAACCCTATAATTATCGTGTCTGCCTATCGTAATGCCGTCAACTATTTTATTTGAGGAAAAAAGGCATAGCGTCGAAGTTTGAACTCGACTGAGCGATTATGTGGATGAGGTTTTGTTGCTCTCCAAATTTGATCTTAATGCCTTTCTTGGTCTGTTGTCAACACAGACCACCCAACCAACTGACTGCGCATTGATGGCGAAACCGTTCACCGAACATAAGGCCATCGCCTAGGTATGTTACCGGCGTCAAGTCATACTTAGTCTTGTTTTAGTGTGAGTTTCATTTTGCCTAAGATAAGGAACGGTCTCTTCGTAACACAAATAACTATAGCGGGAGCTCTTACCTTAGTCAAATCAAACTCACACTAAAAGTATGACTTGACGCCGGTAACATACCTAGGCGATGGCATTATGTTCTTTGAACGCTTTCGCCATCAATGCGTAGTCAATTGGTTGGGTGGTCTGTGGTTGGCAATGATTGACAACTTCAACATGGTTTAACAATATATTGTGGCAAGTGGAACCGTCCGTCTGTTGGCAGTATTGTGTCTTATTGAAAGGAAAGTTTTGTTTTTAATTTTGGAGAAATGGTTAATAATTAATAATTATTTTATTTAGTATTATTAATTAATATTAATAGTTATCACATCTGACATCATCGGGCTTAGGTATATTGACATTAAGTAATGGTTTGCATTTAAAAATATTAATATTCTTTACTTAAATAAGCGTTTATTTGACCGACAAAAACTAATGATTTAAACATTTCGTCCAGCTGTTCGTGTGACAAACCAAATCGCTTAAACATTGCCGGGCGCTCTTCACAATCGAAAACCATTCGAGACGAATACAAACAAAATGGTTGACCAACGCGTCGACTCGCTAAATAAGTTAAAATTAATCGTTACGATATTGGACATAAAGCTCATGTTAATGGCATAGTTAAGTTTGAAAGTAATGTCAATAACGGAATTAAAGCCCGCCCGTTTAATATTTACACGGCAGTGTTGGACAGTGATAATGAGATGCAACATAATGTGGTGTCGTGTCGAACAGTTTTAACAAAACACTCGGATGACAAAAACGGTGATAATGATCCTGATGAAATCGCTTGTTTGGTCAAATTGCTTTTAAATAAAATAATATGAATTTGGGAAAATACTAGTTTAGTTTAGATTTATTTGTCTTTGTCATTATGTTTTCTCTACGTATAAACTATATTTATTGTGTGTTTATGACGAACTGTATTAGCAAAACACTCGTATGACGAGAACTTTGATAATGATCCTGATGAAATCGCTTGTTTGGTCGAATTACTTTTAAATAAAAATCTACAGTTCCAATTTATCAACCCTTGTCTTTGTCTTCTATGTGCTTTTAACTTCTGTATTATGTATACCTGCTGTTAATTTCATTTATTTATTTAAGTTCGTTTAGTTATACCTACTTACATTCATTAGTTTAATTGTCTTCTTTTCTAGAAATCTCTGTTTGTTTACGATTTGTTGTTAAGTTTACGTTATAGTACTGAATTGTGATTGCATAAGCTGTTGGTTTTCTGAATGAATGAAAATAAAATATATCAAAGTCGAATTCTTTAGTATTTTCAGTTTTAATACTTTGTTATCTTTAGTCAAAACGTGTGTGTAGTTGTTAGTCGTGTCGTCATTATTATTTTCAGTCTTTGTCATTCCGCTAAAAGCTTCTCTAATCTAAAGATAAGCCTCTTTAATTCTTTCTCGGTTTCTTTTAAGTAATCCAGGTAATATTATCGACCCACCTGTCCGTTAGATGACCCATTTCGAGTTCCCGGTTCTTAACAAGCTGCGCGAAGAACGTGTTATTATAACCGAAAACAATACCCAAGAAAAATATCAGTTTCGTTTCGAGGTGTATCGGCTTTCATCCAAGGTCACGGGCAACATGTATCAAATTTGACAGATTGATTGCTTGACCTTTCTTCTGACATTGTGAACTACAGGAACACAATCACACGGCGTTCGAGTGGAAAGTGACCCTGCATGACCTCAAGCCAATGTTAGTAAATGGGGGCGTCTTAAACAACCACACAAAAATCTAATTAACAAAAAATAAAATTAATTTAATGCATTTAAATGGAAATGCTTATTTTGTATAGGTGACCTTATTTTAAAGAAAAATCCTTGGAGATTTACGAAAAACAAATACAAAATTCTAGTTTACGTGCAAACAAGGTATTTCGTCACGTCACACACTCATACACAGACACGCCCAAACATCTTTAGGATCAACTTTGGGTTTTAAAGAGTTTTAATTAAAAAGAGTTTTAACTAGTTTAGCTTAGTATAAGGACTTATGTTAGCTATTATTATGATCTTTTTATTATTATTTCTACTCAAAATTGTTTGCATGCTATTTGTGAATGGCTGAAATAGGAGGTTGTATTTTTAATGACCAACTTTATTGTACCCTATTCAAAGGCAAATAAATTATTATCTTATCTTGTAAATGTAATCGGTTCAATCAATTTTCATCAAAAACGCAATCTTTTTGCATGAGTACAAAATTTTCATCACTCCCAATAGAATAGTCGTTCGAAATTACAAAAAAACAATAGGATACAGACTAGTTTTGTAAGTTTGCCTAATTACCATTTCTGCTTATTTACAAGTTAAGTAGAACTGAGGCTGTAAACGGCAATAACTTGCTAAATGCTTGCTCATAGACAAGGCCTAAATACGTAATACGGCAGCCATTTTGGCTTGAAACGCAGCATCATTTAATTTACTCCTAATTACTGGACGTCGGCCGTACCACCACTATGCAGCACTAATATGTATGGTAGTGACCATGCAATCAAGAAAGTTAGGATATTCGATTTACTGTAATAATGTGCAATCTGAAAAATGTCCAACGACCATGCTCGAACTGAAAAATGTCCAAACTGAATAATGTCCAATCTGAAAAATGTCCAACCTGAAAATGCCCAATCTGAAAAATAAATAAATACCGGTTTTTAAGGTTCTGTAGTGTAAAATGTTCCAGATTGGACATTTTTCAGATTGGGCATTATTCAGGTTGGACGTTTTTCAGATTGGACATTTTTCAGATTGGACGTTTTTCAGATTGGACATTTTTCAGATTTTACGTTTTTCAGATTTGACATTTTTAAGATTGGACGTTTTTCAACGGTTGGACATATTTTAGATTGGACATTATTATTGTAAACCGGATATGGATATTCATAGTCTCGTTCATTGATAATTAGACGAATGTCTTCATTCACAAGGAAAGGCTTTTTTCTTTCCTCATTATTTACTAGCTGTTTCCCGTTGTTTTTGAAATTTTTCCTTTAGCTCAGCTCCTAAGGGTCGTAGCCGTAGCGTGATATTAAATAGCTTTCCTCAAGAATTGGGCTATCAAATGCAAAAAGAATTTTTCAAATCCGACTGTTAGTTCCGGAGATAAGCGCGTTCAAAGAAACAAACAAAAACTTCAACTTTATTATATTAGTATAGATAGATGATGTGCTTAATGGGAATACTTTTATTAAGCCTATTAAAACATTTCTTATCGCATTTTGTGCTCTCGACAGAAACCTTTTACCTCATCCAACATATCTGGTCGACGCCATAATTATTGCACTTGGTAACATTATAGAAAGTGCGGAACGCTATTAGCTTAACTGAGTTAATTACGGCTGGATTGAAATGTCCCACGGCTCATATGCTGTTAGCCGTGGTCAGTCCTATCTTGTCATAGCGGCCTATACCTTCATAAAAATCATCATCATCATCTTATCTGACCTTCAAGGTCCTCTAAACTAGACATATGCCCTCCGGATCCAGCCTCTTCCGGCCACCTTCTTTGGCCCATCAAATTATAGAAATACATGGTGAAATACATTCTTGAAGACACTTTTAGACAAATGTTGGTACCTAATGTACCTGTGAATGATCAAAAAAATATAAAAGCAGCAAAAATACATTTATATTTGACGCTAATGTTATTTTAAACTTAATGATCTAAAATTCTATAACATGATAAAAGCATCTTCTTTTAGTAAACATGTGCGATAAGATAAGATAAAATTGAGGGATTATATTTTCAGTTCAAAGTGTTTCATAAGTTACACTTAAGCTGGATTGCAAATCGATTAAGTTTTCAATGGCAAAAAGGACAGAAGTAAAGGTGACCTTACCTGACCTAACGTGCGTAAGGTTATAGATAAGCATAGGGATCAAATAACTAGATTAATTATAATGAAAGTAAAAAAAAATTAATATACAATAATACAATATGTACGAGAAAACAATCAAAAAGGTTTTTGATGTATAGTTTAGGGTGGCGATTTTCAAACTTTAGAATTGAGTGTTTTTATATTGTCAAATAACTATAACGGAAACTGGAAAAAACAGTATAGATGGTGCAGGCGGCTCAGTAAGATAACAATTCGAAGAACTCACAAATGACAATTTTAGGACAACAACAAACTTATTCGAACAAATCACTCCAGGAGAATCTAGTCGAGAGCGACCAGACGCAATCACAACGAGAAAACCGCATTACACTTTTATAAAAATGACGCTATCTGCAACCGTCCCTCCGACAAGGTGTTGGGGGCGCAAATAATTTATGTCCTACCACAGACAGAGACAACATAAGCCGCGAGAAAAATAAGCAAACTACCCACTTAAAAAGACGTAACAGTCTAAGAAAACGGCACGCTAGCTAAAAGGGATCTTGAGACGACGGTCGAAACTCAAAAGTCAACCGTTGGAATAAGAGCGTGCGACCTTTCGGCACTCTGGAGACGACATAGTTTTCTACAAAGGGGTATAAATTTCGTGCACGAGGCTGAAGGGAGCGTCGTTCGCGTCGACCTTATTTAATTTCATAATAAATTGCAATAATTGCATTAGTCGAGGCGGTATAAATCAGAAGATAAGGACGCTGGAGCAACGACGTTCGCTGTCAAGTGCTAAAAATGACGGGATATTGCACCGTGAGTTATGATTCGGTACAATGCTGGCTGAAGACGTAAGATTTAGTTTAAAGTAAGTGTACAGAGGAGATTTTATCGGATTTGTGTATCACAAATTTTCTTTTAAACGATATTATCTGTAAACTTGGCATCATATTCTTATACTGCTACATCAAAAGTGCTAACTGGAAATGATATTTGTAAAGTGCCAAAAAAAATCATTTCTAAAAGACAACGGATTTTCTTCTATACAATGGGAGATTTTACTAAAAGCTGGATTCAGATGGCAAATTGTTAAAAAATTAAATTGGATGACCTGCTTAATTGAATGTAATGTTGACAGCGGGATCAGGAATCTTTCGTAAATCTCATTCAAATTACAAACCACAAATTTCGAGTTTGACAATAGGCAAAGACTGCGACTCATATTATTAGATTTAGAAGTACATATAATTTAGTATGTAATTTAAATGAGAATCCTTAATGATTCCTCAATACTAACCATGCCATTGTTGTCAACATCACATTCAATTAACATAAAACTTCCAAGCACGCTTCCAACCCTACAATTGCGTCCATATATCTCCTTCTAGCTGGCAACAGGCTATCATCTAACACCCCAAAGTCTATTATCGGTCAAATATACCCCTGGCTCTATGAAGATTCGATTAAGCCAAGCTGGATTAAAGCCGACCCCGATTACGAGTGTACATGGAAAAACAATTAAGGAAAATACTAAAACAATGACTGACTATAAAGTTTGTCTTTGTTTCCTGTATCTTAACACTGGCTTGCGGTGGGCGGGTCTGTGATGCCGACGAACCCTCGCTGGAAATAGGTGCGGCGTTTGAGGGTTAAACAATGTGAGCTGTTTCTGTGAAATTTATTGTTTTTAGATAACCTGAAACGGAGATTACTGCACGCGTCCGTGTGTTAATGATGATCTTACAGATTATAGAGAAAATGATGGGCGTTTTACGAATTTTTATTTATCTTTCTGTGGGGGGTAGGGAGTGGAGAGAGGGGGGTAGGGGGGGTAGGGAGGGGAGGTAAATTAGCTTTTGACAGAACGACGTCTGTGTGGTCAGCTAGTTATATAATAATAACGCAAAAGCCATGACGACTCAACACATTATAATCAATGTACCTAATCTACCCTACAATTAATGAAAAGCCGAACGACACTTTGGAGAAGGACAGATTTCCACTCCCGATTTTTTACCATTTGAAAAACTATCGAAATATCCACAATTTTGACAGTTTTTTGTTAAAATTGATGTTTTAAAACGTTATTATTATACCAACTATCATAAAGATAGCAGTTCCATTTCTCAAGTTTAACTATGTAAGTAATGTATTGTATGGACGTGTTGAAATGTACCCTTCAGTACTAACTCACATCTCACCAACAGATCGAGCCTTGGGGCCGAACGAAACATTAAATTATAAATTATGAATATCATCGTTCTATGGGTAAATATGACTATACTCGATTCTACAAAGGATTAATTGGAACAGCAAGATTGATATTGACAGTGTTAAATTACAGTGGATGTACAAAGACAGTAAATTAAAAATGATTATAAGAATTTGCTATGTATTTACTATCTAATCGAGAATTGTGAGTAATGTGTATTACTGAAATAGCTACAAAAGCAGATCCCAATACATAGGATTATGTAGACCTAAAAGACAGACAAGGACAAATGTTATATCTTGGATTAAATGAAAGTGTTATTCAACCTTTCATGGTCTTTAAAATATGTATTGAATTAAAAACTGTCAAATAAGACATTGAAATCATGACACATAATTCTTGAGCTGGAACTAATAAAGATCCAATACATACCCAGATATTATCTATAATTGCATGTTAAGATTAAAATAAGTTTTATACATTTTAGGTAAATTATTTTTTATTTTTCCTTGATTATTCTTCCAATAACCTAATTAGAACCTAAGTCAGTAAACTTCCGTTAACTTGACTATAGTTTTAAAGTAAGTTTGGAATTAATCGATGCGGTCATTCAAGCGCAAAGTTACACAAGTTAGGCACACATAGACGAACCAGACGCACACACGGTTGAAGATATTGCTTGAGCACCTTCGTGGTGTAAATTAGAGGCGAATAATTTTAGCATAAGACCAAAACACACTTAAATTGGAAAAAAACTAAAGCAAATACATAAACGTTAGTTATCAATCCCTGAATGGATTGAAATGAAAGTAATGAAAAATAGAAGAAGAAAATTATTACTTCATCACACAAATGATACGAGTCAACCGCTTACTACATAGGTATATTATACTTATAGTGGCATAAGAAACAGAAATAATAAAATGCCAATGAAATTCACATTTTAAGATACTGAAGTTGAAGTCACCTTTGTTAAAATCCTCAGATTTTAGTAAGGCTACCGACAAACTTACTCATCTCTTGGACCGCCCTCAAACCAAGAGTTTCCCCTAAACAATCCCTTATCTGAACCAATTAATATGGGTTTTGAAGGGGTTAAGAAAGCACCCTTAAGCTAAGAACTAATATGAATGCAAGTATATTCATGAACGATACTATTTTGCATTTAATTTGCATTACTTTACTATTTCAGTTTATTGCCACTTTGAATGTTGCTAAAGCTCAGTGGAAGGATTGACTGTGAGTTTCAAATCTTGTGATAAATTATTTATGCAGAGTCTCAATAAACAAAACGACTGAAGTTACAACGATTACTAGGGTTTTCTAGGGGTTTTGTCAAGACATTTTGAAAATTCAATACCTAGTTAATATGCATTTCTAAAGTTTATTCGTCAACGCAAAAAGCCACTTATTTTTTTAAGGTACTTAATGCTGGCTTAGAGGAAAAAGAAACTAGTCAATTATAACATTGTTCTTGTTAGAAGGCCTCTTTATAATTCTTTCGTCTGCGTCGTTTAAACGTAACATAATATTACATTACGACTCACCTCCCTTACTTCAAGATAATCCCACCCCCTCCTCCTAGTCATTGTTCCACCCCATGCCCCCTTTGAGTTCATTAAGTCGCGGTCGCTACTTCGTTAACGGAGATGTCATCTACTGTACCTACATGTATAGTGAAATTGTAACTTAAATGTAGTGTAGAAATAAATTCTTCCTTATCGGATATGAACAAAGACTCCTATTCTATACCTTGCCATGAACAGCGAACATCAAAGATATTATAAGATGAGTCTCGAATACTTGTAATTTAAACATTTATTAACTTTGATTCTCACTTCTTTTACGGTGAGAAAGGGTTTCACTAACACCAGATCGCCCCAATATGCCTGATGATTAAAGAAATAACCATTAGAAGAGGCCCAGGGACTTTCACTAGTAGTTCTTTCCATTCTTCAGAAAAAACATTGGGATGCCCAGATTTTCATGAAAAGAGGATAGAGGTACGTAGTACGTACGTTCTATAGGTTTATTCGAACAAAACACATCACATCTGTTTATTATTGCAGACGGGTCCGTTCTGAGAACATAACATACATTGGAAGTGAAATTAAGTTTGTCTCTGTCACAGCCATTCAATGCAAATATGTTCGTCGCATGACGCATCGAGAGATTGGCAAAGATTGTCGGGAATTTTATATCATTATTCGAATCGAAGCATCGATTTTTCGTTGAAAATGTTATGCAGAACTGAACGTGCTATATTTTATTTGATGCTTGTATTGTCTTCAAAGGCATTATGGCAAATGAAATCGGACAGAGTAAATAATTTTTTGATGGTTTGGAAATACAAAGGTATTATAAGATCAGCAGATGATATTGTTAGCTATTTCAGAAAATATTTGACGTGCTATTCAGACAAAATTAAATCGAAGTACCTATTTAGACACAATAGTTAAGATAATAATACGATAATAATCTGTTACGATGAGGGCAAAAGGTTATTGCTGTAACTACAGAGGCAAGATTTAAACGTAAAAAATTGCATATATCGTAAACTAGGATTTTGTGAACTAGATACGAAAATATTATACAAAATGCCAGAAAAAAAGAACAAAAACTTCAGAAAAACAAATAAAAACGCGTATGTAGATACACAACAAAGATTTAGTCATACACTTTTATTTTAAGGACAACGAAACACCTCTAGAACACAGAAACCATCGAAAATACATACACGCGATCACATTATCCATTACTGGCTGTCAGCCATGACGAATGACAATATTACAACAAACAATACCACCAGACCTCATAGCCATCATAAATTTACATCCACAAAGCAAATACCAAGCCTTTATAGTCTATAAATTTAAAGGTGAAAGTTCAAAAGCAAGTGTTTTAGAAAAGGGATAAGATAATGATGTTTATGGGAAGGGAATCGAAATGAACTATGAAGCTGTTTGAAAATGGTACTGGACAGGAGATCTGTAACAGAATGTAGCCAGATAACACATAACACGCATTTACGTGGGACGCTCAGACGATCGGATAATAGTTTTTATATTGTTGTTACGGACGGAGTTGATAATAAGAACAGTTCCGAAAAAACTAATATTTATTTAGTAATGTAAATACTTATTGTTTTTTTTTGGGTAGCAGCATAACATTGTCATATTTTTTACTTTAAATCTCGAACCAGATTTCTATTTGGTGTGTTTGATACCTATCAATCAGATAATACTTAAGATATTTGTTTTGATCTAGATGTTCTGTATTTACAATGCTTTCAACTCATAATTTGTATAAGATAGAGCGTTTTGATCTAATGTTATTGATTTGAAATTCCATTATCTTTTTAATCTTTTGTCACTTCTGGTATGGCAAGGACATAATAACTGTCAAAGTTTCTTTTACACTTACCAGTAAGAATAATTGGGGATATACTTAAAATTTTGTTTTATTTTCTTAAGGAACGTTTTCACTTTGCCTGCGACATCGACTATCGAAAGCATCGCGTGGGGTATGAGAGAAGTGTCCGGTATCGACGAACATTTACATTCCTTTTGTTTGTTTGTACGTTTGTGCGTTTGATATGTAGGCTGGACTGAACGTCTTCTTTCTACTACGGTTTAAATTGTAAAGAAAAAGCGAGTGCTTATACAATTTTTCTTGGCTTAACAGATCCTAGCTTATGATTCTTAAAGTTTCAGAAATATTATACCTAACTCTATTCGCGATTTGTTATCACAGTTTGCATGGTGTTATGACAGTTTATGTAGCTTTTTACAATTCTGTTTTATTTCTCTAAACAAAAACAGAGTACATTACAATTCAATTTCTAATATCTCGTTCAGAACATGAATAAGAGCACAGAATCTGAAACGTGACTTCTTTACTTTATTGACCTAACCAATATTGTTAACAATAATGAAACAAGCTAGAATCTGAAACTACTTAGGTTTTTTTTAATGTGTAGCAAGAACACAAACTGCTTCGACTTCGCTTACAACTTGGAGTCGTCAGATCGAATGTCTAACCAGAATTGATCATTGAATTTAACCATCTTAATGGCACGCGAGTTCTCTATGTCATGCGAACTGTTGGTTTCATATACTTTAGATTACTTTAAAACTTGTTTAGCTATGGATATAATTTAGGGTGAGAATTTAAACTTTATACCGAAGACGAAATTGAAACCTAACAACCGGCTGAAAAAGGGTAGAGGACTGGATATGGTTCATGCACTAGATCATGCATCAGTTAAGGATAGTAGACAACAGTGAAAGTCAACACGCATAGTATTGCATAGCTAATAAACCAACCTTCACTAGTGGGAGTGTCGCTTTATGAGGAATAACCTTATTTCAATTGGGTATCTATTTATTCTTGGTCGTGAATGCTTACAGATTAAAAAACTTTGTCACCTATATAAAACCAAAGTTAAGTAGCTGGCAGTTAATAAGCACCGTATGTATCAAGATCAAAGTAAAATTATCGATACAGCAATTTGTGTTCGGAAATTAACGTGAAAGTTAAATTGAGTTTATCGCATAATATAATGCTGTCAGATACATGTTTTCTTCAAAATATCAGCAATCTAACTAATACCCCCATGCCACTGCTAGGTATATAAAACGCGAAAGTTTGGACGTTTGTGGGTTTGCATGTTTAAAAGCTGATGGGATTTCTTTGAAACTTGGTATAGTGATAGCTTACAAGTATAATTATCCTGGATTAACTATAGTATACTTTTAACACAGAAGAAGTCGCGGGAGATCCGCTAGTATCATCTTAACGTAAAATAATTAGAAGAGTTGTATTTACAAAAGATTTTAGATATTATATACCTATTTATCACCAAAAACTTGACGCAAACTCACTAGAGGAAATTATTTCTCCGAGGATGTGAACTTGAGTACTAAACGCCGACTAGCTATTAAATAAAACTATTTTAAATTGAATAATCGAAGCTATATCAAAGGTCTAGAAACCAAGTAAGAACTTCATAAAAAGTATCAACATTATAGTGCTTTTCATTACAAATTATAGTTCAGAAGTTTGTATCGATCTACTAAATCTAGTTAAAGTCTCGTTATAGACAACAAAAATAAAACAAATGTTGAAACCCTCAGGACGCTAAATGTTTTATGGAACGTTAACATTACACTCATCTAAGAGAATTAATTGTTATTTTAACACCCTAAGGCCGCGATGGAAAGATAGGACACGTTGGGATCGAAAAAGATTTACAAAAGTTGATATTATTATGGGAAATAGTTGGGTGCAAGTAGTTGAAAGAAAGCGATCGTAAAATGGATCATAGAGATTAGATATGTAAATTTAGGGACATCCCAGAAGATATCATATTTTTAAACAGAGATAGGTAGGTATAATAATTATTGATGATAACAAAACAATCTAGGAATCATGCTTGATGCCGACAAACTGACATTACCGTTTAAAAATGTCATCGAAATGTAAGTCAGACATAATGTGCGGGTTATATAAACATATTTTTTTATCTGTTTAAACTATTTATCCGCCAAAATTTTCTATATCACTGCCGTGAAAGATAATAAATAATATCTATGAAAAATTTTGTATCTAAAAATATTAATGCTCACAAATCTATAGTGCTCAATACTTGTACCAACATCACAAGTTTAAAGCCAAAGGTATCAATAACTCGTAAGTATCGGTTCCGAGACTGATCGCTAGAGAAGCCGCATACAATAACTAACGTTAACGCAAAAGTTAAATTGAAGACTTGAAGGTTAGATGAAGATAAGTATTCGGTAATTATGAGTTTAATGTGGAAAATTATTGGTACACCTGGTTCTGTCAGTGACTTCCTATACATGCTTGTGTTATGGGTTAAAGGGTTAATGGAGAAAAAAAAAAGAGTTGAAAGTAAGCAGGTGAATTGGAATACAGCCAGATTTAACCTGATTATAATCATCATTGATCATTCGTTGTCAGGATCGCGATCTCCGGTCTTTGTGCCCACCCGCCACGGACATAGTGCGTGGATATGAATGTATGCGTAATAGTCAGAGCACAGAATGTGCATGCGCAGGCATCATCGCGGGGCGGTTGGTAACATTTCCAACCTCCTTGGTATTAGTAGTTTTAGTGAAACTAAAAAAACTTGACCAACAAACTAGCTATTAATATTAGAAAAACAAATATCGCTTCCAAATTGTGAGAAACTAACTAAGCTTTATCAAAAGCATTCATATCGCTTTGGGTTCAAATGTTATCATTGTACGGACGTATGTCGATCGTAATAGTTATTTCAAGCGCTGAATCACGATATTGGAACAATAGACCATTTACTACACGTTCAGTATTGTCTTTTAGATTTTGCGTGCCTATTACTAACTCTTTGACATCTATACAAATGATAATTTGCAGTTGTGTAGCTTTCGAATCTCCGTAAGGTTTAGCAGAAATATTAACAGCATTCAATAGAATACATTGAATAGATCACTGAATATTGGATAGGTACTAAACAACTATTAAATATAACACAAATAAAACAAACATTACAAATTTTGTTCCATTGCAATTGTAAAATAAAACTCAATTGAGTCGTAGTATGTATACTTATGATTTCTTTCATAATATGTATTAGGTAGTTTTTAATTTTATTTTGTGTTTATTTCAAAATAACGCACCAATTCTAAACATTACAGTGTTCAATCTTGATTCATAAAAATGTAATGAATAGAGAACTAGTAGTCATTAGTTTCATTGAATCCATTATCTCAGACCACAATACTGTAAGAAGCTTTAACAAACTTCCCAATAAGTGTGATGACTTTGCTTCCTATCCATACTCCATCAACGTCAAAAATGACAATCTATGCGATAATGGCGAATGACTTTCAAATTAGAAATCCCATGTTCATTAAATCCGTGTAGGCTTTCATAACTATCATTTGATTCAAGGGCACATTAACGCCATCCCATTCGTAATATACGTTCTAGGACACACTGACAAAGAGAACGATGAGCTAATTAAATTACAATATATACTTCAGAAAACCGATACGATAAAACTAGTAATAATAGTAAGTTTACGATTATGGAAGTACATCCGGAGACGCAGAAAGTAGGCGATTTCGTGACGAGGTGATTTATCAGGCAAAGTTATGGCGAGACCAGTAATAGATACGGGCCAGGCAATCCCAATTTTCGCCGAGGTATATATAGTGCTTTTCTCAAACAACGTGAGGAAATAAAAAATGCGTTTGCAAAAGAATAACTGAATGAAAATAATTTGCATTTGCAAAAATCTTGCAAAAAGTAATTGACCAATAAAAATTATACCATAATTTTTACGTTCTTACTAGCATTGAGATGACATAATATTTTTCTTTTTTCAATGTTTCGATCATCTTGATCTGGCCGTGGTACTTCTACGACATTATAATACCTATAGATTTACAAACTTTTCAAAGCCTATACTATCTTATACATTGGTATCTGTAGACTGTATCCTTTAAAGTAAAGTTCTATACAAAGTCGAACGCAGCAATAAAATTAGATCTCGGAAATAAAAGTTTTCCCTTTGATGCGGCTGTGTGTGAAGGGGTTACTTATGATGTTGAGTCAGCACAAACTAGAGTAGGACCTAATGTTCGGAGGGTGGATGCGATGCAAAATTTTACATTCACCAGCTGCGTAGCGTAGCGGGATCTAAATTATCGATTATTCATTAAGTTCACCCAACTTAGTTCTGATGTTATATTATGAAGTGTTACAAGTATACTTTATATTATAGTTTGTGCGCTAACATTTCAGCCGTGAACGCAGTTTTAACTTTTAATTGCCTTTAACACTAATACCTGTGTGGAATGGGAAAGTTTGAAACTAGATTTCTAACCTTATTAGAACAGGCAGGGGCACTGTGTAGATACGATACATGATCTTTCAAAGCTTTACTTGATTTTATTTTTTAAATAGGTAGGTAGGATAAATAGTTTTCATATTACAGGTTAAAGGAGACAATAAAACACTGCTGTACCAAAATTTTCTAATCATCAAGGTTGTCGCGCACATTTATTTATTATTAAATATACACAAAAAATATCTACATTGCATGTGATTATTTGGTAAAATTATTTTTTAATATAAAATGACAATTAAATATTAAAAACTAAGTATAAAGTTTAAGAAGTTGTGAATCTCAATACCGAATTATTGTGCAAAGTTATTACATTATACTTATTTATATATTATCACATCTCTACTTATACGTTGAATGTGGGAATTACTTAGCAGATTGACGTCGATAACTTGGTAACAATGAATGAGCTTTAAATAAATTAAAGTACGTGATTTAGTGACAAAAACTTTAGAGCTGAATTGAAAAAACAACGTCCAATTAATATTATGAACTTATTAGTGAGTCAATATAGGAAGTTACAGTTCATAAAGTCAGATGTCAGTAAAACGCTGAAAGGCAGAAACCAAACAACCCAAGAATTAAATCTCTGCGAACTAAAACAAACAATATTCTAACCACCAGCGCCGATGTTATCGACAACAAACGGCATCGAAAGCTTATTGTTTCTCTTTTTAAATTTGCTCTTATTAAATTTGAGAGAGCTGCAGCAACCCTTGAGATTAGGGGAAAGGTTTTATTAGGGGCGACTAACGAGTGCCGATAAGGAGGAATAATGCCCCTCGAAATAGGGGTTAGTACAAGCCAGACTCGAAAGAAGAATGGCACATGACAAATGTTAAATAGGTGAATATGGAAATCGAAAAAGATGTTTTATCGCATGAAGATTTGCACTTGGACACTAAGAAGTAAACGAAATATTATTTAATGTTTATTTATCAATGTTAAAATCTGTTTGAATGATAATTTGTTTCTCTTCACACCTCCACCTGCAATTTTAATATAAAATTTTGTTTACAATACAATGTTTAATACATTCGATAATAGGTAATACTGTACTTTGGATAGACTTTTAATTAAAAATCATGTAAGGTGACAGTTATAAAAATATAATATCATTCAGTAAACTATTTTGACCGGATGAAACAGTCTCTCATGGCTTCCTTAGTCGCAACCTCTTTACATTTGCACCAAAATCCAGAGGGGACAACCATCCACTGTTTAATCTCCAGCCCAATCTTGACTTAAATGAACACCTAGACGGCACTACACTCTGTATCGATTGTGAGATAGTGTTAAGCTACTGGTTTAATAATGAATTGATTTGGAACGGTTTCCGCCAATAATTAAAGAGAGGCTTTGGAAGTTCGCGTCACTTATTGTAAAAGCTCTAATAGACAAATATAAACACAAAACACTTTGTTTAAGTCTTTAGATTTCTAAAAACCAAAAATAAAGTACCTAAGTCTATTGAAATATCGTATAGAAAGATAACACAATAATGATTTAGCTTCCAATATATAAATGAATATCGCACCAAATCAAGTCAATATAATCATGCAGTAACTATTATCTCCTCTGTGATATACCCTTAGAAGGCCAATGCCACTGAAGATACATTTGCTATTGCTGTATCTAGGATAGGGTAGGTGTTCAGACGTCCCAAAACACCATCACGTCCCCAACATATCTATACGGAGGACGGGCAGGTTGACATTGTGATAAATTTTCCTTTATCAGGCAAGTGATAGGGCTCGGAGGATTTATTTTTTAGCGGAGGGAAGGACGATGCATTTGCCATGTTTTTTGGCCTAAATAGGTTTAAGGAATATAAAGATGATAAGACGCTATTAGAGATAGGGATTGGGGTACCGCAAGGGTTTTTACTGTTACTTCCAGTAAGGGGTTTGAAATGTGAAGGTAACATGCGAAGGGGATTGACTCTAATCAATAAGTTACCTATGAAATTATCCACGTTTAAGTAATTGGGTATTTGTATAGAAATGTATATCATTTAAAAGGAATAGGTTATCCTTAATATCAGTAACAAATCTATAGAATTATTTAATTGTTGTCATTATAGGTTTTTTCAACTGAATAACAATAATAGCTAAGGAACAAAATTTATTGAACTATGATAATTAAAATAATACTAAAGAAGCATCTGATAAAAGAAAAAAGTAGGTATTAAACAAATCTCAAACTGATACTAAAAAAAAAGCAACACTGCCAAATAAGACAGTTTCATTACAAAAAGAAATCAGATAGAGACGATAACACGGTTTCTAGACAGTTTATTCGTACAAACAGTACCTAGTACTTGGGCTAGTCGTAAAACTGCGGGTGGCCATAAAATAAAAAGTGTTTACTTGCCCCGAAGATAACCGGGAACAAAGTTCGTTGATAAGTTTTTATTTCCTTGGGGAAGTGGAGGCAGGTAAAGGAGCCGACTATTATAGTCCCATATACGTACCCATATGGTATAAAACTTATTAGTTTGGACATGACAACATGTTTCTCAGATAAGAAAAAGTAAACAATATAATTATACTTAAAAAATAGAGCATAAATGAAAGGATAACAAACCTGATGGTGAAGATAAGGTCAGTTTCACAGTTGACCAAATTGCTTGTTTGGGTTACCAAAAGCGTCATCAACAAAAACACAATGGCGCCCGAAATCCCTCAAGAAAGCGAAAACGGACCATTCTTCTCGCTCATTAAGCCGAAAAGACGTGGAGAATGTCAGATAAGTCGTACCTGTGAAGATGAATCATTTTTAGTGTCCCGCGCGGAACGCCGGCGCCGCCCGCAAAACTTCCTACAATGGCCAATAAACACCCCATAAAATATGAAAGACCGCACTAAAAATGCCATTATTATTTGCTAAATGTCCACCTTTTGTTAAATCTACCGTCATAATGAACCTGTCAAATATTTCGCGTTTCACTTCGGGATCGTCAAAGGGTTAACTGTACTACAGTCATAATTCCTTTACGATGGAGTTAATATCCACGTAGGAATTAACAGAGTTTATGTGTCACCTTTATAAACGTGAGACAAGATAATTACGGCGCTGTGGGACTTGACGCGTGAAAACAATATAAATCTCGTTTCGATTACATACAATTTGAATTATTGTTCCTGGTAGGTTTTGAAACTGTCCTGACCTGATATTCATGTTATTCATTCAAATATTTTCATTTGAACTAATTTAAAAATAAATAAATAAATTTTTTTCATTATTCTCTTATGTTTTCGTAGGTTTCTTTGTTACGTCTAAAAAAGTAACGCCGATATAGAATTGTCCGAGTAGAATAAAATATTCAAAATATAATGTGACGGCCACAGATCATTAGCGTAGCGAGCTTTTTCCGTGTTCTGTGGCGACGGCATAATATTGACAGTTAAACTTGAAATCCGGTGGCGGACCTCTCACTTATGTTATCTACTCTTTTGATTATATTTACTATTATAAGAAAATCGTTCCCGCGAATTAATCGCAATATCGGGGGTTGGCGAACCGTTATTAGTACCTACCTTCTGTAGTTGCCAAGGTGTTCCACCCCTCAATAAATCTTGTCTAATTTGTGTGTAATTACAGGGACGGTACAGTTCTCGGTGTAACAAGGAGTGCGTACCAGCGGGGAGTAAGCGGGCACGTGCCTACGCGTGCCTTTAACGAATATCATGAAAAACATCCTAAGTGACACCTCAGTAATATTGAAGATTGACATCTAAAAGCTAACAAGAAAAACCCTGAATTCAATAGAAGATTAAATGGTATAGAAACCGAAGTACATTTTGATATTGATCGCAGAGATGTAGCTTTAAGATCATGGGAGGAAGAGACAAATTCGTATGACAACGTTACCCAGTAGTATAGATTCTGCCTTGATAACTAAAACTTACATCGCAAAGCAACGTGCCGAAAACTTGATGTTAAAATATAGTAACGTGTTCTTTGACCCCTCGGTGTGATGGTAATTTTAATATAGAAATTAGAAGGGTGCACTATTTCAAGTCAAATTAAAGTTGCGTTATTATTTTCTAAGCTCTCACAGCGTTTTAAATACACAGCGTGTGGATTTGGAAGCTTACATTATCGTGAAATGGTCATATTTTAGATTTATAGTAACAGTTTCAAAATACTTGTAAAGATCAAAATACACTGGGAATCTATAGATCGTTTCGCAGAGTGCATTTGCTCATAAAACTTTAAGCTTAACTGCCTCGGAATATTTTACTTCAAACGAAGTTTCCATGACTCATGGAGCTAAGTCTCGAATAGCCACATGGCTTTCGTCTTTTTAGCTTAAGTCCCTTTATCCCCACATAATTAGTGGAGCTGAGTCTATATAGGTACTAAATCCATGCAAGAATTGCTATATTAATGGTACAAATAAATCTGTGTCATTTGCTATACTATTTCTTGAATGCACAGCTTTCATTTCCAGAACACGATTGAATTTATCTCTTAAAGCATTATAGAACAGAGTAGTGATTTCAATGGGATTGCAGGCACTTCTGTTGCAACCCCAAAAAATTCGTTTGGAGTGTCGATACGAGACCGTATACCATTTACGAGCTTGATTGAAATTTCGCAATCAACAGGGGGAGTATGATGAAATTATTCGTGTATATTTTTTGCCCTCGGAGTCTGAGGTTATTCTATTATAATGGGACGTTGGAATAGAAAATTTACAGGGGATTTAAGATTCTAATCGCGGCCACTCGGTTGTTCAAAGTGATTATTCTGCAGATAACGCCCTCCGGGTCGTCCCACGCGCCGCGCAATACATGTCCGCGTGTGTATAATGCTATGTTTGTATCTTTAGCTAACCTTTTGTGCTTGGTTTCGTCTGGAAACATTGTGTAGCTTGATTAGGACTTACCTATATAATCAGACACATTATTATCCAAAAATATATATAGCAAGACTTCTATTGCTTTAAAGTTTAATTTACATGTACAAATAGGATAGTGTGAAATTTTTGCCATATAGCTGAATGAAGAAAAAGAAGACGTGCACCAGGAAAGGTATATTGTGACTGTGTCCAACACATGACATTATCGAAATGATTGTGATTAAAACAAATAGTAAGTCAAATAGTAACATTTATTGCCCATAATGATAATGGTCAAAAATATTGTAGACGAAAAAAGCTACTTCAGTACAACTCTTCAGACAGACAACCCAATTTTAGTTGGAAAGAAAAGATCACCGATATCGTCCTACCTATGCATAAAGATCTACCAACAATATTGTTATTCAATTTGACTTGCATGATGCCAGCTCGTGAGGCGTTGTTTTGTATGCACGCTTCCATAACGACGGAGAGCGTTTCTACGTTCAATAAAAATAAAATTTAAAGGCTTTTTAAATGAAAATGCATTCTACAAACCAAACAGTAAACACATTATGGATTTTAGTAGCAAGTCTGGTGAATTGTGATTGACATTATGACAGACAAGTTGCTGACTTTCCAAATAAACCTAAATATAATTCAGTGCAGATTGACAAACTTTATTGACAACCGTCGAGTTCATACTTTGTTTCTCTCTTACATTGTTTCCAAAAAAACTCCGCTCTTTATTTTTGAACCATTAATAATCTTTTAATTTCAATATATCTTCTAATAGTAGACATTTCTGTCCATCTCCAACTAAAGGACATTATCTTTATGCTTCGTAGCACTGTCTTAAATATCCTGATGTAATTACGAATCTTTCTTATATGAAATTTTGCATAAAGCAGTCAGTTTTGGAACGTCACATATTGTAATTTGTTTGTACAGTACGAGATTCCTTTCATTATGCTTTCGTGCTCCATAAAATATGCATTCGAAATGAGAAAAATGTGTCGCAGTGTCGCGTCTACCCATTCCCACTACCAAACATCACAAATTCACTGCCTCATACAAACCATTACCAACCTTAACTTAAGGGCTGTAAAGTAAACAGTGGTTTGTGAAGACGACATCGATAAGTCATTTTGATAAAGTTACTAAAGAATCATAATCTCAGCTTCCACTATGAGTTATACATACGTATATATTCACATTAGTTTTCGAAATAAACAGTGAACGTACCTATTTGTGGAGCTAGGACGTGTTCCATTTATTTTTGACAGAACATTCTTGTATCTGAGCTAACGTGATTCCGGCAAATTGTTCCATCTGGACGCAACCGTTCTTCTGCGTGCATTTTCAACCGTTTTAAGACCACTTTGGACAACATTATTGTTAAACCGTAAACATTAACAATATTCACGTAACAACAGGCTGACAACACGCACGTTAATAAATCACACGTACCGTCCGGCGGCCGGTGTTTATTTTCAATTACCGTCCGGCCCGTACGGTCCGGCTGAATGCCGGAACAGCTGGCCGGCACGGTGGCAGATTAGTGAGTTATTGTTGCAATACAGAGGTATTAATTAAAAAAGTGTGTGCCACCAAATTGCGTTGAAAACGATTTACAATAATAATGTCCAATCTGAAAAATGTCCAACTGTTGAAAAACGTCCAATCTGAAAAACGTCCTATCTGAAAAACGTCCAACCTGAAAAATGTCCAATCTGGAACATTTTACACTACATGACCTTAAAAACCGCTATTTATTTATTTTTCAGATTGGACATTTTTCAGGTTGGACGTTTTTCAGATTGGACATATTTCAGATTGGACATTATTACAGTAAACCTTGAAAACAACTTGTAAAACATATTGTAGTAGCAATTAGGATATTTGAAACTTTTAAGTCAAAATGTTAGAAAGTCGTAGGCAGATAGAATGGTGAACGAACGGTAAAATCGTGCCAACAGCAAAAGTAAAATTGTTACATTATTGATAATTATGTCTAAGCTTAGTATAGTTGACCGAGCGAGCGAAGCGAGCGAAGCGTCTACGTTTCGAGACTGGCCAAAAATGCTCTTGTCCGGCTGTCTGTCTGTCTGTCTGTCTGTAATTCTCTACAGGTCGCATTTTTCAACCGATTTTGACGAAAATTTGGCATATGTATAAATTAATTAAACCTACAAAATGAGTAGAATAAAATTTTGAAAAACATTTTTTTTAGAGTACCTACCATACCCGCAAAGTGGGAGTGAACTTTTTTTTTTAGATATCGTTGGATAGGTCTTTCAAAAATATTGCTGGTGTGCGAATACCATTTTTTCGATTTAGGGATCCGTTGGCGAAATATTAAGCTTTAAAGCGGTAATTTTTGTTAGAGTCACGTGTCCCCCCCCTGCCAGCTAAACGGTTGCTTCTGGAAATGTGAAAAAATTCATGGCAGTAGCATATATAACGTAGTTACAAGGAAAACTATTACGGCTAAGTAGGTTCTATTAGTTTTTGAGTAATAGTGGATCGACTTAAGAAAGTTGAAAAAATAAACTATGTTCATAGAACTGCATACGTAAAATGGAAAATTATTTTTTTTCCGCGTGATATCCATGGCGTGGGGTATCGTTGGATGGGTCTTTCAAAAATATCGCGGGTGTGTGATAAACATTTTTCGATTCAGGGATCCGTTTGCGAAATATTAAGCTTTAAAGTGCTAATTTTTGTCACTTTAGTAGGTACTTTTTCTGTTTCCAAAGTTGACTTTTGTTGGTTTCTTTTAGGTTTGGTTTATAAGGGCTGGCGAGGTCTACTGTTCTCACGGAACTACTAGTTTAAGATTCGTAACAAAGTAAACTAATGAATGACCATCCAAAACTTTTATAGACAAAAAATTCGGAAAAGAGGCGTGGTTTAACTGAATAAGCTGGCAAAACGAAGGTAAAACAATGATTTTGGCCGTTCTACTGACCTTATTAAGTCTTAACTGTGGTAGTTGCAAGTTTGTTTCTATTTCTAGTACTGATATTATAAGTGACGAATGATGAAGTTTGTTTTTATTTCTAGTACTGATATTATAAGTGACGAATGATGACGCAAATATACGAGCGAATGAGATTGGTAATAGGAGCCAGGGACGACCTAGCTAGACTGACATACGAGGATCAGATAGAGCGGGTGCTCACAGACGGACACGTGAGGATCACTCGCGTGTATGAAGAGAATGATGAGACTGAGCGAAGCGAGAGAGGTGTGCCAGGGTCGCGATGCTTGGCGCTCCGTTCTTTCTGCCTACCCCGCCAGGGACATAGCGTGAAGATATGTATGTATGTATGATTATAAGTGCTAATGTCACATCTGTTCAAATTGTCGATTATAAAATACTAGACTATACACACTGTATCGTAGTGGCTAGAACATCTTGGCTACGCCCGTGGGCGATGCATTATGAAAAAGCAGGCTACTGAATTAACATTATATCCATTTGAGCTTCAATTTTTGTACAATTTTTTTTCACAGCACACCTGTTACCACACGTGTTTACATAATTATATTTCATTATTGACCAATGTCCACAATTTATTAAATTGTATTTTTCATCTCAAAAGTTTTGTATTTATTATTCTCATTACAATTTATATTCTTCACCATTGGTGTTCCACTGTGAAAGCAAATATCGATTTAATTAATAAAATTGTGTTACCCCGACATGTATCGACCTAACCGCATTGATAAAAAAATAGTAGACTATACACACCGTATTGTAGTAGCTGGAACATCTTGCTACGCCCGTGGGCAATGCATTATGCAGAAGCAGGCTACTGAATTAACATTTATCCATTCGAGCTTCAATTATTGTTCCCATAATCGGAGCAAGACCCTTCAATAGCGTCGTAAGTATACGCTTAAGTAACGTGACATACGTCCTTTAAGAATAGCTATCCATCGGTTTTAAAACAAGATTTTTTCTCCATTAATTTTCTTACCTAAATCATTTTTAAAATTACCTACTTGAAAATAATACTTAACTAGCCTACCTACATTTTTTGCATTTTCTTTGAAAAGGTACTCATTTTATTTATTTTATGTTGATGGTGATAATATGTATTTTACTTCTAATTATATTACCTTTTACTTCTTTTTTTATCTCTTTCTTTTCTTTATGCAATGGCTTGTTCATCTACACAATGCTTGTTTTTAATTCGTTCCACTTACGCCGACATCTTCCTTAGATGACTCGTAGTAAAGCTTTATTTATTTACAATCCTTACGCATCTATTGTCTGAAAACCATGTCTTTAAGAAATGTTATTTTCAAAGTGATTATTTGTTATTCGTATTTACCGTGTGTCACCCAAACTGTATTAACCGCTCCTGGGCTTAAAACCAAGTTGAACTCGCACTTACAAATCAACGCACCCATTATAATAATATAGTCTACATCAATGCTTATACAGGATGTTACAAATCACTAATCTTTGTATTTTCGATCGACACCGATAGTATTGGAAAATTAAAACCTGTATTTTCCAAATTTAACTTTCCAGGCGTAAGTAGAACTGTCTCACAATAAGGTAGGTTTAATTATAAATTCTTGACTGAATAAGCTGAGCATTAGAAGTACTTAATGTCTGAAAAATTTAATGCAAAGGTTATTGAAGTCGTCGAATATTAAACTCGAGGCTTTCGGTATTCATTAGAATAGATACGAAAGAAAGAATGTAGCTTAGCAACAGGTGACAAAAACAATGTAAGGATTTTTTATTATTGAGCTATGCTTCATTTCAAACACAGCTGAAAATAAATTTGTGAATATAGCTCAAAAACTCTTAAAAAGAAATCGATGGACCAAGAGGTTTTATGTTGCACTACCCTGTATAAGTTCTATCTAGTATCTCATTACGTCCCGCTTTCTAAGGATAAACACATTATTTATCGCACGAACTAAACTAAAACCCTTTATTGGCTATTAAAATAAAACCACTTATGTTTATCTTGTGATTTATTACGTTTAATCATGTGTAAAGTGTATTATTTAATGTTATATTCTTTTATATTTAGCAGTTTCTACAAATAAATTATTATCTTTTCAGTGAAATTAAACTATTACTAGGTTAAAAACTGTTACTTGCTTACTCCGTTTCCGCTTACTCCTTTTTCTTCTTTCTCTTCTTTTTCTTCCAAACTCTCTCTACCTCTTTTACTTTCTGACCCTGTCTTACGACTCCTAGATATCTTCAAAGTATCACATTGTAAAACCGACTTCTGGCTTTATTCCTACATCATAGAGTATTTTCTTTGAACTTCACCCATTTCTCATTATTTACCGAGAACGGCAGTGGAGTACAATACATTTCAAGATTGTCCACAATTTTAGTAAATTGTATCTTTTTTCTCTTAAGTTCGGTATTTGGTATTCTCATTATTATTTATTTTCTTTATCATTGGTATTCCACTACCTTTATATAAAAAACAATATTGATTTGATTAATAAATTTGGTATATCTCGACTACGTATCCACCAGACATCTTGGCAAATTGTAATCTAAAATGCGTAATAAAATTGATGATATCTATAATAACCAATACCTATAAAGCAAAAGACTGGTCCATAGTAAATCCGACTTGATTTACATCAAATTCAGATCTTATCGTTGACTCTGGGTAATAGTAAGGTATTATCCTTATTTATTGCGATTACACTTGTATACAGGCCCCCACAGATTAAGGTATACAAGAACATTCAAATGAAGCCACTATTCATTACGCTTCCAGTGACGGTGTGAGAGCATATTGTGCGTTTGACTGTACTAGTAAGAAATATAATAGGGTGTCCGATCGAGTGCTAAGCCGATGTTTTAAATATTGTGAAGCTAAATATGAAATGTGTAAGCCGCGGTAACATTTCTGATGTCCCGTTATTACTATTAAAAGACATGTTTTTAATATTTAGGATAATATTATTTTGGAATTCTTGTCCTCGAATCTAATTAGACACTTCATTATAGTAAAATAAGCTGGAAATCTCATGATAAAGATCTCTGGAGAATGAGATCAAGATGATTGGATATAATACAGATAGACCGACAATGAGAAAAAGGTAGGACAACATGATTGGGTACTGTCATTGAATCATCAGTTTGATCACGAGGAAGAAGCCAATATAATATCTGTTGAAGCATAGACCGAGGTACGAAGAGATGAAATTCTGCAATGTGTATTTGACAAACAAGGGGCAGATTATTTACCGTTAGTGTCAGTCGTGAGTCTTACATAAGACCTATGCGAATAATAATTTTAGTTGACGATATTATTGCAGGAACTGGAGCTAAATTCGCAATTATCCGAGGTCTATTCGGAAATCACGGCCGGCCATTACCGCTGTGTATTTCTCACGGGCAAACTGTCTGCTTTGCTGGTACCAGAGATGTGAGAGGAAACAAATGTGGCATCATCGATGAATGTGATTTCTTACGACTTGAAGTGAGATAAATGGACAAGGAAGGCGGGAGGCGGGAGATACTTGGGTTAAATTTTAGGTATGCTTTTAAAATTTCTAATAAAATAATTTCACAACAAATACTAAATAAATAACACAATCTTTCACCATTCTTTTGAGAAGGAATTCTTAAAGATCGGTATGGTCTGAAGCAATAGGAGAAGATTAAAAATATAAAATTAGGTAAAATAAAAAGCGAGCAAATGTTGGAAGCCAAAATGTTTCGTTAAAAAGACTTTAAAGTCAAAACCTGGGATCAAGTCGCACATCCACAAAGTTCAAATCATTAATCCCAGTTCAGTACAGGCAGTAAATTCCTGCCTGAGGCTGGCAGAAAAAGTATATTTAGCCCCCAAGAGACGCGTGATCCAACAATTTGCCGGGCAACGGGTGTTTTGCCGCAATCGACTTGTTTATGGATTTTATTGGCAATTTTAAAAAGGGCAACGAAAGTGAATGGGTAATTCACCTAGTAGGTGGAGTAGGAATAATGGTTGTGAATGATTTAGTTACTAACTCTTTACCAAATTCATAACTTTATAAAACACCCAGTAAAGCAAGATCATCATCATCATAATATCAGCCGAAAGACAAAGGCATGGTATCTCCACGATGACCGGAAAGCAAAATAAACTCTACAAAGCGTTCGGAATTTTATATAGAACGTTTTGTATAAACATACCGCGTTAATTTGGTAAATAGCTGTTAGGATTTGTGTATTAATTATTAATTGCAATCGTCCTTGTACAGTCCCCGATGACGCGACTGTCCAGCGATTCAATTATAGTGAACAAGTAAATACAATAACAACAGCTACACTCGCGTACAGTCAGTGTGAGATTAATTTACGAAGAATGAATACCAAAGTAAATATGTTTTGGAAACATACAAAGGAAAAGAGATAAAAGTGAAGGGAGTACTCGTATAATATTTAAATTAAACTTAATTACTAGTGGCAAAGCTCTATTGTAATGCAGGTAAACAGCCTTTAAGTTGCAGATCTTGGCTTTTTGCATCATATGCAATCTTGACTGGCTGCAGAGCCGTCAGGCGTAGCACAAGTCCACCAACCCACACTGGGCCATCGTGGTGGACTATGGCCTGTACTGTACCCCCTGGTTATGACAGAAACTCAACAGTGCGATGTAAATTATGGACTGTTGATATCGAACGGAAACCAATTGCAATATTCCAAGTAAGCATTCAGTGTGTTTTTAAAAATAAAAATAAATGTTCAATTTAATTTACTCCAAGTGTACCGGTAAGTCTTTCTGACCACACTCACGTATGTCTGTGAGGCGATAAACATAAAACAATACATTCATCATTTATCACACACTTCCAGGAAACTGTATCCCCAGAGGATGATGATAGGTACGTTAGGTATTTTATCGAAGAAACTAGATTTTTCCCGTTGCTACATTTAGCAGTTGTTAATAATGTAAGTTGTAATTAGTCTGTTAGTGGAGTAAATAAAGTAAGTAAATAAATAAACTAAGAATGACTATTTTCCGTTTTAAAGCTAGCTCCGAATTTCAGTTACGAAAACCTAAAACTAACTCCAGGTCCGTTATTAATGTAAAGGAATTTCGTTTCGAAGCTGGTTCCAATCTTAGTTAGGTTCGGAATAGACGCAAAGGAAATTTATATCCCCACATTTGTATTTAGGTATAACCTTTAGTATCATTAGTATACTAAATAAATGTTACAAAGTCATTATCTATTAGTCGTCAATAATCGACTACTTTGTATTTACTTACTTCTCGTAGCTATAGAAATATACCTCTACAGTTGTAGAAATGTCAGAACAGTTTACTAGTGCCCGTAACGGACGATGAGTATTTCTCCCACTGAATGTTGAATTACTTGCCTTAGAAAAACTCTTTGTAGTATTGCTGTCCTGGTAGCTTGTTTATGTATAAATACCTGTAACAAAACACGTGGTCATTAGTTTTTTTACAGTTCAATCATCAGCCTTTGTTGAATTTGATTGAATGACAAAGATGCCGGGTATTAATGTTACTTCAGTCTCGCACAATCTTTACAGACAATAATTGATTATGGTTGTGAAAGCGGCCGGAAGTTTTTCTATCAGTAATTCTCAAACTCGTTCTATTCTCCTCTCCACATCTGTACGGTCGGCCGCACGTTAATCGAAAAAAACATTATAAACTGGTCTATAGTATTGAACCTTCTTACTAGCCTAAACCAGCTCAAGGTCAAAGCGTTTCCACTGACGTACAATCGGCTACATAACTCCCGCCCATCCCAAAACATAAACAAAACCTGAAACGAGCAAAACAAACAAATAAGTGAAGGTACCGGAGGAAAATTAGAGTAAAATCTTCGACCTTTAACCGCAAACCTAGCAAAGTACACTCAACAGAACAGCCGGACCCGGAGAAAACTCGCCGAAAATCAAATATGAACATTCACACGAAAATGGGAAAGACAAACACGGCCATTCTGTACAATACAATAGGACCGAACCGTTTGACTTGACCCTTTTTACGCGAAGAACGGCATACAATGGTCAGCTATGAAGATTACATATTCTGATGCAAATGTATTATTTCTATCGTGTTGCCGACGAGCGAGAATTAATTGAAAAGGTTTCGTCTGCTTTTATTTGTGGTGCGTTTAGGGAGGACATTTTTAACGCCGACTGTACTTTGCTGACCATCTTGGATTTTGAGCTGATCTTAAATGTTATTTGAATGCAGTTCAAACTTTACGAGAGCGTGAAATTATAATCAAAATATTAGCGCTGTGAAGAAGAAGCGACGCAATAAACTTCCGCAACACATCTTTTAAAATCAAATTTGTATACAAGTATTGTTTGTGAAGATTGTGCGAGGCTGAAGTAACATTTAATACCAGGTATCTTTGTCACTCAAATAATTGTCTATTTATAAATATGAGGTTTTTTAAATAAGTCCTTACTGTCTTAACTGTGGTAGTAAAGTTTTGTTTCTATTTCTTGTGTTTTAAGTTAAGGTCTGTAGTAAGTACTGTTGTCTTTATTACTTGAAAACTGACAACATTCTAGAAACTGTTTAAATACCAGAAATATAGACAGAAGTGAAACAGCTAAGCGTAATGAGCACCAAAATTTTCTTTGGACCATTGCTACTAACTAGAGAATGGTTGGCCAAGTACTTAATATCTAGAATACCTTGCTTCAACATCCAGTTCAAGAAGACCTCTCAGCATCCAACCCCGTTCCCGAATTCCTCCGCTTTTACTCTAGCAAAGAGGGGTGTAAGAGCTGAGGATATACTGGAAGCTTATACTGGGGGTTCCTAGTTACGAGCTACGATAAACTTAGCGTCTCGTGAAGAGTGAGAGCGTTTAAATTGTCGACGCTCGCTGCTAACCGTACATTCTTCTCTTGGGCGGTAATGGTGGCAAAAAAGGCGGTTGAAATGACCGCAGTAATAATATTTTTGGGGGTAACTAACGTTGAAATGCTTTTTGGAATTGCTTAGGAGAGGGGAAAGGAAAAGATATGGTGAATTTTTGTTTAAGGTAATATTGGAGTGGAGTGAGTTTTGTGGTATTTGGTGCAACTGGTGCAAGGTATTTTAGTGTATTTTTGATGATCTGAAATACGTGGAGAGATTGAAGAGAGGATTGGAGGAGAGATACACTAGTAGGGTGGGACAGTTAAATAATTTCATTGAATATTGTAAAAGCATGGGTGGCGTGGTGGGGAACGCGCGGCTTGTAATGTCAATAAATCCGAGTTCGATCCCCGGCCGTGTCATGTACTGATGGGATTTTCTAGAAACTTAAGTACATTTACTGGCTGCTCTCAAACTGTGATTATGATCTCATATTATTTGTATGTAAATAATTTTTCCCTCGGATTCGAAATTATATTTCTAAACTTTATTTAATTTTTCTGTAGTTTTGGTAGTCATGTTATAAATTCGGAGTACCAAAATTTCTAAATTTTAAGTTCTAGAAGAGCGGTGCGTTCTCCTACAAGTAATATATTTACATAATAGAAGGCTCCCATGTCGTATATATTTTAGTATATTGAGAAACGAAATAAATATTTTCATTTTTTCATTTTCAAACCGTCAAAATAATTGGTACCTACTAAATGTTGTAATAAGTTTTTTTTTTACATTTCTGCTGACCATACAGTTAAACAAGTATTTTAATCAACAAAATAAATGTTGTAATTAAATAAGTGATTAAGGTGCACTATGCCCTTCATATATTACATCGCAAGTGGTTTGGGGGATTTCTAGAGGGGGGGAAGGACACCCCCCATTTGGGAGGGCCCTTAACTGCGATAGGGGCGGGGGGGGGGACAAAATTAAACATTTCGGCGCTGTAACGGGTTACGTGTGCGATGTTCTTAACACCAGTGTAGAGTTATAGAGTTGTAACTAGATGAGGCAGGTAAACAAGTCGATAGAGATTTATTTTCAAAGATCATCCATGCTCGGAGTTTCCCTGAGAGACAGCATCCGAAACGAGGTGATCCGCCAGAGAACCAAAGCCTTCGACATACCTCAAACAATTAATATGTGGAAGTGGGCTGGTCACATCTGTCGGAGAAGCGATAACCGCTGGGGTAGACGAGTTCTCGAGGGGGACCACGCGTGGGCAAGCGTACTGTGGGACGACCCCGGGCCAGATGGAGTGACGATCTGTGCGAGGCGGCTGGCAGTTACTGGATGCGGAGAACCGAAGATCGGGTTCAATGGGGGAGGCTTGTGTCCACGGCTGATGATGTTTATGACTTTTACAGTATTACATCAAGGTCCAGTTTATACTGCATGCAAAAAAGCATACTATAAGTTAAATGACTACCTAAATGATGAAATTCCATGGAGTACCTGATAGCTCAACAAATATCAAAATATTGTAATGAACAAGCTACCTATATGTATGAAAGCAGGGCCCTGTGCTGTTGGGTTTGTTGCTGTTTCTTCCCTTCGGCGTAATACAGGTGGAAACAGAGTAGTTTTAGACAGAATTGACGTCAAAAAGAATATTGTATTCCAATTTTGACTTTTACTATTTTGGTCATCTAGTTTGTATTTACTGTCTCTTTTTTGCCACTTCCATTAATACCTAACTCCTCAAAAATTAATGTGGTACGCTATATTTGCATGTTCATTTCGCTCGAGCGATGTTATTAGAAATTCAGATTTTGGGGAACTGTGTGTGTAGGCGCTTAGTTTTTATGGGCCCCATGTAATCGTGTGGGGCAACGTTTATGAAGGCATTATATGGGGCCCTTGATTAAATATTGCATTTGGAATACCTCGTGTCGAGTTTGCATAGGATTCGTCTAACGTGTAAATAAAATTACGTAGGTTTTCGTCCGTTGTAGCTGTTTAATTACGTACCTTTACTTTAATCCAAATGTTTGTAGGTGCACCTTATGAGTTGGTAACAAGGGTGAATTTGTGTATTTTGCTCTGTTGTCAGCTGCAAATGATGTTTTGGATGCTGTATTGTAATCAATTTGTATGTTGACCTTTTCGCGGTTTGAATATTTCAAAACCCACATGAAAGTTAGTTTGGGTTGTAAAGTCAAAACATTGCCGTGAGGGTCATATTCCAACTTGGTGACTTTTCTGATTGGTTATTTGACAAATTCGAGGGCGGCATCTCATTTGGTTACAGCTTTCTCTTGAAGTTTTATCTACTGAAGATTCTTTATATAATTTTTCAATTTCATCTTCAAAAGTTGCAGTGGTTAATAATAATTTACTATTTTACAGTGTTTATTTCGTGTTACGGCTTTTTTAAGAAAAAAATTGTCATATACTTAGCGGCTATGTTGACTATTGGTCGTCATATCAGCCCTTTGATGCCCACTGCTGGAATTAGACCGACCTTCCCCAATGAACGCCACCACACTCGGGCCTCAGTCCTCCGCGTCCAGCCGCTTCCGTCCACCTTCTATAAGTCGTCGGTCCATTCGGGGGAGGTCCACAGTCAGTGTCTACGTTTCATGACAAGCAGGACGCACAGGTTGTTAAACACTTTGATCATTAATGACCATTAGGTACCTACGTGAAATCTGAATCGAAATCTGCTTACCGGTTGTTCAATTGTAAAAATAAAGACAGAGACATAAAAGGAAGTACAAAATGTTAACTAAGAGAAGGACTAATAGATGCATATTAACAAGAAAATAAGTGAGATGATGGCCTCATAGAGGCCTCCGGTGACCAGAGGGCTGGCCAGTACCTCCGGCAACGCATCAGTTTAGCCATACAACGAGGGAACGCCGCCAGCCTTCTGGGCACCATGCCCCGGTGTGACCACCTCGACGGACTTTTTTATTTGTAAGTTTGTAGGTTTATTTGTAAGTAGGTTTATTTGTAGGTTTTAGCCAATTAGTTCATTTTAATGTTACAATAAGTTTTTCATTACTCATACTCTGAAAGAAGGTCTGAAGTTGCCTGAGTAGCGGGTTGAAAGTAATACATCTCAGCCCTAGGGAGAATCGCTTTCAACTGACAGCTGTCAAATTATATAAAAAAAAACTAGTACCTACTTTTTTGACATTTCTATTGGACCATGTTCCAACTGTCTATACAGCCACTCAATTACAGCGCGATGTAAAATTGAAATAACATAAAGTTATGTAATAATTAAAGAATATATATTTTTTAATGACTTTATTATAATTATTACTGTCAACTATTTCTTTAAAATAACATAGATTTGGGCAAAATATTTACCATTTTTTCAATGATGGAAATGAAAAATAATGGCAGAATAGCTGGCCGGCCACAGAAAAAAAAAACAAAGTAGACGGGAAAGCGGCAATCCGATCTTCATTTGTTTTTTCGAGTTGTAGAGTTTTGTTTATACTTCCGTATAGCAGAGATTTGTATTAACACTCATTTTATATTTTTGTTTTTACTTTCAGTGTATTCTTAATGAAAAGCACAGTGTTTCCCTCGGGTTCAAGACTTATTTAGAGGTCCCTCGAACTATTGAACATCGAACTATTGATCGAACAAACCCCGTCTCGGGACTTAAATAAGTTACTTTCACACCTAGGTTAACAATGTACTATTGTTTAATAAATATTACACACACCTAAGTAAGATGATTATAAAACACCTACAGTTAAATAGCTGCTTAAATCTATGGGACTTTTAGTGTACCGCCGGCTAATTCCTCATCCATTACAACTTTTCCAGTTCCCCAACGGCAGGGATATCCCCCAAATGAGATTGCCCGAAATTTCCATGCTACTGTCTGGTCAGTCGTCCGGACTAAAACCCTATAACACTAACAAATTGAATAGCACACACTCCCGAACATTGTCCAGAGACGGCGACCGCCCTCGCATCGTCCGGCTGAATTTGGGTCTCAATACAATTTTACGGGTGGATGCATTTTGAATTTATAACTAGCAAATTGGTTGTTCAAATTTATACGTTGGATGTCTTGGAATTAATTGTTCGGTGACCGTGACGGGTTGGAACTGAACTAGGTACGTAATTGACAGTTGTCGGAATAGTTTCGTGAAGTTTGTTTTGCTCAAAGTAGGTAACTGTCCTCTGTTAATGTTGATTAATGCAGCAAATGCTGAACAAAAGACAATTTTATGTACGAGTATCACCAGGAAAGGCCGGATTTGCGGTGACAGGAATAAACGAATCGATAAAAAAAATCTAAAGACAAACAAAAAAGTATAATAAACATTTAAGATTCAAAATGTTTCTAAGCTTACATAATCTTTACGCTATGTCCATGACGGGGTAGGCAGAAAGAACGGAGCGCCAAGTACATATCCCGATCGCTTCGCTTATGTCACCATTCTCTTCGCACATGCACGCCGCGGGACGCGGAAGTTCTTCATGTGTCCGTCTATGAGATTCCGCTCTATCTGATCCTGTCAGTCAAGCCTCGTCCCAGGCTCCTATTATACCAGGCACATTCGCTCGCTATATTCATCAAGAAGTAAAAGAAAAAAAACTCTACTGAACATCACGACTAAAAAAGCGGTCCAAAACCCAACCATACAGCCCATTAGACGAAAATCAGCCACCGATCCTTTTTAACCGCACTTTTTTAAATGTTCATCTCAGTTTACAGAACAAAAACTAATCCCCACTGTCGCAAGTCGCAACGTAACCGAAAGTGGAGGAAAAAACCGGACAAGTGCGAGTGGGACTCGCGCCCTGAGGGTTCCGTACAAACGTAATTAAAGAAATAATTAGAAAATCGGAAATAAAATTTCATTCGCAAAGTTAATTTTGTTTGGCACAAGAAAAAAAAGTTTTTTTTGTGATGTAACTACAAATTTACAGTTTTTGGATTTTTCCTTTACTTGTGCTATAAGACCTTGCTTATTGGCAAATTTTAAGATTCTAGGTCAACCGGAAGTACCCCATAGATTTTGATGACCAGGATGCTAAAAAATGCGGCAAAATCGGCCATATCTTCTGACTGCGTTGACTTAGAAGTTTGATTTTTTCACAGCTTTATGGGACTGCAGACCTCAGTATTTGATATTAATTTCAACATGATACGTCTACACGAAGTGATCCTATAATGGTTCTTTTTTCCTCTTTTGAGGTACAGAACCCAAAAAACACCCCCAGTTGTTACAAAGAGAAAAAAAAATTATCCCACTTAGTTTTTGAGGCCAAAAGTTTTATATGCTCTGAGTTACACATCACACTACCATACAATTTAACTGCTGAATAGAGTAGAAAAGGAACATGTTGACCGCATTTACAACCAGGATTTATCCTATAACCGCCTCATACGATAGGCACCAGTTATAGGAAAGGTACATATTTTATGTTTAAATATTTATTTTTAATTTAAATATTAGAAAAACATTACGCTCGGTCAACTACAGATCAAGTGCAACTTGTAGAAGATAGAAAAACTTTATTGTGATCAAATTTGTAAGACACAAAATTATAACTATTGTCCTGTCACTGACTATACATACAATATGGGTTCTCTATCTATTGTTTACATAAACAACGGAAACAATTATAACAATAAACAAAGGGCCCGACCTAAACTGGCATTTCGGCGTTTCCCTCGCAAAATCATTTAGTAAAACCTCCCTGTCAGAGTCCACGCGCAATTTTGGACATCGGGAAACCTTCATCTGGACATAGCATTACTAAAACACCAAACAAATTTAAATTTTAAACTCAACACGTTACAGTTGCATTTAGTATTTTGATGGACAACGGTGAAATAGAAGAATGTTATGCAATTTTGAGTTTTGATGGTCACGCTTTAAGGTTGGATATTGAGGATGGCTTGGGATATTTTATTGAATATTTCGGCGGTATTAAGAAGCGGGAAGTGTCCGATCCTAATTTGGAGGGTGCAACGCAATAAAGTGAACTTCAAAATCGCAAGGGTTGGTGTTAAATTTTTAGTGCCAAAGTTTTGCTACGTTTACAACATTTTATTGGTCGTTTTAGATACTTTGTTTTAATAAAATTTTATGATGGACTGTAATAAACTTCTGTATTAAAGGATTACACCATCAGAAAGTACACCAAGAGATACCTACCTAAAATATTTATGAATTAAAAATGTATAAGCATTATTCAAACACTGTCATATGTTACCTTTTGATTTGTCTCAATTATTTTGTTTTTATTGATATAGCTATAACTGAGAGATCGAGCCATGAGCCAAAAGCTAGATAACTCAAATAGACACGGACAAATAAATATTTGGTTGTATTTAAATGCACGTTAAAATCAAAGTTACCTATGCATTCTCAAAAATCCTGCTTTGAAAAAATAGTAAGTTATTTTCTGGGTCCTGTCGCTATATATTCGATCGCTCCATGGTCACTAATGATCACCAGAAACCTTACGAACCTAATCTAAATTAAAATGTTTCTAAGCATTTTTCTGGGTCTGAGTATTATTTTCAGGAAGACAATTAGTGAAATTTTTGAGCTAGAAGAATCAAATTTAAAGCTTTTTAAAGCTTTTAAGAAACATAAACATACATTACCAAGTCAGACGTAGGTAACAAAAACAATAAATAACAATCCGTTAAAATAAGTAAGTAAACTATTAAAATCATTTATAATAATGAACTTGTACTTACAACCCAAAAGTCTGTCAGTAACACGTGTTGTGTTGGACCACCCTGGTGTCTACAAAACTGTCCTTTTTTATGCATTCCGTTTACAAATTTCTCTATGACATGTGTTTGCAGATAAAGGTGGTTCTCTTCAAGCCTAGCGACACGAGGACGATACGAATACTGTAAATAATAACACCTAAAGAACTACATTTTATAACTTGTGGTCAAATTATGGTTATAATTAGTATTACAAAAGATATCGCAGCTCGAAAATAAAATCATCATCATCATATTAGTCCTTCAACGTCCACTGCCAAGGATATACTTGTGCGAATTGCAGAGTCGCAGTGAAAATAGAATTCGCAGATACTAGTAATCGTAGCAAATGCCGGAACAACTGTATACTGAGAAGATCATCAAATGGATTTTTTAAACTAAAATAATAACCAGAGCAAGATTGAAATGCCCACAAAGATTATATTTTATCGAATGAGTAAAGGTTTCGAATTTTCATATTAATTATTAAAAAAAATCTTTACACAAATCCAAGTGAAGTTACATTAATATAGCATAACTTTAATTAGCTATGGGTGTTGCCACTTCACTAGTCATTTAGACATCACGCGTGTCTTATTACTTGAAGCTACGCTATTAACAGTGTGCTGCCCACATTTCTATTTTACGGTTCAACATATCGTTGGGTGTAAAACGTGATATAGTTCGACAGAACCGAGTTTTAAGTAGCCCTGATTTATGGTACCAAGTTCCAATGTCGTGAGACAAGTGGTTTCCCTCTAAAAGCCCGTACGTGACGCCTGTCTGACTATTTTTTATGGTTTTGGAGCCCTCGAGTGTTAAAGATTGCGAAACGCGAACTTGGCAGTTCAAGAGGTCTATTTTAAAAGTTATAAGACTTCACAGAAATTGATAGACGTATTGGAGTGCTTTTCGGAGAAGAATAGTATCTCGATCCTCTTGCAGCTGTCGTAGCCAACTAAAGGTTAAATCTGGATGATAGGCCGCAAAATCATGAGTAGATCTAACTGCTATCACCAACTTAGCGAAAGCGTGATGTATCCAAAATTGTAAAAAAGCCAAATCTCTCATGGGCACATTTTGGGAGTAGACTGATCCTGCAGTGGACTTTTATGGGTTGTTGATGTCCTCCATTTTATCGAAGACCGGAATATTTTTTGAGGCAACCAGTGACCGCCTATCGAAAACAGAGAAATTGAGCGATTTGACTGGAGACTTATTGAGAGCCCATAAGACTCTGCGGAGGAAATCCAAAAGAAATAAGAAGGGACTTCAAGAATGTCTACTTCATTTATCCCAACAATGACGTTGTTTGCGACTTCGAGTACTTCTACGTAACTTACGTCGCTTGCTTCGCCAAACCTTGTTTACGCAAAACAGCAACGCTACATCCCAATCTTACGAGCAATTTGTATTGGCACGATGCCATTAAACGCGTATAACCTTCAAGAGTAGGCAAACAGGCAAAACAGGAGTCGAGCGGCGATAAAGGAAGTGTCCAATGACCATCATTCACTTGGAATACAAGCGTGACGCAATTTACTATCAGATTTAGTAGGTTAGGAATGTAAATAGGTAATACATTTTGGTATGTATTACCTAGCACAGCAGAGGTCACAGATTTTTTGCGCATGTGTCAGCCATTATTGTAAACCTTATTTAGTAGTAAAACTCACCCTGTAGTTAAAATAACTCAGGGTGGGACAGAACGACCCACTTTCACGAAAGAGTCGTAGTATTAGATACTTAAGAGCAATCGTTTTTATGGTTAGATTTATTTTTAATCGTTTGATTTTTGTCGTTTTATAATCGTTACAGTATTACACAGTGCTATTGACCGCATTGGTTAGGGTTGAAATTTTACATTAAAAATCTAAACTTTGACAATTTGTAACAATACTAATAGGTATCTACTCGGAACTTATGAAAATTTCATGAACCATGATCGTCTGCAATTATTTTTAATGACAGCTGTAATAAAAATACAAAAGCTACAACCTAATTGGATTTTAATAGGTACGCGTTTAAATAAAAACAGCGACGAATTAAATCTTGAATTATTAATCAATTGTTTGACAATTTGACGTTCTTTCGTTTAAAGATAAAATAAAAAAGTAAGTACTAATTTTAATAATTTTTATCAAAATTCTTTTATTTTTTGCTGAAATTTCTTCGAAGATAAGAGCGTAAAAATACCCAGATAATAAAGCGTAAATCCTATTGTTGCATCAGTCAAACATAACCGCCTCATACATACGTCCCCATCTAGCCAGAGTGATAAATCTTCCAGCGCCATCCAATTGTCCACAAGTAGGTCATCTGATTGTCCGCTACCTATTTACTGTCCTCGTCTCTTATGTCGCACTTTTTCCTGTTTCAATTTTCTTTTGTGCCCCTTTTGTATTAAGTTGTTTTGTGTCTGATTTTGCTATTTTCGGGGTAGAAACACATAGCGTATTGTATATTGTGTTCGGAGTAATTACTTAAGCGGCAAGAGTTGCTTCGTTGATATTAACTTATTTGTCAACTGTGAGAAAGGTACTGTCATTGGAAGATTTATTGCTTGGTTACTACCGTCGTCTTTGATTGTGTTCTCGCTGTATTCTACAAAGAAATATACTAGAGATTCTCTCTACTATGTATTTATAGACAGAGATCGCAAGTTTATTAGTAATGGTGGCAGATCTCTAATGAGAGATTCGTATGAATTGGTATCAGCTTTGGATTGACCGAGAGTCAGTCACACAATTGTGATTCAAATCCTTTGGCAACGCACTTGAAGGTACGTTTTCCAAGTAGAAATCCAAAAGATCCAGGTTGTTATGTGCGACAGGTAGCTCAACCAACACCTTGCTGGTTTGACGCTAAGGCTTCCTCTAACATAAACTAACATCTAAATCATGCTTAGAATCCTCGCTTGTCACGGATTGAATCCTTCAACCATCCCACCGACTGTAAAACGACCAAATTAACTCACTGGTCACGAATAACTAATCCAATCACAATTTCTTTGACATCATCCCTCAGTTGCGTAGATTTCAAATCACCTTAAAACTATGATCCCCGTAACAAGGGCCGCGGGGTGCGGGGTGCGTGGCGCGAAATATAAGACACGCCCACGCAATCTGGGACAGGTTCAAGTTATGACGGTTATGAATCGCCGCTTGACGACATTCGAGAGGTGGTGCAACCGATAAGCGATGCTTGGCTACGATAAACGATTACTTACCATCCTCGTGGCAGTGGGCTGGTCACAGCTGTAGGAGAACCGATACCACTGGTGTAGACGAGGTCTCGAGTGGAGACCACGACTGAGCAAGCATAGCGAACGCCCCCCCGCTGGATGGACCGAGGATCTGCGTAAGGCGGCTAGCAGTAACAGGATGCGGAGAGCCGAAGATCAGGTTCAGTGGCACGCCTCTATGTCCAGTAGTTGACTAGCGCAAGATGATGATGACGATGATGAATGTTAAAGTTTGTGAACTATTTTCATAGTAAATACCTAATATATTTTCGCCTATATCGCGTCACTTGCGAAGCACAATAACAAGTAATTCAAGGGTCCAGCGCGCGAACCCATTTCATTTGGCATTAAGCTTGATGGCCCGGATTTCTTGCCTTGAAATTTTCTCGCCGACATAATTAATAGGGTGGGAGCTATTAGTATGCCCTGTTGCGAGCTGACCCCGTGGCAGGATTTCAGCCTAATATGGATTTGCCATCTGTCGAAAATGGTGGGCTTAGTCTATCTATCTACATAAAATTATATATAGGTAATAAGCAGTAAAAGTTAATCAACATTTTGTTACTTCAGACAAAAATCTGAAATCTGGAAATCATTGCCAAAAGCGTGCTGAAGTTCCAAACTGATGATAAGCTAAAGTTTATATTATCAACCCTAACCCACTGGAGAAAGTCATTTGACCAATGACCAAGTTCGTTGTATAAGGTGCGAGAAGTGATCACATAATTCGGAATGTGACTGTACATTTAAGTATTCCACAGCCGAGGACGTTGCTTACTGAAAAGCACTTAATTACTTAAAGCTAGTTATATTAAAATTATATAACGGTATCAGTTAAGTTGAACACTACATTGTTTATCAGATTAATTTCGATAGTACTTATACCTTTTGCAAAACTCACTGTACAGAAAACTTTATAAATTACTACCTAATACATGCTATAACTTTTAAATACACCAACTTTAACGTACCTAACATTAGGTAGGAGACGTTTTTCTTATCGCCCTTTTCATTTTAGGGATCCGTTCAGAGATCCCAAAAACGGTAATACAGATCGTACGTGAGATGCTTAGGGTCTGATATCTAAATTATGGTTGAATTTTAAAACTGACCCCTTCCCTATTGACCGCGATTACGCTGACCTCTCATAAAAATTGTATTTAACTGCGGGTATGCTTTTTTTTAGAATTTGTGGAAAGAGCTTACAGGAAAGGATCTTTTAATATAATTTGATTTTTCTTATGCATGCTTTTATATTGCTGAATTAACACTGCCTCTACAATGAAGATCATTTTGTAATACCGGCTCTACCCCGTGTTAAAAACATTGGAATATAGGTCAGCACCAAACATGAATATCCACTTCAAATAATGTCGCGGACCCTAATTAAACTTTACTCACATTCGGATATTCAATTAGGACCTAATATTGACATTAGACTTAAAGGGACCCACCGCCTTCACCGAAGGATCAACACCTAACATTAGCATAGTTGATTAAAAGGCCTCTCCAGAACGGCTGTTAACTCGTAAATGTCAGACGTACAACATATCATAAATCATCTTAAGATTACGGTTCAGTAACTACACTTTACAGGAGTGGTCCAAACATACTCCCTTGGGGGACACCTACAAAAATTAACCTAAAGCTTTGAAGTTAAGATTCAGAATTCGTTTTATTCGGGTGGGAACTAAGTCTGTCTATTAAATGGAGGTAATATGCAAGCGTCGGAGAAAGCGTGGCAAGTCCTGATTCAGCAGCTAGGCGCTTCTCTCGTGCCAAAGTTGCACAAAGTGCGAGTGTAAGTAAGGTTATGATTTATAGTTCAATTATGGCCAGCTCATCGACTGTTACCGATACGGTTAATTAATAAATAATAGCTGTGTTCTCATTTTGGTACTATCCGACCGATTGGAGGGCTTTGGTCATCAATCAAGAGGGTTTATTGGATAGGGGTAAGTTAAGAAATGATTCCTAATTATCCGTTAAATTGATTAGGTGTTTAGGCAGTAGTGGAACGACTTTCAGTCATAAATTTATTTTGGCGTGATTTTTGAAACTCCTATGCTTGACTGTGTTTCTTAATGGGAGCATAAATAACATTTTGTGACTGTTAAAATTATTTATTAGTTATTGTATTACGTATTTTGATTGTATATTACCAGTGTGAATTTTTAATTTAATGTTTTCTTCTTAGGGAAAAAATGTGAATAATAATACGTAACATAAATTCTTTCTTCTCTCACATAAGAAATCTTAGCGTAGGCGGACTCTTAGTTATTTGTCCAAAAATATGTGAAAGCTTTATCGTTTCGCACAGGAAATATTATGCAATTAATTTTATCGCATCCTCAGAATGTTAAGACCCATGTTATATGTTCGACATCGGTCCAACATGAGTAGGTAGTTACTTCTTACTTAAGATGTATCGAAGCGGGCAACCACCTATAAATATTTTCTTGTAACATTTTCGTACAACTTGTATTAGTATCTAAATAACATTAATGTAACAGATATCGGATTGTTTATGGGAGTTTCATCGTCTTATTGAACTTAGATGTAAATGTAAAATCGTTTTCTATATTTGTTTACTCCACTTCAATTATTTATTAAGCTGTAGGAAATTTCGTGTACCTACAGATAGTAACACAGTAGATTAATTATTGTCAAAGTCAAAACTATTTTATTGCATGTAAGTACAGTGGGTACATTTATACAACGAAATTTTTTTATCTACCACCGTTTCCAAGGTGTTATTGACATATTCACTAATTAAAGTACCGCGAAAAAAAGTCCGCAAGGAAGCGTCTGAGTTAATAATAGAAGTATTCGGTGTACTATTAAGAGATACAGGATATAGAGTTGTTATGTGCAATGTGTACCGGAGAGGGCAACGGAGTTTATCTAGTGATCAAAATGATAATAATATTTATACGTTTCAAAGTACAAAATAGTAAATCTCAATAATTACTTAAGAAGGTCAAGAACATCTTCCACAAGACTTTCTCAAAGCCACACAGACACTTCTGACTGAGCTATCTGAGCCCAGAAATCTACCCGATACGTATTAAGAATAGACCTGGCTGTATACAGAAGAGCGGGGGTGGGAACAATCAGATTTTATCGCAAAGGGCGCATTCGTTATCAGACTGTGACATGACACACTGAATGGTGTCGAATTGGCACAGCTTCCAGAATTCCACTTACACTGCACGATTGTAAATATGTAAATCTAAATATTTGAAGCTCAGAACCTAGCAAAGGACAAGTCCATTTTTAGTTTGTGTGTCCTACCACACAAGTGCCTTTTTAAAGGACCAATAGTATAGATTTGGTGCTAGAAATTGGTGTACTTGGATCGTAGGCCCAAAATCTAAGTATGTCAAAAATTTTGCTCAGAACTCAGAACGACTTCTGGACTTACCTCCTAAGAGGATCCCTATTAAAAGTGTCGTGGATCGTCAAAAAAAAAGTAAGGCAATTTTAACGACTTGTGATATCGTACCAACAAACAATGATTAGAAAATTCAACAATATAAGAAAGTAATCATTATGAGAAGCCGTTACTCACATACCCTTTCATCTGTATTAAAAGTCCTCTATCGATTTCATTTCCTCTAAAATCGTGTATTATAAGCCAACATTCCCGGAATCAGGTCACAATATTACAATGGAACTCGGTCTCGGTTTGCGATGTTCACAATGCATCATGTATTAGTACATCTGCCCTGTAACCTAGTTGGACTCTCTTCGGGGTTTGTTCTAAAATTTTAAAGCACGTTCCTATGAATGTTTGAAGTTCAATTGCATTATTTATGAGTTCGTTATTGAATGTAGGTAGGTATTTATAAAGATGTCTGATAAAAATGTCATTCCTAACTTCTGAAAATTCAATAAATCATTTTGTTCGGATCGAGTGAAACCTTTTCTAGACTTCTACTTTTGGGTTTGCTGGTTGGAGTTGGAAAGTGAAATTCTGAAGATCTGATATTATTACTAATTGATCTTAATTATCTTCAGAAATTGAGTTCGCGACTGGTAACTAGTGAATGAAGTAAATCATTGCTATACAGAGATGACACTTTATATTGTATCCCCACACTACTATAACAAATTAAGACAATGCTCTTGTATAGATACATGTCAGAGAGTTAGCAATCGTTATCTTCTATTCCATTTGAATGCCTTCATTCTCTATAACTGTACCACTCACATCCCTTATGCTTTGCTTTCCATTCAAGCTTAAAATAAGAGCAATAAAAAGACAGTCTGCTCCCTATGCTTCATAACCAATAATTATTTATATACGAAGGGTTGGCTTTGTTTTAACTACCCCCCGATGTGTCCCCTCCACTTTTAACCCCCACTTCAGATCCGATGGCCCTTTCCTATAGTGTTATTAGTTAACCGAGCGTTCTTTAGTTTATTTTTGTTTTAAAGGTATGTTTGTTTTGACTAAGCCCCTGTTTTAATGATTTGAATGGGGAATGTAGATTGATTTATGGGAATAAGTTGTATGGATTCTTAAAGTATTCGTGTCGAGTTGTTATCTATCTACTGTATTTCAAATCGTCTATTTTCCGTTAGGGCGTTCTCTATGTCTTTGGGCAATGAGAGATTTAACGCACAGGCTGTATTTACTTTAAGTACCTATGTAAAGTTCATTCATTCATATCAGACCTTCAACGTCCAGTGTTGGACATAGGCCTACCCACATCATCATCAGTCATCGAAAACATCAAAAGAAATTATTACGTGAATCTGTTAAATTTCGTTTGCTATAATTATGAAATTATGTAAGATGTATATTTGTATCTGTATTCAGATAATTATAAAGATAACCTTCAACTTTTAGACTCGTTGGTCTTATGCCAATAGCAACCATTCTGTCTGTGGTCTCTATGATGATGTTGACCCACTTGGCATGGCAAATCCAGAACAGCATTTGGCTTTGGGCTTCGCTTTAATTCTAATAAATGTTGAAGATTATTTAATTTAAGTTGGTTTAAAATCAACTGTAACATTTGAACTTACTAGTTTTAACAACAGTGTTGAGCACATTGAACTATATTACGAAATGTAAATTAACAGAATGGCAAATACAAGACCTGTAACAGACCCCACCGTCACTTAAACATAAAATCAAGTTTAATAGCTAATAAACTGACCCCAGGACGATCACCACACAAAAATGTTCGAGGAAATCGCCACAATCACAGCTTTACTGCGAATTTCGGCGGAATCGCCCAACAAATGCCAAATGTAACCATTTTTACAACCACCCAGTCCCATAAACATATTAAGTTTATTCGACAGTTACCTTTAAACGAGGTTTTAAACGTTAAGGGATCATTCTATTATTATTAAGGACATAATGATTATTACAACAATGTGGTGGCTTGCTTCTAAGAAGTTATAAAATGCGTCATAGATGATGTAACGAGAACCAGATGTGCTAATTCACATGAACATAATTTCGCGGTTAAAACATAATATTTGACGTAATTGTATTGACTTATGTAAAATGACACGCTTAACTGGTATTTATGTTTAGTGTTTCATTTTATTGTGTGGTAATTTGTATTATCAGTAAGATTATGAATTGATTTTAAAGCCAGAGAATGGGACATCCCATTCAAATAATTGCACCACCAGTAATAGGTAATTAAGCTGAGCAGGTTATTAACATACCTTTGTACTTATCGACTGGAAGAGATCCTTTAGCAAGATAACTCCGCCTTTGTGCATAGGTACATAGTTTTATTCCTATTTCTCTAAAAATGTTGGTACAATAAAGCATTTACATTTTACATACATGCATAAAAATATATACAGGTAGTAACTGCGGCACGTTGAAGAAATTAAGAAACTGTCGACTCTGGACGTATCATCTCATCTATCTAATAGTTTTTGCAAAAATCTGCACAGCGGTTTTCACAAACTTGTCAAGACAAAGATATTAAGAGGCGAGTTATGAAGCTATCGCGCCAAGTGCGGGCCTTTATCGACCTTTTTTATTGCCTTTTACACCAACAACGGCACCGCTGTGTGTATGAGTATGACTCAATTGAAAAAAATGTAGACCACTATCTGCCACAACGCCTCAGTTGTGGTATTTAGGGTTAAATTGTTTTTGTATTGTCGGCGAGTAAAAATTTATTATGACTATTGAGAACCACTAGACCTGCAACGCAAAGGTTGCTTGCTCATTCTTGGATATGAAGGACATTAAAAAACCCACTTTTAAGAAAGATTATTATAAAGTCGACTATTATTTGCATGACAAAGTCTTTACAAACAATGTTAACTAGACCCATGAATTTAAAAAAAAGCTACTCCCATATGGATGAGTAACAAAATCATTTTAGAAGGTGCCAAAATCGTGCCAAATGTATATCGAAATTGATACTCACTCACACATTCTCATTTTCAAACTCCATATAAATTTGTATGAGCAACTTCCTCCCGCTAATCCGCTTCATTTGTCCGCACCCCCCTGATTTTGGCACAAAATTTTTCATCGTTTCCCATACTAAATTTGCAAGATGCGATCTCCACAGGGAGCGCGCGCGCGACAAAAGAGGTTCGAATCTCCTTGGCTAGACCAACTCCTTTCTAATGAATATTGGACGCGATGAACAGACTTCAAAATATCAACCAGAAGAATAATACCTGTGTCGTACACTAAGTTGTTTAAACATCCTAAAGTATGTACATAAGAACCAACACAATAAAAACAGAAACGAAGTAGCTTGCAGAGATTGTGGTTGAATTTGAAATAAACGGTTCCTTGATAAAGAACAATGTACTCGTATATTATGCAATGTAACCTACATTTTTATAGCCGCGGAAGACTCTACCCAAATTGTGTGAGCAGTACGAGGTTTCATTGTTCGCATAAATGAGTGTTATTCTTTTATTGGGGAGACAAAGGCGGCACTTAGCCTCAAAGCGAGGCGCCAATATTTATATAACCTTCGCTGGGCTTCCTTGGGAGAGCAGTACGCGAACATATTAACAGAGCGAAAGATGATTGAGAGTTAAGTTGTCCAAAACAAGCAAAGTTATACGTAGAAACACCATCTGGTTTGAACGATGATTCTTCTCCATGTCTTCTGAAGTCAAATTTTGTAACAACGTTAAAATTACTATAATTCAATCCAGAGCTTTGAGTCTGCATAACAGAGCGAAACATTTGTAAAGACAGTAAATCACCCATTAAAATAATTTTGGCCAATAGAATACGCAATGAAGATATACGCAGTATGGATGTACTGAATGAAAGTGTCATCATAAAGATGAAAAAGGCATGCATCAGGATCAAATAGAGCTCGCAGACCGACACGTCAAAAGCACGCGAGTCCCATGGTGAGCGTATAAAGAGTGAAGCGATAAAGTGAGTCATGATCGCAATTAGCACTCCGGTCTTTCTGGCTACCGCGTCAGGACCAAAGCATGAATATAATATCATCACATATTATGTATGTATGTAAAATCATGTTCAATGAAGAATTTAATATCGCCATCGCTTAAGCAATATGAACGCAACCAAATCTCAACATAAGAGAAGCAGCACTTGATTATATAAGAAAACGTTCGATGCTCCATTGTTAGATAAGGGTAGTTGCAAGTTGTTTCAAGTGTTATGGCGTAAAGAGACTCTTCCAAGATGTTTGTATACAAAATATTTATTTGCCGATCGATATGGTGGCTGTATTCGTATAATACATTATGTTTATTTACTAGCTACTTTGTGCTATATGATCGTTAGAAGTAAACTTTTGTTGTTCTTACGGTTTCATGCCTATCTGGCAGATTAAGCTAAACTATCCTCTTATTGGCACCATCATTATTATTGTCTCTCAAAAGCAGCTACTACCCTTAGATGCTTATTCTTGTTCTATGCTAGTAATGCAACGATTGCGATTAAATTTAATCGTAATCGCAAATTAGCGGCATTAGACGAGACAGCTGCGTGCAACAACAACCCAAAATCAAAAAGTGCGATGCTACCCACTCAGCCTCAAATGGTTGACTTGGCTCTCAAAATGGAACTCATCGGTGATGGCTGGGAAGTTTATAAAAGGTCACAATAACAAGAATACCAACGTACTTAACCCGAAGAATTAGAAGAAGAAAAGATACAAAGGTAGGAAATACATAATTCTTGCCAGATTACTGACTCGATAATAAAGAGAACAAATAATTCTTATATGGATGAAATGATCTTAGGGTTTAAGAAGATTAGTAGACAAGTTATCATTGATAGGTTAATTAATTCCTATGCCTATAGACAGGAGTGGATGTTGAATATTGTCGAAGTTCTGATGATAATGATAATCATGATTGGTTAATTTCAGAAATAACCAAGGTCAAATAAATTGAGATGCTAGATGAAGATGCTGTCCCGAATTGACCTGTTATAGAGAGATTCTATCTCGAAAATTGCTTTAAGAAAAATGAGTCTAGACCCCAGTTCTCTTTGAAAAATATACACTTCTCACCTTTCCAACAATAAATCGTGACTTTATAATGGCATGCCATTTGCGTTTTGCCATTTTAATCATGGCAACCCCAGAATTGTAAAACGAATAGATTGAAACGTCCCGTGGGTCCAATAGCTGTTTTGTTTTGGTCGTGCAGTAGCGGTTTACAAAATCAAAATGTCAATTCCAAACCATTTACTTGGTATTTTATTCATTGACTAGAAGGCCAGTCTTTATCAGTTCAATCAAACTCCGAGTTCATTCACTCAGAAGATTCATTTGTACAAAAAGTGTCCCTAAACGATCGTGCTTGCATGACATGCAACGTTTACGTGAATGTCATGCTGCATGATGGACCATCACGCTTGCTATCAATCAATACAGTGAAGCAACGGCGAGCACGTAGTTTGCATGTCATGCACGTTAATCACTACAGCTAGACGGTCATACATGAGTGACAGCATGGTATTGCATGTCATGCATGATCATTTAGGGAGCCCTATAGACAGTGTTTCTTTAGACAATGCCTGTCATTAACATACGAGTAACAATGATTACTAAGACTACACACAGGCGGATCTGCGGTAAACAGTAGTTTTACTTGACAACACTGCGAATTTGATAAATGATGACCTTTATATACACGAAGTCACCGCATCAGGAACACCTTTACATTCCTGTCACAAGTAAAATAGAGTGTAATCGGGTGTTAAAAATAAAGCAATGTGAAAAATCACAGAGGTCGGCGCCTGTAGGGGAAGGGCGTGAAAAGTCCGAAAGGGCTTCCGAGTTCATTGACCTTTGGGTCGGGGGACCCGATGGACTGGACACAATAGATAGCGGTGCTGGTAAAAGATTTATAGGTGGTACCTAATTAATATGCGATCTATGCCAAAATGTTCCGCTGTGGTCGCCTATAAATCAGGATACGAAATGAAGAATCGGAAATTCGGAAGATCTATTTATACACACGGCTACTGCGCTCTCGCGGGCTCCCAACGTCTTCTAGGCAAGACAACAGTTACTGTTGTCTTGCCTAGAAGACGCTATTGTGTCTCGTTGGGTGCCCGCGAAGCGTTCACTTAAATTAAGCTAGTTTAAGTACCATAAGTCATCTTTTAATTGCGTGTGAGTTTCTGTTGTGTCAGTGAATAAAATATCTATCTTATAGAAATTGAGTAGCTAACTAACTTAGAAATAGGCATTTTATTTCGTGCACATCACTATAATAAGCTGCATATTTAGTGAACACTTAACTCAATACGAGTAATTGTCATCTACCTTAAATGCGAACAGTAAGTAAACGGCGTCACCAAAGATGCTGAAACCTAAATTTAACTGAGAGAAGTAACATAGCAAAAGGAGAAAATGTTTTACTATTATTACATGGCAGCCAGTAAATGACGTGACCAAAGATGTTGAAACCTGACTTTAACCGAAAGAAATAACATAGAAAAAGTTGAAAATGTTTTATTGTTATTACATGGCAGTCAGTAAATGACGTCACCAAAGATATTGAAACCTAAATTTAACTAAGAGAAGTAACATAGCAAAAGGAGAGAATTATTTTTTGTTATTACATGGCATAGGTAATTTTTTTTGCAAAAAATGTGTATTTTGAAAATAGATGAATAAAGGTATGCTCCGTTGGTTCGGACACGTTGAGCGAATGAGTGATGAACGAATGACGACGCAAATATATCGAGCGAATGTGATTGGTAATAGGAGCCGGGGACGACCTAGACTGACATACGAGGATCAGATAGAGCGGGTGCTCACAGACGGACACGTAAAGAGCACTCGCGTCCCGCGGCGAGCGTGTATGAAGAGAATGATGAGACTGAGCGAAGCGAAAGAGGTGTGTCAGGATCGCGATACTTGGCGCTCCGTTCTTTCTGCCTACCCCGCCAGGGACATAGCGTGAAGATATGTATGTATGTATGTATGTGTATTTTACAATATGGAAATTTACCTACTGTGTTTATGAGAAGGGATAGTAATGATAATGAATGTTTAGCAAGTATTGCAGTGCTTTAATAGCATGTTACCAACTTTGAAGAAATTTGTAAATAAAAATCGATTTGCTTGTTATACAAAGCTAAAAGGGTTATAGATCAAATAAATTGTCAGATAAATTAACTAGTTTTACCGAACCCACACTGAACCTATGGGTATATTCTGATGTTATGATTAACTTTTTATACAAAATTATATCGATGGCAATAATCCTACTAATATTATAAAGGCGAAAGTTTGTAAGTATATTGTGCGGATGTGAGGGTGTTTGTTACTCTTTCATGCAAAAACTACGGAACAGATTTTGATGAAACTTGGTACAGTGATAGCTTATATCCTGGAATTACATATAGGCTACTTTTTAACGCGGACAATGTCCGATAATACCCCCTAAGTAACAAAACGCCTACAAAGAGGGCGCTGTTTCACAATGTACACGGGAAAAACTTTTCTACCCGGGCGAAGCCGCGGGAAAAAGCTAGTTACCTAAGATTTGTTATACAACGTATAAGATAGCTAAGAGGAGGAAATATTAAAGTCAGACGGTATTTCTAGCGTTAGCGGGTTTTTGATAAGCAAAGTTTTAATATTTGTACGATTACTTACGTATTTAACTGCCGAGAGGAGATAGCCTTATTGCATACTAATTACCTGAAACGAGAAAAAGAAAACAATTAAGGCCACTTAAGTCTGTAATCTTTTAGGAAAAATACGGCCAAAGACCAAAATCCAGCTTAGCGGATACTTTTTATTCGGCGTGCTAAGTATTGAAGTGAATAATTAAACTTCTAAGCTTGGTTTTGAGGGTTTTGGTCGTTGGACTTTTAGAAAATACAGGTGACTGGTTGCACAATATCAACAGGCTTGGGTGGCTTGTGGCTATTTAAAATGGTGTCAATAAAATAAAATGGTGTGGCTATTTAAAATGGTGTCAATAAAATAAAATGGTGGGGCTATTTAAAATTGTGTCAATAAAATAAAATGGTGGGGTTATTTAAAATGGTGTCAATAAAATAAAATGGTGGGGCTATTTAAAATGGTGTCAATAAAATAAAATGGTGGGGCTATTTAAAATGGTGTCAATAAAATAAAATGGTGGGGTTATTTAAAATGGTGTCAATAAAATAAAATGGTGGGGCTATTTAAAATGGTGTCAATAAAATAAAATGGTGGGGCTATTTAAAATGAATTTCAAAAACAACAACTTTTATACATACAAACTACGATTGCAAAATTCCGACTTATTCTTTTCATACAAATTAACTATAAGTATACAAACATTATCCAAAGAATGCAACGTGTGTCCACCCTATTAATAAAAGGATTAATGAGATTTTTAATGTGACATTTTGTCATTTGCGGATGTCCTCGATGTTTATAAATATAATGGGCTCCCTAAACTATCATGCGGCATGTCATGCATTACGTGCTGTCACGCATGCATGACCGTCTAGCGGTAGTAATTGACGTGCATGACATGCAAACTACTTACGTGCTGGCCGTTGCTTCACTGTACTGATTGATAGCAAGCATGATGGTCCATCATGCGGCATGATAATTCACGTAAACGTTGCATGTCATGCAAGCATGATCGTTAAGGGACCATTTAAGTACAGACACATGTAATGACTTCAAGACAAAGCGTTCAGATTTTTGATAGAAAAATAAAATTTTAAATGACAAGCGTGTGTCAAAAAAAATGATGTGACTGAGCGAAGCGACAGAGGTGTATCAGGATCGCGATACTTGTCACTCCGTTCTGCCTACCCCGTCAGGGACATAGCGTAAAAATATGACGTAAGCATGGGCTCTGCCATGATGACGCATATTGTGTATTAAACGAATAAATATGTCGACGACGAAAATATTTTTTTGTGTGCATGACTGTGTATGACCGACTCCATTGAAAAATAGCTTGCAAATGCAAGCAAAGTTAAACCTAGTTTTTACACATAAAAAAAATCGACATAAATTTAACTGGGCTTCAAATAAAATCCCTCTAAAGTGAGCTAATTTCCGTGTGCGACCCACTTTCAGAGCGGCCTTTCAGTGCAAAAGGTAAAAGTGAAAATTCGACCGTCGTTTCGGAACAGGTGGCGAGCCGAGCATAGCAAGGGTGTGCGGATAACCTACATAGAATCTTTTAGGTCATTTTTACTGCCGATGTGCTTTAAATAAATAATTAGGTGTAAGTGAAAGTATTATAGACTACACTGTGGCACGCGGTTTCGTTCGAGTAGAATTACTTTTCAGTTCCTACAGGAAGAGTTCTACACCATGAAAATATGCAAAATTTCATGAAGATCGGTTGTACAGTTCATTTTGTTACCTGTGGTCATATCACTTGTAACTGGGTCTACCAGTAAAAACACGGGTATTTTTTATATCTCTTACCTACCCACCAGTAATATCAAGCTGAAGTGGCCAGGCACACTGACCGTTGGGGCAGACGAGTCAAAAAGTCAAAACTATTTTATTGCATGTAAGTACACTGGGTACATTTATACAACGTCAATTTTTTATCTACTACCGCTTCCAAGGTGTTATATAGAGCTGGGAAGAAGCGGCGCAACAAACATCTTTCTGGGAGAATTCTGGGAGAGTTCTGCGACAGATGTGCCCTGCCCACTGCCAGATTGCTAATCCTTAGGGTCGAGGCAGACCAAGCGGAAATTTGCCCGCGCACTTTATGACGTCACTGTCAAATGAACGTCACTGTCAAATAAAGAGCGTCAGTGGCCTCGGGGATAAGACGCGACCTATGATTTATTTATTTATGAAAACAGTTACAGTATCATTACAGACGTGTCCAATTCGAAACTGTAAGCAAAAACATAATGTAGTTTAAATTAAATAAATAGACACACTAATTAATAAATTACAATTATACATATCGAAAGGTCCGAGGTTCGATCCCCAGCTGGGCCATGTACCAATGGGTTTTTTCTCGAAACTTAAGTACATGTACTGACTGCTCTCAAACGGTGAAGGAAAACATCGTGAGGAAACCTGCATACGCCGACGAAGAAATTCTTAGGCGCATGTGAAGTCCACCAACCCGCACTGGGCTAGCGTGGTGGACTATAGCCCGCACGCCCTCGTTGAGAGGGTAACGCCCCAGCAGTGGGGAGATTAATAGGCTGTTGATGATGATGATGATGTCAAATGAACAATATCAATATAACCTAAAGAACAAAATCGTATCAATGACCTCGAGCGCGAGGCGACGCCGACGTGCAGAAGTCAATATGCGATTTTGTTCTATATCTATTTGCTTCAAGCGATCGATTCTACTGTTTTTCCTTTGGCATCCGATACAAGAATCAGTAGAGTGGACCGCTCGAAGCGAGGAGAGCGATTCACAAATAGAGCTCATGGTTCGTTTGACAATAACCTCAAAAAGTGCGTGGGCAAATTCCGCTTCGTTTGCGCAGTCCCTTAGTCGGTGACATTAGTTCTCATTACGGGTTATATTTAAAAGAAAGAAAAAGAAAAAAAAATACAAAACTTCGAGCATCCTTTTTTTAAGAAACTCCGAGCATCCCTGGCCATAGCTCGTTGAATTAACTCAATAATAAGTAAAAAATACGATCTGTGTCTGTGACGACATAAGGACTGTGTGTGATGTGCTGAACTCACAATGTTTTCCTCGGATCTCGCGATAAACAAAACCATTTATCAAGTTAGATCTAGAACAATCCGCTAGAGTATTAATATTTTTAGGCTTCTTGCTAACTGTATATACTCTACTACCATTTGAAAAAGTAATAGAGCCACTGATAAACTTTATCCAAACTGGCTTTTATACCTCTGACGTAATGGATACGCTGCAATATCTTTCAGTCTTCTTTGTAACTTTAAGGAGAAAAATGTTGTTGAATTTCAGATGTCTAAATGACACGGTTGCTCATAAATTATGAGTCGTAATACAAATCTTTATTGTTTCTATTGCAATAGGTGCTCTATCTGTAAGGCGTACATTAGACGATCATGCTCGCGTCAGTCAATTTCATCAGTCATGACTGATGGTTGCATCATGCAAAAAACAAAGTAGGTATGCAGATTTTCGTCACTCACCGCATTAGACGATCATTCATCCGTCAGTCACCGCCTGACTGTGGTAAACCCATTATAAAACTGACAGAAAAACCTATCGTGTAATGGGGGCCTTATCTGTAGTATCTGTAAGCTCCCCAAAGTCATAAAAAATCATTTTTTTATTACTTATTTTTTATTAATTCTTTATCCGTCGTAAGCATTTTGTCGGTCAGTCTGCCTCCCGATAATTCAAAAACTACCGGTTAAACTGAAATTTGGAACATACAAGTAAAACTTCGAGAAAATTCCCTTCTTGTCCCAATTCAAAGTTTTTCGATAAAAGTACAAATTTAACCATCAAATTAAAACCATCAGTTGAAATAAACAATCGTTAAAAAGACAGTTCCCGAACTCCAGCCTGCGCTGTACTGTCAAATACATTGGTGTTGCTCAGTCAATTTACAAAAGCACCAAAAAGGATAAACAAACAGAAACCCGAAAAAGAGAGGAATCGAAAAATTCTGTGTTGAAATAAAAACGTTAGCATTTGCATTGTTATGTGCCCGTGCCCTTGGCGATTGGCCTCCGTGTTGCGGACTCTGTCTGGCCATCAGTCAAACGATTTGTGTAAACATTCCTATTAAGACACTAGGATTTATAAAGGACAAGTTTTTCCCGCGGCTTCGCCCGCGAAGAAAAGTTTCTCCCGTGTACCTTGTGAAACAGCGCCGTCTAAGTAGGCGTTTTGTTATTTAGGGGGTATTAGCGGACGCCCCGCGACTTTGTCCGCTTTAAAAAGTAGCCTATATGTTATTCCAGGATATAAGCTATCGCTGTACCAAGTTACATCAAAATTTTGTTCGGTTGTTTTTGCGTGAAAAAGTAACAAACATCCTCAAAAACTTTCGCCTTTATAATATTAGTAGGATATTAGTAGGACTATCTGTTTATTCTTTCGCAGAATCTTTAGAAACAATTGTTATACAAATTAATTTTAAAAGATTTGTTGCTGAGTTTGCGGCGCCGCTACTTCTCAGCGTTAACACCTAGGAAGCGGTGGTAAATAAACAATTGACGTGTACAATATTACCCAGGGTACATAGGTGGACAGATAATTAGAAACAGGGCAAGATTTTCATACAATCGAGGTCACTTTGAAGCCATTTTGTGTTCTCCGTCAAGGATTGACCGGGGTGATCTGATGGCGGTCATCGAGAGAGTAGATGGAGGACTTTCAGATGGCTGTAGATATCCAACTGATCAGATGAGCCGTCTTGAAGCAGCATCGTATCCGTCCACCTATGCTTAAGAAATAACATAAAAAATATTTTGACATTGATCTTTAAGAATATTCTCAAAATTTATCGATTTTTATTTTTGTTGTGATTGTAAAAAAACCCATATTAAGTCCGTTTCACACAAGCCGTTTGTCAAACCAACACCGCCGAATGCAGATTGGTCGGTCGACGGATCGCCCGCCAGAGTTTTCCATGCAAATACTGGAAATAAAACGGGATAGAGTCGCAGGAGAGTTTACGGCATTTTTATTCGGCTTATAGAGACGATCTAGGCGACGGCTACTAGGGAATGTATCAAGAATACTACTAACGTAGAAACCGTAAATAGGATGAACCTCGAAGTAAACAAATATATTATGGGAGCTTACTAAATAAATATTCTACATACTAAAGAAGGTGGCTGGAATCGGCTGGAGGACCGGGCGTAGTGGCTTTTATCTGGGAAGGCCTATGTCCAGCAGTGGACATCAAAGGGCGGAAGATGATGAAACATTCTGTAAATTTTATTTAAAGATAATAATACCCATAAAAACCTACCTTCTAATTTGTCTCTCTTCCCAAAGGTTGTCTGGAAGAAATCGCTCTTAGCGATAAGACCGCCTAGATGTACATTAATGTATCTGTTTTTCTCTTTTTTTTGTCTGCAATTTTTAAATGTGCAATAAAGTGCATTGAATTGAATTGAATAATGTCTAAATTCATTCCAACTCAACATCGCTGTCCCTTCCACAAGCCTTAGCCAAGAGCAGGACGGAAATAAATTGAAAACGGAGTCAAGCGGCCACTGGTCATAACTTCTAGAGCAGCGCCATCGACGCGAGTCAGAGAGTTGTTAGTATACATAGAGCGCGCGTTAGCAAGTCTGAACTGTAAGCACGGGTCTGAACAGTCTCGAAATGTTCGGGGCGACGCTACTAGTCACAACACGTCAGTAGCGCTGATTGTTGCTCTCGCCGGCATTTATTTAGATATGGAGTAATCATGGTGAAATGTGCAGTGCCAAGCTGTAAACACGATTCACGGAAAAGAACGATCTAGAAAAAATTTAAATAGAAGCGTCCATAGAACACCTGCTTACACTTGGCACAATGGGCAATGAGCGATGCGCGCGCTCTATAGCTAGTATATTAACTCTATGACGCGAGTATTGTCGTGTACGCGTAGATTTCACGACGATTTACTGCTGCCTTTAGACGCGGAATAAATCGCGGCGGCCGTGTCTATGTCGTGTGGACACGGCTTTACATTTGGTTGCGAGGGTCTTAAGTGGTCCCTACACGATCATGCGGCATGACATGCATTACTGCACTCATGCATGACCGTCTAGTTGTAGTGATTGACGTGCATGACATGCAAACAAGGTGCTGGCCGTTGCTTCACTGTGCTATGTGATTGATAGCAAGCATGAGGGTCCATCATGAAGCATGATAATTCACGTAAACGTAATGCATGTCATGCAGCATGATCGTTTAGGGACTATAATATGTGTGGGAACTCCAAAATGTTATCTGTGAAAATTATTCAGTTTCATTTTCTGAGTCGCTAATGTTAGGTAGCCACCAAACAGACCGGTTTATAACGGGGTATATTCCTGAGGTCGTGGGTTCGTTCCTCGCCCGCACCAAAACCTATTTGGTGCATGTGCCACGGCCGGGGATCGAACTCGGACCTTGCGGCATAACAGGTCGCGTCTTCGCTCTACGCCACTGACGCTCTGACGCCTATACATTCATTGATCCATTTATCAACAGCCTATAAACATGTCCCCACTGCTGGGGCTCAGGCCTACAACGAGGGCGTTCGGGCTATAGTCCACCACGCTAGCCCAGTGCGGATTCGTGGACTTCACAGGCGCCTAAGAATTTCTTCTTCGGCATATGCAGGTTTCCTCGCGATGTTTTCCTTCACCGTTTGAGAGCAGTCAGTAATTGGCCCAGCCGGGGATCGAACTTCGGACCTTTCGATATGACAAGCCGCGTCTTTCCTCTACGCCACTGACGCTCTGACGCCTAATACGTCTTAAACAAATTATTAATAGCGAGGAAATACATAAACTCATCCACTCAGGACTTTATTGGAGGCGTGAATATAAAACCTTTCTAGAGTATGCGTAAAAATTCCTGCGAGCGTAAAATTTCAATCAACCTCATATACATATGCAAAGCGAACGAACACGCACCGGGCTCCCCTGAGTAATGCGCTATGCGTTTTGTGCGAAATGGGAGTACCCAGTTTTGTATTGCTCGCAATAAGGCCAGATGAAATGGCAATTACAATAAAAGAACAAAGTTATAATAACTCACCGCTAAATACTACAACATCAAAATTTGCAAAATTGAGTTTTCAATGCCAGAACAATATTAAAATCTTTAAAACGCTCTCTTATAATCATGAATTTAAAAAAAAGCTACTCCCATATGGATGAGTAACGAAATCATTTTAGGGGGTGCCAAAATCGTGCCAAATGTATATCGAAATTGATACTCACTCACACATTCTCATTTTCAAACTCCATATAAATTTGTATGAGCAACTTCCTCCCGCTAATCCGCTTCATTTGTCCGCACCCCCCCTGATTTTGACACAGAATTTTTCATCGTTTCCCATACTAGATTTGCAAGATGCGATCTCCACAGGAAGCGCGCGCGCGACAAAAGAGGTTCGAATCTCCTTGGGTATAATTTACAAAATTACAGTTGCAGTACCGTATATTTTGTTTTATTATTTATTATTATTACATTGCCTTATTAGGTGGTGGTTACAGGGCACCCTGATAGGGTATAGTAATTTAAATAATATCTATTAAAAACATTGAAAAAAAGAAATACAAAACTAGACTACATAGTAATAAACTAAACTAATATGTACTGAAGGTTTTGTTAAAATTTATCCTGTCTGTATTTATTCATTGTTTTATATTATCCTACCTATTTTATTCTTGACTAGCTTATGCCCCGCGACTTCGTTCGCATTAAAAAGTATCGTTAAGTTACTAACTGTTGCCCCCTGCATGTTGTTTTGATTCGTAAATTTTCTTTCCCATACAAGCCTTAACATCCCTTTTCACCCCTTTAGGGTTGGAATTTTAAAAATCTAACTACACCAGTTTTTAAGTCAGACCACATGCTTTCAAACAAAGAAAACCCGGTTCAAATCGGACCAGTAGTTTTAGCGTGATGCGGGTTCAAACAGACAAGAAATTTTTGAAATGTGTTTTGGGGTCAGATTATGCCTGAAAAACGTATTCCAATAGTTTTTTTGAAAATCCCTTCAATGTACAGAAATAGTATAGATCAACATAAACAGTGAAAAATTACAGTAATAATGTCCATACTGAAAAATATTAAAATTGAAATTCAAGTTGGACCTGTAGAAAAATAAAGCTAACGTTAATTATGCGATAACATTAAGTCGTAGAATGTTTTGTGTCTCGATTTTGGGTCTCTTTCTTCAATTTAACATTTTCTAAGTTTCACCCGTTGGGCAGGACCTATTGTCTCACTTTATTTAAATACAAAGCGCTTGTATTTTAAAGAAATCTTCTCATTTCAGCAGCTCTTTAAAGCAGAAGTCGCTTTAAATTCATCTTATTAAGCTGGAAAATGCAATAAAAACTGAATTGTCTTAAAAGAAGTTAACACTGCACCGGGATAGTATAAACGAAAACTACCCCATAAAGAAGCTCTGCAAGTTAAGAATAAATATATAGAGTGGTACATTAACATTTCCATTGTTTCACCCCCGGCGAGTTATATTAAAACCGTTGAGGGGCATTAGAACTTATAGCACTTGAAGGTAAACTTGGCATATACAATTACAAACTTAACTTTACTGCTTTACAAACTCAACCTTCCCGTATGCTGTACACTTTAAAGCTCATATCATCCTGTTCTTTTGTCAACATCAGCATAAACACCTTTGTAGTTTTCACGAAGAAAACATCCATTCACACACAAGGGATGCTCCCTCTCCCCTCTTCGGTTGTCGACGTAATTTTTTTAATCATGTTTTATACTCGTATTAATTTACTTAACGACCGCCTTAGTTGGGAGTTTTTTGAATGCGTCGCCGCGATTTCGATGAATAAAGAATGAGCTTCGAAGCACGGCTCCGACGTCCAAAATCCGGAACTAATTTGGTAAATTATGGATTTTGACGCTTGATTGACGGATTATGAAAATAAAAACCACTCAAACTGTCAAAATATTGAATTGAAGTCGTTTTATGTGAAATGTGAATTTAAACTCCCTTTTGGCGGATTTGGACCACAATAAAATTAGACATGACCACTTCATGAATTGTCCATTTCTTGAAAAGCAATTTCATGAAGGGGCCAACCTTGAAATTGCCACTTCTTGAAAGTTTATTTACACTAATTAGAAGACAACAGCTCATACCGCAAACGCCTTGAAACATAACATATAGAAGTTCCTCAAATAAATGATGTTTCTACTTGGCAATGAAAAATATTTTTTATAAATTCCACCCTCCGAACGAAATCGTGGGCAACAGCTAGTTTTTATGCTTCCATTTTCGTTTGAACTGCACCAGTAATAATAAAATTTACAAATTCCTGCCATCAAAAGTTTTACGGTGAAAAATTACAGCGGGAAAAACCTAATGCATTTCAAACGGAAGCCATAAGATTTAACATCCATTGTTATTTGCATCTCTGGATACTGTTTTGGAAGTAACAGGGGGTGTAATGTGATTTTTATTCAATTTCTAAAAATTTAAGGCACAGTGCCGCTAATTTGAAGGGACTTAAAAAGAGATTTTCGGATCGCCGCAAGCGGCAAATGGAAGCGAGTTAAAATATTACGATGGAAGTTTGAATATGGGTGTTATTTTCCAATCGAAAGAGTCAATTATCAGAATATAAGTAACAAAGTATCTGTAAATTCTAGGAAGACCATGAAATTTAATATTTAAATTAAAAAATTTTTAAAGACAATGAATATTCTAGATTTTTCCCTATGACATAAACTTGACTTTCTAGGAAAACCTTTATTCGTATTGTTATTAAAATGTTAAAATTCATGGTTTTCCTTTAATTTAAGATACTTGGTTAGTTAGAAGGAATTGATTCAGACGATTGTCCCTTTCGATTGGTATCATAAAAATACAGGATGCGTTTTTCCATATTTGTCCGGTTCGATTTCCGGTTCATACAGGTGGTTTCTTAAAAGTGTTTAAATGCAGTTCTACAAAATTAATAAAGGAATGTTTCCTTTCAGTAAAATTTGCCATCAGCGATATTCAGGGTGCTTTCCCTCCAACTACCGCCCTTTCCACCCCGTAAATAGCATTTTCTCAAACATGCTTGGAAATGTGAGCATTATTTTGACAACCTCCTTTGTGATAAATCGAAAATGCTGTGCTATACCAATACATGTGAGCAGGCGGCCGGTAATGTTAGTATGAAAATCCATATCTGTCGTGGTTTGCGACCAAATAAATTACTATGAAAACTCATATCTGTCGTGTAATTTGAAAATGAACCGATTTTTTTACTCCGAAACATGGCAACCAGGGAGGTAACTTATCAAAAGATTTATTTAAATTTCGATCTGCCTTGCAAATAGATAGCTGTTCATTAAAAAAAAACAAATGAACATTTTGGCGCGTGGAAAATTATTGTTGTTCAATCATGGATTTTGGAATTTAATAATAATAATTATTGTAGGTTTAATCCTACCCGCGATCGCCTATATTCCGTACCAAACGGTTTCGCTCAACGCACCGGGCGTAAATTCCTGAGGTGTTGTTTACCCTTAAGGCGATTTACTCCAAGACTACTCCAAGTATCTGTTAAGGCGATAATTAGAAAAGTTTTTCAATTAGTTTAATTTTGCTGTAAGCCTTAAGAGATTTTTGAAGCTTACGTCTTTGGGAGAGCGTGCTTCGTAACGCGGGGTATTTTTATGAGTTTTTTTTTGGGAATTTAGCTTGGACTACTAATTTTTAGATTAGCAAGGAGCCTTGAAAGTCAGCTGAAAGAAAGTTTTGATATGAAACGGCTGTAAAGTAATTGAAACATAAATAGCACATCTCATTATCTCCTGCTTTCTCTACACTTGGTGCTAGGGTGCCCTAAGGTTGAAATTCGTTTTCACGCCATAAATCAATAAGGTTTATTTTCACTGTCAAAACAATACTACCAGCCTATACTAGTCCACTGCTGGACATAGGCCTCCCACCAAGGCGCGACCCAATCCTCGGTTCTCCGCATCCAGTCACTGCCAGCCGCCAAACAATGTGTCCTTAATTGCAAATTATTTGACAACTGAAAACCAGTCAAAATTTATACACCACTACATACAGAATGATACATTCGCACACCTGCTTCAAAAGTGACATAAGTCAAAATATTTAATATTCTAAGTTAGATCATTGGTCGTATTCAGCTTCTAAAGTGACACAAGTCAGAAAATTTATTTTTTTGACTTGTGTCACTTATAAAGCAGATGTGCGTATAATATACCTACAGGATGGCACATCGACTTGGGTCAGTATGGAAAAGTCTGAAACTATAAGAGATAGAAAAATAATCACATGGGTAAGTATCTCTATTATAGAAAAAAATGGAATATTTGGTTTTAAAAAAGATTATAAGAATCCATCAGTCATAATAGTCTGTTTGGAGTAGCCATTATATTTGAAACTGCAACAGCTGGAAGTAACAAATGGCGCATTGGATGTTAAGCATCGCGTGCGCCACTAGTTCAGGAAGCAAGCTCACGCACTGGCAGGTTCAATGTGACGTCACCGAACTTTTAAATTTAATTAAAGACAACTCTAGCGCCGCCGCGTTCTCAGGGTAAGCAGATTACGTTGGGATACACACGAGCGATTTTTTTAAAACGGCATGTGATATAAACAATCAACAGACGATTAATATGCCCCCTATTGTGGCAGAGGTCTTCATTCTCAGCAAGGGCTATAACAGTACACCATGATAGCCCAGTGCGGGTTGATGGACTTCAAAATACATAATTATGTGCCTAAGAATTTCTTCTTCGTGGTATGCACGATTCCTCGCGATGTTTTCCTTTTCTGTTTAAGAGCAGTCAGATTGTGCTTAAGTTTCGAGAAAGACCCATTTGTTTATGAAAAGACGCATCTTCCCCAGCTAGACTTTGTACGACTTCGGCCGACACGACACTTCACGATGTGTCATTGTGTCTGTTATAATACAGAATATATAGCGAAAGGAACTTCGTTCCAACCGGGTGTCCCACTACATCTTTTATTAGTATGTTTGACACGACCTTTTTAAACAATATCTTTGGAAAGTGTGTCATATTGAAGTAGCGTTTCTACAGCGGCGTTTGAACCGCCCGTGTGCGCGGCCGCTCTCCCGCCACGTGACGCCGCGTCGCAGATGCACCTAGCAAGGAATTGCACACGCACCGTGCTCTGCAATTTTGCATAACGCCATTCCGTTGAGATATTGTGTGTTCTTTTACATTTTATATTTAATTTTCACGAGGGAAGTTTTTTGTCGCGTGCCCGCTGTTATAGTTTAAAATAGGGACAGAGCGTCAGTGGCGTCCAGGAAGAGCGTCAGTGGCGTCCAGGAAGAGCGTCAGTGGCGTCAGGGATAAGACGCGGCCTGTCATATCGAAAGGTCCGAAGTTCGATCCCCGGCTGGGCCATGTACCAATAGGTTTTTTCTCGAAACTTAAGTACATTTACTGACTGCTCTCAAACGGTGAAGGAAAACATCGTGAGGAAACCTGCATACGCCGAAGAAGAAATTCTTAGGTGCATGTGAAGTCCACCAACCCGCACTGGGCTACCGCGGTACTATTATAGCCCGAACGTAGAGGGTAGGCCTGAGCCCCAGCAGTGGGGACATTAATAGGCTGTTGATGACATAGACAGAAGTTATTTAAATAAGCGTCCGATTTTGAAACATTGACCACATTACAGATCCGAAATTAATGTCACTAGTACCATTGATGGTAAGTACTAAGGATACAAAGTTGTGTCACTTATACCATCAATGGTACCAATGGATACAAAGTTGTGTCACTTGTGACATCAATGGTACTAATGGTACTGACTTAACGGTTTTTATACCATGAGCACAGTTTAATGAGCCCTGAAAAACCTCTGCCCCAGTATCTTGCAGAGAGATAAGGAGTATTTCAGAATCAATTTTCATATCTCAAGTTTGATTCGCTCATAAAGACCAACATTGCCCAAATATATTAGCAGCTTTCAACATAAAACTTTGCCCATAAGCCCGTCAAGTTAACGGTACAAAGCCTAAACGTCTACAAGGCAGCATCAACCTACGAATTATTGGAACATAACGAAATATGGCCGGCGGGCCTACCTCTATAAATCGCTTTACATCTGCTATAAAGTAATGATATTTAACCCTCCCATTCGCATTTACGACATACCCGCGCTGTGGAAATAGATCAAATATATATTTTTTGAACGAAACTTTCTATAGAAAAAACATAAGTTTTCGTTTTATGAGCGCGGACGTTGAGATTGATATCAAATTGTAAGATAAATGGCGAGGGCCTATCAAGAAATGGCCCAAACTTATTTGGAATAACAACTCCATTTATCGGTTAAATTTTATATTTAGGTTAAATCATAGATACCATATTTGGGTGTTGGTATGTGCTCCTGGTGGAGTTCTTCTCTTAAAAAATGTGAAGGTAAAGGCAGGATATTGGTGAATTTCCCACCTTTGAAATGTATCAACAAATTAAGGTTTTCTGAATATGTTTTCGTCAATTGTCTGCTGCAAGTTGTTGGCTTTTATTATTTCAAGTTTCCACGTCGCGTCGGCTATGTACACAAATATTTCCCGTATTTTTCACACCCTTATCTTTTTAGTACAATCCTACAAAAACTGATTGACGTATTTGGGGAGGAAATTCCTTTCTGCAAAATTTGTTTAGAGCTCTCAATAGCCCCGGGAAATATTGAGAAATGACGTCACCAATTGTTGGCGATTTTTCATTCACCGACATCAGGAGCCGAGATTAATTCCTTTTACGTCAGTATACTTTCAGATGTTCTTGAATCATTGATTGATTATACATCTGATGATTGGTAAGAAGAATCTAGCGTCACTTCACTACATGAACGATAAACATTCCAATAAACAAAACCATCATACGCTATGCTAATAACAGGTATTACGACTAGGATTGTCTCACCTGTATACTCGTAAATTAGTTACTCGTAAGAAAGTTAATTTATAACAGAATGACTTACTTTTATTTTTTACTTTTCACTTGACATTAAATAAGTTTAACCACGAGTTGTAATTGACAGAGTTAAAACGCATGGTTCTGTGAGAACAGCTGGTAGACCTCGCAAGCCTTTGAAACCGTGCAATAACTTAGCACTTAAAGCTTAACATTTCGTGAACGGATCCCTAAATCGAACAATGGTTTTCACACACCCACAATATTTTTGAAAGATCTATCCAACGATACACACCATGGGATTCTCGAGAAAAAAATCATTCCGACTTTACGTGTATGGTACGTACTCTAAAAAAATGTTTTTCAAGATTTTATTTTACCCACTTTGTCGGCGTGATTAATATGCCAAATTTTCGTCAAAACCGGTTGAAAATGCGACCTGTAGAGGATTACAGACAGACAGTTATAGACAGACGGACAAAAGCATTATTGGCCAATATCGAAACTGAGACGCTTCGCTAGCTTGGGCACTTAGGCCGAATTATGTATAATTTTTTGTTTTCTTCAGACGGTGCTTTCCGAAACAGTGTGCCGGCGCAGCGTCTCAGCTCATTTCTATCTCTATCAGGTTTATTGCATCGTAAATAAGTCCAGTGACAGTTTTTATTGCGCCAAACTCAGTTCCGTAGTTCGTGGGTAACAGATTAACATCTGTACACGAGTGTGGAATACAAATGGGTGAAAAATCGTGCGTTTCCGATGCACACTTTCGGTTTCATGCTGTGCTTTCGTGTGGTCTGTTTCCTTGTTGTTGGAAAAACTATTCGGTTGGCACAGGCAGAGGTAGTTCGGATGTACTGCGTATTGGTTGTGATAGTTTTGGACCCTCAGTTTCTTGAGTATTTAATTCATCAGTGTTAGTTAATTATTAATTTTAATGGTTCATATTCATTTCATAAAGACGATTAGTTATTGATTATTTTTATACACTGAAACTGACATGTACTGCTTTGACATTTATACTAATTGTTATTACATTTTAAGTATTTATTAAAGAAATTGTTTTATGCATTGTCGCCTTGGTGGACTGACGACCTAAAGAAGGTGGCCGGAAGCGGCTGGATGCGGAGAGCGGAGGACCGGGTGTGGTGGCGTTCGTTAGGGAAGGCCTATGTCCAGCAGTGGACGCTAAAAGGCTGAGATGATTGTCGCCTAGGGACTCTACCTGTAGACATGTATTTTGTAAATTTAAAATAAATGAATTGAATTGAATCTAATAATTTGGTAGGGTCATCATCATCATCATCATATCAGCCTGTAGACGTCCACTGCTGGACAAAGGCCAAGGATCTCCACGACGACCGGTCCTGCGCTAACTCATCCAGCTGGGTCCCGCCACCTTTTTGGTAGGGTCAAAGACTACAAAACCACATTGAGCGTTCCAAATGCCTATTGCTCACTTGGTCAATCTTGTTGACTAATAAGAGATTTTGGCGCACGACTTAACTAAATTTAGTCTATTATGCTCTTTTTTGTCTGAAGAAATAAGAAAACTGATGGCATGAATTTTAGAACTGTTAAATTAGTTTAGTCCTGTCAGACACAAGAAATTTGTTTCTACAGATAATAAAAACTTTTTAACAAAAAAATTAAAAGCGAAGCGAAATGAAAAGCGAAAAATAATAACAAGTTACCTTGTTAGTCTATAACTACGCTCCTACACTAATGTAAACCTAAGTAATTTTGAGTCGGCGCCCAACACACATACAAATTAATTTCTTTTATTTTTATTACTATTACGTTTTTCGTACTTTAATTTGATGATCTTCTCATTGATTGCTTGTATCATTCCACTTTACGTAAACTTGGCTGCCATCATTTCACTTTACGTATCAACTTTAATTAATTTGCTTGTTTGTTAGGCGCTGACTCAAAATTACTTAGGTTTACATTAGTGTAGGAGCGTAGTTATAGACTAACAAGGTAACTTGTTATTATTTTTCGCTTTTCAGTTTATTTTTTTCGACGGTTTAATTTTTTTGTTAAAAAGTTTTTATTTTTTACTTTTTTGTGCCTAAAATATACTAATTCATTCCCTCGACAGCCTTCCCTCTCCATCTTCACCCATAGATGGTAGTCGTAATCGAATAAATCATAAGTTAGGTTTAAAGTTCTCATTAAGATGAATGAATAAGCCCAAACACGAGTTAGCTGCTGTACACCGTTGAAGAGTTCCCTCAACTGTCTTCCGTCTCCGTCATCAGATCAAGTTCAGGTCTCCGTCATATTGTAGGGTCATTAGAACTACTTATTTGTGCCTAGTTTCAACAGAATTGGTTCAAATATGAAAATTTAGTAGGAATTTAATCAGTCATCCCCTAATTTTCTACCCTTAGGGTAGAATTTTTTTCTTCAAATTTAAATGGGACCAACTTCGAAGTAGACCCTATCCAATAGAAAAAGAATTATCAAAATCGGACTGCTCTGTAAAAAGTTATGCGTGGTCATACATAAAAAAAATATATATATATACGGGTCGAATTGAGAACCTTCTTTTTTTTCGTCGATTGAAAAAGGGCACAATAGACTAAATTTAGTAAGTCGTGTGCACCTCCGAATCGCCACCAATATAAACCAGTTTAGGTACTAAATAAGTAGGTAGGTGTCATTATTTCTGGGAGATAGGTAGTGTATGCCTGACATTACGTTGACGGACGAGTGAGCTGATGATGATCTTTCATGATCTCACCGACCTGTCAACGTCTTTCTTGTAATTACTTAGTTATATTTTTGTGGGCGCATTTAAACAAAAGTAACTATCTTCACTGAATAAAATCGCCCCAGCTGCGAACAGTGACTTAACAGAAACAAACAAAAAGCAGGTGCCTCTCTCCGCAATCGTCGACAAAACTCACACGTCTTTACAAGATGAATAATTAATCCGAAATGTCTCAAGCACATCCCTTTAAACGGCCCCCAAACACCCTATAATGCTTCCTCTCCTGGAGGCAAACGAGCGAAAAAACAATATAAAAGTCAGTGCATTAAATCTAAAGAAGCACCTGATTCAACCCGCATCTTAGGGAGAAGTTTTTGTGTTTGAAGATGGCAGACTGAAGGAACAAATACTTGAATTAACAACGTCAGCTATTTTATTGACAATAAAAAACCTCGCAGGTATTGTAGTTTAATTGGGAATGTGCTTGCGATGGTAAAGTGGATGGTTCTAGTTCAAATGCTTGGTTTGCTTTAACACATTCAAGATCTGTATCGGATTCCGGATATTTGAAGACACCATTTTGCATGGAATGCTTCAGTTCTGCAAATTGCTTTATGAGGCGTAGTTTACATTAGGAAGGCACTAGGTAGCACCCGATAGTTTCTCAGAGCTTACTGTGTTGAGAGGTTATGTCGCTCAAATAACTACCAATATTCAATTAAAGGAGATAGCATGAAAATATCTAAAAGTGGAACCTGATGATTGAGTATTCCATAGTGCATCTGCAAGGGATCAATAAATAAATTCTATTACACTCTGCAGAAGTATAAAAAAGGTAAATCCTAGGAGACATTCACGCACGAACTGGCCGTATTTGTTGCGACTGCAAACTTCCCAACCCCCATACAAAAAAATCGAAATCCTTTAAAACTTTCACGTAAACAGTTCGGCATATATTTAAGGTTCGAATCAGTGGGGTGGATCGCTCGTGCGTGCATGCACGGTGGAGTTTTTAAAGGGAGAATGACAGAATGTGAGCGTGCGATTTTTAAATCAGACGCAGTTGTCGAAGCCCATACTAATGTGATAGTACATTTGGGACAGAAACTTAAGAATAAGTTAGCATTGATTTTGATATTGGTGCTGATAAAGTAAATGCAAGATCATTAGATCAAAGAACTTGCTTTGAAAGAATATTTCTCAATAAATGGCTTGCAGAAATCGTTCTAGTTCTCGAACAGAAAAGTCATCTCTCACCTCAGTTCACGCAAATGTTGATACACATGTAACCCCTGTAATCAATGAATCACATAAAACTACAGAAAGGGTCACTGTAAATTTTAAAAGAATAAAAAGTCCAAAGGCTATCTAAGCTCTGGCTCTGCAGGAGATGGGTTTTCAATAAAAATGTTGACAAGAGCTATAAAATAATACTTGGGAGCGCAATATGCAGCGCGCTGTTCAAAACGCAGACCCATAAAACTTGCAGAATTATTGACTTCGACCATACGCACATGCCGAGGGTACTCCATAAACGAGGTGTTACAAATAATATTTTTATGGCGTCGATAAAATCGAGATTGTACCGGTTTTAATGCGAAAAATCGTTGAGCCATGCAATTTGTCTGGTGTTTTATGTCTTGATTATTATTGTTCCGCGAAATGCTGCGTTCGGGGTATTGCAGGAAACATTAATTTGTGGAATGACACGACGTGCATTTAATGCACTTTACAAATAGGCTGAAATGACTACAGTTACAAGTAAATACCCTAGAGAGAAAACAATGATGGTGACAATGAACAGACCGGTGAGCCTCACCCGGGCAAGCCTAGTATACATAGATGAATCACAATAAAAACATTCTTGCATTTGTAATAGGTGTATTGTTTTCGATGTGTAATTTCTATGACAACTGCAAGATTTTCTGATTCATCTTTACTTGCGGTTACCTCTGTGTAAACAGTGAGGCAAGATCAGGCAGGCAAGGAGATTTCGAATTCGAAATACCAAATGCAGATCGTAGCAGCATTGTGTATACATCATATTAAGTAATGTGACCTCTACCCGCCTGGGTGGTTATTATAGAGAATCTTCGATTTTGAACAAGCTTGGTGCAGGATATACTACCGACATGACAATAACTATACCTATAATCAGGAGACTATCAGTTAAATTGAAAACAATAGATTAATCTAAGTTTTTATTATATTTTTGAGTAATTTCTTTACATCTACCCATTTTTACAAAATATATCCAAATGCCACTGGTCCGATGGTGGGGCCTGGTGCCTTGTATCTATAGGCTATACTATAAGTAGACTAGTCTCAGGCTCCAGACTCCACGAACTAACTTTAAGTCAGTTGCGGAGTAAAATAACCATTAAAGATTTTAAAGTATGTCTTTTTATATTATGTATTTGAATGAACGTAAAGTCACACGTTCATTCGTTCGCTCACTCATTTCTAACGGAAACATCCCAACCGCACAGGTGTCAAAACCATTCGTCGTCGCACCAGACGACCATGAAATCAGATTTTTGTCTTATATTTTATTGAATTCAAACTATTACCTTACAAAATAGAAAGAAACCACCGCGTGAGATTTATTTCGTGAGAATGTCTTGTTAGATTGCTGGCAGATTGAGTTACATGTCAAAATTAGATTAAGGTGAAGCATAATAAAGTCAGTTTTTTTGTAATTAATACATACAAGTTAAAACTTTTATTTAGTCCACTTTACGTTGTCAGGCGGTCTTGCCGTGAAAGATAAAAATCCTGTATCGAGTGTGGTTTTAACCAAGTTGTTTTTTTTTTCTCGATTTTTTTTCTCATTCCCTTTTGTTCCCATTGCTTATTTTTCTTATCGTAGCTAAATCAAAAGTATTCTTAGTTATCTACTGGTTTCGAACACGGAAAAGTTAATCCTCTATCGCAGCTGGTTACGAAACGCAGTTGTGATGGCGGCTGGAATACATTCAACCTAGGTTTATATACATTTCAAAGTAAAAAAAAAAAGCTGTATACAGAAAGTTGTTACCCTTAAGTTGAGGTCAAAACACCGTAAGTAATCGATACGACTTTTCTATAGAATATTTGTGGTTTCGGAATCAGTACTTACAAATTGTCAGATCTCTGCAAGAGATAAACTACTGACAGAGTTTGTTCGGATTAATTCAATTTCATGGCTCTTATTACTGTTCTTGAAGAATGCGCTTGACCGCCTACTCGGCCTAGTGGTTGTAGTCGATACTAGTCTAGGAGTTTGTACATAATTTATTAAAAATATTTAGTTAAAACTATTATTTAAACTGATATGTATATCTTCATTGTCAACAACCACAATCTTTGTAATATGTTCAATTAACCTAGGGAAACCTATTAATAGCTTAAGTCTAATTAAGATCTATATAGTAATTTGTGATGTATTTACAAGCTGTTGGTTACCTGAATAAAATAAAATAAAAATAAAATAACTGTGCTTTGTACAACTTGATATAGTTCAGGATGTTTACATGTCGTGGTCTTGTCAGATTTATTTGTGAGCTTAATGTTCGTTTGTACATTTAGTCACAAGCTCCTATTCATCATCATATCAGCCTGTAGTCCACTGCTGGACAAAGGCCTCCCCCAGGGATCACCACGACGACCGGTCCTGCGCTAACCTCATCCAGCCGGGTCCTGCGACTTTCACCAGATCGTCGGTCCACCTTGGAGGCCTACGCTGCGTCTTCCAATACGTGGTCGCCACTCGAGAACCTTTCTGCCCCAACGGTCGTCAGTTCTACGAGCGATGTGCCCAGCCGACTGCAACTTCAGCTTCGCAATTCTTTGAGCTATGTCGGTGACCTTGGTTCTTCTGCGGATCTCCTCATTTCTGATTCGATCTCGCAGGGAGACTCCGAGCATAGCTTACTTTACCAATTACTTACACTTAATTACTATTAAGTGCTATAAAAAAACGTCATCTATATAGGTCGGTGCTATAAAAAGTCATCTACATATAGCTCACTCGATCGCATATCAAAAGGGTGTCTTTTCCTGATATGAATACTCATGCTAGACGGTTGGACTGATGTGATGGAGGCATTTCTACAAATCATGTTTGCTGACTGCCTGTACAATGGAGGCCGGACTGTCAATAATCCTGTAGTGCACCCTGTTCGTTATGCTTCGTTTAGGTATATTTGGTGGTGGGTTTTGGGAGAGTCGACTACTTGCTTGACTCAAAGTAGAAATGAGACAAAAAGACAGAATAAAGTTTTGAGAGAGTCGATTACTAGCTTGACTCAAAGTAAAAGATGGGACAAGAGAAAATTATTCTGATTTCATTTCTTTCACATTAGGTACTAACATAAGCAAGACCAATGAACTGGTAATGCTTTTAAAGAACTTTTGTAAATAATAACAATAATCATAACTATTTTATAATTTTAGAATGATTACTTAACTAAGTTTATATGCCATAAGTGTTGAACATAAACGTTTCATAGTGATAGGAATCCTGACTTTTCTATTTCTTTTTTCATTACAAAAACCACGGTATTTAAAAAGTTTGAGATGTACAGAATCACTATATCAACAGCTTTATAAATACTCTTCCATTGTGCCAAGTTCTAATTGAATTTTTTTTCTTTGACAGTTAAAAAGCCTAGTACCTACCTACAAAGTAAATTTATCTACCGGTAAAAATAACTGTATGTTAAAGCCCAGAAGCCATACAACACACTCAACTATCAAAAGTGAAAACCGTTTAAATACCTGTACTTAACTGTCATCACACCACTTGACTGTCCCAAAAACTTGAACTTGCGACCACTTGTCTCAACCCAACGAGGCACGAGCCAAATCACCTGTTAGTAGTAGTATCTGGATGACTCTGCCGAAAGCATTCAGGTGGCATGGCACGCGAGTCATTCCATTTGTACCGTAAACTGGTTTGAACTGGTTACTGAGATGGATTGGATGCGGTATGTATTTCGGCTGACATTTATATTCATGTTGACATAATCATAAGTAACGTGCGGTTAATATAGGAACGTATTGACGGATATACTTGCGCTACTGATATAGGTTGTAACTTGTAAATGTTCTTGGGAAAGAAATCTTTAGAAAAGTCTTAGACAAGACTCATCAAAATGATTGATCAAATAAAAGTTACTACGAGAATCGACATAATAGTGACGCATTAAGTGCATTAAGTATCATGAAGTTGAGACAAAGCACAATCTTTATTTAATTAGAAAAATTCTTCACAACTCATAAATTCGTATAATTAAACAGATTATGGGCTAGTAGATAAACTAGACTAAATAAGTTAACAGAGAGCATTTGTTACGAAGAAATAGAGGATTGCTATATAGACTACAGTAGAAACAGAACCATTGTAAAGAAAAGTCAAGTTCCAATGAACTACTATTCAGTATTGACACAGTGAACTTTACTATTGAAACGAAATAAAAAGAAATTCCTCCTCCGGTATGACTTTACAAGTTCCAACTTGTCGTCTGCATTAGAATGACTTATTACCATAACAATAAAGACGAAATAGTGAATAAAAATCTGTTACCATTGTGTTTTGGAATATCATTCTATCAATATTGCTTTGATGTTGACTTCTTCCATGTTTTTGAAGTAACAGCTATTCTACAATGCTTGATAAATATGTGTCAGCAAAGAAACTGATAATAACAATTTAATTAAATACTCTTTATTGCTCAAATAATAAAAAAAACAACTGTATTTTTAAAAGCATAAAATAGTCAATTGCTTACCTACCTAATTCAATCGAAAACAATACAGTCGTTGCTGCTATAGACAGAATACCCATCGAAGTTGAGCCATTGATACCTTTGTAAGGATCGAGACCGAAGATATTGAAAAGAAGGAATACCTAATAGGTTGACTACCCTACCCTTGACGTGCCGACTAAAAAACAAAGACCGCTTTGTAACCCCAAAAGGAGCATGTGACAAACTTCATACCCAACGTCTCAGCATTGCAACAAAGAGAAACAGTAGCCTTATTCGCTACACAATAAATAAAGGAGGCAAACACATGAGAAATTGCGGGGATACCCTCAGGAGCTCTCATTATTTTAATAGTGTAAACCACCTTGCTCCAAACCAAAATGAACTTTAGAATACTGTTTTAGAGTTAGAATTTCCTTGGTGACTTAACCAAGAAACTCAGGAATGATAGTGAGAGAGGTGTGAGCGGAAATGGGCTGTATTTTCCAGGTGTTAAAGCTGGTTTTTGGTTGGGAATTTAATGATTGCTTAGTGGTTGACCGGTATGAAGACCGCACAGCGTGTCTTGACGCCTACGCCCTTATTATGCGACTTTCCGAATACGCCTTCGACATCAGCGATGCCGAATAATTAAGTATGTATTGAAGCTCCTTTGAAGCTTTTACTGAGTTCCTTATCGGTATGCTAATAAAACATGAAGGGATTATTCCACAACTTTCCGAAGCTTCGTATAATGTAAGCTATGAGGCGTTGATAATGATCATACCCTGTTATCTAGCGGGCAGTTTCATCATCATCATCATATCAGCCTGTAGACGTCCACTGCTGGACAAAGGCCTCCCCCAAGGATCTCCACGACGACCGGTCCTGCGCTAACCTCATCCAGCTGGGTCCCGCGACCTTCACCAGATCGTCGGTCCACCTTGTGGGAGGCCTGCCTACACTGCGTCTTCCGATACGTGGTCGCCACTCGAGAACCTTTCTGCCCCAACGGCCGTCAGTTCTACGAGCGATGTGCCCAGCCCACTGCCACTTCAGCTTCGCAATTCTTTGAGCTATGTCGCTGACCTTGGTTCTCCTGCGGATCTCCTCATTTCTGATTCGATCTCGCAGGGAAACTCCGAGCATAGCTCTCTCCATTGCCCTCTGGGTGACCTTGAGCCTTCTTATGAGGCCCATAGTGAGGGACCACGTCTCGGTACCATATGTCATCACTGGCAACACACACTGGTCGAAGACTTTCGTCTTGAGACACAGCGGGCAGTTTGGTGGCTACCTAACATCAGTGATGTGCAATACAAACTATCCAAGTCTCCACGTTGTAGCTATGTAAAATTTTATTGACCGAGCGAGCGAAGCGTCTACGTTTCGAGACTGGCCAAAAATGCTCTTGTCCGGCTGTCTGTCTGTCTGTCTGTCTGTAATTCTCTACAGGTCGCATTTTTCAACCGATTTTGACGAAAATTTGGCATATGTATAAATTAATTAAACCTACAAAATGAGTAGAATAAAATTTTGAAAAACATTTTTTTTAGAGTACCTACCATACTCGCAAAGTGGGAGTGAACTTTTTTTTTCTTGTGAATCCCATAGTGTGGGATATCGTTGGATAGGTCTTTCAAAAATATTGCTGGTGTGTAAATACCATTTTTTCGATTTAGGGATCCGTTGGCGAAATATTAAGCTTTAAAGCGGTAATTTTTGTTAGAGTCACGTGTCCCCCCCCCCTGCCAGCTAAACGGTTGCTTCTGGAAATGTGAAAAAATTCATGGCAGTAGCATATATAACGTAGTTACAAGGAAAACTATTACGGCTAAGTAGGTTCTATTAGTTTTTGAGTAATAGTGGATCGACTTAAGAAAGTTGAAAAAATAAATTATGTTCATAGAACTGCATACGTAAAATGGAAAATTATTTTTTTCCGCGTGATATCCATGGTGTGGGGTATCGTTGGATGGGTCTTTCAAAAATATCGCGGGTGTGTGATAAACATTTTTCGATTCAGGGATCCGTTTGCGAAATATTAAGCTTTAAAGTGCTAATTTTTGTCACTTTAGTAGGTACTTTTTCTGTTTCCAAAGTTGACTTTTGTTGGTTTCTTTTAGGTTTGGTTTATAAGGGCTGGCGAGGTCTACTGTTCTCACGGAACTACTAGTTTGTAAAAATTGTTCAGTTTCATTGCCTGAGTCGCTAATGTTAGGTAGCCACCAAACTGCCCGCTGGATAACGGGGTACAAAAATGATTATAATCAGCTTCAATCTAGTAGTAATCTCGACCCATAGATTAAACAGTTGTTTTAATATAACTAGCGGTTGCCCCGCGACTTCGTCTTGATAGATCATTGAGTCAGGACAAACGATTTTTAGGTAGTAGTTTAAAAATTAGAAAAATCATAGAATCCGGAGTCAAATCAGAAGGCATCAGATCAACAAAGAGAGAACTGAAGACCTAAACATTGTAAATCAAAGGACTTAGAGAGGCTTTCCATTTTATCGACCAAAACTTTCTTCTGTATGTAAGATAATACCTTGATTGACATTGATGTCCCACAAGGTACTGAGACCACACAAGCCACCGTTTATTTTCCTCCACCCAAATACTGGCCGACCACCAATAGTGTTGGTAATAAACCTATCGGGTTCCTCCGTAAATGGTTTATTTATTTGTTTTGGTTAAATGCGTGAATGCGCTAGGATTAAAACGTCAGAGCAGGTGAAGACGTGATTTGAGATTAACGGTGTTTACTTCGCGCTTCTGGTTAAAAGTTGAGTAACGCGTTAAAACTTGAACTTATCAAAGTACTTTGTCATAAGGAAGTCATTAACAGAATGACAATTACAAAGGCTATACATCTAAGTAACATCGCAGAAACGCATCGCCACGTTTCAGGTGTTGCTGAATGCATTATGGATACAAGAACTGGTCAAAATGATCTTCTTCAAATACTAAGCAATCACTCTGTGTTCTCCACAGGAAACAATTTAGGTAAGATCTGGTGGTGGGTTTCTCAATACTGATACATGCGTCTAAAACATTAATTTAGATCAGACAAATTATTTACTAGTGGTGGTTTTGATACAACTTCGAAAACTGATACACAAAGTTTAGTATATTGTATTATGGTAACAAAAACTAAACTCAGTAACAATGTTTCAAACTGGAAATGCGATACAATCCTCCCGCCACGTATCTAGAAAGCCATAAAACCGATTCTCGATCTGTAACATTGTTTACTACACCTTATAATATAGGAGAGAGAGGAATTTTCCCTATAAATTCATCGGTATCGCACCCATCGACACATCTGCATACACGTAAGTCACCAGATATTGCGGTGTGCCGCCCGCCTTATTGACATTGTAGTGATGGCAAAAAAATATTTTTATTACTACGTAGGCAATGACAATAAACTAAAATGAGCAGTTTTTGATATTGATAGTGAATTAAGACTACCTTTAGACAATATAAGAACACACGATGTATCCTTATAGGAGATCGTAATAAATTTGTCTTGCCAGTAATGCATTGTGCTTTGATGATATTCTACCACTAAGGCGTTATGCTTTGAAGAGATCACTATTTAAGGCATAATGCTTCATAGTCATCTTGCATTTAAGTTATCTCGATCATAATCAGTTTCTAGAACCCCTCAAGCTGCATATTTTTAAATTTAAAGCGAACTACTTTCTGAAAATCTAATATTAATGATCCGAAGAGTAAAACCTGATTTTGATATACGACTACCTGTAACTTTTCGAAACTGCAAAAAATCAAAAGGTTGCAAACTACACCGCCATTATCGCCATTTAATGACTTTTTAGACTTCAAGACTAGATTTGCCTATCTAGAAGAAGTTTTGTATAATACCTACTAGTAACACAGAATCATTATTGGAAGTTGAAAGACAATCCTGATAGATTCAGTAGGAATTGCTGTTCTGTGAATTGAAATTTAAATTGTTTACAAATCTGCCAACCATACTTTCTTTACTTGACGTCTCGTTGTAGTGGCGCAATTCAGGCTGGCTCGGCGACCGATTAAGGTTATCGCTCTGTATACGGCCACTGGAATACAGGCGGTGCCTTGCAGATCCGATCTATGGATCTACAGTTGCGTTCGGAAATGGTCGGGTCCAGTTAGGTTCGGGGTAAGTTGTGAAGGTATAGAATAGATCTTAATGGGCATCCGAGCTATTCGATTAGGCATAAGTATTTGCTTTGCTTGTAGCCGCACTAGGCACCTACCTTTTCTAAAGTTGTTTTCAACTCCATGCAAGAATCAATAAAGCTTATTAGTGTGATCTTAAATATGACTAAATAAGTTAGTTATACTGATGATGAGGATCAAACATTGTGCTTATTCTGTCTCTACTTCTTCAACAAGTGTCAACTTTCCAACCTTTACTATTTTCAAAGTTTAGATGTTTAAATTAGAATAGTTTTGTCATCATCTTCAAAATCCTTCATTACACTCAAATCCTTTATTTGACCCTACCCAGAACCATTACTTGCAGTTCACAGTCAGGTTCTGCCTATTGTATACCGGTTTCACCCCTACCATTGTTAATTTTAACCCACAATCTTATTATGCACAATGGTTCACAATTTCGTTTCCAACGCTGAGGAAAAACTTCAGAATTGGCGACACAAGGATTCACCCAAGCGCTCCTAGCAGCCGAAAATCGAAGGCTTTTTGATACTGATTTCACACAAGCAGAAAAATTCAAAAATTAAGTTAGATTGTGACTTTTGGTTAAGTACCTCATACTAAATTCCCGTCCAGTCAAGCAGCTTCCTTCTGTACAGAAACTGATTCTTATTAAATTTGTACCTTCAGTTTTTCTTATATTCGTGTGTTCAACTCAACACCCCTGCATGATATAACAGGGATCTTCACGCCATCCCGTACGAGCATGACTTGCAACCTTCTCGCTAATCCTTCCTTCCTGTGGTCAGTGCAAGTCAGCCACGGGGTACCGATTAGAATTAACGCTATTAGTGCCCTTTTGTAGTGACTCAAATGTGATGAGGGGCCTTATAGGCCACGTGTAAACATTATAACGATCTATGACTATAATGGTAAACAGAAGCGTTACGTATGGGATACACTTCGTTTTACTGAATTTAGATAACCATGTTCATAATTGAGTTTGTGTATAGCTTAACATCACAATCATCATCATATCATCAGCCGAAAGACGTCCATTGCTGGCCAAATGCATCCCCCAAAGATCTTCACGACGACCGGTATAGCATATAATATGACTAAATACTTTCTGTACAAGCAAAACGCTATCGTTAAGTGTGTAATAAAAAAAAATTAATTAAGAATTCACAAATACCTACTCTATATTTATAAACAAGACAGTCATGTAAAAATCACAAGATTTTTATTTAAAATGTGGAACTCTTTCTCGTAGATCCATTGACAGTCCAACCCAGCACATCTAATTGAAATCACCGACCACTACTAATTGCTCAGATCAGGCGACAAATCCGGAGAGTTTTCGCAATCCGCTCTGCGCAGAGCAATTAAGTCGACAGCCACTCGCCTTACAATTCGATTATACGATCCCGAGTCCCGACGCATGTTAGAAAGTAATTTGAGTGGACTTTCACAGCGTAACAGTGTTAGGGGCGGCATAGAAGTTATTTTTACAGTGTTTAAAATGGCTAAATGATACTTTAAATCTTCAAATTCCTTAGGTCGCAGTGTGAGCTATGATGACTATTGAGCGGATTTACTAGATACCTAACGATATAAAAGATAATCTCCAAGACAAAGCTACCAGAGACTAAAAACTAGCAAGATAAACAAACATTTCACACATTTGACTAAGTGTACTTCTGAACCGCTGAAAAAAGAAGGAAAAGTGTGAATAAAATTAAAAGTCAATGCAATAAGTAGCAAAGCAATATACGTTATACAGGAATGAGTCATCAAAGAATCATTTCCTGATCCAAATTCCTACATTCCAATGCAAAATACGAGAGCGACAACGACGAAAAACCAGATATAGAACACAAAGAATTAAAACAGAGAGAGAGGAACGAATTTATCGGCCTATAACAACCACGAGCGATTCTAGTGACATAGTTAAAAAGAAAACGTGTAAAACCTTTGTTTTATATTCTGCCTTTGATCTTTTAAAAATAGAAAATAGCATTAGTGGGCCTATTAGACTCAGCGAAGGTTGAGAATAAAAAGTAAGGCGAGTTATTCATTTGATAGTTGTTCGGTAAGGTATCATGCGTCTGGTACCTATCACAGTGGAAGGAAAAGCGTTAAGAGCCGTTTATTTTGTAATCTTTACAAACATAATTTTAACTTCAAAACTAACACTGTCCGTAGAATTTACCGTTAATAGATGTTTTGAATGGACATTTTGAAGTTTTCTATACCTTTCGCTCCAATACTTTTAGAATCAAGCTATAATAATTATAACTATAATTTATATTTAGGTCATCTATACCACAATTTAATTTTACTGGGTATTATTTTTGGTTTCAGAAATCCTATATACATTACATTTCTTTACTTTACTATTATTTCTCATATTAGGTACTTACAGAAGATACAAGTAGATATAAAACCAAAGATTTAAGTCTAATATATACTTCAAGCCATACAATATAACTCAATCTTTGTTGCATTGCAACAAAATAAACGGATTTGGGTGAAGCTAAAAATATTCCTCAGATCTCGGGTATGCGTAGGCGTCTTTTTGTGGATTACGTCAAATTATTCTCAGCTTTGAGAAGATTTCGTTAAGGTTCAATTTCATTTGTCAGGTCTTCACTGGATTAAGGTATATTCTTGGGCGCGATGTGGTTCAATGTGGCAAAAGAGGGCTTTAAATGCATGAGTATATTTACAAGAGTGAGATAACTAGAATTGATTTGCGATAGCCACTTGTTGTATCCTTTTAAATACATCCCACACTATAACTAAGGATAGTTTTAAACATAAATACAAAAGAACATTTTGTTCTTTAAGCATTTTAGGGCCTAAAGTGTAATATTACGGGCTGTAATGGGAATAATTTGTGGGCTTGATCTTTTTATGCACACCTACCTAGGATAACTATTCTGCAAAGTCAGTGAACGCATTGTAATAACTATGTGGGTATATAATGTAGATTATATTGTTTTAGATAGATTTGATAGATGTGAGTTCTGGATCAGAATAATTACATTTTAGGTGTATTATATTTATAGTACAAGATACGTGAGACGGCTGGAAATGCGGAGAACCGATGATCCGGTTCAGTGGCGTCTCTTGAGGGAGGTATAAGTCCAGCAGTGGACTAGTGCAGGCTGATGATGATGATGAATGAACAGACCTTACAAACAAAAACAGCTGCAGCAACTAAATATACATAACATCCTCGGGATAAACTTTAGCCACATATTACATCCCAGCGCACTAAGCAAGAAATCAACTTTCCCTTATAATTCACATGGCGGCCATATTTATTCCAAGCGAAATAATAATCTACACCTGTGCCGTCACATCCGCGCGGGCTTTCCATTTCCGGTCTGAGTATTCCACACTTCCGGCTATAGGAACGGCGCAGGGGTGCCTCAATTTGAACGATTCTTCGTTCTGAATGAAAGGAAGCAATCATATTTGTATTGTAGTGTAACCAAAGCTTATTTTTTGGCACATAAGTATAATATAACAGAGTCACCATATTCTAGGTTTTAATCGCATGCTAACAGAATAAAAAAAACATCATTTATATATAATTTATTAATTAACATGTCAAGTAATCTAATAATTTTATTACAAAATAAATACCTAAAGAACAGCGATCCAATAATAACGGCATGAAGAAAGAAATAGATAAAATTTACAATAGAAAATCAGAAAGTATAAATCTAAAGAACACAGAGCAATATTACGGCATACAAGAAGAAAGAAGTACATAAAACTTACAATAGTAACAATCATTATATATTACTACAATTGTTACAGCAAATATTTTCCAACCGTTTGACTAAACAAGGTACATAGTAGCGGAAACAAAGCTCGAACTCTAAAAGAAAAATATAATTTCCTTAGAATAAGTTAGAAACCAGGGACCGACACTACAAACAGAACAAATAGAGTTGAAACTGTTGCCAAAAGTGTTCCGTATAATAAATGAGAACATCATTTAATGTAAGGAAAGGAAGCCAGTTGTTTTTGGAGGACGGGGTCATGGGTTTGATTTCCAAACCCATGACGTCAAGTTCACGAGGCAATGTTTATACTTCTATAACAAACTACCAGAGGATATCTTGAATATGAAGAACCGAGAATTTAAGAATGACAATAAGAAACATCTTTGTAAGAAAGCTTATTATAAAATAGACGATTATTTAAATGACAAAGATGCCTGTAGCATTAATGTAACATCAACCTTTACAAACAATTTGTTATCCAACTGCGTCTCAGCGCTAACACCTAGAAAGCGGTGGTGGATAAAACATTGACAAGTATTAAGTAACCAATATATTAGCAACAAAATATTGTGACATTATAAACAAATAGCTATAATACTTAAACAATTATAAAGTTTGTGCAATAAGGGTGTTTTAATAAAATAAAATACACTACCAAATAAGCCCGCAGCTAGTGAGAAATAAATGAAAAAATATTATATAAACATTTTCAGGGGTGTTGAATTTACATTTTAATGGAGATCCACGCGTAGTAACAAGTTTAACTAATAGCCGTGAAATGAGAGGAGGGAACGGAACGCCGCTTGTTTTATTTACATCTCTATGTAGATATACATTAGTTTTGTCTTCTTCGAGATAAGGAAAACAAAAAGAAAGGAGAGTTCAAGAGAAATGTGCGATTGTTGAAGTTTAGACATAGCGCGAGAAAATAAGTAGGTAAACGTTTAGTTTCTCTATTTATTCCTTCAAACTTAAATGGCTCAGTTATTAGAATACAGCTGTGTTCAATGTTCATTTCATACAAACTTATTTTCGGATTTAAATTATTAAGTGGTCTACTATTCTCATCGGACAATGTTTCCAAATAGTTTACTTTCCTCACCGGGCAACTTTTCCAAATGGTCTTCTTTCCTCGTGGGTATTTTTTTACAAACGGTCTACATTTATCTCACAGTGCCCAGTCTCCACATCTTTTGATTCCTCGTAGATCTTAAAAGGAACAGTCTTGTACCAAACCGCGGAGGAGCCTCAAATGAGAGAGAATACGAGACGTAGGGATTTAAAAAGCGACATTATACCACGAATAAAATGTTGTGCAGCATTGTGCTCTGTACCAGGCAAGTTACATTATTTAACGGACTGCCCATTGAATTGAAATTGAACTATAAGGTTAATTTTTAAAATAAGCTCAAAATATTTCTTTTGGAAAGATGTTTCCATTCCATTGACGAACAAAAGTTTTTTAAGCTGTATATTTATTTTCGTTTAGTTTTTTTTGACATGTTTATTTTATCATGTCTCGGAGAAATGAGAAGACTATTAAGATTCTTATGATCTGTCGATGCATGTTTACTTACACTTTGTCCTTATTTATATTGACATTTATGTTCGCAACTGGCGACTGGTGAGAGGAGTACTTAACGCTAGAAAGAGATGGCAGTATAAATATTGTGTCCCCACACTTATTATTGTTTAAATTATTAATTCTTAACTATTCCATACTTTTAAATAGGTAGTTTATTTTTCACTAATTCATCTTATTTTAAATGTAGGTGAACATTGTATCTTGATAATTGTTTAGAAATTCAATACACAACGTAAAATTGTGAATAAAGAAATTTATTATGAGTATCTTCTTCAGTCTTGATTAAAATCTCAAATGGAGATTCTGCTCCAATTCCAAGAACAATACAGTCATGTAACGTCTTGCAGAAAAGCGGGGTACGTATGAAAATATGTTTTTCAAACAAGGTATGAGTTGGGTTATGCACTTATCATATGCGAGTGCACGCCGTGCAATATGCCAAGATAGCGGCCCCGACAGCTTTATGTGGCGACGAGATATAGAATAGCTGACCTAGAGACAGGCAACTTGATTGACTTGGCTATACTGCACCAAGTAGGTATAATTTTTCTTGGAAAATGCGATAAATGAATGGCAGAACATCGAGAAACAGCGGACATCGACCGGATAGCAAGTTAAAGATGTGTTGCGGAAGTTTGCTGCAAGCGCTGGGAAGACGAAGGACGAATACCTTGGAAGCGGTGGTAGATAAAAATTTCCGTTGTATAAATGTACCCACTGTACTTACATGCAATAAAATAGTTTAGACTTTGAAAAACAGAATTGATGAAGTGGTAATATATGAACGCAGACAGCAGATAAAACCGATCAAAAATTCCTTAAAACCTAAACTTTTTTTGGAATTAGGAGTCTTAGGGAAAAGTATCAGAATAAGTCTTTACAATGAATTAAAAAGTAAAAAATTGACTAGAACTGAATTATTCTTGTCAGCCAAGTGAATAATGTCCTAACTGCTTGCATCTTGGACAGGCTCTACACGGTTTTAAAGATACAGATACTATACGCGTCAAGCCCTTGTCAGTTATAGATACAATATAGACCGATGATAAAATTAAAACTTGTTATGATAGAGAAATACTACTTATACTAATAAGCGAATACACGAACGATAAACTATGATGAAAAACTTTTCCTTATGTTATTGCGCCCAAAATGAGCTGATAATTAAGCTCAACACCTATTATTATTGCCACTGTGGAAAGCAATAAAATGTTTTAATTTGATTTGATGTCACTATCGCCTCTACATCGCTACTCTCTGATGCTCCAAGGCAGAATTCTCTACTTATTTAGTATCATATTTCGCGGAGCTGTGCCCGATTGTTCCGCTAGGATTACTAGTCACCAGCACTGTCCCGGTTTACCATATGCACAGTTTCTGGCAACAAATTATTACGCTATGAAAGCACGCGATGAAAGTAGAAGTTGAAACGAAGGTAGAAGCAATGCATGAACCGTAAAAGATGACTAACCTAGATGATACTGACCTCTTCGTAGATTAGATTAGATTAGATTTATTTATCACACATTACAAATATTAATACATAGTGTAACTTACGTAAAAGGTCAAAGTTAATGTGATCGTCAAAGAAACAAAATAAAAATAGAATACAAGATGTCAAAGCCAATACAAAATGTCAATTTTACACAACTTGTGTATGATCATTAATAATAAAATAATGTATATAAAACAAGGAATAAATATCATGTCAATGTTACAATTGGAAATTAGGATTTTATATTCATGTACTCTTTGACAGAGTATAATTCTCTATCCAATAAGAGGTTTTTTAGTCGACGAGTAAACGTTTCGTCATTCGATTCGTCCTGTATGTCAACGGGTAGATGTGCGTAGTAGGTGGGCCCTATGACGCGTTTTTGAGTTGAAGTACTAAGCAGGATAAAGGAAAGGAATAATAAAAAACGCAAACTTTATGTTTAGGAGACAATGTAGGTATAAAAATCGTAGTTATCGATGGGGTCTAAGTTCTACATTATTCAGGTTCTAATAAACTCAACATTTAAAGATCACAATTTAATTGAAGACACAAAAAAATTACTGCCCATTTTCAGATCTGTAAAGAACAGTAGTTACACAATACGTTATGTGCTAAGAAATATGACAAAAAATAATAATAAGGTCTTTATTACGTAGCGAAAGTGAGAATGTGTTCAAAAATTCAAAAAATTCAAAAGTATTTTATTGCATGTAAGTACACTAGGTACATTTATACAACGTCAATTTTTTATCTACCACCGCCTCCAAGGTGTTATATAGAGCTGGGAAGAAGAAGCGGCGCAACAAACTTCCGCAACACATCTTTTAAAATCTTGTTTAAACTAAACCAACAGAAACTACACCACATCTGGTGAATGAAATCGTACATTCAACTCAAAATGCCAGTAAAACTGAATTATTCGTCCATGCAGTAAAATTATAGAACTTTTATTGATGCAATAAATTTCGCGTAAAGCGCATCTCGGACATGTAAATATAATAAGAGACGCCATGACTCATGCGCAAGCGAGCCGTGCACAAAGGGCTAATTGTAAATGTGCGTTAAGAAATTACAAATAAATAACAGACCCGCCCACTGGCGTTCACGTGTGGTCACAGATACGCTCTTACCAGTAAGGGGTTACACATTACCTGACTTGTCATCTGATATATAAAGAGCACAGATTTTGTACCGTATTTATCAGAGTAGCAGAAGAAATTTTGTCAGTCTGTGTCATAGAAGTACTTTGTCTTCAGCAATAAATTCATTATTTTAGGTTATTGGTTTTCTGTAGTATGTGTGTGATTGTGAACTGTGAACTCTACTACGATTTAGTCTATGATTCTTGCAATGCTTCCGACTCTTTACATTGCTTTAGATTTTGTTACCGATTTCTGATATTTGTGTGTAAGGTATGACACCATTGTTGTTTTGTTCTTTCTTGTTTTGTCTCCGAAATAATGTATTTTTCTTGTTTTAAACAATAATTCATCATCACCTCATGGTGTCCATTCATTCATCATCAGCCTGCACTAGTCCTCTGCTGGACATATGCCTCACTAAACCGGATCTTCGGTTCTCAATATCCAGTCACTGCTTTCATCTAATCCAGATCTCAGCCTCTTTCTGTTTTGTCTAGTCTTCTATCTTTACTAATTCTATCATCTGATACAGTTGGGTTGTATGTAGACTCTTTAAGCACAATTTATTGACCGTGCAAAGTACAAGATGGCAGGCGAAAATCGCATACCGCTTGCTTGCGACAAAAGCATGTCCGCGCCGGCGCCCGCGCCGCGTGCCTCCGACATGTTTACGATATTCTTATTTTATTTAATTAGATATACGGTTGTGGTTAATGGGGAATTTCATTCGTGTGAGAGACGCTTTTAGATGAGAATGGCATGTGATTAAGTCGGGGCGTTTTTATTTACTCTCTGGAAATAAATTCTCAGCGCCTTGATGGCTCTTTATTGAGGAACTTTGGGACTATTCTACTGTTGTTTTTTTAAAAATGAATACGCAGTTCATCCAAATGTTATTTCTTTCAAGAAAGGAAAGTTCTGAAGAGCTATTTTATTTATTCGTTTTGTTCCTTTCTTTAAGATAAAGAAAATATTACGACATCACAAGAGATTGCACTGCCTAACGTGTAGAATATTCTAACGCTAAGATCCAATGATCATCATATCAGCCTGTGGACGTCCACTGCTGGACAAAGGCCGCCCCCAGGGATCTCCACGACGACTGGTTCTGCGCTAACCTCATCCGGCTGGGCACCGCGACCTTCACCAGATCGTCGGTTGGCTTGTGGGAGGCCTGCCTACGCTGCGTCTTCCGATACGTGGTCGCCACTCGAGAACCATTCTGCTTCAATGGCCGTGAGTTCTACGAGCGATGTCTCCAGCCCACTGCCAATTCTTTGAGCTATGTCGGTGACCTTGGTTCTCCTGCGAATCTCCTCATTTCTGATTCGATCGTGCAGGACTCCAATACATACATAAGTGTTTCTTTTTAGGTGTAAGTACCAAATTCACTTATATTATTAGACTTAACTGCGTATTTAGACCAAATTATAATTTCATTTTTTTATAATTTTATTTTTTTACTTATTTGGCATTATAACAGGGCACTGTAACCTGAACAAACACATGCACAATTTGGGCATCACAGACAGCCCACTGTGTAGGGGCTGTCTGCAGGAGAGCGAGACGGTGGAGCACGCAGTGCTTCACTGTCCCGCAACACAGGAATTGAGATCCGAAACGCGCCTGGCAATAGATCCCGACCTCTCGGCAACGAGCAACCTGCAACAGTGCTGCCAGACCTACTCCATTACTAAGGAGCTGGGATGGCTGGACTGACGGCCCGGGGGGAATTGCATAAAACTCCCGTCTTCGTGGAGTCGGTGCAGGGACTGCCACCCCAGTCTAAGAATAAGAATAAAGACAAAATTTTAATGCGTATTGACCAATCGCATATTGACCAAATGCGTATTGGACTACTACAAAATCTCTATACATGATTAACTAAACGGAGTAACACCTGTTGGTCCAAAGATTCTTGATTTTGACTTGACCTTAGCTCCTTGGTTTTATAATTCTTCATAAAAGAGCATGTTTCAGTTTACATAATTTATATGTTTTCGTTTTTGAATACGCTGTCAGTCTTTTTTATGTCTTGTGCTCAGTTTATTTATATACAATTTACATGACAAAGCGCTCTTTCTCCCAACCCCTCAGTAAGTTTTTTACGACTCCCACTTGACAGAAAGCAGATGTTTAAAACAAATAAGGCATTAAAGTGGCAAACGAAACAGACAATGTCTGAGTTCGAGGACTCAACATTGAAATACGACTGACTTCTCTCTTTTAGGTAAAGTGGATCATGCTGATGAAGTATAACTCCTATAAAAGAATACAGTTCGCCTTACATTGATGACGTGTTAAGGAGAGGTAAAAAAAACTACAACGAAGCAGAAAAAAAGGAAACAGTGTAGGAAAAGATACTCCAAATAAAATGAAAACGATGAGCAGCTGTTTCGAATGTACAATTTGCATAGACACTTCGTCTATTCAAGTTTTCTAGTCACTCATATACAAAGCTATTCCTGGTACATTATTTTAACATACATATTTCGTCATCATCAGCTTGCACTAGTCCACTGCTGGACATAGGCCTCCCCAAAGGCGCGCCACTGAACGGGGTCCTTGGTTCTCCGCATCCAGTCACTGCCAGCCGCCTTAAGCAGGTCGTCGCTCCATCTACTCGGGGGGCGACCCACACTACGCTTGCCAAGTAGTGGTCTCCGCCCGAGAACTCGTCTACCCCAGCGGTTATCGGTTCTCCGGCACGCGACCAGCCCACTGCCACTTCAACGTGCTAACCCTTTGAGCTATGTCGAAGACTGGTTCTCTGGCGGATCACCTCGTTTCGAATCCTATCTCTAACATACATATTTACTAGTAAAGTAATCCTTAACCCACAGGCGCAATATTAAACCAATATTTTCGCAGCCGTGGTACAAGCGACCGCGAGTTTGTAACAACTGGAAATAGAGAACTAGAGCCATGTTTGTTTACCTCTGGCCCGTTCGGTAACCACATGTGAAACATGGGCTTTATAGTCCGGGAGCTGAGTCAAATAGATACAATCTAAGATAGTGGATTATTAACTACGTTGTAGGTACCAGAGGGCGTTCGATTTCTTTAGTTATTTCAAATATCTTTGTAAATAGTTATAATTCTAAAACATAATTAAGTTTACGAAGATATTGTACACCGAGGCACTGTTTTCTTCGTTAAGAGAAAGAGTTTAGAGAAAGCGTTCAAAGATCCCGAGAGAAAACTTATAATTATTTGAAAAAAAAATTACATATTTTTTACATAAAAATTTTTGTACATTGACAAAATACAATTATTAACAAGGACTCCGTACTAAGTTTAGAAACTTATATTACGGTAGTCCGCCATAGTATTTGTTCCGGTAAAGGGTAAGTGTAATTAATTTAGTATTGGTTCGTTCACTTCCAAAATGTCCAGTTCCTAAAATCATTTATTAAACTTCGTTGTTATAGTTACATCATATTAAATGACGTCTTGCTCCTGGTCTACAATAGTTTCTCTACTGACTCACAACATCTCAAGGCCGTGAGATCGATCTGGAAGATAAGCAGATTCTAATTTTATGACTTTTACACTTAAATTTGTGTGGCCACAGTATTTTTATGTAAGTAGGTTACTTAACAAAGTTAAAGTGATGATTAAGCAACTCTTTTACTGCCCGTTTTGAGTTTGGAACCACTGGTTTTATATATATTTTTGTATTTTAGACTATCTCAATCTCATCATAAATTATAAATTATCATAAATTAAAAAAAAAAAAATATTTTGAAATTTTTGAATTATTTATTCTGACATATTGATGTGATGATTATGGTTATTTAGTTTATGATGTCTTGACTTAAGATTTAATTTATCATTTTTAATTTATTTTATGTAAAATATGAAACGTGTTTTTCGAAATGAAATGAATTTAATTTTAATAAATCGAGTTCTGTTTGTCATTTTTATGACTTTACCAGTAAGTATTATGGCAAGCATTTGGTACATCACCTTTGGATTGGCGATGTGCAATTTTGCCCGAAGAAACTGTACTTTCAACACTGTCGGGTCTTCAACAACCCTCCTCTCATCAGTATTATTTTTTGTGCTTTCATAGGCAAGTACCTTAATAAAAAGAAATTATGAATGTAATACATTACACACTTGTCTGATTTCAAACCACATCCTGTACATAAATGAATAAATAAAAGTAACCTCTTCCGTTTTTACCCGACTGCGGCGACTTTTTCGTCGGTTGAAACAGGGACAATCAACGAAGGACAAGACATTCGCAAACATTGCTTTTTTTAGGTATAATGCCCAAGTCACTAAACGGATCACATTATTCAAAGAAACTCCTAACAAAAGGCAAGACTGTAAGCCAATCTTTTCGGCCACCATATCAATGTCCACCAAAAAACGGCCTATCGAGTCGCACTACTTACAAATTCCGTGACCGCCACATGTAAGAGATACTTATCAAATTGTGTAGGCAAGAGTGGGACGGAAACCTATCTCGTCGTGTTACCGTCTCCCAAAATTGAAATCCGATCTAGGCGAGTTTGATCTAAGAATAGAGAATGTGTATCATTGAACGAAATAGATTGAGGGATTTTTGAAAATAAAACTTGTTTCCTCGATGGACTAGTTAAGTAAATTTAAACTCATTTGTATTTCTATTTAAAATAGCGATTAAATAAATGTATATGAAATATCGATTAAATAAATGTACAATAAATAAGCAAATAACAGTTTTAAGAAACGCTAAATGTTTTATTTTGTTTGGTACACAATAATTAAATAACTAATTAAAAAACTAAAGATACCTAAAACTAAAACCTATATAAAAACTAAAACAGTTTTAATAATTTGTCACATTTATTATGAACTAGATTTTGCTTTGTCCGCGTGGAATAAGTTGTTTCCCGCGGTAAAAAGTAGCCTATATGTTATTCAAGGATATAAGCTATCACTGTACCAAGTTTCATCAAATCCCGTTCAGCCGTTACAGCGTGAAAGAGTAACAAATATCCTTACAAACTTTCGCCTCTATAATATTACTAGAAGGATAGGATAAGTAAGTCAGTATAAAATCGATTCATGTAAAATTTCGATTCCGTGAAATCTTCGATTCAATATCATATTCATATTCATTTATTTTGTAATGAACATACAGCGTCAATAAATTTATGTAATACTAATACTTAAGTAGTAATAATTATTACAATATAATAATATGTAAGTACATCAGATTATTAAAGAATACAATGTCAAAGTCGAAATGTCAAAATTAAATATTAAAATGTCAAAATAATAATATAGTTCGAACTATGTCAGATCTATTTTACACAATATTAGTCATAAAATAATTTATGTCAAAAGAATTGTTAATAATTGCATAAGGTAATATTTCAAAGGGATATTTGAAGTATTCACTCGTTTAGAAATTCCCTGACCGAATAGTATGCCTTTCGGATTAGCAATATTCTCAGTTTACTTAAAAAGTCACGCTCAGTTTTTTCATCTTTTATATTAGCTGGTAGTTTATTATATACTCGCGAACCCATAATATGAAGAGAGTTGGTAGTCTTCTGGAGGCGATGTCTGGTGATCTGCAGGTCATGCCGTCTCCTTGCGGAAAGTCTTTGGCCTCCCCCCGAGTTACTTGTAACCTCCGCAATATACAGTCAAGCTTAATTTAATTTATTTAATAAGTACATTTACTGACTGCTCTCAAACGGTGAAGGAAAACATCGTGAGGAAACCTGCATACGCCGAAGAAGAAATTCTTAGGCGCATGCGAAGTCCGCAAACCCGCACTGGGCTAGCGTGGTGGACTATAGCCCGAACGCCCTCGTTGAGAGGGTAGGCCTGAGCCCCAGCAGTGGGGACATGTTAATAGGCTGTTGATGATGATGATTGTCGTGCGCACCGTTGTAAAGAAAAATGATTCTCAACGTCCTACTGCACTTATGTACCTCACTGTACAGTCAACCATTCGTTACAAACGGTTAAATTTTAGAGTATCGGTTACATAATCATATTTTCGGACAAAAAGTGTGGGTTAACATGCACCGGTGGTTCCGTATTCATGTCGCGTCGTCTGATGTCATTTATATTATATTGAAACTGACGTTGTTTGTGGGTACACGTCGATTTGTTTGACCGACTGTACGTCAGGGAGATTGAAGTGTTTTTATCATGGAGCTAGGATCTCTTTGGTGGGCGCCCGCGCCCCAAATAATTACCTACAAACTACATACTTTGAAATTGTTCTACTTTAAAAAATAAAATAAAGTCTTATGTAGCATTTCCTATGTTATTCAAAATTTAAAGCTCTTTCCCTCCATATTCTTTAGCCGTGGAAAAGTCTGATGTATACCTTCATTGAGGCCTAGAAGATCGTGGAGCTGGCAGCATCTTCGCTGAGAAATGTATCCTCACAATATAAGGGGGAAATGCAGCCGCAAACCCTGCCACGGTGCGGCGCGTAAGCGTCCCCGAGGCGGTCAATTGCGATTGTCAATATTTCCGTAATTGAAGCAACGAATGGTGTTTACAGCGGCAATTGAAGCGATTATGAACTGAAACTACGGTATTGACAACTAATGATGAAAATTTTGTTTGACGGCAAACGACGCGCCGAGTATTGACGCTTATTGATGGCGAATGACAATCGTTTGGGACTTTTTAGAGAAATTATAGTTCTTATTCTAAGGAAATATATAGATGCTCGACCTCCCTTCACGGAGTGCAACAAAGAAGTAGAGCGTACGCGAATGACGCACCTTCAACTGGAGCTTCAATTGCCTGTCATTTGAAACCTTCAATCACGCAATTGACCGTCTCCGGGACCCTTTAGAAGCTATATTTTTCTTCTCATTCCAATTTAATCGTAAATAAATGATGTTACAAATAATTATATTGTCTCTTTTCCTTCTGGCCCTTTCAACTTTTTTACCTTGCAATCACAGAATTCCATACATTTTGACGCTATTGAATGCCGTAAACCGGTCAGCCACCACCAGATCTCACCCAAATCTTTCTCTGAAGGAGATCAAAGGCTCAAAGTGACCTCGAAAGTGTGAAAAAGACCCCTGGGCTTTTTTTGAGCAGTATTTAATGTACCTATATCTTTGACAACGTAATAACTCTACACCGCATTGCAGCTTTGGGAAACGCTTGTGAACTCACGCCGCGCCGCGCCGTTTGGTGCAACTGCGCCGGAATAATTTCAGCCGAACCAAAGTTATTTAAATAGCCAGAGATTTTGTTACCAAACGCTCGGCTTAAGCGCAACCTGAGCGGCGGGTTAAGCGGTAATTTCGCTTGAAATTCCAAGGGAATTTTCCGTTAAATGTTTTCAATATCAATTGAAAACTAAGCGGGGGAAATGTGGTTGAAATTTTTTTCGTATTCCGAGATTTCAATGGTAACTAACAAAACCTATCGTCAACTTTAATCCGGCCTGACATACGAAATCTCTGTTCTGCAAGTCGGTTAAACTTTCCCAGTTGCCTTCGGGTTCTTGGTTATAAATATCCTGAGACCCAAGTTGGCGGCGGTGGTTGTTGACTTGTTTTAGTTCACGTGGGTCGCATAGGGAACCGTTAAGTGTAGGTGAGCTGGGGTTTTTCTAGAATAACCAAATGTTATTATTTGCGAAAGTTTTGGTGTTTTTGCTCAACCATTTTACATCTGTTCTAACTCAAATGGTATATGAAAACAAACGTTTTGGCGTCTCGGAAATAAAATAAACAATACATTATGGTGTTTATTTATATAGTTATTATTCTTAAACATTTTTGAACTAGGTAAGTAGCTTTAATAGTATAGGTTATAATACAAATTATAATACTTACGTTATAATACAAGTGCGTAAAGTTGGTAAGACCATGTATGGTCCGAGCCGAAGGCGAGTGCGTAATAAAGCCGAGAGTGTAATGACCAATGCTCACGAGTTTCATACGTTTTTAACACACTTTGCGAGGAATGGAATTTTATAAACTTATTTTCCTTTGATTTTGACGGCAACAGGCCATCTTACATTTTGTGCCTCAGTAAGTAGGTATTTCAGGTGGCGTCGAATCTACTTATACAGTGACTATTCTTTGGGACTTGAAGTCGACGTTTTTGAAAATAATTACAAATACAACTGTTTCAGAATATTTCAGATTATGTTTAGACATTCATCAGAATGACCTGAAGGTTTAACTAGTAGAGTAAGCCTTCGGTATTAAGTTCGTCTCTTGTACAGTAAAATGTGCAATAAAGTTAAAAATATATTTTGATAGAAATGGCCGCAATTTTTTTTTGGATCAGAATGATTAGTGTCAGGTCGTAACTATTAATAGTAAGATTAAAAACATAGCTAGATTTAGGTCCTCAAATCCTCTAACTTAGCCTAAACTAGAATCCCTCAAAACCAGTGCGAATCAACTCCTAAAAATCTAAGCCCATGATAATTAATAAAAAAAACATGAAAAAACACTGTTAAAGAATAGCTTTTTTGTATTATTCCACGCCTGTCAAGTCCATTAAACTGATAAGTAGTGAAATAACCGTAAAATTAACTAGATAGTTATCATATTACAATTTGATACCACTTCCCCTATCACATTAATTTAACATCATAACTTTTAACTAAAAGCGTGTAAAACCACTTTAATTCCCATCATTGTATTGTCAAAGATTAAATTCAACCATTATCGGCCTTATACAAAGTAAATAATAATTTAAACTTTTTATTGAAAATGGTAGCTTTAATTCAGTAATCGAGTAGTTTTTTAAATAAAACTGAAACGAAAGAAGGAAGTTATTCATTTAAAATATCTCCGTCTCATAAAGTTGGGTAAAAGAAGAAAAGGACAGAAGTTTTAAGTAATGCGACGTCATAGTTAATTAGCGTCAGCTATTTAAGGACAAGCCAGTTTTAAAGTTTAAAAAATCGTTAAAATGATAACTATCTTGGTGTAGTCTCAGTAGATTGGTTGTTACGTCCGGTACCCAACTATTGAGCCTTCATTAATCTCAATAGTTCGGTTCCTTTGTACGGACGACCGCACGTAAGTAGAAACAAAACCAGTTTAGACTGGTCTCTCATAGTACTGAAGCTCCCTAATAGGCTAGGCCAGCTCAAGGTCAAAGTGTTACTACTGACGTGCTGTCGACTAAACCTACATACAACCAAACTGCTGAGACTAGTAAAAATTTAAGAAAAAAAGGCTCAGTAGTTCGATTAGGGATGATCTGTGTCATACAGATATTGATCTCTAACTGAACTACTGAACCTTTCTTGGTCTCATCAGTTCGGTTGTACAAAGGAAACCAACTACTGAGACAAAATAAGGCTCAGTAGATCGGTACCGGTTAAAACAATCGAACTACTGAGCCTTCCTCAGTCTCAGCAGTATCGTTGTACAAAGAAACCGAACTACTAAGACTGAAGAAGGCTCAACAATTCAGTTCCTGGCAAAAAATAATACTAAGCCTTCTTTAGTCTCAGTAGTTTCGTTGTACAAAAAACCAACCAACTGAGACTAAAGAAGACTCAGTAGTTCGGTTTTGGACAAAATAACCAAACTACTGAGACTGGACCAACTTTAAATGTAAGGCTCACCCTTAACATAAAGGCCGCTACACACGGGTGCAGTGGCACAGGGGCGCCGTCCGTCGTTAGCGCGAGCTTAACTTTTTTCTTAACTCGAAATCGTTCTTAATTGAACCCACATGTCGTTAATATCAGCTAAATCAGAGATCTTAGATTGGTTTACACTATCCCTTTGGATTTTCTGTTAATTGGATAATAATTTAACAGTTTTTTTATGTTTTTTATTTAATCATTGATCGATTATAGGAAACACGCTTCACTGGGTGTGTTGATTAAGGTTTATTTAAATGCCTTTTTTAAGTTAACAGGCGCCTAAAAGCGTAAAGCGCCATTTTGGAAATTTTAACTGGAATATGTCGTCAAAATACGTATAAATAGGTACCTACATATGTATTTATAAAAAATTACCGTCAATTTTTTTTCCTTACTTCCCGATCTCGAGCGACATAATAAGGTTCTTTGTATTTAATAATAATATAGTTTATTAAATCAGATGATTCGTTGAATGCATAATTATTATGTAAACCTACTCACTGGTAGTATCAGACATGCAATAAAAGTTACTGGAACAATGAACTAGAAACCCAATTAGATAATTAATTGTATAGAATATATAACAATAGTGTTTAGATTAGAGCGAAAACCACTAAACCACGGTTGTTAACCAGCGATTAGGTATAACATATGGACAATTCAGTGAACAAAACGAATTTGAACTGAATTTACATATTATTGTCATTGCTCTAAAAATACACATCCTTTGGAATGACGACATAGCAAAATAAAAACCATAAAATATTACAATAGGTACTATTGACTGTAATTATATGTATCCTATCATATGGAGAGATGAGGAATTGCGACAGAGGACTAAGCGGCAGTGAGCATGCAGGGCATATAGGGCTATGGGGCAGGTGAGTTCTGGAGTGGAGACCGCGGATCGGTACGCGCAGCGTGGAAAGTATGGTCAACCGATGACCTTAAGAAGGTGGCCGGGAGCGGCTGGATGCTGAGGGTATAGGATCGGGTGTGGTAGCGTTCATTGGCGAAAGCCTAAGCCCAGCAGTGGACGTTTAAAGGCTGATAAGGACGGATGGATGAAACCTGTCATAATTATAGATACATATATATAAAGATTTCCGTAACTTTTTCGTAAGTTTGTTTAAAAAGTCAAACTTTTGATTAATATATTATGGATTTCACTTTTACTATACTTCAGACGTTATTATTCAATAGTTTTATTTTTTTATATAAAAAAATCAAGTAATCAAAAAATAAAAGCCAATAAGTATAAATTAAATAATCGAAAAGATTTGCTTGGGTTTAAATCTCACAATATTATAGCCTCACCTATTATAGCGAGCACATTCCCAATGTATTGCTTAAACTTTAAATCCACAAAGAAGTCAAGTGGGTATTGTATTTGAAAGCGACACTCACTCGACAATTAAACTGTAAAAAAAAATTTAATTGATTTTATCTAACGATCATACCATCTTACTTTTACGGTCAACAAATTCATTGTTATTGAAAAATAATCTCTGTGCGGTAATCGTAAAAGAGCGTTTGTTCATTGCCCGAGGTGTAATTTTAATTTGGTCAATAGCCCACACGGCAATTTACAAGAATCGTTGGAGTCACAGATAATTAAATAACAAAAAGAATCTGAACAAAAAGTTGATTTATTTTCGGTTTAAATTAGCCCCGTGTGGGTGAGCCTTTAGGTCAGAGGGGATTGTTTTGGTTTGTAATTACTTAATAAAGGCTACTTACACGAGATTTATTTATGAAATAACATTTTGTTTATGTTATACCTAGTGTAGTAGGTGCCTTTATATCGAAACATAACAATATAGGTACTGATAGCAAGCAACGAACATTTTCAACAATGTATATAAAAAAAAATTCTATGAGAGAAGTTAATTTTTTTTACTGCAAAAACTGCCTACTTATTTTCAGAAATATTGTTTAAAGATGCTATAGAGAGTATGTTAGAGTCCTTAATATTTTCGCCAAAATGTGGCATGCAAAAGAGACAATTTATCATTATAAGGTAAAATTTCAATTAAATTTAAAGTAACAGCCAATAATAATAATATAATGTGTACATTGATAGATCACTCAAAGCATTTGGTCTATTTATTTGTATACCTTGTCCTTGTATATTCAATTAGCTGTAACCAACAACCAGACAAATCTATTTAATGTTAATAAATCATTTTTAATAATATTAGGATAATTACTTTTGTAATTAATTAATGTCCAATGAATATAAAGGAGTATGTACATCGTTCGATAATAACATTAAATCCGTAAACAATGTGGCCGTAAGTATCATTCTCCCGATTGGCCGAAAAGCCTATTATAGTTGGCCATTACACGGACGCAACCCATAAGCGTTAAGCGTTTTTTAAACGATCTGTGCGATGTCCTAAAAATCGTCATTTCGTATATTCAAAATTTTAACACAATATTCTCTTTCTGTGTTTCTTACTCTGTTTTCACCTGTTATAGCCGAGGGGAAGAAACAGCAACAAACCCAACAGACAGGGCGGCGTATTTTATACAATTTTTTTCTACACAATCGCATTTCAAATCAACAGCCACTTCGGCGTATGCCGGTTTCCTCACGATGTTTTCCTTCACCGTTTGAGAGCAAAATCACTCAAGTCATCAGTAAATGTACTCAAATTTCGAGAATCGCATTTACTTACATTAAATTTTTTGGCCTTTCTGTAGAAGCTAGTTGGAAGAGATATCATAGAAATAAATTCAACACTTTACACCTACAATTTTAATTTTTTTCGTGTTGTTTACTTTGTGTTTTGTGTGTACAATAAATTATTAAATGGAATAAATTAATCTCTATTTTACTTATTTCATTGCATTTTATAGTATTCAATTTCTACCTATAATCCACTTTCGTAACTATTTTTCTAACCAGTTTGTAAAATAGATTTTGTGTACATTAATATCCAATATTAAAAAAAATATGAAAGCAATATAAAATTAAATTAAGCAATATGACCAAAAGCGTGCAAAAGTGGACTATACTTTCTTTCAAAAACCGCTTAACGCTTCCTTCTTAAACCTCCACAGGTATTTTAGCATCATTGCCAGCATTTGCGGGCTTCTACCGCGGAAAATTAAACGGAGCGGATTAAAAACCGCGGCGTTTTAATAATTCAGTGGACAATTCGCTCCGGCAAATCCCCCGCCATTCCATTGATGAGATAATAATTTTAATCGAGTTAAACGAACGTTTTAAACAGTTTATTCTTCATGGTAAATATGGCATTGTTTTATTAATTGGATTTATTACCCAGTCTCAAGAACGCATTTTTTACATTCTGCCCCGCTATTCTGTAAGCGTATTTGTGCAACTCGATCCTGAATCCGCAGTGAGATCGGTCTCTAACTCAATGATTCACAGTTCAATACTCACTTTACTTAGCAAGTGAAGTGTTTATTGTGTAGCTTGTATTTGTTTACACAATGCGACATCAAGATCTTTAGTGATCGGATGCGAAGTGAAGTAAGTGACTTGCGATGTGATGGTCGAGTTTTAATTCGTACTTTACAGAATCACACAGCTGTTATTATGTGTTAAGATTGACGTATTAACATTTAATTTGTAATAGAATCGATTTCCAAAACTTCCTTCACTCCTATAGAATAGTCGACGTCGGGTATAATCTAAAACATGCCCTAATGTAAAAGTACCAGATAGCACGAGTGTCAAAATGTATAAATGTCAAATTGTTGAAGTTCGTCAAAGTGTTAGAACGATCAAAATATGTAGAAATGCAGTGATGCTAGAAATCACTGGTTCGAAAGTAAAAAGACAAACACGCATTTACTGAAAGAAAAAAGAAATAGATGGTAGTGGAGTTTAAAGCATCGAATGAGGGAAAGACACCGTAACGTGGCCCTAAACGGTACGCTATTAGGGCTGTATGGCTGGCATTAGTCTTTGGGGCGAGAGGAAATAGGGCGGGACTCGGAGACGTGACGTGACCCGCTAGGTTTTGTGAATACGCCGCCGCCCGGTGGGAATGGAGAATTTTTCGGATGTGTATCCTCGAATGTAGGTATTACGATTGATTAAAAATGTCTCACAACACAGAATAGAACAAGTACTTGACAAATACAACATAAAAAACCTAAGTCAGTAAAAAATGAACTAAATAAGACAATACATGTAGGTTGTCTGGAAGAAATCGCTCTTAGCGATAAGACCGCCTAGATGTACATTACTGTATCTGTCTGAAGCTATTGAAAAGACAAATCTATCACAAAAGCATCGTACTTTTAATAAATTCTATACTGTCTATAGTCTATACCTATTTCGTGCTCTTTTCTACATGTCTTACAAACGAACACTTAACATTTTAAACTTCAAATTAATTGCAATTTATTGCACGAAGACGACACTTTAAATAAATAAAATAACATTAAAGAAACGTAAATCGTAAAACTCTGGAAACGTAAATCAAAGACAGCAAATAAAGATATTAACCACACACTGTAAAAGTCAAAAGTTAATTTGACACGTGCTAACAAGCTTAACAAGCTCATTTAAACGGAAAAAGCGTAAATTGATTAATCTTTTTAGGCAAAGATAAATCTGTTCCACAGTATAGTCGCATGCATTTTAAATGCGAACAAAATACTATTTAAGTGGGGATGACTCGTCGAGAGGTCCGAGTACGATCTCCGGCCTAGCCAGTATTTAGGGTTTTTCTTGAAACTTATGTATGTTTACTGACTGCTCTCAAACGGTGAAGGAAAACATCGCGAGAAAACCTGCGTACGCTGCAGAAGGAATTCTTAGGCGCATGGGAAGTCTACCAAAATATTATTAGGCTTTCGTAGTGGGCTAATGGACTATAGCCCGTACGCCCCTTGTTAAGAGGGTAGGCGTGTGCCCCAATAGTATGGACATAAAAACTTTTTGACATTTTATTATCGAAACTTACGTGAGATTGTGACACTAAATTTTTTTTAAATCACGAAATACTCACTTTCCATCCAAACGTCAAAACATAAATTCATATTTAAATAATGTATGTAAAATGAGCACGACTGTCCGTCAACAGCTGTTTTCAAATTAACAATATGTCGAATTGTCGACCAATTTCTGGTAAAACAATCCGAAAACCGAACCCTGGGCCACTCCGCCTTAGCTATACAGTAAACGAGTATATAATTGCTAGCGATAAAACTAATTGATGTGTTACGACTGTTTTGGTGTCACTTTTATGTGTTTTCGCCGCTTTGACTTTACACGTGGTTCAAGTAGAAAGCCGTGGACATCCAGCTCATCCAATGTTGGTCATTCATAGGCTTTCGCCGATGCGCGCCGTCAAAAATTCCCATAATTATAATATTTACTGGACATCTTTGTGATTCAGCTAATAATGACGATGATGATGTAATTGTTATGTACCACCACCGCTTGCTAGGTATTAGCGCTGAGAAGTGGTTTAGCACTGATTTTCAGCGCATAGTGACAAACGGGGTGAAAAGTACAGGTAAAAGAGACAGGTCAAAGGGAACTTTAAAAATTATTACATAAAGTATACATAATTATTACATCCATTAAAATTCTGAAGTCATGCCGTCTGGACATGTTATTGTTGTGAAAACGGGGTGATGACTACAATTTTTTAAATTTGTGTGAAAAGTAGCTATAGAAAAAGTAGCGGAAATTTTAAATGGCTTTGAAGAATAAAGGTCGGATGAAATTATGATTATTACGGATAACATTACATGTAAAGCCAAATACTTGTATTTACAAGCAAGCAACAACCTAAAAGTTAAAACGTTAAAAAAGTTAAAAAATATAAACAAAAGGTTTGATCATGTTTTCGTAGCTCCACATTAGTATTTTATTGCATGTAAGTACACTAGGTACATTTATACAACGTCAATTTTTTATCTACCACCGCCTCCAAGGTGTTATATAGAGCTGGGAAGAAGAAGCGGCGCAACAAACTTCCGCAACATTATCCGTTAATATATTAATTTCTTTAAACTTTTCTCTTAATGATTCTCTACAACGTAGATTATAGATCGCCCTAATAGCTCTCTTTTGCAAAATAAAGATGGTCTCTATATCTGCCGCTTGACCCCACAGTAGGATGCCGTATGACATGATTATTAGACAAAGGATCTAACTGGGCCATCACGATCCTTTTACCAGGATTCTGAATATTTCGCCATAAAAATGTTTTGCATCATTATATAAACAAGCTGCAAAATCAAGTCTGTATCTAATTTGTAGCTTGTCAAGGTCTGTTTCTTTTTCTAAATTGTTACCTAATGGCACAAAAAGAAAGATAAATAATTTATTCTGCAGGTTCTTAATAGAGACAAACAAATTTAACTCAGTGAGAGTGACCCGGCCGGTGCCTAAACTAATTAAACAAAAACGAAATATATTTTTCATTTCAAGGGCCCTGCAAGGCCCGTAACGAAACTTCCTTTTTTTAATTTGACGCTTTATAAATTTCATTAGAAAAATGGCAAATAAGTGTAGCTGTAATGAATCTGTCATAAAAAGCTGCGATCCGCGTCTAATGAGGGTATACTATTAAAAAAATAATCAATTTGTTGACAAAGAAGCCTTAAAAGTACTTTGTAAGACGTCTTTCCACAGCGTTTCGTGTCTAAAATGATTGTTTGTAGAAAAGAAGTAATTTTGAAGGGACATACGGACTGACAGAAAAAACCATCGTTTATACTTTCACTTAACTTAAAAAAAAATACAAGTAGTAAATTTAATACAGATAAGGATGGTATTCTTAATGAACTTTAGATGATAAAAGCAACGAAATAATAGTTCCTTACAATTCCAACACATCATTGTGTTTTTTAACAGTGCTCCAAAATTTAACAGATTCGTTATATTATACGCCTTATTTAAATTTAAAAACAAAGGTTTGCTCAACAGTGCGCCAGCTTTTATGACAATAAAGCCAACTAAAAAGTTTTCCACGTGAAGGTTGGCATTACTCGGGGCGCTCATTTGCCCACGCTGATTGGACAAAGGTCGTCGGTAGTGGGAGCCTTTTTAAAAATCTCATCACTTCACCGGTTTTAATTGGACAGGAGTAGCATGACTCGGAGGTGGGAAACGTTTTGTTCCGTACTTTTAAAAGATGGCTTTGACAGTGACCAGTGAGATGGGAGTCATTGTGGACAGACTCCACTCGAACCATTTTAAAGACTTTGAACAGTAACGATCAAAATAACTGCCTACTGTTTACTAACCGGGTGATATTATAGTAACTGCTCTATATAACACCTTGGAAGCGGTGGTAGATAAAAAACTGACGTTGTATAAATGTACCCGGTGTACTTACATGCAATAAAATAGTTTTGACTTTGACTTAGTGTGAAATTGTACTCAGTAATAAAATATTTTGACCTTGAGTTGTCGCATTGACTAGGTGTGTGTATCCCGAAAATTCCCAAAGTGAGTAATACCATACTTTCAATAATAAAACAGGCAAACATTAAAACGTAAACATTACCATCAAGGCAAATTCGGGACACAGATAAAGTCACTAAAAACCTAAGCTTAGAAGAAATATTAGTTCAAAACAGAATAGTACAAACACAGACGATATAAACCTGAACGATTCTCCTTTCAACTTTTGGCAAGCACACACACAATTCACTGAGAAAATTGAACCTTTCAAAGCTGATGCCGTATCGGCCGAGACAGCTAACTCACTTAGTACATCGGCTGACCGTTGGGCCAGACCGGTCATTGTCTGTACGAACAATGTATTCGCCGGAACGTCGGAATCTGACTTTCGTATCGCTCGGCTATATTGTGATGCGCTGGGATGGGGAGTACCAGGTCTGGGCTAGCAAATGGAAGAAAAAGAAGCAATAAGAAACACAATCTCTCAAAATACATTAATAATATTACATGCATTCACATGGTCATTTCATTAGACAGTATTGTTTACATCAATGATCATTAACCTAGACTGTTACTGACTGTTGTGACTGATTGTGATTGTAGATACCTTGGGCAAAAGATTTGACCACCAAAAGAATCGATGTCTGAATGCAACTGGTTAAGAAAGAAAACTTCAAATAACATTTAAGGTTATATGATTCTTTCAATATTTTACCTTTTGCGTTGTAATGTAATATCCTGCTAACACAAACCGCCCGCAACTTGGACCAAACACTGAATTCAATAGTGAACGTCTGAGGACGTCTCGTCTTATTCAGATCTCGTTGAAAGGTTTTTGAGAGTCGAGAGATTGTTTGAATGTTTTCATCCATTTACTAATTAACTAGAACCAAAAAAATATCAAAAGAAAATTTTTCAGTTACATGCCTATCACCCATAATACATTTTACAAAAGCAGTAATAAATTCTTACCATTATATGTGGCACAGAATATTTCTATTATTTTGTAATCTTAAGGAAAAATAAGAGCCAACATAGTGAGATAAAAAGACTTGAAAAGCATTGATACTAGAGACTGCAACTGACAAAAACATTTTCATTGTATCGGTCGATTGTAAGACAAGGGCAATTAAATACCAGGATAGAATCATTTCAAAAAGTTGAAGTTAGAATCTAAGCTACGATCGAGAATAGTAGACTGCAGTCTACCATGGTGGGTGATGGTGGGAAGAACATAGAGAACAAATAGAATCAACCAGTCAACATAATGTTATGCATCGTATGAAAATATTCATCAGCAAACCACAATTCAATAGCACCCATAGCAAGCGCTGTTGTCAAAACCACACCAAAGCGACTAAACTCGATTACCGCAGAGCGACCTATGTACCACATACCGGATTTCTGCTTGAGCACCAATCTCGTGGAAACTTCGCAAACTGAGTATCGAAAACGTTTGTTAGTAAGACATTCTCAGCTTACTGCAGAACATACCTAATTACGTTACAGGTCATAATATATTATTTATTTCGTTGGTTTAACTAAGTTTATTTTTGTAAATTAATTAATCTTTTTTTATAAAATTAAAAAACTACCTCCTTCTAATCAGGTTCAGCTTCTTATTCCATTCCTATAGCACTTCAACTCTATCACCGACGCAGGTTGAGTACATAATTATAGAACTTACCATTTCCATAATATTAACACTGTGCTCCAGCAAATAAAGAAATTTCTTTCTATCTTCTTCTTTCTTTCTATCTTCGTCAATATTAACGATGATGCCAATTAGTAATACGCTGAATATCCTCGACCAATTAGTATGACCTTCCACACAATGTTTCAGAAAAGCTCCCGTAAAGCTTGGCTCGCTTTTAGCATTTATTTTTATTAGCTTCAAGGCGGGCAACTTTCATTATAACGTTTCTGAATTAAGGGCCGAAAGAGATTGCCTCTACAAGGGCCTGGCGCCCAGAACACTTGGTAACGGGCAACTTGAATCTTACGCGCAAATTTATATTGACCCCGACGTTTTAGTGTAGATGCCAGCAAAAGCTAATAACCTCGTTACGGGGCAAAAGGCACAAAGTGCCGTCATCTGCATAAGTAATTGTTACTTGCGATAAAAAGCAAACCGGGCTCCCGGCCTAGAAAGTGAACTTAAAACGTTTACGTCACAGAGTGGAGTTCAACAGAGAATTCACTACAGAACAAAACTAAAACCCTTTCATTTACAATTATCCTTGAACAGTCAGAAGCAGCAGTTGGAAAAAAATGACCAATCTAGTCTAGTAACTAGTAAGCTTAGGACGTAGATGGACCGATGACCTGAAAATCGAATTAGAGGCTGTATGAGGATGGGAGGGGACCGAGCTACGTAGTACGGTTGATAGTGGATACAAAAAAACACCAACTTCTCTTCATGATACCGTTTCTTGATCAGATCTAATAAGACTGGTAATAATTCTACATCCAATTTTACGCTTTTCCTTTGCGAGGTTTGATTTATCAATGACTTTACACTGTGGCTACATTTCGTTCTAATTCCCCGACGAATAGCTTTCTTTCGTCGCGATCTCGCTTCACGGTCAGGGGCTGCAGGAGGTCACAGAGGGAGGGGGTATAAGAGGCTGCAATTAACGAAAATGAATTGAAGCTTTGCAGTATTAAGTGTTCGACTTATTTGTCGTCGTTGTCGTCTGTCGCAGGTTTTATTCGACGACGGCGTCTAGAGGGATGGCCATACTAATATTTACGAGGCTTAATTTGTTTGAGGGCTCCGTTTTGAATTGATGGCAGGATTTGCTTGTTTACAATTAAGAATTTGTCGTGTCGTTTGTTCTATAATATTTTTCTGTTGTTACCTTTTCCTTGTCGTTTGTCTTGTCTTACCTGAAAGCAAACAAATTAATGTGATTAGTAAGGGACATTTTTGTAGGACACAGTGTTAATAGGGATTGCAAAAAAAATCTTTTTGCTTTCTTTTCTTGGTTCAGTATCTTTGTTTACAACTATAATGGTATTTTTTCTTAAAGATTTGCATCTATAATAATATCATTGACAAGCCTTTAATTTTATAAGTCCTATTTCTATCCACAGTTACAATTTTGTTTTAAAGTTTTGCCTATTATGTTGTCAAGATTCATTATTCTCCTCAAACTGAACATCAATGTGAAGATTTAAACTACGATAAGCTTTAAAAACAAAACATTTACATTTAATACCCTTTCTTATCGCTCTACAAGAATCTTGTGAAGTTCAAAAATCACCCTTGCATCGTTCTGAAATAGAATTTTAACCAGTTACGTGTAGACTTTATTTTTTATAGTTACGTTTCATATCAGGGCCGTAAATCATTGGTAATGCATTTGAACTATAAAATTAATATAATTCGTGATATTCAACTGTTTCTAGGATTTACGACCCCTGAACTTTATCGAGGGCCGTAAAAGCTTACCATTGACTTTCGTGTATAATTACTTCCAGCTTACGTGATTAGTTTCTAAAACTGTGGTTACCTATTCCATAACGATAGTTACTCGTTTGTTGGCCTTTAGCAATTTAGCTAGTTCAAAAATTGCAGTTTGGGCACTTATAAAATCTTTTGTTTGTAAATATTTTCCTTTTTATTATTATTGATTTTGTCACTTTAATATTATGATTTCTTTGGTTTTTTTGCATTTTCCATTTTCAGTCCGATATAATTTTTTACTTCTTGTACTTTCAAGTTAGTTATTTTCCGGGTTAAATCAGTTCTAAAAATGAATGAAAATTCTTTCCACTTATCATGATTATCAAACAAGATTTTTTCCTACGAGTTTGATTACTGGTTATCAATTTTCGTTTGGAAGAAGCGGTTTTGATGGAACCGTAAAATAACATGTAGTATCTCATCTCGAGTTCACTAATATCTTAGTGTTTACCCAACTGTGCCATGACGTTTTTGCTAAAAACATTCCCTACTTCGACAAATGGTGCATCTTACGTCGGTTTTTGCGGAGACCGAGCGTTGGGTCTATAATTAACCTCGTATTAGTCTATACTAATGATATTTTAAATCAAAACGCTCCTGCCGCGTACTGCAGTTAAGATACATGCAGTTATTAAGTAACTTTTTGTTTATGAATAGTCTTTATAAAAAAATAATTCATGGTATCAAAAATGTGTAACAAATTTATTTTACTGTAACAATTGTGCTCAATCGTTAATAATACTTCCTGTCACAAAATCTTATTTTATCAACAAACACACTTTAGCTATTAAAGCAACTAACAATAAATAGAAAAAATTACTAACGAAGTTAGTCGAGCGTAAGTTCCTAACAATTCGCATAGTCGTCAAGAGACTAGCGATCTACAGAAAATTTTGAATTTGCCCTTAAGGGTCTTAAGCTCGGTCCACCGTAATAGAAACCGAGTGGTGCATGAAATCTATACAATGGAGGGAATAATTTTAAAGTAGATCAGCGCCTTAGCGCTGTCGATCGATGTGACAATAAAACAGGGGCTTACGTTTAGGGCTGTCAAAACTATGTCTTAAATAAAACAGTACTCAGTTTTTTCCCCCAAATCTGTAGAGATAGTCGAACAAAATCTCAAAAAGATTATTAGAAAAAAGATAAAAACCGTCAACGATCAAATCAAAATAATGAGTATCGTCCTACAAGGCAATTCATTTAAAAAAAACTTTGGTAGTATTAGCTAAAAATAGAAGAAAATATATAAATTGAAATATTTTATTTGAGACACAATAATTAAATTATTCCTTCGGCTGATAATAATAATAGGATGATGATGAAATAAATTATTCTAGACGAAAACATGTTCAATAGCCCGTATTTTTCAAATAAATACCGCGATGTAGGCTGTAAGTTAATTAATCCTCCGGTTATAACTTGGCCATCTACAACCACTACCTACCAATAATGACATTCAGATAGATAAACATTGGGTTTATCAAAGTTTCTGATTTAGTCGTAGCCCTAATGCTGATATCTACACAAAGCGTTTTGTCAAGGGATTCTTTAAGGTCTCTGACATGTCCTTCTTTTGTCCCTCATATTAATGAACATTAAGACAGCCCTTATTTGTCAACTTAGCTTTTAAAATACCATCTTATATTTGCTGCCCGAAATGTTTGTTTCGATTTACTTTCAACCTAGACGTTATGGAATTTGGTTCCTATATTTTACTTCGACCACTGTCAAAGTTTAGTTTTATGGGATGATTTTTGATCCGATTAGTGTGATTGCAGATGAATTATTAATGACGTTTAGTAGTTTGTTCTTGGACGGGTAAGTACTTATTAAATAAAATAATACTCAACAAAACCACTCAAAGTTAGCTTAGTAGCGCTTAGGTTATTGATCTTGAATTTTCTGCGGTTGCTTTTAAAGTTGTAAATATTACAATGTTAGGCTTGCAAAAACGGCCACGAGTGTGATAAAACGAATACACTTGTGTGGAGTTTTTTGTAAACCTAAATATTTAGCTCTGACACAGTCATCTGTGAATACGCTCCTCATATAATACAGTGCAAGAATAAGAAACTAGATTTTTGTTAATTGCATAAACATTATAAAAAGTAATATGCTTACTTATTTTATAAAGATATCCTAAAAGTTGGGAGTATATTGCTTTTACATTTTCCAATTGAATCACATCTATATGGACCTTGTCATCTCCTTCCATCACTGTGTTAATAGCGACATAACAGAAACGTAATATGTGTATAGGCTATACAGAACCATTTCCTTTCGTTAGTGACATTTGGAGACATGAAGTACTGTCGACTTCCGTATCCTCGCATCGTTTGTTACAATAAACGCGTATTGCGTCATAACTCACCATAAGGCTGGTTCGCTTCTTCTCACGGTCGGTGTCGAGTTGTAAAATATACAGCGTTATAAACTTTAGTCAAACAGCATAAATCTCAGATTCTGAGCCTGGGAGCAGGATGGTAGAATCATGCTTGTTGGGATAGAAGAAGTAGTTGGTAGATTGTCACTATTGATATCAATAAATAAAGAATATTTTAAGAATAATAAGAATAAGAATATATAATAAGAATATTTAAATTTAGCATATCTTACCTAAAAAAAAAAAAAAAAAAAGAATATTGACAATGGTACAGGAGAGGATAATTTCTATGAGTTCACACAGTCATCACCATGATATTAAAGACGAGTCAAACAAGAAAATTTTTTAAAAAAAGTTAAAATTATACTTATTAGAGAGCATGTGTCCATAGAAAGTAACAGAAAACAGATCATTTTTATTGTACCTAACTAAATTTAATCGATGATGAGACTGTACGATCCCCCAGTCAAACCGACAAGACGGTTTTGGGGGACAAATATATACTGTTATGCTTATGTATTTGATTAAAAAATAAATAATAAATAAAAAATAGTAAATAAATAATAATAAATTCAAAGGTACAGTATAAAATAGAAAATTCTACTTGTTATAAATGGAGGACTAATTGGGACATGGACCATCATAGGTATTGATATAAATAAATAATGTTCACAATGATATGAATTTATACTACGCCACTGTAAAAATATTCACTTTGGCACACTTATTTAAAATTTTAACAGTCTGTATTTTCAAACTCTACAGGACAAGAAAATTCTTATCCATTGTTAAATCTAACTAAGTAACTAAGCATTGTTGCAATCACAGTAAACTTATTTCAAATTAGTGTAGTGTTTTATAAACCCTTCACTAAATATAATATCACCTTTTACTATTCAGCTCCTTAACACACATAAAGGCTCAAGAGCATAGGTGTTATTCTAAGTAGTAACAGTCTGAAACAACTTTATTTCCCGTGACTGTTACAAGATGCTCGCTCTTCGTGAATTTATGACCACCCCTGCACCCCTTTTCCTTTATGCCGGTATTCATGCTTAGAAAAATGGACACCCTGTTTATGGTTGCCTTGAAATTTACACGTTAGGTGCGAGAAACTTTATTATAATAACATACTGTCAAGGATGTGAAAAAAATTGCCAAATTGTAGTATAGGTACCGTAATTAAGTACTTTCAAGTTTGTCTATTTGTTTCACCATTTACTCTGAATTTCGATCAGAAAAATCTTCTAAATACTTCGTATATTTTTTTCAAAATTTTTGTTTTCGCCTAATTTAGCTGCGAAATATCAAAATCAAAATCAAACATATCTGCTGATCTATTCTACAACCTGTACATTCGAATGCCACACTCTATTATGATAAATATATATTTTTTTAATTCACTAAATAATTTAATTCTATCATAAATAATTATTATGATCTTCTTTGAATAAGTTTGATAATATTCACAAAAATAATATCGCCGTCGCCGCTCGAAAACGAAAGTAAAAGCGAAACAAAAGAAAAAGCAATGATAATACACATTACGAAACATCTACTTAAAATCAAATCACCAAAACAAATCCACCATATTAAAAAGCCAATCTAAGTTATCCCATACAATTACCAGCCACTTACCACACCCCAGCAGTTAGGGGGATAAGTTGTAATAAAAATGAAGGTGAAGTCCTCACGTATAGTCCTCCGTCCTCCCTGTAAGTTGCCGATTCCTTGGGGACTGGGGGTGCAAGGTGGGACGCAAGGTGCATTTCGCTAGGCCCTTAAGAGGATGTCGTGAAAATGAAGTCATCTACTTAAGGTAGCATTATCTGAGGAGGGAAAATTCCAGGTTTTGTTATTATTGGTCAGAAATGTAATCACTAGGAACATTTATGAATATTGCCTCTTTATGACAAAACATTTATAATAGAACCATTAAATGGAATGACAAAAACAAAACATCAAATCTTCTGATTATGAACTACGAGTAGGTATCCCGTAGATAAAATAGTATTTTAATTTACGGGGAAATCAAATCTGGTGCAAGTAATATCGGTCAAAATAACATATGTAGTTCAAAGGAAAAAAGTAAAATGCGAAAAAGTAAACAAAAACATAAGGCAGTGGTTTCAGGGCAACTACTGACTTCAACCTGGTGAATAAAAATAAATCAGCGCCAAAAGCCTGCTGGACTTAAAAAAACTGAAGTAAAGCATAGATCTGAACTATAATAGTGAGGTAGCTATCACAATTGGTCAGCAATGGTCGCAGTGAAAAGGCTGGGTTAAGCCTTGAAAGAGTCCCATCACGAATAATAACAATAATGTAGGCAGTGGTTTCTTGTCTTTATTATCCTCTTTAGAAGTATAATGTATTCCTAATGAAGTGTTCAAGCTCCAAATACATGCCGGCCGAAAGGAATTTGAATAACATAATGAATTTGCTATTCAAAACGAATGCAGCACGGCACCGATGGATTGGTTCACGCCCGCCGCATAAATTAACTTGTTGCAATAACCTCATCGGTGCATCGCACTCGGACTTGCCGATTTTGAGGACCGTCTGAGAAACAGGTTTTAACACTAATACGAGTATATTCGTTTAAATAACCTACTTATCTTTATTTCGATGATCTTATTACTCTTTTCTAACTACCTCCTCGTTTATTGGAAGTTTATTTTCCTTTTTTTTAGAGAACCTACTGTTGAATGAAGATTTTTATAAGTATTAGAACGTAACATTTATGTTGTAACTGTGGAACAGTTTATTAAATATTATCAATTTCGAACTATCTTGCAAAATTGATAATTGCTTCTTCTATCTGAATTTTCGCATCGTCTTCGTATTCGATAGCAGTAATGATCAAATATTAATTAATGATTAACTTTAAATAACGTCATCACAATAGCAAATTATCAACTATATCTAATCTATAGTATTTACCTAGCGTTCGCGCTATACCTAACTGTTTATCAAGAATAATTTAATACTCCTAAACCTTTCAATGTATTATCGTATCCACAAGCCTTGTATCAAAGTGTGCAGTTTATTTCCTATCTGTACACATAAAGTGTTTACTATCAATGGCAGTCTATTGAACCTGTCTGCACCTTGACCCGTGATCCGTTGAAGTTACTGCCATTATCACCTTCAATTCGTTTTGTATCCCCAACGTTTACAACCGCGTTGCTTTCATTTCCGTTCAAGACTCGATCGGTTATGTTTTGGTAAAGGATATTTAAAACATGATACTGTGGGTTGTGATAGGTCAGTGAATTGTGGGGTAGGAAACAATGCTTATTGTAATTTTATATGACTATATGTATGTATGGGTGTCGACCAGGGCCTGTCGAAAATTGTTTAGAGTAATTTTTATGGGCGGCGTGTCGAGTGTAATGATTAAGGCATAAACTTCTCAGTATTTAGGAGTTTTACATAAGTAAGGCTGTTGATAATGATATTTAAAATTACAATACGATTTACTTGATAGTTCATTTTTCGGTTTTTGTTGCCGTCATTATTATCATCATCTGCTGGACATAGGCCTCCTCCAAAGCGTGCCACTGAACCCGATCCTCGGTTCTCCGCATCTAGTCACTGCCAGCCGCCTTACGCAGGTCGTCGCTCCATCTAGCCGGGGTCGTCCCACACCACGCTTGCCAAATCGTGGTCTCCACTTGAGAGCTCGTCTCCAGCGGTTATCGGTTCTCCGGTAGATGTAACCAGCCCACTGCCATTTCAACGTGCTGCTAACCCTGTAAACTGTCTTTATATTGTTGTGTAATTTTGGTCCATGAACCAAGAAATTTTGTGCAGTTTTATTGGGTTAAAAATCCAATTTGTTTATTATTTCTTGTTGTCGGCACCCAGTTAAATTATGATGTGCAAAAACCGATTGCTCTCAAAAATTACGCAAGAATTTGTAAGCAGAGTTTTAATATAAAACCAAGGTTGTCAAGTCATTCCCAAATCAAATACGTATTACGGTATTAAAGGGTGTCCCATGTTCAGCTTCCCGCCAGAGCCCTTCTGGAGAAAATTAAAATTTTTGCCGGAAAAGCGGCCAGTCACGATCGCAGACGCGTTCTTCGGTCATAAATTAACGTGAAAATTGCGAAAAAAAGCTTAGCCTGTGATAAATTTATGGGGTCTAAAATGTTGAATAACGATTGAGGAAAACGTCCTGAGGAAAGCTGCTCGTTTGAGGATATACTTGGATTGTAATGATCTCCAGCTTGGAAGTTAACACGAGGATTTTGAGCTACTTTCATTCCTTGAATAACGTGACAGCCTTATAAAATAAAAATAAAAATAAAAATAGCCTTTATTATCGATAATATACATTTTTTTCATGCAATTTTAATTTATATTTATTATTATCATTATTATTAAATTTATTTATTTATTTATATTTTCTATTGTATTTCTATCTGCCCTTTTTCGGGCAAAGGCCTCCCCCAATTTCTCCCACTCCTTCCTGTTCTTCGTTTTTCTGCTCCACGTTACTCCTTCTTCCTTTTCGATGTCATCTAGCCATCTTTTCTTTGGTCTTCCTTGTGTCCTTCTGTCTCCCCTGGGATACCACTCCGTTGTTCTCCTTGTCCATCTCTCGTCTAGCGTTCTCATTACGTGACCTGCCCATCTCCATTTTTGTTTGTGTATAAATTCTTCGGCATCTATAATTATAGTGTTACGTGACAGCCTTAGTTAACTAAAATACATCCGATATCTATATGATCTGCCAGATTCTACTAAAATGTGAGAAGTAAGCGGCAAATAATTCAGTTGTAGAATTAATGACTTAATCCCACATCCGATTTTATCTAATTACATTAGTATCATAATTCTCATCTTTAATATTGTCATTTAGCAACCTAATTATGTAAATAACCGATCGTTAAACCAATACATCGCTACCCATTCCATACTAAAATATGAAAATATCTGGAGACAAATTTTCATCATCATCATCATCAACAGCCTATTAATCTCCCCACTGCAGGGGCTCAGGCCTACCCTCTCAACGAGGGCGTGCGGGCTATAGTCCACCACGCTAGCCCAGTGCGGGTTGGTGGATTTCACATGCGACTAAGAATTTCTTCTTCGGCGTATGCAGGTTTCCTCACGATGTTTTCCTTCACCGTTTGAGAGCAGTCAGTAAATGTATTTAAGTTTCGAGAAAAAACCCATTGGTACATGGCCCAGCCGGGGATCGAACCTCGGACCTTTCGATATGATAGGTCGCGTCTTATCCCCGAGGCCACTGACGCTCTCTCAAATTTTACTTGGGTGATATTAAGCACATTGGGTGTTATTATATTTATTTATTTATTTATTTCATATACAATATATAAGGCATTTACAGACAGATTCCAAAGCGCCTTACAATATAGATTACAATATTCCTAAGAACATAGGTATGTAAAGGTATAAGCTTCAATATTTTACAGACTAAACCTAACCTCATACATAATCCATGCTCAGTGAAACCACTCAATGCTGTCAAAATCCCATAAACACTGCCATATAAGTCGTTCCAATAAAAAGGTTTAACGTCGTCCCATTGCCGGTAATACCGGTAAATTACCGGGAATTACCGACGGTAAGTCACTGGTACCGAGTTATTGTCTAGATGAACCTCGTTGCTGCAGGTTACCGTAGGGTCAGAAGTAAATAGAACGTGGTTGGGATCTACAGATGAAGAAGTTGATTCGGATGTGGTATCACAGGTGCAGCAAAATATGGTGTACTATAGCGAACTTTAATAAGTAAATGTTCGCTGGTGTACTATCGATGGAACGTTTCGATACAGCGACCGTCGATGTAATGACTGTCGATTTTGTGAACAAGACCTCTTTTAAAATCACTTAGGGCCTTTTACACCGCTTGCTGATAAAGTCCCAGGTACCCTATCTGCAGGTTATCTGACAGATAGCAAGTTTTTTTGGTTTCACAGGTATCTGATTGCCTATATCTTATATATTTTATATAGTCTATCATACAGATTTATCTGATAGATTAGTTTATCACTAAGATTACTATCTGTAACAATATCAGGAAGTAGTGAAAGAAGCCCTTAGACTTTTGGATACCCTGTTCAGTAAAAACCTAAACATTGTATGCGCAACGTTTTTTCTAACAGTCAAGCGGTTTATTTTGGATGGATATGAAAAGTTTTAATAACTGTTAGTTTTAGTTAGTAGTAATTTTAGTTTTAGTTACAATTATATCCGATGTATGCATCACTTTTTATTTAGGACGCTTGGTACCAAGCGGATTTGGTTATCTGCATTTTTGGTGCTATGCGTTTCATGTACACTCACCCCATGCGTTTATTGACCATTTGCTTTCTTGGTCATATGCGTCGAAAGGATCATCAACAGCCTGTTACGATGTCCCCACTGCTGGGGCTCAGGCCTACCCTCTCAACGAGGGTGTTCGGGCTATAGTCCACCACGCTAGCCCAGTGCGGGACTTCACATGCGCCTAAGAATTTCTTCTTCGGCGTATGCAGGTTTCCTCACGATGTTTTCCTTCACCGTTTAAGAGCAGTCAGTAAATGTACTTAAGTTTCGAGAAAAAAACCCATTGGTACATGGCCCAGCTGGGGATCGAACTCCGGACCTTTCGATATGATAGGCCGTGTGTTATCCCCAACGCCACTGACGCTCGAAAGGATCATTTTTAGCAATTTCCCAAGGCGCGTGTTTTTAAGGTCAACAATTATCGCTCTAACTAATAACTTTGCTCTATCCCCATTTTTCGTGTATTTTAATTATTGTCTTCTCCAAAGCGCATTTATTGTTCTTTGTCACATCTGGCAGCGAAAGCCAGCGATGACGAGCTGCAGACTAATCTTGGGAAAGCACGTTACCAACTTACGATTTGAAAACTGGTTGTGCAGAAATGGCCGTAGTTAAAATATGACTATAATTTTAATTGTCAGAAAAAGGGTTTACAGAAATCTGTTTGGATAAATAGAAGGTGCCATCAGTGGAGATAATAATATTATAAAGATGTTGATGATGATAACTTTATGTGGCGAAACCTGCGTAATGCGTTTGGACAAAATTTTTGAGTCATAAAGTGAAGTTCAGGATTCTGATGTACTAAGTTCGCGTGACAAAGGAAAGGCAAAATGTATAGAGACTGTTCACCTATCAGATGCGTCCCAGTGAACAGATTCACCATCAGTTCATCGAAGCTTTAGTTAAAAAAGCAATCAAGACGTGTACTTTATATTTTCACTCAAACATTTTAAGCTTAAAGTAATAGTTATTCACCGTAAAGGAATCGCTCACATGTCTTAAGTTTAATTACACCGTTGTAGTTCTGCACAGACAGACCGACAGACAGTTCATTTTATGGCGAAATCGATTATACACGGTCACACCTGTAAATAATTACATGAGAATTCTTATTATAAGGTGCATTAAAACACCTGTAATTACATACAAATAAATCGTTGATTTTGATACAACAAGGTTTCCCATGTTCAGAGGAATTCGAAAAATTTGCCTACGTATCTGAATATCCTAAAAGCAAAACGTTTGTAGCCTCTTTAATAGTACTGACTGTAATAATTCTGAGAGATTTTTCAAAGATGAAATTTGGACCTTTCTTTACTGCTAAATCTGAAATGTATGAAAGATCGCTGGAGATTGAAAAAATCCTACAATCAAAAATTTTGAATACGTCATCTAATCTAAAGACATGTACATACCTACACATCCTGTTTCGAAGGAAGGTGCACGCTGCACTTGTTCCCGAAACATGTCCAATGTTTGACGTATTCAGATTGTTAATGAGATAACGCCCATGTCGTAACTGATGTGAACGCTGCCTTATGGCTAAGGACGGTAGAGTCAGTAGAAAAATATTTTCAATTGTATTTAGATTGTTTTTTTTTTATATAAAAATATATTCATCGTCATCATATCAGTCGTAGACGTTCACTGCTGGACAAAGGCCTCCCCCAAAGATCTCCACGACGACCGGTCCTGCGTTAAGCTCAACCAGCCGGGTCCAGCGATCTTCTTCACCAGACCGTCAGTCCACCTTGTGGGAGGCCTGCCTACTCTGCGTCTTCCGATACGTGGTCGCCACTTGTGAATTTTTCTGTACCAACGGCCGTTAGTTCTACAAGCTTGCTATGTCGGCGACGTTGATTCTTCTGCGTTAAAAATACATTATATTTATAATTTGCAGAAAAGCATCATGAACGTCATAAAAACCATACACCCCTGGGGGAACCGACCTAAATAAGGTGGTCGGAAGTAACTGGAGGTGGAGGTCAGGTCGGTCCGGGTGTGGTGCGTAACGCCTATTGTCCAGCAGTGGACGTTGAAATGCTGATATGAGGAAGTTACATTGAACACAATGGACGGGTTCAGTGAATTTGTTTGGTTTTACTGAACTATCCCGGAAAAAATACCTTTCAATAATTTCCCCATCATTTCCGGGCAGTATATAATATTTATTCAGCAGTGTCCGGGACAGAAGGATAAAAAACTTTGCTAACTCTAGGGTGTCCGTTTTGACGCTTCCCTAAAAAGTTTATAATTATCTTACCTTTATCTTATATCTTACCTACACAATATCTACATGATGGGATTTCGTCGGCATATTTCGATATTTATTTACAAATAATATAAATAAACTCTTTTAACCGTTTTCTTGCCGACTCTACTAAAGGTCACCGCTTGTCTGTACCTCCGTCTTTTTTTCTCCTTCTCCCATTAGTTTCTTAATTAATATCCCGAGCAGAGCCCAAGCGCGACTTGGATCGAATCAATCATAATCACCTGTTATAAAATATTTTTCATTTTCACAGCTAAAAGGTTTTGGATCTCTGGAAGTCTTGGCGAGAGAGATTTCATTAAGAACTTTTTGTTCTAATTATATAATTAAGTGTGGTTGGCCAATGGCATGATAAGAATTTTATAAAGACTTATTTTTCTTATAAGCAGAAGCAGTAGGTACTTTTTATCTACGATGATTTGGTGACTCATGTAAGAGAAAACGATTGGTTGTTCCCGAACTATTCTTTCAGAAGTTTCGGTCAAGACATTTTACTTTCTATTGAGACTTCTTTTGCTATGCATCTTTATATATGTCATTATAGTTCCTGTGTTTATCAACAGGTTACGAATTCGGTGAATTCCTTATTGAATCTGTCTCATTCGTCACATTATTAGACTAAATAGTTCATTAAAAATATCAATCGCATCAAGAAATTTTACGAAAGCAAGATCCAAAAACCATATTGACGATTGTGCAGTTTTCCAGCAGCGTTTATATTTTTCATTTATTTAAGTCAAAATTTTATCAGCATATTTTATCCGTAAGGTGGTATTAATCAAAGCGTTACCGTAATATTGCGAAGGCGTTAACGAAAGATACTGCAAGAAATTCTAACAGTTACTCTCCATAAGTGAAACGATTGCGTTTTTAAATCGTCATCTATTTCAGCATTTTACTGCACATTTTTATTACCTACTGGTAGAATTAAAACCTTTTGAATGCACGCTGCAGTTTCAACGTGCAAGGTGAAACGTACTATAAACTTATTTGAAATAAGGTTACAATTTATATGTTGTTTAGTTGACGGTATTATGAAGGAATGAGAAATTAATTTCTTGGTTGAATTTATTACGTTTTCGGGACGACCGCGCTCTTATATTTTACAAAAAGTTGAAGTGTTTCTTATTTATTGTTTGATTCAAATGAAGTATGGGAATCGATATTTAAAGGTAAATAGATGCTCATTGTCAGTAGTTTGACGGTGTGAGATATTTTTTACGCCCATCTGAACAAATCGTATCTGAAATTCCTGTGTAGGTATAATTAATTACAAAGTTTAGAAAAGATCACTGATTAAATAAAATTATATACAAATATGAAATAGAAGATGCCACTGATGATTTTAAAACTAACTTTTAGCGCTGATGACCACAAAATGATTCATGTAAGTAATACCATTACCGAGGAACTGTCAGGCGAAATCATTTATCAAAATGTTGATGGACAGACGGATCTGAGGCCCGATAACCGAACTATGCATATTAATTATCTGTGATTCATACTTAAGATACAAGAAGGTACATCGGAAAATTCCCAGAAATTAAAGGTTAATGTTTAGGCATGGTAATATTAATAGTAAACGAGGTGTTCCGCCAGAGAACCAAAGCCTCTGACATAGCTCAAAAAGTTAGTAGGCTGAACTAGCAGTGGGCTGGTCACATCTGCCTGAGAACCAGACTCCTCAACAGAGGAGTCCTCAACAGGGCAAGCTTAGTTAGATGGAGCGACGATCCGCGTGAGGCGGCTGGCAGTGACTGGATGCGAAGAACCGAAGATTAGGCTCAGTGACGCACCTTGGGGTGGCCTTGTCTATCTAGCAGTGGACTAGTGCAAGCCGATGCAGATGACAGAAAATAATAAAGATTATCTATTGTCTCAAGCCTAGGTTTAAATTAGACGATTTACAATTACAGCACACGGCCCAGAAAAAGCAGAAGAAAATAGATATATTGACAATTGATTACAGAATACCTACACACATTAAATAAACAAATAAAATCACTAACTAAAACGAGGCAAATAACTTGTATTTTAGTATGTAGTAAATTATTTCTTACTTACTTCGTATAAAATACATGAAAGAGAAGTACCTTTGTCGGACCCACAAAGCGTAATTGAAAGTAACAACAAGAAAATTAAATCACTAAACTGAATTAAGTATACATAATTATTTAAATAAATTGACACAATTATTTAAAATGCCTGAAATTGTAGCAACATTCATGATTAATAATGATCACACGTGGCTGACCAAAGCATTAATCAATACCACCGCAACGTATAAGCTTGGTTTTATGCAGATTACATACAGGATGTGACAAGTACGTAGCCAAAAAAATGATTTCGAGAATTTTTAGTCAACATGAGGACAGTTTTAACTCCATTAAGAGCTGTTAACTGAATAAAGCATGATTCGATATAACGCTTTAGATTAAGCAGGTTGATCGCCACAAGCCATAATAGCTTATTAAAAAGTTTAGAACAACTAATTTGGAACATTTTAGAGGATAAAATTTAAGATCATCTTAAGTTATTCATTTCTTAATCACGTCAATCTTCCGCGATGAGTGTCGGTTGAAAGTTTGATTGATGGTTTAAAAGCGAACCTCGCGACCTGAGGGAATGAATGAACGGCATAGCGATTTTGATTCATTCACTTCTTAGAAACCGATTCCCATCTTCATATAATTATTTTGTATTTTTTTTGGTCATGTAATTTTTCGGATGCAAATTTTTGAAACATTAGTTGTGGTTTCAGACATTTTTTAAAAAGAAAATAGTATTACTTCCATTTAGGTTTCTCTGACCTTACCGTTCCCCTGTTTTAAAGTTTCTGTATTTTATTACCTACCATGTTCATAACTGGTCTTCGCCTAATAAATATCAGCCTGTACTGAACCCAATCTTCGTACCTAATACTTTTTGTGAAAGGAAAAGGCAATAGCAAGCAAGGCAAGGCACCTGCCTTCTGGATAAGCGCGTACCATCTTCACTTTCCATCAAGATTATATGAGGATATTCATAAAAACTCGAAGTTAAAACGAATTTTTTAATCGGTTAGTGGAACGGAGCCGTGTGCTAAATCTAGTTTATATAAATCATAAAAGACATTGAACAACATAAATATCCTCCTCTCCCCAACTTTACTTAACTTCATTAAGAAACCCAGTGCAAAACTCTTCAAGTCGCTTCATCCAGCGAGACAAATAACGTAATTTTTTTCCCTTCCACAAATTTGATTACATTAAGTTCCTAGTCTGTTTGTTTGGAAACAAGAGGGATTAGCATTCATTTGCCGGCTCGTGTCATTTACGGGATTTTGGTTAGGCCTTCGACTCATTGTATCACGGAAATATTCAAATATTTGTGGATAATTTCAACACTTACACCATAGTTATATCGGAATTTCCTATACCTCAAATCAAATAGCTCCAAGAGATTGCAGAACTAAGTATTTTATATTAATTTCAACTTGATACCTCCAAACGTTCCTGAGAAAACGGGTCTTAACAGACATACGGACAACGCAGTGATCCTTTATGGGTATCTATTTTTTCTTTCGAAGTACGGAACACTAAAAATTATGATAACTATACGCAAACTAAATAATAACGGTTACACATCACTATTAAAGGATGTGATTTTATTAATATCGATGAGTTTAATCTATGTAACCACGTTTTAACAGATTAAAATCACAATGAGGTAGAGGCCTTAGGCTAGAAATACTTCGGCCCACGCGGAATTGAAAACAAGACAAGACGAGGAACGAATAAGAGTAATGTTTATTGGGAACTGAATGGAATTGCTCGAAGACGTCAAAATGAAACACCCTGAATCACTCTGCTTATTGAGTAGCTGTCGCGAATTCTAAGCTAAGGTAGAAGTTAATAAAATTAAACCCGATTAGTTGCACGGATCGAAAGGTTTTTGTTTAGTTCATCATCATCATCATCATTCAGCCCTTCAGCTTCAACTGCTGGACTTCCGCAATGAAAATTACCACATCCGGTCCTCCGCCTTCCGCATCCAGCCCCTTCCGGCCACCTTGTTTAGGTCATCGGTCCACTTTTAGTGACATAACTTTAGTTGCAAGGCAATTATTAATTGTCACCGTTTTTGTGTCCAGTTTGTTTCAATAGATGATAATGACTGGTAGAAAGGGGTTGTTAGCTTACTAGTAAAGGTTAAAGAAAACGTCCAACAGAATGTTTCCTGCACATTTGAATAGTATATTATTATAGAAAATTAATGTTACCAAATCGCAATGACCACCCCAGACTTAAACATGGTGTAAACGCAAAACATTATGCACTTTTGGTCTCACATTTCCGAACCATGTATTCTTTAATTTAAATGTAATGACACGTTAAAAGCAAGACGAAATGACTAACTTCTTACGAATTCTTCTCCGCTTCAATAAGTGCCAAACAAAATCCTGTTCCGCCAGCAATCAGTTGAAACTTAAAGTATACGCCATAAGCGATGTCCATCAGCAAATTGCAGAGTAGAGCGCGTAATTCGCGGTCTCAATTTTCCAGGAGTCAGTATGAAATTTCAACGAATTACATCGTGATGTAATGATGATTTTGAGAAAGAGTAACCATATTTTCTCGAAGCAGAGCTGCGATCACCAATAGTATTGGTGATCGGAGTCAAAGTAACAGGTGACTTTAAGAAGTGTAGACATAATGAAGAACGGAACGATAACGCGTTCTCAAAGATGCCAACTACTATTTATTTTAAGTAATTTAATTACTTAAATGTTTATGTCGGAAAATACATCCATAAAATGTTTTGTGGTGTGGTGTGTGGGACACCTTACGACTAGATGGAGCGACGATCCGCGTGGCGCTGGCAGTGAATGGATGCGGAGAATCGAAGATCGGGTTTAGTGGCGCGATTTGGAGGAGTCCTATATCCAGCAGTGGACTTCTGCAGGCTGATGATGATGACGATCCATAAAGTGTTGGTACACAGTAGCTTAATACAGGACAAGTGTGCTCTTCTATACGAGGGCACGTGGCTACTTGAGGACCGTGTTCAGCCGTATCCTAAGAAGATTCACTTAGATAAATAATTTGCTTAAAGTACATTAACAGGTAGTTTAGGGAAATCTTGGATTGTCACGGTCAATAATGAATCATTCAGTGAGTTCCAATGGTAGTTGTAAGCAAACCGAAAGAAATTTAATTTCTGTTATTACATTACATCATCCCCTCCCATATTGATGGGCGGAAGAAACTGCGTAAGCGCAACCGTTACGGTGATCACCTGTCGTTTTAACGTCTTTTTGCAGAAACCTTTAATTTAGTTCTTGTGAGACGTTTTGATATCCGACAATTTTAAAGTTATGCATGTAATTGATTTTGGACTTAGTCATTTACAATAGAACTTAGTAATTATACAATAGACCATGATCTTAGATTAGAATCGTTAGGAACATTACGATATTATGATTTTTGTTATGTCCTTCATCATCATCTATTCCATTGTTACTGACAAAGTCAAAATATTTTGTGAGTACACTGGGAGTCACTGGGTACACGTCATTGTTAACTACCACCGCTTCCTAGGTGTCAGCGCTGAGAAGAAGCGGCTGCTGAAGAGGAGGCTGAAGTAACATTAATATCAGATTTGATATTCAAATAATCAAAGCCTTTTTAATGTGATTCTTAAATTCTCAAGATATCCTCTGGTAGTTTGCTGTAGAAGCGTATACATTGCTCGGTGAACGTTTTACTGACCTTACTATGTCTTAACTGTGGTATCACTGCCTCTCCCAAAATCGCTATTAATTATTATGTCATTTGAATGGGCCATTTAGTCAATGAAAACTTAAATGAAAAGGTTCATCATGTCCACCTGGGTTTAGACTGTCACCACGTTACATTCATTGGTTTGTGTGCTTTTATTATTTTTGCTTTGGTCGCGCTGGCACTCATGCATTTATGTATGAGGCGGGCAAATTGACGAGTAGCCGTTTAAACCGCGTAGGTATTCACTGGGTATATTGTCTGTTAGAAACCGCATCCCGACATTGATCTGAATGACTCTAGCCGGTATGGAGATTTTTTGTAATCTTTTTCTTTAACGAAGCTTCGGACTATTCATAGGGAAGCACAATATCTATATATGGATTCGGCAGACGGCAGCGCTTAGCGAAACCATAAACTATCTGTGCTTCATCCGAATTTGGATCCTTTAGTTTCAAATTAATTTCATCATTAAGTATGTCCATGGTTATTGCCAAATAATCGTCTCTCAGTCGCCATCGGACCACCCACCACAAGTAAATCTTACACATCATCAAGTTGCTGTAGATAGAATGATGAGAAGGCAAAGTGACATCTTTCATTCAGTAGTCTTCTGTTAAAAGTATCGCTCGATTCAATCATGTTTCGTTTCTTATTAGGACGATTGCATTTTATTAAAAACGTGTAACTCTACAATTCAATAACTATAATCAAATTAAACTACATATTTTATTGATAATTTGGCGGAAAGCGTGATAAATCGAAAAATTCAGGTACGCAAATAATAGATACGGCGTTCTATACATCCACACGACACCTGCATTGGACATCGCATCCGGCGTAATAGTCGAACGACGTTGATAGATAGTACACTATTTGAATAATGCCGATGGTAGCCGAAGCCGAAACGTAGTTGGGGGCCCAACTACGTTTCGGCTTCGGCTACCATCGGCCGAAATTACAGCTTCGGCATTGGCCATTAATACCTAGGAAGCGGTGGTAGACAAAAAAAGGAGAAGTAAATGATTATAGCGTCAACATCATTAACTTAAATAATATGCCTATACTCTATTGCCTTTGACCTGTCTTTGACCCTGAATTCAAGTCCAGTCGTAGTGGAATGTAAGAAAACAAACAAATTACAACGCGAACGCTGTAGTAACGTGATAGAGACGGATAATAATCAGATATCACCATGAATGTACAATAACTAGGTATAGACGAACAAGAAGCTTATTTGCGTGTGAATTTTTTTAAGTTGTCAAGGTCAAAGTATGTCTAGCTTCTATGGATTATTGGGATTTCAGATACCTTAATGGAAATGTGATATTTCTTCAAAACAATCACGACCAATGTAAATAAGCGCACAAAATATCACGAAATACTGGGAGTTCGTAAACGTGACGGGTCGCCAACCCGTCATTCAAAAACAGATTGCAATGACCTTGGGTTCGTTTTCCATTTACTTGTGACAATTCCAGAATCTAAGTACCTTAGCCATGGAAGTCTATTTCCTCTAACCTAAGGAAGCCGAAGTAAGGGACCCCAATAGTTGTCAACATAATAAGTATTACGCTGAGTCAGCGCTCGCAGCGCGTTGTTGCTGCGGCACAATTCCCTAACAATTTTTTAAATGTTTTGTAAACCTTTTTGTATGATAAGTATTTTATATATCTATCAAACGTTTGCCAGATAAAACTTTTGTACTACATAAGGTTCTAATTCAAACTTTAATATACCAAAAAGAGCGCCGAAATTGAGTCAATTTAATTGAAAACAATCACCTAAAACAGCGTCTCGTGTGTGGAAGTTCATAATTGCATAGAAAATATGTGCTAGCCCAGCTTTCATTATGTCTGCCAGTGCTTGCTTAGTGGCTGTGCCGCCTCGCTACGTCGAATAATTATAATGCAGTATTCATGTCACATATTTTTACTTAATTCTAAAACCATCTACCTTTTTATCTCTGTTTTGTACAACATAAAGATTAGGTTATTTTATGTTTTCCTTATAAATGCAAGTAATTAATTAATTCATTCAAATCCGTCAGACCACGTGATTAGTAAACACCGTTTTTGAGGAGGAAAAGTGAGGCGAAAACTCGCACATCTGGGATATTAAGCGGGTAACAGCGGAGGGCGATGTTTGCTTCACGTCAATATAAATAATAGCTGCGCTGCAGTTTTACACATGTCATAGCCTCGAGTGGTAACAAAAGTGCACAAGCTTCCAGCTTGTAAAAGGTCAGTAAAATGTACGTCGTACACAATGACAATTAAAACCTTTCGTATTCCAAATTTGAAGAGAGCGTCAGTGGCGTCGTGGATAAGACGCGGTCTATCATATCGAAAAGTCCGAAGTTCGATCTTCGGCTGGGTCATGTACTAATGAGTTTTTCTCGAAACTTAGTACATTTACTGACTGCTCTCAAACATTGAAGGAAAACGTCGCGAGGAAACCTGCATACGCCGAAGAAGAAATTCTTAGGCGCATGTGAAGTCCACCAACCCGCACTGGGCTAGCGTGGTGGACTATAGCCCGTACGCCCTCGTTGAGGGGGTAGGCCTAAGCCCCAGCAGTGGGTACATGTTAATAGACTGTTTGTTAATTTGATTCCAAATTTGGGCAGATCTAAAGAAAAAATCCTCGAGTGATCCTGCGGACATCTTAACTGACACACAAACGCACAAAAAAGTGTAAGTAGGTATACTAATCCGTTTTGACTTTGATTCTTACAAAATTCCGATATTTATTTTCATTATAAAACACTGATTCGATTCGACTCAGCAAGCCCGCACCCTCCTCGCGTGATACAGTCGCGTGCCGCCTACCAACGCTTTTATGCGTTTTCATACTGAAGCCGGGTACTTCTTAACCTACATAGCCGAATGAGTGGTTGTAGGTAGTTCGCTTCTGAAAGGGGCTTTACACTAATGCATCGTGTCGCTCGTGTTATTTTATTTCATTACTATTTAAGTATTGCACAAGAAATAAAAAAACAGCTACATACATTAATTGACCGAGCGAGCGAAGCGAGCGAAGCGTCTAAGTTTCGAGATTGACCAAAAATGCTAATGTCCGTCTGTCCTTCTGTCTTTCTGTCCTTCTGTCTTTCTGTCTGTGATTCTCTACATGTCGCATTTTTCAACCGATTTTGATGAAAATTTGGCATAGGTATAAATTAATTAAACCTACAAAATGAGTAGAATAAAATTTTGAAAAACATTTTTTTTAGAGTACCTACCATACTCGCAAAGTGGGAGTGAACTTTTTTTTTCTTGTGAATCCCATAGTGTGGGATATCGTTGGATAGGTCTTTCAAAAATATTGCTGGTGTGTGAATACCATTTCTTCGATTTAGGGATCCGTTGGCGAAATATTAAGCTTTAAAGCGGTAATTTTTGTTAGAGTCACGTGTCCCCCCCCCTGCCAGCTAAACGGTTGCTTCTGGAAATGTGAAAAAATTCATGGCAGTAGCATATATAACGTAGTTACAAGGAAAACTATTACGGCTAAGTAGGTTCTATTAGTTTTTGAGTAATAGTGGATCGACTTATGAAAGTTGAAAAAATAAATTATGTTCATAGAACTGCATACGTAAAATGGAAAATTATTTTTTCCGCGTGATATCCATGGTGTGGGGTATCGTTGGATGGGTCTTTCAAAAATATCGCGGGTGTGTGAAAAACATTTTTCGATTCAGGGATCCGTTTGCGAAATATTAAGCTTTAATGTGCTAATTTATGTCACTTTAGTAGGTACTTTTTCTGTTTCCAAAGTTGACTTTTGTTGGTTTCTTTTAGGTTTGGTTTATAAGGGCTGGCGAGGTCTACTGTTCTCACGGAATTACTAGTTAGTATCTGAGCGGTATTATCGCTTAAAGCGATTCTTCCAGACTACCTTTTGATAGAGGATAATGAATGTCAGAGAAAGGTAGGTTGTGACTGACATACGAGGATCAGATAGAGCGGTCGCTCACAGACGGACAAGAGCTGGAGAATTATTTTTGAATCGATCGCCTAGCCTAGGTTTTGTATTGGATGTCGATGGAAAATTAGTAGAATCGACAGCTCGAAGCTAGGCGAGCGATTCAAAAATAGGTCTCCAGAGCACTAGAGTCGCGCGGCGAGCGTGCGTGAAGAATGACGAGACTGAGCGAAGCGAAAGAGGTGTGTCAGGATCGCGATACTCGGCGCTCCGATCTTTCTACCTACCCCGCCAGGGACATAGCGAGAAGATATGTTTTTTTTATTGCTACGGGGGCAACAAGCAGGCGGGCCTCCTGATGTTAAGAGGTCACCGCCGCCCGTAGACACCTGCAACACCCGGGGGGTGCTGGTGCGGCGCCGGCCAAGGTTGAAGGGCTCTTTTGACTCTCTTCTTGAAGGACCCCATATCGTAGCGCTGTGGAAAAGCGTCAGAGGGAAGGTCATTCCACATTTTGCACGTGCGCAGCAGAAAAGAACGCGAGAAGCGTATGTATGTATTTGGCATCAAATCGTCACGGCAAGTCACTTGAGCTGGATGATCCACTCGCGAGTCACTTGTAGCTACTCGTTCGGTGTCGACCGACACTCAGCCTGGCTGTGACCCGCCAAGCGCCTATCGTTTCATCTTTGGAAGTCAAGATGCAATTTGTTTTTCTCCGGTTCAATGAGGCTATTTCTTGACAAAAGTAGTTGCTGAAGGCGGAACAGAAGAACTTGCATGGAAAGTTGCGTCGAATTGTTAAAAGTCTGTAAGGCACGGATTGTCGAAAAAGAATCAGGTAACCTATGTTTAATTTTAAGTGAAGAATTTTTGAGAGATTAATGAACGAGATTATTTTTAAAAAAATAGAAAGCCTTAGTAGATAGACATTACACTAGGTAATGTGTATATTAAGGTGTAATAAACATTTCTTAGATTTTTATATTTAGTACATTTTAGACTTTCGCGCTTGTGTAACCTGGTCGAAACGTCGGGAAGGTAAATAAAACTATTTCGTGTGTAAGACCCGTAAATAATTAGGTATATAATTATTTTTATATTTATTATAAAAAAAATATTTAGATCGATCAATCCGATTATAGAGAAGCTAAAAAATCCTTATAACCACATGGGCAGAGGGTGGTCATTATTGGTGGTTTATAATTCTTATATAATGAACAGTTTTTTTACAACCCTACGCAAAGCTACGATTTAAATTCTCTTTACAATTCAATTTCAAATTCAACTATTACAACAAACTTCCAATCCCTTCTAATTGTGATCGGATAATATAACACTCATTCCCATTCGTTCTCAACTAATCATTCACTCACTAAGTTTCCACACGTGTTTCAAATGATACTTGTACATCGCTCAATCAGACGGGTTAGGTATTCGAATAAACGATTCAACTCGCCCGTTTGAATAGTGACGTCACTATTCAAACGACCAGTGTTGTCCATGTCCGCTGTACGTTGCAAATTCTAAATTTGAATTTGAATAGGGACAGTTCCAATTGAATGCAATTTAAAATACTTGTCTATCGATTGGTGTATTTGTAGCTTTAAATATTTTTTGTGTCTTATAAAGCTTGCGATAGTTTCTACTAAAAGAGAATAATGTTGCCCCATGTAATAATGTAGTGAGAATAAAAATATGAATTTGATTTGCCATTATAGGCCTAACAAACTTAGACAATAAGTGGGGATGGAGGGCCACAAAAGGAAGGACCAGTCATTGTCACAATAGGTAGTGCATAGCTAATGAGAGTAGGATACATTTTACCATTTGCATCTTTTATCTCTGTGTTATTTTAGAACTGAAATCTAATATTTTACACATCTTTACATAATTTAAAACATTACTGTGTTGTGTGCTGTAATCTCTCATCAAACGGGCGAGCGGTTTGAGATCCCATTAGGATAATGGTCGGCCGTAGTTGACTAATGGCCGTGCGTTCAGAGCTCTTTCATTCACTCATTCGCATTCCATTCACTCGTTCGTTCACTCGCTAGTTGCGGAGTTGGTTACAGCTTTATGTGGCCAAGTGGCGATAAAAATAGATTTCAGTTTGTGATAGTTAAAATGTTAGTAAGTAACATTATAATATTTCAGTTTTATCAATCAACAGATTTCGTAAGATAACTTCTCATTGGACTCGATTTAAAGTACCTTAAGTTTAAGTTAAAGTACCTTAAATATTATTTTACAATTTCATGATAATAATATGAGGAAGCGGCGCTACAAACATCTAAAATACAGCTTTTTAATTAAGTTTGTAAACTTAACAATTGTTTTTAAAAATTGATTAACAGGCCTCTTTGTCATTCAAACAATCGTCTATTTTATAATAAGCTTCCTTACAAAGTTGTTTTAAGGTGATTCTTAAATACTCTCCTTCATATTCCAGATAGCCTCTGGTAGTTTGTTGTAGAAGTGTATGCATTGCCCTATGAACCATTTATTGGCATTACTATGCTATAACTGTGGTACTTAGTACAAGTCGAAATAAATGGCCTAGTGTTTCAGCCAATGATGTATGTTATTGAAGCATGCTGAACTGGGATGCCAGGTACAAACAAGTTTTTTAAAATAATTTTATGGCTTTGGTTGCCTAATATTTTGGTCAATGTATTGAACAATGAAGTAGCTCAATGATTTTAGCAGAGTAAATCCAGTATTAGCATAGTCCGCCGCGTCACCCGTGAAATTAGTCTCACAAACGGACTATAGCTCTCATAAAGCCTTTTACAAACCGACTACGATGTATCGACAATCGAACTTGCATCGTATGACGTCGGCGATAGGATCGATTATCCGATGCGTTCCGATTCGGTCGTAAATTTGAAGAGGCACTCGCCTTTTCAAAATCGGAATGCACAAGAGTGGCGTTCAAATTTAGAATTCGCTCGGACGCTGAAATATGGCGGCGGTAGCGAGAGCATTCCTATTTGCTCCCTGTTCTCCATAAGTGGGTTATAGCGATGTAAAGATGTTATTTGATATTCCCGCGGTAACAAAAAATTGGACGGTTGATTTTTACTACATATTTAATACTAAGTTATTTTGGGTCATCCGCTAGGTTATTATAAAAACAAAAACAAAAAAAATATTTTGGTTAATCGATGTCGAAACCCTGACTCCCAAACTAGTTTAGCTGTATTTCAGGAATCAGCTCCCATTTTTAGTAGGAAAAAGTTTACAAAATAACAAATTACAATCTGACCAAGGAATTTGTAGACTAAAACAATAATTTTTGTACGAGTGAGTGAGTATATCCTTTAGGATGTAGCTGTCAAAATTAGAAAACTCCGCAGAATGTGGACGATGTGGACGTCATTTTTTGATTTTAGAGAAATCACTCATACCTATACATATATATATACGTGATAATAGCCTACAGCGACGACACCCAAACGGGTCGCGTCACATTCTGCAGACAATATTAATAAAACCCGATCGGGTTTTTTAACACTGAGGGATATGTGAGTGTGTGACTATGGGTGAAATAAAAATAACAGTTGTAATCTTACAACACACATTTAAGTGTCAATAGGAATAAACCGCCAGAACGTATTCCGCTTCTGAACTTTGCTGTTCACTAACACTATACTTTTCTCTATTCTTTGCCCAGTAAAGTTCAAATCCAAACCCTTGTGAAGTATTCCAGGAGTATCAGCATAGAGATCTTTTTTTTTTTTTTTATCGGCCCGAATTGGACTTTAGTGCCATCGTCTAGTCTAAGCTAATATTTGGGCTTGGCAGTTCGATCCTCAATGTTTCGAACAGTGTTGCTAGTTCCTTTCAAGTTTCGTTCGTAAACATCAGTTTTCGTTCAGAGGCATATTGACTTGTGTTTAGAAAAAAAACTCATTTAATAGCTGTATTTAATAATTTGTCTACATTTTTTTTTTAATTTGCACTAAGTTTAATTGTAAGTAGGTATTTGTTAATTATCGCATTTAAGACCCTCATTTAAACTAAGATATTATCGATATGTAACGTCGTAAATGTGATATAATTAAACAAATACGTACTTACAAATATTTTGATATAATTTAGATTCATTTAAATAATTGTAAGTTTAATGAACTAGAAAACTAATTATCCAAGAAGAATTATCATCTGATTATTTAACAATACAAGCGGGTCCCGTTAAACTCATTCAGTGTGGACGTGATTAAGTAGCGTTTTGAAGGCGATAAAAAAATAAAGTCACCGGAGGCACATACAAAGTGAATTATTATAGTAAACAAAACAGAAAAGTGTTTGTTCGAGAAAAACATGAATCAGGATTGGTTTGCTTTTGTAATTATAACAGGTCCTATGGTTAATATCAGTTGAGAAACTTATCGTCATTAAGATGATGATACTGCCTGTTTACTAAAACATCTATAAATATGCCTAATCAAGACCGTTTTATTTCAATTTAACTTAAAATTAAATACTACTTTTAATAGCCAAACATTATGAAAGATATGTATTTGAATTCGAAGAAGATAAAAAGAAGAATTATAAGACTATCTTCTGATTAAATACGACGACGAGCGACGATCTGCGTAAGGCGGCTGGCAGTGACTGGATGCGGAAAACTGAAGATCGGATTCAGTGGCGCGCCTTGGGAAAGCCTATGTGCAGCACTAGGCAGGTTGATGACGATGATGACACAATTCAAATATCACAATATGGTGCTAACTGGACTCTGACGTAACATGTCTAAAATGACCTTTTAAATTGAAGAACACTAATCCAGGTATTTTTGTTTGATAGCAAAATTATGTAAGAGGTAAGTAATTGAAAGTAAAAATATACTTCTGAAATAAAGTAGGGCAATCCGCTGCCATATTAGTTTTTATAGTGCCTCGTTCATTTTATGGTTTTAACAATCAGCGTTCTTGCCAAGATTTATTGCAATGTTAACAAAATAGATGATTAAGCTTTTAATCAGGAAACTTAAACGACATAAACCTAGGTGATATTATGTTGAAAAATTGAATTGAAGGTCGTGTCTGAAAATAATTTGAATGAATATGATTTAAAGACCAATTGATAGCAAAGACACAAATTTAGATTAAAGGCGGATTAATAGGTACTAAAAACATGTTTATTAAATGAAATCTACAAAGCAAATAAGTTAATACTGATTATTTACGGAAACATGAATGAATTTATAAATAATTTGATTGAATTAAAACTCGAGTGCAGTACTTTTATTTTCAAAGAAGTATTTCTACACGTAGCAGAAGTAAAAACAAGGAGAAAGTTTATGAGAGACGATCTGAGCAGTCCTATCTAGTGTCTCCTGAAATTACCTGAGACGCCCAAGTAATTCTGTCCCTTAACGAGAGTTCAGCCTGAGGCAATAAAAACTAACCGAGGTTGGTCTTTGTTTTTGGTGAAAGTGACAAGAAATGCGCGACAAATCTAGTTAGTTTGTAGGTAGGTAAATTATGTCCCGATCCTTCTGATTTGACAGCTGATGGCTGAACACTACGACGATGAAGATGAGCAAAAATAAATAATCACTTACATACCTAAGTGACGATATATTTTCTAAGCTTCTTCTTCTCTCTAACACATAGGAAGCGGTGCTAGATAAAAAATTACGGTTTAGGCGAATAATGTCCCGTTCTATATGTGTATTAATGTACCCAGTGTACTTATACGCAATAACAACTTTTTCATTAATAGCTCGTTTATTTTGTTTCTTAGTTTTTAAGCCTATAGCTTTAATAAAGTTCTAATACAGTATTGTGTATAGTGTATTTAATAAAACTTCTTGCAAAATTGTTACTGTTTATTTCAAGATGCTATCTTGACTAGGTAGTTTAAAAATTATAGACGTATAAAATCTAAGTGACTCTCATTTTTGTTCGTCAGTGTATTTCTCATTATCACTCAATTGTTACCTGACGGAATTTACACGAGTTACTCTCCTTTCCATAAGTAGCCGCGAGATAAGATAAAAATTATTTAAATTAAGATGAGGCATCTCTGCCTATTTGATAACGTATAACTAAAAATAAAAATAACTTATTATAAATCTAAAACTAATCTACAAATAAATAAATAAACTAAACCTAAACCTAAAAAAAAAAACTTTCCTAAAGGTAGAAGATCTCCTCCAACTCCGCCGAATTTCCAATGGTGCCTAAAATGCTCGCGGCGTTACCCCTCTGAATCTCCACACTGATGCGGCGAACGAAGAAAGCCCTGGCTCGTGAGTCACCCGATTTTTCTTTTAGACTATGCCCGATAATTTTCGCGAAGGCGATAGCCTCAGGTGACCACGAGCCAAGGGTCTCAACCGCAAAAGGCAGAAACTCAAAGAGGTCTCGCAGCGAGGTATATTTTTGAATTTTGAGGGCCGCCGCGCGTCTGGCGGCGGCGCCAGCAGAGTTGGAGGAGATCCCGATGAAGCTGGGGGCTATTGTGTCTGTCTGTGCAGGGGGCGTCCCACACCAGGGCTCGGCCGCGCCGCCACGGCACGATGAGGCTATTTAAATAAGAATATGAATATGTATAATTGTAATTTATTAATTAGTGTGTCTATTTATTTAATTTAAACTACATTATGTTTCAGTGAGAGCGTCAGTGGCGTAGGGGATAAGATGCGGCCTATCATACCGAAAGGTCCGGAGTTCGATCCCCGGCGGGGCCATGTACCAATGGGTTTTTTCTCGAAATTTAAGTACATTTAGTGACTGCTCTCAAACGGTGAAGGAAAACATCGTGAGGAAACCTGCATACGCCGAAGAAGAAATTCTTAGGCGCATGTGAAGTCCACCAACCCGCACTGGGCTAGCGTGGTGGACTATAGCCCGAACGCCCTCGTTGAGAGGGTAGGCCTGAGCCCCAGCAGTGGGGACATTAATAGGCTGTTGATGACATTATGTTTTTGCTTACAGTTTCGAATTGGACACGTCTGTAATGATACTGTAACTGTTTTTATAAATAAAAAATAAAAAAATAATAAAATCTCTCTTTAACTCTCTCACTTAGACCAGATTTCCTGCTGAGTCTATGATAATTCTCCTTGGCATAGGTCGTAAAAATAGTACTTACTTAAAGCATTATAACGTAACCGAGCACAGAGTTGGTGTGTTGAAAGTAAATGAAACTAAGTAGTGTTTTAGTGTTTTTTATTTGAATTGAGTTGTAAAGATAATTCTCAGTATAGAACAAGCGGCAGGGGAGTGCAATCACCAGTCAAAGCGAAAATTAAACGGGCTTCACCCACCCACGCCCACAAATATCTACCACCATAATGAAATAAATATTGTTTAATCTTCAGGTATCTTTTATTTTTATAACCTGCATGTTACAAAGTACAGTAATGTTTTTAATCAGAAAAACCTTAATTGAACGTAACAATGTAGGTAGGAACGTAACAATATAAACGATATCAATATAAACATATCTAGTAATGCTGTAATAAAATAATAGATTTACGATAATAATGTCCAATCTGAAAAATGTCCAACCGTTGAAAAATGTCCAAACTGAATAATGTCCAATCTGAAAAATGTCCAAACTGAAAAACGTCCAATCTGAAAAACGTCCAATCTGAAAAACGTCCAATCTGAAAAATGTCCAATCTGAAAAATGACCAATCTGAAAAACGTCTAACCTGAAAAATGTCCAATCTGGAACATTTTAAACTACAGAACCTTAAAAACCGCTATTTATTTATTTTTCAGGGTGGACATTTGTCAGGCTGGACATTTTTAAGGTTGGACGCTTTTCAGATTTAACATTTTTCAGATTGGACACTTTTCAGATTGGACATTTTTCAGATTTACGTTTCTCAGATTGGACATTATTACAGTAAATCAAATAATAATAGTGCATTACTTTCAATATATTAAACCAGCCATACGAAAGACAACTAAGACTCTACAATGGCTTATTAGAAGATGAATAATAGAGCCTTAGGTACATAAACGCCTAGTCTCAGCTTATCATTCTTAGAGACACAGGCGTGAGTTTACGTATACAATGTACATTATACCGCCTTCATACAGAAATTATTGCTGTCATAAGTTCAACCTAACGGCTCTCATACATTTTATTACGCTAGAAATGTCTTTATTAAGTCCATAGTATTTGTCTTATATGATATCTTATCGTTTTCCCTCTCTTTCTTGCTATGTAACGACATTATCTTCCGTCTCTTCGCTGTTTCATTTACTTTTACTACATTTTTATCTCAAGCGTCGTACATTTCTGCTTTTCTTTTATATACTTAGTCTCATTTTTGTACTGGCACAGTAATGGAAATTGTTATTAGAGATTTTGTAAAAGAAATGAGTGATTGGTGGTGGATAGACTTTATTACTGCTAGGAGTCGCAGTGTTTTAACTTAACACAACGTTCCGAAGCACAATTCTAACTTCTGCTGTTGGTTTTGCTCTTACAATAGCTTGGCTTTGATATAGGATAAGTATTTTCAAATAAGAAAACCGTCCTGTTATCTTCATTGGAATTTTATTTTATTTGAGAAAGCTTTAAAAGTCACTGACTTATTTTTTTTAGTAATTCTATTATTAAAGATGCTTTAAAAGCTTTTGGGGATTTCATTTATTAGTCGCTTCCAAAATAATTATTCATTGTGCTATTACTAGTACTATTATAATTATGCTTTTCTTTGTTGTGTTTTTTCAGGGTTATATTTGAAAATCTATGATGAAAATCTACGAATACTACATTTTGATTGTAATTACTTAGTTTAGAACCTGTATTGTTGAGTTGTGTACACAGATGTCGATATTTTTGACAACTCCTTACCACAATTCTCTTGTCTGTTACTTCAATTCAATCCAATCCGGTTAATGTGTCCTGCGCTGACCGCGTGTTTCAATCCGTGACAACTGGGTCAAGGCATCTGTCTCCAACTTAATCCCTTGGCTTACCGATGACGTGGATTCCTTGTACCTTAGCACAATAATAGGGTTCTCTCTGAGCGTCTACTTCACTGCAATGGCTTACCGGACTAAAGAGATTACGGTCGTAAGTTAAAATCATGGTTTGAATTACAGTAAAATTTAGACAATTAGTTTGAAAAACTACTGGAAAGAGTGCTAAAAATCATTCAAGAGGAATATGACTAACCACACCACATCATTACAATACTGTCTCGACATTAGAAATAAAAGCATAAGGTAACATTGATTGGATCAAATTGAAGAAATATTCCCACCTGTCAAAAAAACTTGTTGAAAACGACAAAAAGACGAGTAATTTATAATTGTTCTCTTCCTAGATGAATTCCAAGACCAAGAGTTTTCAAATTATTTTTGTAACAGAATGGTAATCATTGATTTGATTACTAACCAAACAGACTGTAACAGACAGAATGGTAGTCAGTTCAAAATGAAGTTTACTAATTTGCGGCACCATTCGGAACAATAAGTTTGTAATTTATAGCAGCTGTACTGTACTGATCGCATAGAAATAGTTGCAAATTCCTTAGAACAATAGCTTTCGTTGTAGCCTGGCGATGGATCGGGCGGTCTCACAGGCGAAGGGTCGCGCATGCGTTGTAAATTATACCTGACGAGGCGTGAACTGACTATCTGACGAAGTGCGGCTGGTCTGAGAAATCGCGGAGCTACAAAATGTTTGTGAGATGCAGAGAAAGCATTGGCTTGTACAATAATTAAATGGTGAAAACGATATGGTACTATACATGTTGTCTCTGTTATATCGGTACACATATTAACTCATATTTAAAAGATAAATCAATTGTTTAAATTAATAGATTCGTTCTAACTAAAATTGTTAACAAAATTGAACTTTATTGCTCGCTATGACCAAATTTTAGCAAAAAAGTCTTCTATAAATGTTCAAAAAATGGTAAAGTGAAATGAAATGAAAGTAAAATCCAGGGATACCTCCTCCAAACTCAATATTTTTACGACCTCCACAGCACCAGTCACAAGAAACAAAACTTATGTTGTATAGGTACAGACTCTGGCGCATAAATCTGCGCACCTAGGCTGTATGCCGCCCCGGGCAGGACATTGAACTCACTACAAACGGACACTAGTTCTTAGGATTGTATTGGTTGTGCCATGATCGATGTTTATGTTTGCATTGTATAGCCTGAGCAAAGTATAGGATCTTTTGACGCTATTGCTCCACAGTTTCTAGATCTAGGCGATTTGAAAGTTGCAGCAATAGATCTGTTAGAGAACAAATTAGTGTTCCACTGCTGTATTTAAGATTGTTCGTCGCTTTCCCAGTAATAAACATCGATTTTCAATTTTACATAGTCCTCTTATTGAAAATTAAGAAGAGCGCTTGCGACCGATCCGAATCTGTCAAAATACTGTTTCGAACTAGAACTATTTGTAGCACTATACTTCCGAGAATAGTCATCCGAACGTCCAATATTATCATTTCTGGTCATATTAATGTCAAATTGACAAAGAAACAAAGCACAAAAATAGACCCAAACATATAAATTATTATTAACTTTATTGGTAAGCATAATCATGTTTGAATAGGATCTATGGGTCGGTAGGTACGCAACTTAATTTTAACTCGGTTAAACCGAAGTTTTTATACGCACAAGCGCTATGAGGCATTAGGATATTTAACTACATCTTCTTTTAAACCAATAGTACTATCACTTAATTAATAATCTTCTTTATTGTCGCCATCTTCTGCGATACTGTCATCCATTGTTAACTTCAGTCTCTCAACGTCCACTGTTAGACATAGGTCTTCTGTAATATACGCCACCACAACCGTGTGTCCACTTTCTTATATTTAGCAAATTCGACTATCTATATATTATATCTATATAGTATATTTGACTATCTTTTTCAAGTCTTTACCTAAGTTCCTTCTAATAGAAGGTTAGAAGGTAGTTGTTCGTTACAGTATCGTGACGTCATATACAGTTTGCATCTTACAATTTCCTACCTTTTACCTTTCCTTTTACCTTCGGATTGCGAATTAGTATTCTTTCCCCGTGCGATGATAAGCTCTCCATAATTTTCATACACACGAGAATTCTCGAGCAGTTTTCAGAATGAAGACAATGGGTTGAGGAACATGGAAGGCATGGTAAATTATTTAGGTAAGTACACGGTAAGTATGAAGATCAAAAAGAGATACCATTATTATTTACAATGTTAAAATGTACCTTAAACTAAAACCTATTGGTGTAAGTACTTTTCGGTAACAAAACGCGGTCCATGTTAAAACTTTTTTAAGAAACACCTTTTTGGTAACCGTTAAACTGGAAAAACGAGGTGATTGACCTTTAGACCATGCAATTGAAACAAAGTCCAAATAAAAAACTATATACTTCTGTTTATATCGCTATTCTCAAAACCCTAGGGCCCTATTCCATGCGAGTTAAAAATTTATCAAATGCGGTGCAGAATATCCGATCGAATATCTAGTCTTGCAACGCACGTTCTATGTAAGTGGATATACAGGGTGACTAAAACCAGTTATTGTAAATTTATAGAAGTGAGTTTTTTTTTCTAACACGAAAGAGCTCGTAAAAAATATTAGAACTTATTTTTGAAACTAAACTGACTTACTGACAACACTTAAATTGTTTCTATCCCTGTCACACATTATTGCGAAGGTAAAAGACGAAACTATTTTAGTGCTGTCAAATTTTAAATGTGTGTCTTCAGAATCTAGCCTAATCTATGTATTTTTATAATTTACACTTAATAAGAAAGCAAATTAAATCAGAATGCACAGAAATCTCGAAATTCAATTAATACAGCGGTAATGTACAGGTCTCAAAATTAGCCATCCAAACGTAAGCTTTACTTCAATTTTTGTGCGTTCTCTGAACACCCTGTATATGCTAAAAGCTGTAAAACACGAGTGTTTTGGGGTGGTCAGAGATTTACAACCTTTCAAGTGGCCTTCTAATAGACGTATATTGCATTGCGGTTGGATTTATAGACTATATTTCTTTTGTTTTCAAGGATTTATTGTCGGCAGGTATTCAGTAGATCGGCCGTTTTAGTACTTCGAAGGTGCGATTAGGTATTTTTTATGTGTTTCTAAGTGGGGGATTACGCTCTTAAAGGAGGGGGAAGAATGTAACGACTCGTCAGCTTGCTTAAGAAATTAGGCAATTTATCATCTGGTTATCTACCCCACCAACGGTGCCGTTGTTTAGAAATTCTAGTCTTTGACGTATGCAGGTTTCCTCGCGATGTTTTCCTTCACCGATAGGCCTGTGGTATTATAATATACCGTACTTAAGTTACGAAAAATTCACCAGAATCAGAATCAGAATCAGAAATTATTAATTCATAAACATTGGTAAAAAAGATGTCAAATAAAATTAACAGAACTCTATGTTTTACCCCGTGGGCATATGAAAAAAGTATACAACGAATAATTTAATACTGTAATGTCAACGCTTATTAAAATTAAATGTCATGGTTAGTATTAAAAAATTAAAAAATAAAATAGTAATAGAAAATAAAAGCACACATACGGTAAGCACTCATTGGTACGCGCCAAGGTTCGAACCCACGGTCTCACTATACAACCAACTAGCACTATGAATTATGCGTACACGAGCGGTGTAAGTAATTTTGTGGATAAATTGTCATTTTCATAGGTAATGGTAATAAAATAACTACCATAATCTAAATCATCCCTAAGAAATCTTGAAATTGAAAACTTTGGACCTAGTGTTTCAAATGTATCTTATTATGTTTTGTTTGATGTGGTTAGATAGTATACTTCCACCAGATAGAGTGTGGTTAGATGAATGTTAGAGTAAGATCAATTGCGAGTATATATTTATGGGATACGTTATTATTTGGATCACCAGCCAGTTATGAAAGATAATCTTTATTATAAACAAAACCTTCTATTGCTACCGTACATTATAAAGACATTAACAATAATAATACAAGCGTAACCGAAACCATACACAAAATGACACTAAGACTTTTTTTTTTCATTAAAAAGTGATTTAGACAGAGTGTAAGTGGAGATGTAAGACCAGTTTGTCTCTCCAGTGTCGTCGGCGACATCTGGGAATAAGCACTCAAACGGCGTGATGGTAGAACTACATAACTTTAAGTTGTTGAATTTTGGAAATATAATTTTTATTTTTTTTATTTTGATTCAACTTTTAACATAACTCTTCACGCGTTGCTGTCAAAAAGTCAAAAAACTCCATTACGAGTGGCTGTCAGTTTTTGGTTTTTGAAAAATCAGTCGTATCAAAAAAATAATAAAGTTGTCAATAAAGTGACGTAAGTGTCCCTATAAAGACCCATCGACACTTAAAGCATTATCCTTCTCAAGTGTCCCTTTAAAGACCCACCGCGACACTTGAATAGAAAAACGTTAAAATGTACTTTTTCCTGGTGAATTCGCAAATAATAATTTGTTTCTCATAAATTATAAGTTCTGAAATTATAATGATAATACTCAGCATATTTTTAATTTTAGAAAGAATTTTACACCTTGGAAGCGGTGGTAGATAAAAAATTGACGTTGTTTATGTATACCCAGTGTACTTACATGCAACAAAACAATCATATTATCATGTTCAGAGAAATAATACAAAATTTATTCGTATTTATAACGTCCCAAAAGCAAAACGTCAGTAGATACTATTAAAGCAAAACAAACCTTGCTTTTAGGTTATTCGGATACGAAGACGAATTTTCAATTGTAGATCGGCTAGGTACCTACCTACATAAACAAGTTGAACGGTAGCGGCTAGAAGTGGTGGATTGAGAGTTACACGTTTTTGGCGCCAGACTGTGACAGTCATATTTTAATCTGTTTCACAGGGCTGCATAAATATTTATTTAAGTTTTAATCCCGCCCGCCTCAGGGATTATTTGTACAGCAAAAGGTCATGAGAACGTCTTTCACTAAAGTAGACTAGACTTACTATGGTATTGTATAAGACTCTCAACGTTTTAGAGAAAAATATGCAAAAAAAGAAAGGGGAAAGCAGCACACAATGGTGGAATTTACTTTTGAGAATGGTAGCTGCGATCACCAATACTATCGCAGAATGGTAGACGATAGACATCGATAGGTCAACTTTACTGTCGTGAACATCATAATAACAATGGTCTAATAAAAATGAATAAAGCTATGAAACGATATCAATAATATATTTCATATTATATTTATATCATATTTTTATTAATTTTGTTCACATGCGACTAAGAAGAAATTCTTAGGCGCATGTGAAGTCCATCAACCCGCACTGGGCTAGCGTGGTGGTCTATAGCCCGAACGCCCTCGTTGAGAGGGTAGGCCTGAGCCCCAGCAGTGGGGACATATTAATAGGCTGTTGATGATTAATTTTGTTAATAACTTGCATAGTGCAGGACCCTCGACTAGATGGTGCGACGATCTGCGTAAGGCGGCTGGCAGTGACTGGATGCAGAGAACCGAAGATCGGATACAGGAACGCGCCTTGGTGGAGGCCTGTGTTCAGCAGTGGACTACTGCAGGTAGATGATGAAGAAGATGATGAAATTAATATCATTATCAATTAAGTATTTATCATAACCAATTCCAATGTCCGTACTTTTATATGAGAAAAGTAAATAACGGTAAACTTTCCGACAAGTAACAAAGGTTCAAAGTCCCACAATCAAGTAAGTACTATTACAGAAAATAAGAAATAAAATGAAATCGAAACTTCTTTGAAAGGAAAGAAAATCAAATTGGAAACACACACTGAGGCAAATATAAATGGGTCACAAAATAAATGAAGTCATAAAATCCAAACTAAGAAAGCTCAACCGAGTCAATGCCGTCATACGATTGAACGCTCCCGCCCCGACCTGCACCCGTTTACCAAAGATTTACGCAATAGATAGATATCCCGAACCCTTTTCCACGGTTTTATGTCCCTAATTCTTTCGCAGTACTATCGAAACGTAACATGCGAAGGAATCGTGAAAGTTTTTCGAATCCAATCGAATGCTGATAAGCAAGCCCGTATTTGTTAGCGAACGAAGTTGGTTTCCGTTTTAAAAGAATTTCATGGCATAGATGGGCTTGATAACGATCGATCAGACCAAAAAAACTCTATGCAGCTGCTGAGTAGAGATGATTTTACTGTAATAAGGTCCAATCTGAAAAATGTCCAATCGTTAAAAATGTACAACCTGAAAAATCCTGTCTAATCTGAAAAACGTCCAAACTGAAAAATGACCAATCTTAAAATCGCTTAACGTTTAGTTGACATTACAAAAAAAAACATGTAAGGAAGTTTCACAAAGGAAGTGCCCATTTAAAAAAAATACATTGCTCCGGAAAGGGAAGTAATGGTATTTCATTGACATTTCTAAAACATACTATACAATTTAGTTGAAATTCAAGTTTCAGAAACATTTTATTGCATTTGTAAGTACACTGGGTACAATTTTAAAAAAAAAAATTTATACAACGCCAATTTCTAATCTACCACCGCTTCCAAGGTATCATATCAAATCAAAAATATTTGCAAAATGGATTCTACATAAGTACAATAATTGACATGACTGATTATATTATGTTCTCTCGTAACAGTTACCTACCCCTTTTATACTTTCAATGTTCCGGTCAACCGGCCAGAACGATGACGTCAATCAAATTGAATTTTGAATGCGGACGTCGCACTCGTTCAATTTCATTCATTCATTCATTCAATTGATCAATGTAATCAGTTGATTTTTTGCACGAAACGCTTGGAAAGATCTCTCTGTATGCTTTCCACGAGGGAATTTAAATTTTTAACAATGTTATTTTGGAAGTACACCAATTAAATCTTCAAATATAATTTCCGTTCCACTACAACATGAGAAACTTTGATTAGGAAAAGTGACACATAATAATATTGGGAAGCTATGAAGCAAAAAATGTTTTTGGAGATATTTTCAAAATTTAAGGATCCTATTTTTTAAACCGGGTCTTGAAATTTTTCTAATCGCAAGAATGCCAGCCAAACAAAATTTTCGGAACTTTTTATTACAATACCACAGGCTTTTTGGTGATGGAAAACATCGTGAGGAAACCAGCACATCTACGTCAAAGTTAAGAATTTCCATTCTAAGGCGTACCTATGTAAAGTCCACCAAAACAGATTGGGGCACCGTTTGGTGGACAGGGCCTTGGCATTAAAGATCCTAAAGATTAACATTCAGGAATGATTCAAGAATTGAAGCAAAGGCAGGGCCCTGTGCTGTTGGGTTTGTTGCTGTGTCTTCCCTTCGGCTAATCATCAACATCATCATCAACAGCCTATTAACATGTCCCCACTGCTGGGGCTCAGGCCTACCCTCTCAATGAGGGTGATCGGGCTATAGTCCACCACGCTAGCCCAGTGCGGGTTGGCGGACTTCACATGCGCCTAAGAATTTCTTCATCGGCGTATGCAGGTTTCCTCACGATGTTTTCCTTCACCGTTTGAGAGCAGTCAGTAAATGTACTTAAGTTTCGAGAAAAAACCCATTGGTACATGGCCCAGCTGGGGATCGAACTCCGGACCTTTCGATATGATAGCCCGCGTCTTATCCCCTACGCCACTGACGCTCTCGGCTAATAAAGGTGGAAATTTTAGACAGAATTGACGTCAAAAAGAGAACATTGTATTAAAATTTTAACTAATTTTCATTTAATTCCGTTACTTTCGCTATCATCTTTCACGAGAAAATCCCTAAGTTTCGAAGTATGATTTATTTAGCATGCCTATCCATCTTTAGCGACCACATCGATCTTAGCGCAGTAATGATCGCCGGCAGCCTTCGCCGTCTAGTCTAATTGGTCCAATCCTTCACGCATGGCCGACTGGGGTTGGCCAGGCATCCATCATTGGCAAAAGCTATTTGGTCAAACGGCAGCAAATAGATGAGGTAATGACGTCTAGGGTTTCAACTTCAAACTCGGCTCAGAATTTGTATTAAATTATAGTCTCCGTAGAATTTTTTGGCGGTTGAGTGAACATAGTCACAGATTGTTTGCACATCGCTGTCAGTGTTTACAGTGTATGTGTGCGGAAGCGACATAGTGTAATACATAGAGATGTCCAAAAACTTGAAAAGTTTGATTCGGTTGATCGAATCAATGACTAGGTATTTTTTGAAATTGAATGAGCGTCTCTACTGAACTCCTCGCACAGCTCCCCTTTTACACCTAAAATTAGCAGCAATCAGCCAACTTCACAAACCGAAAAAAATCTACAGTGACTATATTGAGCTTTTAGGCGTCCATGAGTAGAATTTCCAATTCGCAAAATGTCGTGTCGTGTTGTGTTTTCAGAATCAACAAAGTCTACGTAAAGGAATAAATCTCGAAGAAGAATCTTTGAAAAGACCTTATGACGTCTAAAATTGTCTGTGTGTTAAAAGACAACGAGAGAATTCATTCCTTCAGGACAGCTTTCATGTCTTCAAAAACGTTGTTATGTTTCATAACCACCACGCGAACGAAGTCGCGGGTAACACCTAGCATTATATATGAGTAGTAGTGTGATTAATTTATTTCTGTGATCTAGGTTGCATTTATATATTTTCCTCCATACTAAAATAAATACCCACAAAAATTCTGATCTTTCTAATAAGTTACATTCTTCTTCGATTAACGTAAATGGAACCAATTAATATGTAGTCTATCTATTCATACCAATATTGAGAGATAATTATGTGCACAGAGATTTGAATAACTTTGTAATTCCGCCATGGGAGAAATAATTTCCCAAATAACAAAGGAGCCCCGTGCGGCTTGTGTTACACGGGGTGCGGCTTATCGTCCAAATTGATGGGAATTCGACGCCGATCCCTATAATTAGTAAAAATTATTTGCTATCGATTGACCTCCTTCGAGGGCTGAAGATGTTATGTCTGTGAACCGTAACGAATGGCATGCAATATTCTGAGTATAAACTTTACGATAATAGATATAACAAAATAACATACAGAGTGGAAACTTGGAGAGGATAAGAACAATAAAATTAAATATATGAGTAGATTTGAAGTCGGAATCCAAATAAACCAAAAGATCTTGGATGAGTGATAAGTAATCTCACTTAATTTTATACATACTGAGTAGAAACTTGGAAGAGATATTAAAAAGCAATATGTCCGATAGCAGTAGATTTAAAGTAGGAATTCAAATGAATCGAGAGATCTTGGAGGAGTGATAAGTGATCCTAATTAATTTAATACCTATACAGAGTAGAAACTTGGAGGAGATAAGAACAATATGTCCGATAGCAGTAGATTTGAAGAAGGAATACAAATGAATAAAAAAAAACTTGGAGGAGTGTGAATTTAATTTTTTTATGTAATCTAAGAGGTATTATGTAACTTCCTGATGACGCGCTATATTATCTACATAATAGATTATGTACTTAGATGTCAAGAATCTAGTACCTAGTTTCACGTCAATTATCATAAAGACAAATTGCAATATTTAGGTGAATAGAAAATGCTTGGAACAAGGTGAGAGCCGGGGACGAGCTCGAATGACATACTAGGATTAGATAGAGCGGGTGCTCACAAACAAACACGTGAAGAGCACTCGCGTCCCGCTACGAGCGTATGTTGTAAAGAGAATGGTGAGGCTGAAGCGAAACAGGTGTGAAGGATCGAGATACTTGGCATTCCGTTCTTTCTGCCTTCGCCGTCAGGGACATAGAATGAAGATTTAATGTATAAAAACATAATAGTTTTGTCATAAGATTAATGTAGGTACGGTAAAGTTGACATAAATGAATTTAGCAGTATTACACTCTTAGCCGACACTGATTCATAGCCGTATACAGAATCAAGTTACGACCATAATAATGACAGCAATAACCGCCGGTACTGATAAAGCGTGCCCAAATTCAGGGAAAACGAAACAATATTTCCCCAAAACAAGGCCGGGTATATGTAAATGGGCACCACGGGAGCGGGTCAGTTAGACCCGGTTGCCGATCGCGAAATTAATTATGTGCCGAATGTGCCGCCATCTGCCGCATCAATATTCAATCCGATTGGGGCAATAGGCCTGGCCTCACTGACCAATCTACGCTGACCTCTCCAGGGTCGTGCAGGCCCTCCAAAAGGTAAATTCCATGTTCAGCATCAGAAGGGGGTGCGGGACCAAGTTAGTCTGGATGGTGCAACTGTCGATTTACTGGACAATTCGTATTATGAAATTGCTACTTCATACATAACTATGCAGGGTTACAATTAGGCGAAGAGTGATGATTTTTCTACAGACCAGTGCATTATTAGAGATTTTGGTTCATTTGTAATTACTGTACTTACTGGAACGGATATATAGTTAATTTTGTTCCAAATGAAATAATGTTATTCTGTTAGAAGCATCCAAAGCGGCAACGTCATTGGTTTTATGTAATCATCATCATTATCATCATATCAGCCTGTAGACGTCCACTGCTGGACAAAGGCCTCCCCCAAGGATCTCCACGACGACCGGTCCTGCGCTAACCTCATCCAGCTGGGTCTTATGTAAGCTCGAAAATAATTTTTTTCATTACTCTGGATGAAAAAGTGTCATTTTCAACATATTTTATTCAGAAACAAACACGTTGTCATTACTTTCAAACAAATAAAATCTAAAAAAAACCAATGCAAAAAATAAAGAAAATAACATTAATTTTAGTTTGTACCAAAAGTTATGAAACCTGATCATAAACAGCTATGGAGGAAACAATCCACAATGACAGAATCAATAATCATGTAAATAATTTTAATTCCTGTACTGCATGTAGGTATCAGAGACTCTAATTATAGATGAATCAATATAAGGAAAAAAACATCAATAATTTACTCAAAAACTTCCTGATTAGCATGCCATGAATCCAATATGTAAATTGCAAGAAAGTGTAAATTTAAACAAGAACAATGACTAACTCTCTGTGACTAACTGTGCATGATGTCACGTGCTGTGTGGTCACTCGGTCAGACAATTGACAATTAGATCTATGTTTACCGATATGCAAAGATATGACTCACAAGGAAACGTACCAAGTGCCCGGATACATTCTAGGTACTTGTTGTAGAGTAGGTACTGAAAAATAATTTACACAATTTTTTTTTGTAGCTGTCCACTGTTCAATCTAGTCTGAGGAATCGAAATTAAAAAGCGACTTAACCCTCTATTTGAGAGATTTGTTAAAGCAAGATGCAAGTTATGAACTACATATTTCTATTTTCTCTATTTCTTGCATTTCAGTTTGAAAAGATGAAAATTATAAGACCCGTGTTTTTCTATAGCGGACCTAAGTCATTTAAAATGTGAAGAAATCCATCTTTAAAACTTTGAATTTTCCGTCATCACAAGAAGATAAACAGTTTGATTGTCTGGAAGTACTGTTCATTTTTCTACACCTTTTTCTTTATAGTACTGCTACAACGTTCCTAAATAGAAACATTGATGATAATATAGGCAAGATTTTGCTTGATGGGACATGTAGGTAGCCCATAAATATAATTCACTACAATATTTTTATTACATTTGTAGACAATATGGAATCAACGTATACATATATTCGTACTGTCAGAAGCTTCTCCTTAACATATGGGTTTGACACTACCATACACACATATAAATATTCCTATAGGTAAAGATGCATACCCATGAATATTGTATGAGGGATCATCGCCGTGAACGTTTACTGTTAAGACCCTTGTAGAACTGCTTAAATCGGATATCCGCTGAAATTAAAATTGAAATTTACAAAACTAACAACTGCAATGATTATACCTACGAGGTTTTACAATCTGTTTATTATTACATTTTTTTAAAATATTTTAGACCACGGGAATATTACCTTGCCTATTCACCTTAACTAAAACACGGATATGATTATTTAGTGAAGTAAAATTTTGGTTGAAGCTTAAACTAACAGGTTTAAATACACTTCATGACACAAGGCAAGTTGACTGGAAGTGGCTGGTGAATGGATGCAGAGGACCGGGCTGATGGTAGATGGATGGTGACCACAATCTTGGCAATCAATCTTGTCACAATCACAATCGTGTCTGGTGCAGCTTATTTATTAGCGGTAAAACAAAGCAGATATAAAACTTAACTTCACAATCTGACATCCGGATATCTTGTATGTGTAGGATGCTTTACAATAAACTTGCGAGGACGCAACGGAGAAACGCATCCGGTCATATTTCGACCGGTATTAAGAGTTATTGCCGCATTCTTATTCATGGAACAATTTTTGAAATCCTTTCTGGACTTTTTTGGATTTTAAGGGATTCTAAACGCAATGACCACCCCTGTTAGGGAAGCCGTTGACCGCACTATGCCGTTTGCATAAATGGGAAATATATGATAATAAAACGCATTTGGCTACGGATCTATTTGTCTCTTATGAATGTGGGCAGCGGAAATCATTGAATGAAAACAGCAAGAAAATTTACGATTTGCATTCACCCTCCATTCACCATTAGATTGATTTTTAAATAGTTTTTACGACCCTGGAAGCATAGTCCTTTTAGGCCCCTAAAAGTTAAAAATAATCATATAACAAACCCCACCCGGTCCGTAAGACGCAGGCAGGCCTCCTGCGAGGTGGACCGACGATTAAGAATGCTCACAGAAGATCTACCGTAGCTAGTTTGCATTAATATAGGAATGACCTAAAAGCAGAAAGTCCTAAAATCAGGACTTTATACATAGGGGACGGATAATTAGAAACAAGGCAATTTTTTTCTTACAATCGAGGTGACTTTGAAGCCATCGTGCTTTGTCGTTGTATGAAAATCTTGCCCTGATTCTAATTATCCGTCCACCTACGTAGCTTGGGTTTACAGCTTAACCCAAACAGAATCTACTCGTTCATACACACTACAAGTAGGTAAGTAAATAGGTATAAGGTCATGATCCTGAGATAGTGCATGTTTCGTGTTCAGTATAATGTCTAAACGCGCTTCGGCACGTGCAAGGTTCTCGTAGTTCAGTCATAATTAATTATTCTGGCAGAGCCTCTAACGCATCACTATAACTTATGGGCCAACTCTCGCGATACTCACGGTGAGGTACAGTCAGCAAAACGGGTACAGATCAGACCATAAGAACAATAAATACACGAGAGGTACTACAGTGACGTCTGAACCAAAACAAACTTAAATACCGATAGGAACCAAAGCGAAAGAGAATTTAATGGTGTTAAATATTTGAAGATGAGATGCGATAATAATAACAACAAATAATATAACACGAGTAATTATTATATTGAAGTGTAAACTAAAGGAAACCCTTTTAAATATAGATCTAAATATTGAAATCGAATCAAAATAGAATTTTAATGGTGATATATTGAAACAAAGAAAAATAAAGATAATTAAAAATAGGGAGATTATATGAATCAAATAATTAGATAAACATGGCGCTCTGTCCATAAACGACTGATACTGAGAAATAAATCGCTCGAGAATTCAAATGAACAAATTCCCTTTATCGAGACTTAATAGATAATAATAACTGACTAATACCTTTAGTCTAAGGATAGGAACTAATCTTCGAACAGTACCACTCACCAATAACCCTACGACGCTCGCCAATCTCGATCAAACTAGACTTGGGGCCTAAAGCACCCACAACCCCACCCTTGTCATACATTATTACATACATTTAACCGATGGATAACTCAATACGGGACCCTTCTAAGCGATTTAAGATCAGCCAATGGTTCTAAGTTCTGTAGGCATCTGAGAGGGTTACTTTAATTAATTTGAAGAACGCTTTGAAACGATATTAGAGTTTGCGTTTAATTTCAATTGTGATGGTTTAGTCAGTCAAGAAGATACTGTACGTATAACAATTACGGAGATAACAATAGACCTTTCTCCTTCATATTGTCAATTGTAACTAAAATTGGAAAAGAAATCGTTTTTATATAAAATTGTCCTAGTTAACACGCTTTAAAGGTGTCACAGTAAGAATCATTATAAATACATACTGTACATTTAGAGGTGGATGATTAAAATATGTGCTAGTGGTTTATAGTGCTTAAACCCTTGTTGTGAAGTAAGTGAACAAATTGAAAGTAGATATAAACCGTTCTTAGTTGGTCGTGCTGTCACCTCAAGTTCATGAGGCCGTGGATTAGAACCTTCTACCAAAGAGTTTATCAGAACTTAAGTCCTACCCTACAGTTTCTTAAATTACCGCAGGCTTTTCGGTGAAGGAAAACATCGTGAGGAAACTTGCATATGTGATCCGATGGGAACTTTTTGTGTGATCAGATGCAACCCCGAACGGATCATATGATTCGTTGGGAATAACTCACTAAAGATTAATATTTATATGCTAAGGCGTATGTGAAGTCCACCAAAAAACGGATGGAGCACCGTTGGTGGACAGGAGTTTGGCACAAGAGATCCCAGAAGGGTCGAAGGGACAAGATAAGACAGTGATGCTCACGGCAGTGACTACATCGCCGATACCATTGAACTTTTTAATATGTTTCATCGAACAACACAAACAGACGTTCCAAGCCTGCGTCTGCCCATCAATCGTCGTCGCACTGGGAATGCAAACCGTTTAAGCATTCAAACCGTGTCCCGTACAACGTGCAAACTGGCAGATTATTACGCGACCGGAATCGTTTATTAAATGTGCCGAATTGTGGTTAAATTCGGTTTGGTTCGGTTCGGCTCTATATGCCACAACTAACTATACTGTTAATGGAGTGAGTTAAATCTGATAATTCCAGAATTATGAACTTAAATGTGCTTAAATTCTGATGCGTATAATTTTAATTTTTGTAATTTTATAATTTTGGTATTCCTTAATTCCTGGTGAGAAAACCTGCAAACGCTGTGGAACTCATTCTAACGCCTTAGTAAAGTCCATGCATTAGAGACACGTTATACCGACCTAGTGGAATTACGAATAAATATTGTGGTTATCAAAAGTCGCTCAACGGGCTACAGAAAGACCCATGCTCGGAGTTTCTCTAAGACAGGATCCGAAACGAGGTGGTTCGCTAGAGAACCAAAGCCTACAACATAGCTCAAAAGTTAGTGCGTTGAAATGGCAGAGACCACGATTGGGCAAACGTAGTGTGAAACGCCCCCGGCTAGATGGAGCGAGGATCTGCGTAAGGCGGCATGGATGTGGAGAACCAAAGATCGGGTTCAGTGGCGAGCCTTGGCCTATGTCCAAGTGGACTAGTGTAATCAGCCTGATCATGGTGATTATGATTCCGGTTGTATTTGTACAGATTTTTTATTTACCATTACAAAATTTAACAGGTCCTTTTAAAACTTTAGCACAATATAGCAAGCGAATCAGACTCAAGTAAGTTTTCGCCGAAAATAACCAAAGTTACCGCTGAAAATTCAACGGAATGCAGTGAAACGGCGCAGAATGTTTTAATTCGAGTTAACGAACAGTAACATGGCGAAGTTACATAAATAGCCGCAGGTATTCCAATCTGACCCAATCCGTATGCACACGTGTCGCCTGAGGCGCTGATATTGTAGGGCAAACGTTACTGTTGTCGGCGCTACGAATTGCGTCGCTCACACTTTTATAATTGTAGCAGGCGATTAATCGTGTACACTTTATTTTTGAATCCAATTTCATAGATATTTTTTATTCATATACAAACAAACTCACGTAAATTTAAATGATAAATTATCAATTCAATAAATCCCCATACCGCCGTAAAATAATGAATAACCATGAGAATGTGGCTGTCAGATTTTGGTTTTTGAAAAACGAACTCTATCTAGACTTCACATAAGTCTAGTATTTGATCTTGTTTTTTGGGTCGCAAAACCCGTTTTAACACTCTAAGGGATAAGAGATTGAGATGGAGTAGTAGGGAAGACGCGGCTTTATTCATCATTGAAAGGTCCGAGTTCGATCCCCGGCCATGCCTACTCGGCTACCGTGAAACTTAAGCACATTTACGCGAAGAAAAACATCGTGAGGAAACCTACATTTGCCGAAGAAGAAATACTTAGGCGCATGTGAAGTCCACACTGGGCGAGCGTGGTGGTCTATACCCCATACACCCTCGTTGAGAGAGTAGGAATGTGCCTCAACAGTAGGGACTTAATTTTGGGCTGTTTTGATTTGAAAATATTGAATGCTGTCGAAAATAGGGGCATATACCTTGCGGCATTAATGTTGCATGCGCGGCACCATAACGAGATCATAACCTATTTATTGCGGCGCGAACAGATGGAGATTTCCCGTAAATTCTAATTGGGTTGCGATGTTCTGCAATTGCTGAACTAAGTTTGGTATAACCGCGGGTCTTGATGGTACAACATTGTTACATATCATATCATCATATCAGCCTTTAACGTCTACTGCTGGACATAGGCCTTCCCCAATGAACGCCACCACACTTAGTCCTCAGTTCTTCGCATCCAGCCGCTTCCGGCCACCTTCTTTAGGTCGGCGGTCCATCTGGAAGAGGAGAGTTCCACACCTAACGGCAATTGAATGAAATAATTATTGAGCACTAGGATAATGGAGAAAGAAATTTAGGTAAAGGCGTCGCGTTTAAAAGAGTTCTGTAGCTCTGGGGTTGTGAGGGGACATAATTGAATGAGGTTATCGTTTAGAAACACATAATTGATAAATAAATACATGATCTTTCGTTAGGTTGTAAGTAGTAGATAAAATAAATAACTTAGAACTTCAGAAGATTTGCCGTTAGTATAAAATATACACAATATGAACAATATGTCCGGATAGAAGTTGATTTGAAGTAGGAATCCAAATAAATCTAAAGAATGACAAACAAATTTCTAGGAAATTTGAAATTATGAATACATTTTTAAATAACTATTTATTTTATTTATTTATTTATTCTTCTTTACAAAAGTTCATATATCTATTTTCTATTAAGTACCACAAAACAGTATCTGTTTGTGGTGGTACCTATGTTTGTGGTGGTAACTAAATAGGTTAAATAATATTAAGAATTAAGTGCCTACGTCAAAATAAAATTTCCCAAAGTAGAACACAGGGTAGCGACTCCTAGCAAGAGTGTATAATATTGAAGAGTTGAATAGAGAGTATGCACTATAATAACTACAAGTTGGGATGTCGGAACGAACTGACGGATCGCGTTGTCGACCGCTGTTATTTTATTCATGCCCCAAGTTTTACCGGATCCGAATGCGAGCAGAGGTATTGAAAGATCTCCTGAAACCGTTCATGAAAATGTTAGCGATTCAAAGTGCAGAACTGACGGCATTTGGTTATATGAAAGAAACATTAAAAGGTTGCCTTGTCTCTGGAATATTTCAAACTTTCGCTTTGTGCTTTTTTTTAAAACAGACAGCTGACTTTGCAAATACAAAATTAATTTTCAATTATTTGCAAAGACTGTTCATGTAGCATGCAGCTAGATTTAGCAACCGTAGTTTTGCACCTTTTTTATTACCCTTTTTTTTGCATAAATACTTAAGTTTTTAAACCTTAATCCATCAATTTATGAAGGTGAATGAAATGCATAGATTTACTGTCATTCATTCCTTGACAATCACTCCGTTTAAATTTAACAATTTCATTGAATGAACCAGACTGCAAATCACAGAGAAATGTTCTTGTTTAAAAATATGTCACAAACAAAATTACATTACTTAAATATGCAACAGTTACTAAATCAGATGTATCTCTACCTTTCAATGAGTCACCAAGAAAATTCATCAATGAACGTCTCTCCTCCGCTACTAAAATAACTATATTCACCACAAACGAAAAAGAAAAAGACAATGATACATCAAATTTCATGCATCGCGACATTCCGTTAAAAAGACATACAATCTCATTAATTCTGAACACGACTCCCGTTGGTTAAAAATTAGAGCCGTGCGCGCATGATGCGTCGTGAAATATATCTTCCTTTTGAAACAAAACGATGTTTTGACATATGCGCCTGCGCTCGCAGCACGACGCTTCCGAAATAGAGTGTCTAATTATGATTGCCATATATTGTGAAGTTATATTGAGACGTGAAATATTTTTTGAAGAGATTAAATTTGGTTTCATAGAGATTTGATTTTAGTGCTATTTCTGAGAATAAATAAACGGATAGTAATGAAAATGAATGACAAAACACGAACTACGAAAACTATATCACACTCGTATTTCAGTATTACAAAATTTACTACTAATGCAACAAAGTTTCCTCCTGCACCCAGTAGACGATGTAAAAATCATCCACAACCACAATCAAAATTAAATAAATTATCAAAATTGGGTCATATTTATATTATTATCAAAGGCGACCATCTGCCGTATTGCCAAAAATAAATATCAGTCTTGGTCTATTCAGAAGAAAGTTGAAAGTCAATGACAGTTGAAAATCAGATTGCCGCCTTTGATTCTGTACGATTCAATTGATCATTTCAAATCAGTTTCAGATCTTAGGACTATTCTTAAAGATTTGTTACCATACGGATCTAGTGAATTATAACACGACTCTGTTACAAGTGTAGCGTCAGCACAAAAGTCCGTAACAGAGGCGAGACGCGTGAAAGTGGCTGCAGGCCTCCGAGCAATTAATAAGTTCGGGGCGGAGTCCGGACGGCGGAGACCGGACGTCCGGCACGCAGCGGCACGCCGTACGGTCTGCATACGGCTAATTTTGGATTCGGACCAATACATTTGCGTATGAATCAAAAAGTTGGCGAGAGTTATCAACAGTTATGTTGCCATTAAATATTACAGCGTTTGTTGGTAAATATTTCAAATAATAAACTGTTATAGTGTTCGAAAGCTTGTGGGTGTTCAGTGGCCGGGTATGCAACATGCTAAACCAGGCCCAAAATTTAGGCAGATTCAATCATTTCTCCTTTATGGCTAACAAAAGTTGCATTATATGTCCGAAAACACTGCCGCTAGAACTATGATCAAATGATTGTTCAAAACGTTTCGTGCGCATGAGTCAAAGTCAAAACTATTTTATTGCATGTAAGTACACTGGGTACATTTATACAACGTCAATTTTTTATCTACCACCGCCTCCAAGGTGTTATATAGAGCTGGGAAGAAGAAGCGGCGCAACAACTTCCGCAACACATCTTTTAAAATCGAGTTTATACATAACATTATTTTTGTAAAGGTTATGCGAGGCTGAAGTAACATTAACACCAGGCATCTTTGTCATTTAAATAATCGACTGTCCTATAATAAGCTTTCTTACAAAGTTGTTGTTTAATGTGGGTCTTAAATTTTCTGTCATTCATATTTAAGATTTCTTCTGGTATTTTGTTGTAGAAGCGTATACATTGCCCCGTGAACGATTTACTGACCTTACTAAGCCTTAACTGTGGTGGTACAAGTTTGTTTTTGTTTCTTGTAACATAAGCTGTGTTCATGTCACAGTGCCTCAAAAAGAGAGATATATTTTACGGACATACAAAATATTCTCAAAAATGTATTGACTGGCAACGGTTAATATATTAATTTCTTTAAACTTTTCTCTTAATGATTCTCTACAACGCAGATTATAGATCGCCCTAATAGCTCTCTTTTGTAAAATAAAGATGGTCTCTATATCTGCTGCTTGACCCCACAGTAGGATGCCGTATGACATGATGCTGTGGAAGTAGCTGAAATAGACTAATCTCGCGGTAGCAATATCAGTTAGTTGTCTAATTTTCCTAACTAACTAGTGATAGATTGACTTTTATGAGGATGACCACTTTATATAATTATTTCCACACCCACTTTGTTACTTAAAGCCATATAGCCACTTTATTTATTTATTACTAGGCAGTCATCCTGGTGATGACTGCCTAGTAATCGAGAAATAAATAAATAAAGTGGCTCCGTAGTGAATTCGGCCCACATCTCCTGCATTTTAAAATGTATAGTAAGGCGCCTAATACTTTTCACATGATACTATTATGTGTTTGCTTGCTGACGCTACTCAATGTATCCAAGTGACAAAGACAGAGTCAACAGTGGACAGTCGTTGCCCTGCGGCGTGCGATCGCCACCAACTTTACCGACTTGGGCGAGGATTTGACTTCGGTTGGTTAGACAAAATCCCACTCTTCCTGGCTTTAAACCCCAAAAGGCTGCATCTGTTCTAGGATAACGATTTTCTGTGCTACTGAGATTGTTTCTTTATTTAAAGAAAACATTTGTATCATTAGACCACTTAGGTAGCTATTCAAACTGCATAAGTCCCAAATTCATGAAGATCTGTTAAATTGTCAAGGCTTATAAGATGAAAAAACAATAGTTTAAAAAGTAGGTGTACAAGGTACTTAGGTATTGTTATATAGGGTTAGTGCGTTTATTATTTCTGACCGTAACTGATTAAGATGAATCCAAATGAAACTAGAAAGAAACGCTGAAGTGTGCGGTGTTAAATGGTTAGATAATATAACATAATTTACTCGAAAACGAATTGTAAAATATTGGAGTAGAAAAGTCACATCATAGTGATAACACAGAAGTGTAAAAGTAAGTAAAGCTAAGTGTAAATAAAAGTCACCCAAATCAAAAATCCGAAAGCAATCCGACAAGTAAACAAAGTCAAACTAATTGAACGCTCCACACACACGATTGTAAATCTCCTGATAACATCAACCCTAGCACAGCAATTATCTTCAAGTTGTCAACTTACATGAACCTCGTTACATGCTCGCAAATCAATGTTAAAGCCATCATTAACCGTTTAGCTGTGAGTTAACCTCAAGTTACATAAATGCTCTGTAATTGGACAGTGGACCCTTTTATTGCTTTGCTGCACGCAACTTGCTGTTTTCATTTTAAAGTTAATGAGTTTTAATGTCATTATTTAGTCTTTGTGTTAACGTGTGTTCTGGTTGTAATAGTTTATTTATGTTATAAAATATTTCAACTATATTGCAAACTTGTTAGTTCGTTTGTTTGTTCGTTTGTTTCTCTTTGGCGGGTGCCATAGTTTCATTGAAGAACTACGAGTAATGTAAAAAGATTGAAGCAGACTTCAAGTTTAACACGTGATGTCGTAGAATACTTACTAGGAAACAGCAATCATGACACAGCTTATTAATTATCTAGCTTACTATATTAAAAGACCCTTTATAGCTATTATATGTAGGCAACCATGCAATACTCTCATTGGACGAAAGCAAAAAGAGTAAAACGGTCGTCTACAAACACCAGCATGGAATGATGGCTTGATAGCATAACGTTATAATGGCTGGTAATGAAATAAATATTGATATAATTGTAGATAATTAATGTACATAATATAATACTGGTGATTGTATGTATGAGAGCAACATAGATTTTAGCTTTGTGAGTTTTCGTTTACGTGACTAACAAACCAGAAAAGAGATTTTTCATCCTAAACGAGTAAAGTAAGAACACAAGATCCCAATTTCTTTGATCATGTACCAACAGCGTCCAAAATAGACACGCAATAAAAATAGATCAATAACACGACAAATTACTCAACATATCCCAAACTTCCTGATATAAATCTTCCTTCTTGGCGTATAAAACAAATTTTTCCAACTAAATACATAATTCATACTACATCCCATCGATAATCTGGCCGTGCGCTACTGGGAACATTTTCTTATGCCCCAAGCAAGAGATAGGAGCTCCGCAGAAATAATAGGCTAACTTTTATCAGTAGGTACTGTAGGAACGAATGGTGGTTATCAAGAAATACTCCTTCAAATTGCAGTGGTGGCGCAAGTTTTTATCAGTGGCCGCGGGCTGTGGACCTCCCGTAATCAATAAAGAGTGGCTACTAGGTATCTAACGGTCCCCAGAGCCCAGGCACAGAACTGGTGTAGGTACAAAATTAAGAGAAAATAATTTTCAAGTTACCATTACTAGTACCTTAATATTTGTGATGAGGCTCTTTCCAGGCTTACCCTTCCTTGTATCACTGCGACCATACACTGATCTATTGTGATCCCGCTCGCTTTGCGTCAGTTAGTAATTTCAGCATGTTTTGCCACAGATTTTTTATACTTCATCAAATTGAAGTGAGTATAGTCGTCCAGATGGGTGTTTCTTTTACGCATCAGATCAGTCATTATTGTCTGAGAATATATTATTTTTTGTACTAACCCTCACTTAAATCAGCCATTTTCAAGTATAAGTACAGTATTCGCCGAGATAGTTAAAAATAGTGAAATACATAGTTATTATTTTTATGTTGTCAAATCGATTCAAATCTTTGAGTGGAATCTGAGAGGCTTTGACTGGAATTTGTGTATTTAGTGTTCTCATTGAGTTACGAATTGTATTACATATCGTACGCTTTATTTTGGCGTGACGCATCGTTTATAATACCTAAGTTATTTTAATGGCTCTAAGCTAACCATTTAAATTTTCTTTAAACATAAATTAAACTTAAATACAGATATGGCTTCTTACAATTATTGCGTAATTTTCAACACTAGCTTAAAACAAACCCACCCCTTCCCTAATCCCTGTGGACAAAGCGATCCAAACCGCACATAACCGGTTATCTAACAGAACGTCATACACACAAAACATTTTCCTGCTCAAATTGGGTTATCGCGTTGTGCAACGGGCCGGCCTGGCCGCGAGTACGGAGATCTGATAGGACACTTGCCAGTAGCCCGCGCTTGGCTCACCAACAAATATGACTGGGAACTGGGAACTTTGTGTTAAGTGTCACCAGCAGTTGTTAAAGTTACGAGACAATTTTTATATAAAAAAACTGGGCAAAGTTTTTTTTATATATCTGCGATCGGTCTTTAGACCATGAGCGGATCTTTTGGGTTCTCTTGGCTTGTGGAATGTGGAGTCCACCGACTTCACTCTTCCTTATTGTGGCTGTACTATAGTGATCTGTGTCTAAAATTTTTCGCCGTTTCAGTCGATATATACGGTTGACAGCGGAGACCAGTGCGCGGGCTAGGGTTCTTGTGGGCTATGAGTTTATTTTTGTAGGTTTCGTTGCGTGTCTTTATTACATGTTTTAGTGATTGACAAAAAATACCAAGAAAGATTTAGCGTCTATTCCGTTTTGATAGACCGTTAGTTCGATTAATCGAATAATCCTGGAAAAAATCAGTTCTGTTCTCCAGCAGACCCTCAAAATTGAGCGTGTGAGCTGCTCAAGTTGAAGCTTATCATTTGAGTCAAAACCCAAGGCTTCTTCCTAAGAACGAGTCACCGTTTACCAGATGGTCTTCATCAGATCTTCAAGATCGAACTGACAGTCTTTACAAAAAGTAATTTACCAAAACGATTTTTTCCGGATTGTTCGACTTATCGAACTAACAGTCTAACGAGACGAAATAGACTATTTTTTCCACAAACCACGGTTACTCTATCAAAGAAAGTATATACTCGTACAAGCGAACTCTTTTAATAGGTCCGGTTTTTACGGTCACAGTTAAGTACGGAGCAAGACGGGTTGCCAAATTGGATCATAGAGCTCGTATCGTGGCATTTTAATTCCCCACTTGGATTGCGTTTGCGGCTGAATTTCATTTTTGTTGGAACCTTCTTGGTCATCGTTTGGAACCAGGGTAAGCTTTCTGGCATGTTCCTTTAGTACAGATTTTAATACACAATGGTCGTCTAATTACGTATTTTATTACGACGACATTGTTACTACAGCGAGCGATGGAGAGGGCTACGCTTGGAGTTTCTTTGAAAGATATGATCCGTATTGAGGAGATCAGACTGAGAGCTAAGGTTAAGAAAGATAATAGAAAGGATTAGCAAGCTGAAGTGGCAATGGGCAGGCTATTGGGGCAGACGAATTCTTCTGGAATAGAGAACGCGGGTAGGTACGCGCAGCGTAGGAACCCTCTCGCCCAGGTGGATCGACGACTAAAGAAGGTGGGCGGAGGACCGGGTGTGGTGGCGTTGAGATGTTGATGATCACAGATTCAACCAAAATACAGATCTAAACTTTATATTAAAGCCTTATATGACACCAGAGGAGGATTTCTGGTTCAGTGGCATGCCTGCCCATCAGTGCACTAGTGCAGGCTGATGATGATGATGACGGCAACACTAAGTCTAAAATGGATAAACTGATTAACACAGCTCTCAAATTTCGAGTCGACCGTATAAAACACCGCGACAAGGATCACGAAGGTGTGTAATGAAGCCGAAAACCCCATAAATAAAGCATCCCATTGTTTCAAGTGACAATAGCGGCGCACTAACATACCTAACTATTAACTAATAGAGTGAAACGTTGAGCTACGATACAACTGGCAGACGTGATAATTTGGACAAGTTGAGGAAAAGCACGTATTCTTTAACGCCTTAGTATAAATGGGATATAGCGGTTTGTTAATTGGTGCATACTACATAAGCAATACGTTCATAAAATGGCATTCAAAGGCATTTAAATCGGTAAAAATATTGTGAGGCTTCATCATCAACAGCCTATTACCACGTCCCCACTGCTGCGGCTCAGGCCTGCCCTGTCGATGAGGGCGTTCGGGCTATAGTCCACCACGCTAGCCCAGTGCGGGTTGGTAGACTTCACATGCGCCTAAGAATTTCTTCTTCGGCGTATGCAGGTTTCCTCACGATGTTTTCCTTCACCGTTTGAGAGCAGTCAGTAAATGTACTTAAGTGAGGCTTAAACAGACTGAAAAATGTGTACTTAGTTGAATAGGCCACTAATACATAAATTAAAATTGATGAAATGGAAAAATTTCATTGGCGAGTCGGATTTGAACCTGTGACCTGGCCATTCCGATGTCATTATACTTTATAAATCCAAATCACGTTTTAAATGAACCTTTTGTGCAACAAACTTTGAATATCAGTAAAGTTTTTACAACTGATGGTCACATTAGACAAATTTAATGAAGAAACTTTAAAAAAAGAGTAACAAATTTTAGAGATAAAACAATCAACCGTAAACCGCAAAATTCTGTTAAGGAAAATAACAGTTGAGTCAGAAAAACAAAACATTTTCCGCATTTAGTAACTTCACGTGACAATGATTACAATGTGGACAATCAGGTATTCGTATCGCATACTTTACAACATGTAACGGTCCCTTTCACCTATTGTTCTGAACATTATTGAATTTTACACCACGTGTGACAGACAACGGGGCTTAAACAATAACAGATCATCACAAAGTCGATTTGAAAGTGCATTTAATCTGTTGTGATGTTATGACATTTAAATTGAAACGTGAATACAGAAGCGAACTTAAAGTTTCTATGATAAATAAAGTTGTAGATGATTATGAGAAGAACAAATAGAAACATAACATAAAACTGATGTCAATAAAAACAAAGTGATAACTTAGAAAGCGCTAACCCTTTAAAATTAAATACTGAAGCAAACTAAAAGTAAATTTGGTGAATAGGGTTGTAGAAAAATTTCAGAAGGACGAATAGAAGCACATAATTTATAGCTGTCTTAAAAAAATAATAACATAGAATGTACCAATATGGCATACGTACGATAGTGGTATTTGGGCAGGTAATGTGAATTATAATAGTGAAAAACCTTTATTACCATAATAATATGATTGAAAAATAGGGAACATAGTTATAACTAAAATACAACTTTAAATTGATAAACTGAACTTATAGATAAAACGACGTTCAGCCCGTATCAAGGGTATCGAAAGAGATCGATGAACGAATATAATTTATAGATGAGTGAATCAGACACAGATTATGAAATACATTATTTTTGGTTCGTATTTCCCATTTAACTGCGAACAAAAAACGACAATAACCATTAACTGTAACAACAGCAACATGTTAAGGAAACTATAGAATAAAAACGTTACCAAAACACCAGAGATTTAAACTCGAAACTTTTCAAATAGCAACACTCGATACTTATTAAACTAATAAGATTATGGTTGAAAGCTAACATTAACATAGCGGCAGAAAGACGTTTCACGTAATACCGCCGTGGCTGTACCGAGTACTACACCATTTTTTTCAAACTTAGGTTTTCTGTAAATGTATAGTGTTGCCAGTTGGTAGCAAGGTATGATTATGGGTAGGTGGGAAAATGTCTGGCTCTACGGGCGTCATGGGGCGCCCTGGCGTCCGTGTCTGTGCTTCGTTTAGATAGTTCGTTAACTTGCTCTACTTGCGTTTACAAGGACTTAATCAAGGTACTGTAATGGTGGAATAGAAAATACTGTCAATCCGCCGCCTCTACTGTTATTTATTATTAGGTACTTTACAAATGCTTTTGGCAGCAAACATTATTCATATTATACTCGTTTTTATCAGTGTATTTTTATCTAGGACCTATTTACTCCCGGTTGAGATTAGAATACTTATAGGTTCTTATTGCTCTCTCTAGCTATTTGACAAATTTGGAGTGTATTGAAACTTGCATCTGATACTCGTATACCAAATGAAAAATGCTTAGCTGTTACTAGATGTTCTACCATAATAACATTACAATTATTTGCCTTTTTGATATAATTAAATTAAATTTTATTTCTTTAAGTTTCACCAAATCCAGACAGATCATACTTTTTTTAAATACGCGATATTAGTTGGTATATATTATGATTTTTCCAGTTTCATTGCAGGTTATTAAATTCCAGTTATCTACGCAGCTGAAGCGGTAAATCGAATGAAATGAGCAGTGCAACTGGTAGGGTTGAAATTCAAGTATACTCTCTCGTTGGAACACAGCTCGGCTCGTCTCGTCACTCAGTGGTACTCAATAATGCATGTGCAGCCTGAACCACGGCCTACGTGCGCTGCTCTCGCGATGCATGGGAAAAAACGTAACGCCGAAACAGCGTTGATTCTGGTCGGATTGCGTTGATGTGGATGTGATGAATTGTGAAATTCCTATCTCTCTTTTGTGTTGAGGCGTGAGGTGTGAAAGGACGGTGGGCGTTTTGGTACTCACTAATAACAGTAGGTGATACGTCAATGAAAAGGTCATATTGTGCAGAATAATAATTAGGTACTGCGGCGCTCACTGTTTGTTTCTCAGGTCCATAACGCCGAACATAAATAATTTTTGTATAGGTACCTACACAAAGCATTTAAAAATCTGTTAGCATACAATACATACATTTAGTATTTTATCGCATTGACTTAGGGTTCTAAAGTGTGTACTATTGCGAATACTTTTTAACATTTTTATGAAAGCAAAATTATTATCCTTGATTAAATCTACTGTCAGCGTTGTAATACATTGGATACTAAATTAGCATGTGGCTGTATCTACTTTGACATAATTTCTTTGTTTTCTGTAATCTTCATCAACATCATACTGATATCATCCCCCCTTGACTTTATCCATCCTTCTGAAATCATCATCTTTTCAGTTACTTTTAGATTTTTTCAATAGGCGATCTTTAAAACTCAAACGTTCAGTACGAACGGCACCGTAAGCTAGAAAATATCCATAAGAAGTATTTTCCATAGCAGAACGAGTTTCATTTGTATCACTTGCAATAAAATAAACAACCTTGAACTTGTTTAAAGTAGTTTTCACACCCTCATGGCCACTAGAGCCGTCTCGAGTGGTCTGGCGGAAGCTGGGGATTTTGCAGCTACGGTCTAACTATAACTGGTTACAGATCCAGAAGTTAGTGCGAAAGAAGAGAAAATTAAAAATATTGATATAAGTTTTGCAAAAGTTTGTTTTTCTTGTGATTGGTATGGCGATGAATCTTGGTAGAATTGCATTATTCGGTCTAATTTAGCAAACATCGCAAATTAGTTAAAGTTAGTTAAAATCCTTAAGAGGCAGACATTGACTTCTTTGAGTCACAAGTCTTATAAAAAACTTTAAAAAAAATTCAATGAACTTCTAGTATTTATCCATAAGTCTTTCTTTACTCATCATAAAAGTAATTCCTGATCACCGGCTAAAAGTCTTCGTTACACTTCTATTCGAAATTGTTAAGATTTTAAAAATTCTCTACTACTAAATCTTGAAAAGAAGTTAATTAAAAATCCGATTAAGGTTTCAAAAAGTTTTCAAGTCGCAAAATACATTTCGGCAGCAGACTGCAAAACCAAGATAAATTTGCATCCGGCAAACTTGAAAATTCTAACGAAACCTCTTTATCAGAAATACATAGAAAGTGTGTATTCTTGCCCCTATTGTTTCGGAGTACTCTATTTATCTTGGTTTACAGACTAGGGGGAGCGTAGTGTGACAAATTATCCACTAATTAGAAAACGTGTAAGGATTAAAATTAAATATGCATTTTACTGAGACCATTAATGGCACATAATTTGACACCAGGTAATTTGAAACCGGTATACTCTGTTCGAAATTTTGTGAAATTCTACTTAGATTTCAAAAGGTGGTTTTAATTCGAATATACAAGGGTTTTTGTTTCAAATGGGGAGTTTCGGAGTTAAGGTATTGAGTTTCAATACTATGACAGACCAGTTTATACTCAAGTGCGGTCGACTGTACTTTCATACATTACGTATATGCTGTAAATACAGACTGCATGTAAAACCAGACGCATAAATCAGTGACCGTAACACAATACGGCCTAATTAATCACCATCACCGCAAATCAATTGCACTTTAGGCCACCTATTAAATTAATACCGAATTTCCTAACTAGGTGCCCTAGGTAACAAAAGGACTCGCTTCCGTCCGTTTACCCCGCCGGGTTGTTTAGGAGACGTGATCGCCGGCTGATTGCACCCTCCGCAATCCCCCACCTGGCTGACAGCCCCCTGGAATACCCAGTTTGCAGTTTGCATTGATGGGGGTTAGGAAGTGTTGCAGTGACAAATAAGATTTTTATTGTAATTGCGATGCTAGAAATATCTACAAAACTATCACTTGTATTTACTTTTATTGCATAAAAAACCGTTTTAATCAGAATTTAAAATGAATAATTTTTATAAATATCTCTGTCTAGCAGCGTCAAATTTCAGTTTTGTTTTGTCTGCAAGTAAAATGCCGACAGACGGACGTGACGAAACTATAGTGTTCCTTGTATGACTTCGAAACCCCGAAAAGAGTACCTATAAAAGAATAAAGTGGACCGTTTGGAAAAGTTCACGAATGAGGAGGAAAGTAGACCGATGAGGAAAGTAGACCGATGAGGAAAGTAGACCGATGAGGAACGTAGACCGATGAGGAACGTAGACCGATGGAGAAAGTAGACCGATGAGCAAAGTAGACCGATAGGAAAGTGGACCGATGGTTCCGAAGGGAGAGTAACTACCCGCAGCGCTCAACACTGACAGCTAGCGTACAATATAGCTTAGCTGCAGTATCTCTCTCACTGAACGCAAGTCTAAAGTCACCCTCTAATTGCGACAATATATCGCCCCTAGATTGTGTGAAATCAACCAAAGCATGGATCGTCTGGCCAGCCCTGGCGCGGCGAGCCGTGATGCTATCACTACCGAGTGCAACGAACACGTTGTGTCTAGGTGTTCATCACCAATCAAAGTCAAATTCGAGGAAGTGGAATTCGAGGAATAGACGTTCCGGGAAATAGACGTTACGGACCGAGTGGACATTCCGGGAATGGACCAAACGGGTCTGAGGGGTCAAACTATTATGTTGCATATACACTGGGTACATTTTATATACGCCAGATGTTTGTCTACCGCCGCTTCCTAGGTATTAGTGCTAAGAAGTAGAAGCGGCACAACAAACTGCCGCAATACATCATTTAAAATCTAGTTTGTATAACAATTGTTTCTAAAAACTGTGCGAAGCTGAAGTAACATTAATATACCTATATCAAATAATTGTAGGTATATTTTTTAATAAGCTTTTTTACTCTGTTTTTAATGTGATTCTTAAATTCTATGTCCCTCATATTCAAGATATCCTCTGGTAGTTTGTTGTAGAAGCGATACATTGCCCCATAATTGTTAACAACTAAGTAGATCTCACCGTTGCTGCCTTACATCGTAATTGCCCCATCGTCGTAGGCGTAAAAACTGTCTAAATCTTGACCAAATCATTATTGCAAAATTGTTTTTTAATCAGTAAGGTAGCTGTCAGGTGTATTCGAGAGAGTGTATGGTAACACAATGTCTTACCTTGTGTATAGTGCATAATATTATGAACAGGACGATGCCATCGCCGCTGCGTCTTCTGCACTACCAAATACACCACTCACCTGTGGACAAAACACACAATTATTAAATACAAAAGTCAAAATATATTATTGCAATAATGAGTAAACTGGGTACATTTATATACGAATTTTTTTATCAATACCGCCGCATCCTAGGTGTTAGCGCTGAGAAGAAGAAGCGGCACAACAAACTACCGCGACACCATCTTTTTAAATCAAGTTTGTGTCGTCTATTTTATAACAAGCTTTATTACAACATAGTTTTTGATTTTCTGTTCTTGTCAAGACTCCTCTGGTAGTTTATTGTAGAAGCGTTAACGATTTACTGACTTTTTAATTATTATTGATTTTACGAAAATATTAGCCTAAAAATTATTGTTAACAATTGGTATACCAATGAAAAGGGTGAAAAAGACAATTCAAATATACATTGTGTAAGTGTGTAGGCGTGAGTGTATAGTGTTTGTATAAATTGGACAATTGAACATGCTAATATGCGTTAACAAGCCGTACTGTCTTTTGGGTTGTATTACTAACAATCGACATGGCAAATTCCCGAGTCGGACTGGCATGCTACTGGCACACATCCACTAACAGGTGTTCTACGAGCCAAGTGGAACGCATAAATATCGCCGGCACGAAGTTATTGATGCCGCTAAGCGCCACTACTACACTGCGCTATCCCAAAAGCTATGTTAAAACCAAAAGCTTTTCTGGTAACAGGATAGCTTAATTATTAAATTAATTAAACCTGGGTAATCAGATTGTTTTTGCAAAGTCATCTCTCAAGGAAGTAATTTTCAATTTCAATTAGGTTCAAAGTTTGTATACAAAAAACATTTATAGATTATCTTAATTATCAACTATAATAACTATCATTTTTATGCTTTGAGAAAAACTTATCGCAAGGGAAAATATATTAAACGCTGGCGATGCAGCGGGTATTTTATGGAAATTTGGGTCAATAGGCCTAAGCCGTTGTTTACACATTTAAAACCGAGCCGTTCCACATTCAACTCCCAGGCGTGTAGTCGTGAGTTAGCAGCAGGACTCCAATAAACAACCAAGTTTCCATTCTGAAGGACCCAACGATCTAATTTAACTTGTCCTCAGCGAGGCAGACTCGGCAAAAATTCATTATTAATACAGTAAAATGACGTTTGGGCGCACTGTTGGCGATAAGATAATTCAGAAAATAAAGAAAAATTTAAGAAAATTGATAATAAAAAGGCTACCGTAGACAAGGACTTAAATGTTTGTCGATCACTACCTCTATAATCTGCCACTTAGAAAGTGAGCAAATTCATCCGGAATGAAATTAAAATAGGAAAAAATACAATAAGATAAGTAAAGGGAGGTAAAAGAACAAAAGTGGTCATTTCGGGAAGTTGACATTCGGGGAGTTGACATTCCGGGAAATAGACATTCCTAGAAATATACATTCCGGGAAATAGACGTAACGGACCGAGAGGATATTCCGGGAATAGGACCAAACGGGCCTGAGGGATTAAAACTACATTTTTGATAGAAAACTTTCCTTTTATATAATGTGTGGATTTCTTTAGGTTATTGTAATAAACAAGGAAACAAAACTTATACAAATGATTTTGATATTTTGATGTGATCATTCACATTGAAACAATTGTATCCAAAGACTTTAATAAATTTCACTACGCTGGTGGTATCCTATAATTTGCCGCTAGCATTCGAGCCACAACTTCATCGTTCTTAGCTACTGACATCGAGCAGCATTCAAGTAATCCGATTATAAAACAGGCTGCGACTCATTTTATAGACAGACACACAAAGAGTTCGTCGGAAATAAATAGATACTTCAAAACGAAGAATGATGGACGGTTTGGTAGGTACCACCCACCAATAACTATAAGCTGTACTTACGCCAATTAAAAGATCTTTTATATGGAAGAGAGCAAAAGTGGCGTCGGGGATAAGACGCGGCCTATCATATCGAAAGGTCCGAAGTTCGATCCCCCACTGGGGTTTTTTCTCGAAACTTAAGTACATTTACGACTGCTCTCAAACGGTGAAAGAAAACATCGTAAGGAAACCTGCATACGCCGAAAAAGAAATTCTTAGGCGCATGTGAAGCCCGCACCGGGCTAGCGTGGTGGACTATAGCCCGAACGCTTTCGTTGAGAGGGTAGGCCTGATCCCCGGCAGTGGGGACATATTAATTGGCCGCTGATTTTATAAGTGGACCGGGTAGAGCAGAAATGATCCAACCAACAAGACCAAAAAATTGAGTTTGGTATAAAAACTGCTTCTTTTATAATTTCAAAAATCTTCCAGCAGGAACATTCAAGGCTAGCTTTTGAACCATACTTAACGTCTCTACAAAACAAAACCATAGTTAATTTTATAAATTACTGCAACATTACAATATTCCCAAATACACCCACATAAACTACAATCTCGTTTTCTCGCAATCTAAGTTTGCACTGCACTCCATTTCTGCTTTCACCTTTGACAATTTCAGTAGATAAAATAAATACCCAGGGAAAGGCTACGACTAAAATAATATCAGCGTTTGTTTTACTGTTACTGTAATGAATGATGGGAAATTTTAATTAAAACTGTGAATTGAGGGGAACTACTATATTGTTAAAAAATATAAAGATGCGTTAGTTATGTCGATTATGATTCGAGATACCTTTTAAATCCAAGGTGGCTAATGAATCATTTTTAACGGACTATGCTGTTGGCGCCGACGGTAATTACAGCTTCACCGGAGAGAATGAAGCAGTAGATGTATAAGTAGTAATGTAAGCAGTAAGTAGATATCAAGAGGAAGAAGCGCTAGAGAAATAATTCGTTCATTATATTCTTCCTAGATAATAAACAAGCAAGATCTTCCTTTTACTTTATACTAGCGCCAAATAGAAATATTATTTAATGCCTTATGTTTTATTCATCATCATCGTCAGTCTGTATTAGTCCACTGCTAGACATAGGTCTCCCCAAGGCGCTACTAAACCCGATCTTCGGTTCTCCACACCCAGTCAATGCCAGCTGCCTCACGCTGATCGTCGCTCCATCTAGCGTCACTCTTCCAGTCGTGGTCTTCACACGAGAATTCGTCTACTGCAGTGGTTATAGGCTTTTTGTTTTATTAGAAAATACAAATTTATAGTGCAATAGTTGATCTGCGTTCATGTCAAGGAATGACATAATTGAAATCAATTAACACCCTAGCTACACCTGATTCCTTAACGTATATCTAGTAGCTGTATAATCAGTCATGCGGATCACCCCTTTAGGAATACCTCGCTGCCGCATTCGGTTCGGGTTTGTCTCTTTGTCTTGCTGTAATTTAATTTCGGGATATGAAGATTTGATATATAAAAGGAATACAAAATCAAACCCTGTTTTCGGAAGTTGATTAAACCTAACTATGCTATGCATAAAGAACATAATTCCGACTTCATCCATTTTTAGTCTTTTTGGTCCATCTGATAATAAACGGCCTATAATTAATGCTTATAATGCAATTTTTTTTATGTCAAAACAATAATGGAAACACGATTGTTTCTTACATAAGGATATTGAAAATGACATAATAAGTTCATCGAGAATGTATGAAAAGACAGATTTTCGAGCTCAAAATAAAACCAAGACTTTGGGTGTCACAGTAAAAAAATGCTTAGACAAACAAGTTCTAACAACATAATTATAGCATTTATTTGCCTGCTAGATCAGATTTGGACTAAAATGAACAATGTTCTTTGGGACCATAATTCTAACCACCAATTGATAAATTTACACCACGACATCTTAAACCTTCCACAAACTTCCTTCTCGTAATAAATATATCCTTGTAAAGATTTTCACATGTACAAGTACATTTACTGACTGCTCTCAAACGGTGAAGGAAAACATCGTGAGGAAACCTGCATACGCCGAAGAAGAAATTATTAGGCGCATGTGAAGTCCACCAACCCGCAGTGGGATAGCGTGGTGGACTATTAGCCCGAACACCCTCGTTGAGAGGATAGGCCTGAGCCCCAGCAGTGCGGACGTCATGTTAAAGGGCTGTTGATGATGATGATGAAAGATTTTCACTAACCAAAAGAACCAAACAGACAAATTATTATCTTGATTTGGATTGTAGGATTTCTGGTGATACCACTATTCTCAATGTCAGTAGGTACAAACTAACAGTTATATTGATTTTACTACTGAGACTTTTGAGTATCAGTACCTAGTTAAAGTATCCTTAATAATCAGTTGTTCCAGTATCCATAATAACTCCACATATACTAGCACTATGTACGTACGTACACGTCCATACAATACGCAGTCGACAATTAGTCGCGTCTCGCCGAAGCCCCTCAACTCTAAGCCGGTGCCAGACACCTCTGTCGCCACTTTTATTTCGTCTCCATCTATACTAACCAGAGGATTAAGCTAGAAGAGACGCAAAGTTACTAATTCATGGAATACAACCGCTTGCCATCAGAGACCCGAAAGAAGATAAGCTATTCATCTAGAGATCAACGCTACATCTATCTGATTTTTTAATATAATTTTTTATTAGTTAAAGTCTAAAATTAAATATAAATGTACCATGTTGTAAGTATGTATAGAAACTAAGGTGGGTGAAAAATTTCAGTATAATCCGATATTCAGAAGTGGTCGAAAAATCGATCGCAATACTCCCGTAGCTTCTCCGCCCGAAGCAAAAGAATATTTTATCCTATCTAAAGAAGTCAGTTATAATTTTTATTTTATCTTCACATAAAATTCCAGATTACTCAACACATTTTCAAATAGTCTATAACACCTTAAATTAACCAACGAAGCTATGATCAGCCACTTCCATTAAATCGTATATATCTTTGGTGACATTCTACCATAGAATTGTTAGTGAATTCTTGTCATTACTCGTGTCATACGTTTGTAAGGCTTCGACTGTGCGCTTTGTTTCTTTTATTCTGTCTCAAAGCTTCCTATCTATTTCTGCAACTTAAATAAAACTGAAACATTTAGTACCTTATATATCCAGCTTTCATTTAGATTAACTTGTTAGTTTCTGCGTAAAGTACGATAAGGTTCTAATAAAGGTATTAAGGATTTGTCTGTTTGGCATCAAATGTCCTATAAATGTGTAAGTATTGTTGTGACGTGACAAAGCTTCCTGTTCATGTAATTTTTGACAACACTTTTCAATTTTATTATTTCTTCACTTCTTTATTTCAAGGATTCATGCATCTAGTTTAGCTTTTCATCTCAAATTGACTTTCACAAGACTTATCACAGCCCCCTATCATCATTATCCTTTCAATCTACATACACCAAAGCACTCCCACTATCTCATCACCTGTCCATCAATACAAACATGCTTCATACGAGCACCCATTTGCACTTTGTCTAGCTCGCTATTATCGCCCGGCACTTTAGCTGGCTACTATTTTACGGCGTTTACTACATCTAGTCTGACGCTTACACCAAAATTAAACTTTGGATCAAGCGTCCAAGTCAAAGTTTGGTCATTTGTAAACTTCAATGACGACTGCATTACGTGATATAAATTAGATTTACTTTTCGTTTTCCCGTTACAAATAAATTTAAATAAACTAGGTTCTCTACTCCTTAAGTAACATGTAAGTTAATGTTACTTACAAAGAATTGATTCATATGATGGACCCTTTTGATTGGTATCAAAAATACAGGTGCTTTCCACATTTGTCAGGTTCGCTTATCGGTTCAGGTGGTTTCTTTCTTAAAAACCTTTGAATGCAGTTCTACTTGTTTCTTTTCAGTAAAATTTGCTATCTTTAATATTAGGGTATTTTCCAGGGAACGGTTTGGTTCAGCTTATATTTTTAACCATTTATTTCAAAAACAATGCAAATTCTACATGTTTAAAAAACTTAAACCGTTACCTACGTAATTTTCTTCATGTCATCGTTACACGGCAGTGTAACAGCGGACTTTGTAGGCTGTATCCTACAACATTCACTTTATAGGCCCGTGTTTGCGTGTCGGGCGGGCCTTGTCTTCTTTGCACTGATTGCTTGTACGAGGACCGCTCGTAGCCTTTATAAGATGTTTTGTTTGCTCCTTTCCACTTCGGCACAACTCCAGTGCTTTAGTGTTTTGGTTTGCGTAGATTAAGGAGCGCTCTTTCAGATGGAAAACGAAAAGTTTTGTATATTTTTGGTTCAAATATGAAATTGCCGACCAAATAATGCTGTTAGAATTTGTCCGTCTAAGCATTTTTACCTGTGACACCAAAGCTGTAAAATCACGTTGGTTGCATTTGATTTCGAATGTCTATTCATTCATACATTTCCGATAAATATAATAAAATTGTCATTTACAATAACATATTTTAGTCATCTTGACATATCCTATCCATCCTATTACCTCCTCCGTTTCGTCGTGGGTAAAAAAGGCTTATATGGACAAATTAGTACCCAAAATCATGCCTTGGCGTAGATCTAAGGGCTCATTGTAAAGTTGTCTAAAAATAACAATTATAAATAGTAGTTAGAAACCGCATCAGGAAATAACATAGCCGGCCATAAACCTTTACAGTTTTGTACCCGTATAATATTATGAAGTTTAAAACACACTTGCTACCGAAACGCTCATGGAACAAATGTCGTCGCCAATTCTTTCTCACGGCATCTTACGTGGAACATCACTGCCGTCTTATGCGAATGTGGTGGTGCAAATAACAAGCCGAGGCGGCAGAAACTACTTTTTAATAAGTGTCATCAACAACCTATTAAGATATCCCCACTGTACATGGCCCAGTCGGGGATTAACTTGACCTTTCGATATGACAGGCCGTGTCTTATCCTCGACGCCACTGGCGCTTTAATGAGTGTAATCAAATAAAATTTAATGGTTTTTTTTTAATAAATTTTTATTGTGACCCAATCGTGTCGTCGTTTGAGTCATTTTCTGAAACTTTAATTCGAAGTTTTCGACGCCTGGGATTATTAATGGAGTGCGACACACGCTTGTGCGAAGTATCGTTCCTGCGAAATACTATTGTGCGACATGTCATTTGTGCGAAGTATCGTTAGTGCGAAATACGAGTGGGCGATGTACGATAGTGCGACATGTCATTTGTGCGAAGTATCGTTAATGCGAAATACGAGTGGGCGATGTATTATAGTGCGACATGTCATAATTTGTGCGAAGTATCGTCAGTGTGAAATACGAGTGGGCGATGTACGATAGTGCGACATGTCATTTGTGCGAAGTATCGTTAGTGCGAAATACGAGTGGGCGATGTACGATAGTGCGACATGTCATTTGTGCGAAGTATCGTTAGTGCGAAATACGAGTGGGCGATGTACGATAGTGCGACATGTCATTTGTGCGCAGTATCGTTAGTGCGAAATACCAATGGGCGATGTACGATAGTGCGACATCTCATTTGTGCGAAGTATCGTTAGTGCGAAATACGAGTGGGCGATGTACGATAGTGCGACATGTCATTTGTGCGAAGTATCGTTAGTGCGAAATACGAGTGGGCGATGTATTATAGTGCGACATGTCATAATTTGTGCGAAGTATCGTCAGTGTGAAATACGAGTGGGCGATATACGATAGTGAGACATGTCATTTGTGCGAAGTATCGTTAGTGCGAAATACGAGTGGGCGATGTACGATAGTGCGACATGTCATTTGTGCGAAGTATCGTTAGTGCGAAATACGAGTGGGCGATGTACGATAGTGCGACATGTCATTTGTGCGCAGTATCGTTAGTGCGAAATACCAATGGGCGATGTACGATAGTGCGACATCTCATTTGTGCGAAGTATCATTAGTGCGAAATACGAGTGGGCGATGTACGATAGTGCGACATGTCATTTGTGCGAAGTATCGTTAGTGCGAAATACGAGTGGGCGATGTACCATAGTGTGACGTGTCATGTATGCGAAGTAGCTGAAATCCTTACAATGGTAAAAATGTACCGACAAAAACTTGGACCACAACAAGGGTACCCCAAGTAAAAGTTGCTATTTTTCCCATCTTAAAGGCTTCTAATATCGCAGCTCCCCGCCGCGGGCCGGTTGTCATTTGTCTGGTGCTCTGTAGGCAAACTTCGGCTCAGTGTTTGAAAGCACTACATTATATCCGTCTCTCTTTATCGTCTTCGCCTACGCGAGGTAGTGTCGGGACCGTGTCGATAGAATTTAAAAAGGAATATCAAAGCCGAAATATTTTATTGCTTACGCTACTAGGTACACTCGACCGCACATCAGTGGAAACAAAACCACTGGTCTCTCATAGTATTGAAACTCCCTAATTAGACTAGGCCAGCTTAAGGTCTAAGTGTTTCCAAAGACGTGCGGTCGGATGTACACTTAATAAGCATCCATTTTTATCTCCCATCGCTTTATAGGAGTGTTTTCTAAGGTTTCTGGGGCAGGATACGTTGGGAGGTACATCATATCAGAATGTTAACGTCCACTGCTGGACATATGCCTTCCCCAGTGAACGCCATCACACCCGGTCCCGCTTTCCGCATCCTTTCGGGGGTGGGGTCTCTGACAATTAGCCCAACATTGTAGGGACATTGGAAGCCGTGGGAGGACTTACATGATGCTGAATTATATTAATCTATTGTCATCATCTTGTGACTTCATAATAGTGACACCTGCTTCAAGTTTTTGGTTGTGAAAATGTATTCATTTTTTATCGATAAATTATTTCAATCGACCTGCATAAAGTAACAACCCTATTGAAGACGAGTCTCAGCAGTTTCCTTACACTCTGGATTTCTTTTTAATACCGCATATTTAAACTATTTATGTCAGAGATTGCCTCTCTATGTCGACAACCTTATTGGTTCGACCCGCCAGAAGTTGAAGCCTAAACCTTACAATGCGAAAGGCGAGTGCATTTCAGACTGAGCTACTAGGACTTATTTATTTAATTTGTATAAAATGCAATAAAACAAAATAGATTTAGTTGCCGGTTACAAGAGCATTTAGTATTGAATTGACTCTACAGAAAAGAAATAGAGACAAGATCTCTTCACTAAAAGTAGCATTTTGTATTTTAAAAATATCTATGTTGTACCAAAGGTAAGTATATCTAGTACCTAAATAATATAGTGACGTGACCTGTAAACGGTTTATCATCATCATCAGCCTGCAAGAGTTCACTGCTGGACATAGGCCTAGGCGCGCCACTGAGCCCGATCTTCGGTTCTCCGCATCCAGTCACTGCCAGTCACCCAGATCGCCGCTCCATCCCGCACCACGCTTGCCCACGCATGGTCTCCACTCGAGAACTCTTCTACCCCTGCGGTTATCGGTTCTCCAACAGTAACCGGTTACGACATGTATTATAATTGTGACACATACACTAAAAGTCGATATATTTATAAATCTGTAAAATCACCAAAAAAGTCTTTAAAACTTATCGTGGCTAGTAAAAACTGTCGCCTAGGGCGCCCGCGGGCTCGGCCGCCCGGAGGGTTCCGCACAAAAACAATAAACTGTCATAAATCAAAGAGAAGTTTAATAAACCCAACCACTTCCGTGCGCGGCGAAAACTTTACCCCGTCTTGTTCTTTGTGTGTATTGCGCTAGTTTTATGGACATTACATTCGAATTTTTAAGTATTTCTCATAAATATAAGCACCGATGTACTGTGACCGCCTCTTTGGCCTAGTGCCATGGGCGTCATTCGATCGCCAGTGGTCGTCGGATCTATTCCGTACAAGTTAGCCCGCTGTATGTATTTAATTCTGTACAAGTCAGTTCTGGTCTGGTTGTTGTCCCTTGTAAATTGCCCTGTGGGTGTATAATTCTGTACAATTCTAGTCTGGTCGTTGCCATTTATGTAAATTGCCCTGTATGTATTTAATTCTTTACAAGTTTCCTCTAGTCTGGTTGTTGTCCCTTATAAATTGCCCTTTACGTGTAGTTAATTCTGTACAATTCTAGTCTGGTTATTATCGCCATGGGCGTCATTCGATCGCCAGTGGTCGTCGGATCTATTCCGTACAAGTTATCCCGCTGTATGTATTTAATTTTGTACAAGTTAGCTCTGGTCTAGTTGTTGTCCCTTATGAATTGCCCTGTATTTGTATAATTCTGTACAATTCTAGTCTGGTTGTTGTCACTTACGTATATTGCCCTGTATGTATTTAATTCTGTACAAGTTAGCTCTGGTCTAGTTGTTGTCCCTTATGAATTGCCCTGTATTTGTATAATTCTGTACAATTCTACTCTGGTTGTTCTCACTTACGCATATTGCCCTGGTCTATTACCCTAATACTGGGAATCCTTTTGGGTAAAGAGAAAAATAGTGTAAATTGTGATGTCGAGGCGTTTATCGTTAAAAAATTAAAGTGTTAGGTGCTCTTTGGATTTATCTGTCGAAAAACTAGAATAAAAATACATAATTATCATAAATGCTATAGACCTACATAGCATCAGTATCTTCTAACTGGCCTTAGCAGACATTTTGTAAGATTTTCCACTTTAAACTTGTGCAAGAAAACGTGCCGACAGCCTCGTTACGGATCACCCGTGCTTGGTGTCCCTCAGGAGGGCTGTTCAGACTTCTAGGTGTTGAGGCACTTGCAAACATTTCTTGGCTGCATTACGGAATTAGCAACTTTTTTAAACTGAGGTGAATGACCGACTGTTTTCCGAGAGTTAGGAATTCTTATCTCTTAGAGCGTCAGTGGCCTCGGGGATAAGACGCGACCTATCATATTGAAAGGTCCGAGGTTCGATCCCCGGCTGGGCCATGTACCAATGGGTTTTTTCTCGAAACTTAAGTACATGTACTGACTGCTCTCAAACGGTGAAGGAAAACATCGTGAGGAAACCTACATACGCCGAAGAAGAAATTCTTATGCGCATGTGAAGTCCACCAACCCGCACTGGGCTAGCGTGGACTATAACCCGCACGCCCTCGTTGAGAGGGTAGGCCTGAGCCCCAGCAGTGGGGAAATTAATAGGTTGTTGATGATGATGATGATGAAGAATTCTTAGGGTTTCTATCACTGCTTGCTGATAAAATCCCAAATGCCCTATCTGCAGATTATCTGACCAATAGCCTATTTTTTGTTACACAGACATCTCATTGCCTTATCTGTCAGATAAACAGCCTGATAAACTAACAGCAATATCAAGTGGCTGTTTTTTTTATCAGCGATTTGAGGTGTGAAACGCGAAAATTTTATCAGACACATTTATTTGATAGATTATTTTATCTGTCAGATGAATATCTGTAACAATATCAGCAAGAGATCCTCATAGTTATTTTTTTGTATCAGGTGGAAACCTAGCAACAGTTGGTGAGGATAGGCGCACCACAAGGTCAATAAAACTGATTACAGCAACGTTTTTCTAACGAAACAGAGTTGCTACGCTTGTTACGCCCGTAGCACTTTTACAAGAGTTGTTAGATAAACGAGTGATTATTACTGAAATAATATCATGGATAGGTTTATCACGCAGTAAGATTAAAAGCCAAGATTTAGCCAATTCCCTAGAAGTATTTGCTCGCGGCTGTACTTAGTGCCTGTAAATATTTTTGGCGGTTATGTGAAGTTGGCTGCTGATTCATGCGCAATGCTAGATGTCAAATGTCAAATTCAATCTCAAGAAATGGTTCATTCAATCAATCAAACGAATCATCTCTACTGCTGAAAATCTCAGAAAAGTAAGGTAGATAGATCCTAAAGATAAAATACTAAGATTTTTTGATTAGTGATCAACAGATCCTGTAATTATTCCTATTATAATATACTAGCTTTTTCCCGCGGGTAGAAAAGTTTTTCCCGTGTACATTGTGAAACAGCGCCCTCTGTGTGGGCGTTTTGTTACTTAGGGGGTCTTAGCGGACGCCCCGCGACATTGACCGCGTTAAAAAGTAGCCTATATGTTATTCCAGGATATAAGCCATCACTGTACCAAGTTTCATTAAAATCTGTTCGGTAGTTTTTGCGTGAAAGAGTAAGAAACATCCAAACATCCTTACAAACTTTCGCCTTTATAATACTTTACCGGGAATAATTCCGAACAGAAAAATAGTTGGAACGGGAACGTTCCCACGTCATGTCAGTATCAGCAAACACATATATAGTGAGAGACAAAAGTAACAGTTGAAATGGTTCGACACCCCATTCCCAAGCCCATACAATATTCAAGGGTTCACATTATGCAATGGGACCGAAGTCCCAAAATCAATATAGCTTTTGTACTACCAAAGATTTCCTTAGCGCCTTGTCATAAATATTTAACGAGACATCGAGTTTTCTCCTTATTGCGAGGAAAAACACAAAATGTGGTTTGTCATGTGTTTCGATGCTCCATCATTAGAGGATTACGCTGAAGGTTTTGTTTACGTTCGTTCATTTCAAGATTTCTGGATTTTTGGCTGCGCTACAAGATTTTGACGCGATACGTCTGTGTCTTCTTTTGCATGTCGAGAAACTCTTAGGGCTTCTTTCACCACTTCCTGATATTGTTACAGATAGTAATCTTAGTGATAAACTAATCTATCAGATAAATCTGTGTGATAGACTATATAAAATATATAAGATATAGGCAATCAGATACCTGTGAAACAAAAAAAATCGGCTATCTGTCAGATAACCTGCAGATAGGGTATCTGGGACATTATCAGCAAGCTGTGTAAGAGGCCCTTAAAGTAGCGTTATCTATAAGGTGGAAGTTAGTAGTTAGCATCAATACTACTTATTGTGTTTTTGTTATTACGGGTGATATAGGAGCGTCAGTGGCGTATGGGATAAGACGCGGCCTATCATATCGAAAGGTCCGGAGCTCGATCCCCAGCTGGGCCATGACCAATGGGTTTTTCCTCGAAACTTAAGTACATTTACTGACTGCTCTCAAACGGTGAAGGAAAACATCGTGAGGAAACCTGCATACGCCGAAGAAACTCTTAGGCGCATGTGAAGTCCGCCAACCCGCACTGGGCTAGCGTGGTGGACTACAGCCCGAACGCCCTCGTTGAGAGGGTAGGCCTGAGCCCCAGCAGTGGGGACATTAATAGGCTGGTGATGACGGGTGATATCACCAACCTAACCCATAGAAGATTCTAGCAGTTTCTCTCAAACTCGTAAATACGTTTTTTTTTTCAATTTCAATTTCATTTATTTCAATTTCGTTTAGACTTCTGGAGATGGCTATAAGCACTCTGCCACTGCCACCAACAGACTACGTGTTTTATCGTTTATTTTTACTTTATATTGGTTTTTATTATGTCTCCTTCCATGGATTCTCTATCGTGCCTACAATGTACTCATCGTCTAACAGCTCTGCATGTAAAACAGTGTGGTTAATATAGGTCTCACAGCCCTGCTATTCTGTAAGCGTATTTGTGCAACTCGATCCTGAATCCGCAGTGAGATCGGTCTCTAACTCAATGATTTACAGTTCAATACTCACTTTACTTCGCAAGTGAAGTGTTTATTAAGTAGCTTGTATTTGTTTACACAATGCGACATCAAGGTCTTTCATGATCGGATGCGGAGTGAAGTAAGTGACTTGCGATGTGATGGTCGAGTTTTAATTCATACTTTACAGAATCACACAGCAGGTTACCACTACATCATGTTCACAGTAAGCGTCATTATTGTAATATACGTCAACTGTTTTGATGTTGACGCCACTTATGGGCTCCCTAAACGATCATGTGGCATGTTTCTCATGCATGACCGTCTAGTTGTAATGATTGACGTGCATGACATAAAATCTACGTGCTGGCCATTGCTTCACTGTACTATGTGATTGATAGCAAGCATGAGGGTCCATCATGCAGCATGATAATTAACGTAAACTAATGCATGACATGCCGCATGATCGTTTATTGATTACATTTACATTTAAAATATTTTTAAACACCTAAGCCGTAGAAGCTTGACAATAAGTTCTATCGAAATGGGATGACAAAGAATTCACTCGAAAAGTTTAAAAACGTAAATACAGCCGTACATACAACATCCTTCACAGAATTTGCGATACGTCGCAAAAAATTCGCAAACGCGAATAACAAAAAGTTGGTACTAAAACCCACGGGGAAAACTCTGTGACACAGATTAGAGAAGAAAAAGTACTACAACTACAACAACCTATATCGCTCAGGTTCAAGATAATATTGTCAGCTTCAAAAATGTCCTTAACCATAAATTAATAAATAAAAATTAGGAAGCGAACATTTTCTTCGCAAGATGGTTCCAATCCCGGTTGAGGTAAGCGATTTAAAAAAAAATTGAATGCAGTTTTATTGCCGCCAGAAATCTTCGGGACTCTACCGAGCGGTGGCGGCGATTTGGCGCATTTTTTGTTGTTGTTGTCAGTTAAGTTTTATTTTAGTCTAGCATTTATTTATCTCTTGTACCAACCAACCAAGACCCTCCAAGTGCTGGGCCCAAAGGTGTTGCACTAAAAGCTCAATTCATACAAAACGCTTACTACGCTATTGATGAGTTTTTCTCTACTTAGTACGTTCGGCAGCCCACACAGATAGTAGTATGGACCATGTATATTGTTATTAATTGACATATAAATAACTATCTAATTTAACATGTTTATGACCACTGCATTAATTTATTATCTCTATAAAATCTGTATACTAATTTATAATTTGACAATTTCTGAAATGTGTAATGAATGGATATTGTAAGGACGTATAATGTTAAATTATTAATAAATGACTGAAACTGAAACTGTATATAATATTATTGATGTTATTAATTAATTAATGATATCTATGATTAGTTAAAATAATTATTATGTTTAGTTTAGTTTGTTTATATTTTAATACCAATGTGATTTACAACTTTAAAAATGTTTCCTTTGAATAAAATGTTCTACTTTCTTATACTTTTCCTGCATGACCCTCTCGATTTTCCAATCCTGTATGGTTAATAATAATAATAATAATGTTTGGACAAATTTACACACGGCTGTTTAGACCCAACTAAGCCGAAGCTTGTACATATGGGTACTCGACAACTGATAAACATACTTAAATACTTTTAAATAAATACTTAAATACATACAAACACCCAGAGTCCGAAAACCAACAGTTATGCTCATCACACAAATGTTGGTCCCGGGTGGGAATCGAACCCACTCCTACACACACACACTCTTATTGTTGTCTTTACACTCCTTATTGTTGTGACCTCATCCGCTGCGCATCCCTGCTCTGCTCTCTCAGTTCGCACGTGTTCCACCCTCTCCACCCCCCCTCCGCCCCTCACGTGGACCCGAACCGGTTCGATCTGGTCCCCTGACAGGCCACCATAAATTCCCGTCGCAGGCATCGGCTCTGAGTGAAGGTTGCGTCTGATTTCCCCAGTGACGTCACGGGCAAGTTTTTAAATTGCCTCATTTATTTTTGGGTGTGACCTTGAGCTACTGTTTTGTGGGTCAACGGACTCCTACAGACAGATAATTATAACGCCATAACAACAGTGAAATCGGGATCCTAATAGTACATTGTTACCCCAGGGGTGAAAGTAACTTGTTTAGGTCCCGAGACGGGGTTTGGCGCCCGACGCGTAGCGAGGGCGCCAATAGTTCGAGGGACTCTAAATAATTCTTGAGCCCGAGGGATACACTGTGCTTTTTTCATTACGAATACAATGAAAGTAAAAACAAATACATAAAATGAGTGATAATACAAATCTCTGCTATACGGAAGTATAAACAAAACACTACAACTCGAAAAAACAAATGAAGATCGGATTGTCGCTTTCCCGTCTATTTTGTTTTTTTTCTGCGGCCGACCAGCTATTCTGCCATTATTTTTCATTTCCATCAATGAAAAAATGATAAATATTTTGCCCAAATCTATGTTATTTTAAAGAAAAAGTTGAGAGTAATAATTATAATAAAGTAATTTATACAAATATATTCTTTATTTATTACATAACTTTTGTTATTTCAATTTTACATCGCGCTGTAATTGAGTGGCTGTATAGAAAGTGTGAACATGGTCCAATAGAAATGTCACAATAGTACCTACTAGTTTTTTTTAAATAATTTGACAGCTGTCAGTTGAAAACGATTCTCCCTAGGGCTGAGATGTATTACTTTCAACCCGCTACTCAGGCAACTTCAGACATACTTTCAGAGTATGAGTAATGAAACATTTTTTTAATTGTGTAATCTACTCTAAAGAAAACACTTGGTCATTGCCGCCTCCGAACGCCCAGTCCTTCAATAGAATTACCGTTCAGTAGTCCTGTAGGCCCCGTATAATTGACATTATTGAGTTTGTATGTCCTGCGACACAAGTTTATAGGACAAAATCTACTATTAACTCGTGATAAAAGTACTATGGGCTTCAAGCTCTTGTTTGGGTCCAAACAGACCAGGCGTTAAGAGTAGATTTTGTATTCCACAATCAGCACTTACAACGGAAGATAGAAGATAGATAGAAGATGTTCGTATGTTAGTTACTCAATGAGCCGTTAAAGCGTGCAATAACGGCTCAACAGATTTTGATGAAACTTGATAGATACCTACAATGAATATCCTGAAATAAATATAGATATTACCCAGAAACAATTTATTTATAAAACTTTTTAATGCGGGCGATGGTGTCTTATAACGTATTATTTTTAATTTTACTGCCAGTCAGCCATACTTGTTTACTTATTTGGAAATTTCTAATGAAAGCTACTTACACGTGGACTGTATTTGTACATGGTATTTGTGTTCTCTCTGATGTTATTTTCAAATGTGTAGATTTCTGACATTTCTTTCCTTACAGCTGATATCTCGTCTTGTTTTCAAGCAGACATAATTACATTCAATACATTACTAATTATGACTCAATCTATCGATCTAGTCCATCGCTACAGGACGGCGCAAACTCTGTTACATTTATTCATTTCTGTTTACTGATTATGTCACTATTTATTCACTTATCATGCCGAATTACAATCTCAGCATGTTCTTTAGCAGGAGCTAAGTCTTCGCCGTTTGCATTCCCTAAAGTTGTACCCGCTTCGACTCCAACGTTTTCAACTTTCTAATTGAGTTGATCAACTTCTGGGCTAACATTTAGACGAGCTGATTAAATGCGAGTGGATGCTTTTACTTAACAGTTATTTGTTGTAGTATAGTTATAGACGCTAGTGTGTTTCTTATTTATATGGAAGTAACTGTCAAAGTTAGAATAAGAGTGTGAGAGAGACAGATATCTGTTTGTAAAGAAAATGTAATTTTCTTCTCGTTTTCACCCATTGTGTAGCATTGACAGTAATTAGTTTTTTTGTTTGTTTTGTTTTTCTTTCTTCATGTTTTACCATAGTGTATTGGCTGTTTGTTTGTTTACAATTGCACAGTTAATAGTCTTATTATTACGTACAATTTACGAAATAAAAGTGAAACCGTAGACAAATTTGTCACACCAATCATTCGGTGTCTCGTCTATGTCAATTCGTCGCTTGTCATTCCTCGCTGCGCCTGCGCCTAAAACAACAATATGGCCGATAAAAGCGGACCGACATCCGTTTCCGGCTACCGCACAAGACGAACATCATAGATTTACATTTAAACCAGATAATGACTAAGAAGTCAATCATTATGCACCAACATTTCAATATAAATGTACCGGAATATTATAGGTACTTTACTTGCTAGAGATTATAAATAAAGTCCCCATTTGCTGCAATTTGATATTTTCAATTCCTAAGGCACTTTCCCTTTTGGTAACGTGTGATCTGAGATCAAGAATACTACATGATCGCAGCGTGTGATGTATAAAACCACACTAATTAAGTGAAGTTTATTTTTCCCTTCATGCGCCTTATGGTTTGTTCTGTATTCAAAGGCGCTAGTCTAATTACAAGCTCATGAGTAGTGTCATTCAAATCCTTAACGCCGGTGATGGCAAATTTTGATCGGTGCTCCTCTCTTCCATTTTTATTTTTTTAGAAAATGTAGTTTTGCTTATATTCAGTGCTTGTGGGTGTATATTGTGCGGAAAATTAGTATGTAACAACTCTTTTAGTTCATACCATATTTGTACAGTCAAGGTTCATAAGTGCAGTAGCAGTTTCGCAACTCAATTAAGATGGAGACCCCAGTTTCACTTACGACTTTCTTTTATATCTGTACCCACACACGCGCATATTCACGAATACATTTGTAGTTATTGCGATGAATTGATGACTTATTGTTATGACAAAAGGTTTAAAACACGCCATTGACTTGGGTGGTCAGTATGTAACTGTTATAATGTTTCGTGTTGTCGTGTGCGCGTTGTATCAAAAGTAGCTTGTCACTTTAGTACTTTGTGTCAATTAGTAATTGACACATTCGCTCTTTACACTAGAGTGACTCTTAGCGTGCTACTGCACTTATGAACCTTACTGTACATAATAAATCTCCATTAAACTACTACCGCTTTAGTGAGGATCGTGCCCTGTTTTTGTGGAGACCGTGCTGTAACCGCCGGTTTTTTGATGATTAATTTTAAATGATTATTGAATCAAGACTAAAATGATTTTGTTTCCAAGGCAGTAAAACCCATAAATTAATTATCTTTAATCGGCCTTTAACTTTGTAACCTAGTTTTTAACAACTCTTTGTAATTTTGGCTGTAGTTATCCCTAATTAAATGATATTTTTTTATTGAAAAGTTCTTATTAAAATAAAGTAATTAAATTATCCTAAAACTAAACACAAATACCAAGCTACTATAAAATCAATGATAAAATTTAGTCAAAAATGCCCCCACGAATGGTACCCGGCTCAAAGGTACCCATGACGCCGGCTGCATTGCCACGTTGAATCGCCATGGATATCCTTTGAACCAGGTACGACTAATTAATAAATTAAAATTAAATTTCAAATAGACGCTGCAGACAGGGCTGTATGGACGAAGCTTCCCTTGCCCGTCCTCAATAGAGGACAAACCAAACAAAAAATATAAATTGTTGCAATCAGAAATTTAAGCTTTAAAGACAACGAAAGAACTCGAGCACAGTCTGTAGCAAAGCAAAGCAGCCGCAGTCAACAAAACAAACATTATTGAATCGAGTTACCCGTCTGCACTATTCCACCTACACGCGGTCACGTATGTGTCGCGCGATGTACGTTAATATGTGGTACGTGCGAAGCCTGCCTAATGTCCTCGCATAAAACGTGTACTATCCCACCAGGTTCGCAGACCTGTCTCCTTATCAATACCTCCCCCGCCGGGGTCTTTATAGGCTCCAAGAGAGGGGGGGTGGTCAGATCTGGTGAGTACGTCGCATGGTAGCTGCGGTGCAGTCGCGCGACTTTATTCTGCTTTTGATTGTGTCGACGTGCGTGCTGTGACGTCACGTGTGAGGGGATTTCGGTGCGATGTTTAATTTACTTAAAGTATTTTGTTTTGTGAAAAATTTACGTGTTCAGGATGAGGTTAAACGTGATATAAAAGTTATGTGCTAGATCAGCTCTTGATACAGAGCGTATTTTGTGAAAAATTTACAGCATGTTCAGGATGAGGCTAAACGTGATATAAAAGTTATGTGCTAGATCAGCTCTTGATACAGAGCGTATTTTGTGAAAAATTTACAGCATGTTCATGATGAGGCTAAACGTGATATAAAAGTTATGTGCTAGATCAGCTCTTGATACAGAGCGTATTTTGTGAAAAATTTACAGCATGTTCATGATGAGGCTAAACGTGATATAAAAGTTATGTGCTAGATCAGCTGTTGATACAGAGCGTGCTCGTTCGGGTTCAAACCAAAAATGTCATTGGAACTTGAGTAGAGATTATTTTTATTTGCGATAATAATTCAATCTGAATCTGTAACTTTAAGAACCTATGTAAAGTCCACGAATAAGCACTGGACCCGTGGAAGAGTGCCTATCCTTAAAGTGAAGTAAACAAAAAGTGACATTAGAACAAATTCAGAGCTTCGGAATATTATTAGCTTTTAATAACAAACTGGTATAGTGTAGACAATCTCAGATAACGTTGCCCTGACCTAATTCAGACTTAACTACAGTAATTAAACATAAAAATAACCGTAGATAGAGTCATCAAAAGTAGGGAATAATTCCAATTCCACGACTATGACAGCAAGTGATTTATTGCACAGGCGATAATACGTTTATCGCGGCGGCCATCTTGGATTCAAACGTTACATTTGAATATGTGTCCTTCGAGCCGGATAGCCGTTTGCGTTCCTTCTTTTTTTGGGGATTACGCTATTTCTGTACAGGAAATAGAAAAGGCGGTAGTGATAAGGATTTTCGTATTAAAGCGACGATGGGCGTTCGCGATAGTTCGTTTGTAAAGAAATGGAAACCTTGGCAAAGAATATCACTCAAATCATATAAATATTTTCTATATTTATTATTTAATAATAACCCGACAAGAACTCAGGTTTATTTATAAGATATGTTTTTTTTCAACAATCGACCTTTTCTACTTTTAATAAATTATTATTATACAAGCAAATATATATGTACCTATTTGTTTATATTATAATAATATTCTCATGTTAACAATGAATACAAAATACGTCTAAAATGTACTACTTTTTATAATATATTAGTATTATTAAGCAAAAGTACAACAAAAGGTCACACTCGTTTCACAAATAAGGTTAGCGTTGTAGATAGAACCCCAGAAATTGTGAAAGAAACCCTATAACCCGCCTTTCTCCATTATTTGCTGTAAACCGAGTCCCCTTACGTAAACGTCCCTTTTTGTATATAAATAAGCTTTGAAAGAAATTGATAGGGATGATTGATCGAAAAGTTGACGCATGTTGAACTCCCTAGCATCTAGAACGATCTGAGTGCTGACGATGGAAGATAGAAAATATTTGGGGGACAATTTATATTCGAATTCGACTGTAGGAGTTTCTAGGAAATATGATCCTCACTGTTACATAAAGATGTACACGTACTCGTGAGCAAAGTATAAACTTTTTCTTTTACGTAAGTCATAGTATACATGGAAAATGAACATAGGAATCTTAGACAATATACAATAGTTACTTCATTATCAAATCCGAGGTTTATAGTAAAATCGACTGATTGAAAACAAGAAGAGAACAAGGGGAAACTAGAAAATAATATTGCAACACCACCAACTAACATGGGCTAGTTCACAATAATTACACGCCTTTGTCGTCGGCCTTTAGAGCGGTGCACGAGCCACAGTCATCCATAACCGGACTGCCACCCGACACAAAAACTACTAACAGCGACCATATTCTAATGGACTTCGAAGGTAACGCCAAAGAAATACGGTTGGAAGTCGTCTGAAGATGATACGTGATATAGGTTGGTTCGTCTATTGAAATTAACTGCCAAGTGTCAAACGCTCACTATTATGATGGGATAGAGAAATATCGGCGACTTAGACACGGTCCAATGGCTCTTTTTAAGTTCATTTGCGGTTCGCTAAGAAAGTCGTCCAGTTCATTATTTACTTTTAACGTGATGTATTGACCGTTGCTCGGCACGCATAACGGTCTTTTCAGTTTTTTGTCCATTGAATTCGTATCAAAAGGGTGACCTTAAATCGTTGTTGATAAAAAGGGTAAATAAGGTTTGTCTTTGATACCAAATGGGTTACCCAAATGACTAAATGGGTGTCATGTCAAACGAGCTTACTGGAGAAAACTGATAAAATTTAGTGGTATTACTTATTTCATTTTGCCTGAATGTTATATATTTTCGGATCAAGTCGATATTTTAATATATTTTTTTATATATATAAAAAATTTTTACAGACGTTACAACTCAATCGATCCTATCTATGTAAAAATATGCATTAGTTTGTCTTGAAATCATGAATAGTTAGGCCGTTGCTATTTAAAAAATCTATAATATTCCCACAATTTGCCAAGGTCACATTAAAAGACTCAAGGGAATAAAAACCTACGTTTCATGGATTATTTGCCTCCACTTACAAATTCTTCGTCTCATCACAGGCTCCCTTTGTTTTCTTGCAAATTGAATTAAGATTTCACGAAGCAAAGTCTGAGGGCAGGAATTTACAAGGATTCAGAGTTCTTAACTGGCATTTTGATGGCGACTAGCACTGATCCTTATTAGGTTTACGGAGAACGAGGGGCGACAAAATAAATTCGGCATGACAGGGGCGATTCAGAAGGTAGGACTGTCAACAGGGGTGTTGCGATGGCCCATTCAGTGTCCACTGGATGTAGGAAAACAACCTCAGCACAGAACAGGAGACTAAGATTATTAAAATCATTTCAGATAAATAAAATAATTTTGTTACTAGTTTTTTCCTCACGACAATTTTGCAGAACTTGTCTTCTTTTTATAAAATTTTTTCAACCGGCATTTTTAGAGGACATCGTTAAAGAATTATAAATTAAAAATCCAAGCAAATTCTTGTTAGCGGATCACATTTATTGTTCGTGGATCCATGTTCCGTCTGTCCCCTTTAATTACGTTAGTTCATTTTAGATGTACAAAGTCAACTCGCAATAGACGTATTGTCAATTTTAGGGGATTTTTCAAATATTTGCTGAATGGATTTGTTTGAGTGAGCTTTTGTTTAAATTTGAGAAGGTCACATTTTCATAGAACGGCTTTATTGCCGATGGGAGTTTTTGACAGGTGAGTTTTAGTGTGTCGCTTTCAGGCGGATCAAGGTGGGAATGGACAAGAAAGAATCGCAAAGGAATGGATAAGGCAGACGGAGAATTATGTTGTGATAAGTTATCACTGATAACACTCATTGTAGAAGACAATTGATCATAGGGACAGACACTAATACATAAATACACATACCTTCACAACATACCTATTATTTCACATAAATAAATATACACGTTTTTTCTGTTATTACGTCTTTTTTATAAACTTTGTATAACTTAACAAGCAATATCAGGCAAGTTAACAGCTATCGGTCGCTCGATTTGCAATAAATTCAAATTCTTTACAAACTCTATGTTACAGATATCGATTGCCGATGCCGGTGGCGGCCATGCAACGTCAGACGCAACAATGCCGACCGACATGCCTGTCATTGTGTTTACACTTTATTTATATCTGTCTTTCGCTGCTGACATTTTCAACTTGGTTTTTTTAGCCAGCGAAAATAGCAGACTAGTTTGTGGAATCACAGTATTTTGTGGATTTTTGTTGTTCCAAATGTCTATATTGTTGATAATATCTTTTATTTTAATCTTTGTTTTGCTTTGAATTATGTACTTAATTGACATCATTAGTATCAAACTCAAGCAATATTAATATAGTCGAAAATATCGTAACCTTCATCTCTATTAATTATCGGAAAGAACCCATTACAAAATACACTCATCATAATGAACAGCTGTTAAAATCCAAAAATCCGTGAGTATCCCAACATCACGTGCTTCCGTTCTCTTGTATCGTCATTCAGTTTCCAATGCACTTATCTTTCAAATTCTTCATTTCTATTTTCAACCTTATCATTATCGTGTTTAAGTTGGTTATTACTTGCAAGTGCTATAAGATTTACGTTGTTTCTCGGGATATTGTTTGGGGTGAAACAGGACACTTTGCCCGAGGCTCGAAGGACAAAAGTTGACACTGTGACTATGTTGACACCAGGACTGTGAGCCAACAAAATACAATCTCGAATTACCGTCTCGTTCACTAATTAAGAGGTGTTATTTTTACTAATGACTGTCGCACTGGACAGACTTATTATGGGGGAATCTGTTTTTTGAGAGGTAATACCGACTTAATTACAGGGTATTCTTATTTATGCTGCAGTTACTTAAAGCTATTTGCATTGTTTATTTCATAACTATGCATTCAAATTCTCGATTATTGGATTAATAGTTAGTAACTTTACTATTGTTAATCTTTATGTTAACAGTGGTTTTGAAATGAAGATTTGTATTTTTAAATAAATATTATTGGCTGTAGTCAATATTTTTATGGTCGTCGGCTAGATGAAACATAATATCATCAATAATATCATCAACAACCCTATCCCTAGCGTCTTCATCGTTAACATCATCACTATGGTTAAATGCCACTAAAAGCTAAAAATCCGCTTTTGATTTCAAACTATCTACACCAGAAATGCCACAGACTCTTATTTTAACTCCCTCTTTAGACAAGGCAGTTACAGGATGAAGTTGCAAAATGACCAATCACTGAAGGGTTATTCCACAAATCCCCTTCAATTCATCATCATCCACATTGAATTTCAATTAAATGCCTGCTGGAATTTCTATTTTTTAAATTATTTGGTTTCGATTCTGATACTTATAGAAGAAGAAGTGACAAATAACATAGGTACATACAACAAAGTTAATACACAACAACAATACAAATGTCAAATGCAGAGATGCAAAACTTTCTATAAATCAATATCATTCGTATCTGCATAAAATATATTCCCCAAGAGGCGTCGTTTCCTGCTCACTCAGCTAGAGAAAACTCATCAACCGAAAACCGACACCATTTTTCACACCTGATACTCCACATTCAAGTTCAAATACACCAATAAAACGGTTTGAGCAGGGCCGTATTCAGATGAAGGCCACTTACGCTTTGAGCGCTGACAGGAATATCTGTTAATGACAAGAGAGATAAACTAAGCCACAGTATAAAACAATGTTCGGGATTATGTCATAAACTACTGAATGAAATTTTGATTCGGATTTCGCCATTGCTCGTCTAAAGAGCGGGCGACGACCGGTCGTGCGCTTACCTCATCCAGTCGGGTCCCGCGACCCTCACCAGATGGTCGGTCCACCTTGTGGGAGGCCTACGCTGCGTCTTCCGATACGTGGTCGCCACTCGAGAACCTTCCATTACATAGTTTAGTTCAATCTATCTGTTAATCTCTGTGCCGTTTTAGAGTTTGCTGAAAACGTTTACTTGTTTGCATTTGATTACTTACTTTTTACCGAAATGTATTATTGAGGGCGCATATAAAGGTATATTTGAATTGGAGACCATAACCGCTTGATACGGGTCTGTGTTCGAGTCAACCCCTGCATATCGAATGAAATTTATTTCTAATTTCGGGCCCCAATTGTCGCGGTCGCCATGGCGACGAGAGATGATTTATCTTCTCCTTCATGTCTGCGCCTCGGTTCTATTGTTCCTCGTTGTATGTGTACCGGATTTAATATATCAAATTTTCTTTTGTTGAACATTTTGCTCATGTCATGTTGGTGCCTACTATTTTCCACTTATTAGTTTTGATTCACATTTCTGTTGAAAAGGCTATATTCATTTGTAAATATCGCTCCGCGTGTTCCCTGCTGGACATAGACACTTCTCAATTAAGCGCCACCACTTTTGGATCTCCTCTCTTTTATAGATCGGTACATTTACCGTAGGACGTCCCACATTAAACTAATCGGTACTGTCTCCACCACAGAAATCGTCGTCGAAATCGTTCTGCGATCATGTTTGGCATAGATCTAGGTATCATGCTATGATTTTGGGTAAGTAGTCATTTCAGTTACTCGTTTTGGCCCGTGGGCCGAAACGACGAATTTATTAATATTATAAGCATTTTTCTTCTATTTATATTTTTCTTCTTCGATTCGGCCCACGACAAATAAAGTCAGAAGGGACCGAAACCAACGACGGACCCATAGAAATACCAGAGAAAATAATCAAGTGAAATTAAAATTTAAACCTGGAAAGGGCTCCCTAAACGATCATGCGGCATGTCATGCATTACGTGCTGCTGTCACTCATGCATGACCGTCTAGTTGTAGTGATTGACGTGCATTACATGCAAACTAGGTGCTGGCCGTTGCTTCACTGTACTGATTGATAGCAAGCATGATGGTCCAAAATGCAGCATGATAATTAACGTAAACGTTGCATGTCATGCAAGCATGATCGTTTAGGGGCCACTGAAGGTTCAAGTTATCTCAAAGTAACCCTTCATGCCAAATAACATATTAAAGTAGCAATCGTTCAAAAACCTTTCACGTAAAAAAACAGATATACAATAAACAAGCAAAGCGATCCCTCACGTCGAAATTTCCAAACGGAACACGTCCAGGATTCGTCTTCGGAGAAACGGCAGAAAAAACCTCGGAACTTGATGGATTGCCGACTTCCTTATTAGCGAGTGCGGAACCCGGGGCGTATTAGAAAACATTCGGATAGTGGGTAAATGCGGTGCTCATACTGTAGTTCATCATCAACAGCCTATTAATGTCCCCACTGCTGGGGCTCAGGCCTACCCTCTTAACGAGGGCGTTCGGGCTATAGTCCACCACGCTAGCCCAGTGCGGGTTGGTGGACTTCACATGCGCCTAAGAATTTCTTCTTCGGCGTATGCAGGTTTCCTCACGATGTTTTCCTTCACCGTTTGAGAGCAGTCAGTAAATGTACTTAAGTTTCGAGAAAAAACCCATTGGTACATGGCCCAGCTGGGGTTCGAACTCCGGACCTTTCGATATGATAGGCCGCGTCTTATCCCCTACGCCACTGACGCTCTTATACTTATACTGTAGTTATTTTACTATTAATATAAAAGTCGATGAAATATTGCAGATTTAAGTATCTCTTTAGTCAATACCAGAATATTAAAAAATAGATTTGTCGTAAAATCAACAAGTGATAAGTAAATCAGTTTTAAATTTTATTATGTCGTATAAAAACTACGTCAATATATAAATAAAATATTTCTCATGAAAATATTATAGCGAACACCCATTGGCAAATTATGGCATAAAGTTTCCGTGTTTGTGGATTTTGATTTATTTTATTCCGTAATTATTAACATTCTTTACATAAAACCCTTACTATTCCAAAGTTTGCAATACATAGTATCGTAGAAGAGATAAAATAGGAAGGATTCCTTATCCTGTCAACGCACGGTTATAAATGATCTGTGCCAACCCTTCGCTCATGGTGAAGGTTTAGAAGACCCTTGTTTTGGCATCCTTCATGGTTTTTCCCTAAGTGCGAAACTTTGGGATATACGTGGAAAGACTACAGTCAACTGTAAGTATAATATATTTTATTGCGAGGACGTCCTTGAAAGGAAATATAAATAAGATTCGAAGAAGACGATTCGCGAACAAATAGGTAAGTATGGAAATGATAAAAATAAATAGTTGCAAGTTACGGACAGACAGACAGACGATCAAAAAAGTTTCGATTTAATTGTATTCGTTCTGACGTAACAGAGTCAGCTACGGCTCCTAAACTAGAAAAACCCGTGTGTTCAGAAGTTCACTGTTCACTTATTTTAAATTTCACGATGTTAGTTATGAAAGTATTTAAAACAGAAAATCTATTTAAAGCATAAAATTTGATTAATAGAGCATATTCAATTTAAAGAAGAAAATTTATATAAAGAAGAATGTACCATATTTAAATAAGAAATCTACGTCACAGCACAGAGTCAAGTTGACGTCACGCCGTGCAGAGTCATGTCATGTTTGACCACTTTGCATATCTCTCTCCTGGTCTAGAAGTATATATATTTATAGTTATAACTATTTACGTTAGTTACCAGGAGAGAGATATGCAAAGTGGTCAAACATGACATGACTGCACGGCATGACGTCAACTTGACTCCGTGACGTGTGACATCAGGATGTCAGATTGATGCACGGCAGATCAGTGTGGAGGCAGTTCGCAATATTGCGCCATGAGGATGCGGTTTAATTTATGTATGCCAGTGGAACGCAAATGGTGGTTAACGAACACTTTTATTTATGTAAATAATAGTGTAATTTCATTGAGATATTTTGTGGGATTGCATAATTTCATTGCGAAGTGAATTTCATTAATTGAAAATTTATTTTTAAATTCATATTTCATTTATAAATTAAATCAACTGCAATGTTCTCAATGCAAATGAAAGCCATGGCAAGAATGGGTTTTGCCAATGAAAATATTTACGGGTTTGGTTTTCGAGACGCTGAATGGCAGTTTGACATTTGAATCAAAGATACAGACTGTACCTACTTTATATAAAGGACCTAAATCCACCGCCATGCAACGCCAATTGCTAATTTAAGAAAGTAACGCACCAAACCCACGGAATAATCGCTCAATAAGCATACGCTTATTCCCAGCTGGGCAATGTACCAATGGGTTTTTTCTCGAAACTTAAGTACATTTACTGACTGCGCTCAAACGGTGAAGGAAAACATCGTGAGGAAACCTGCATACGCCGAAGAAGAAATTCTTAGGCGCATGTGAAGTCCACCAACCCGCACTGGGCTAGCGTGGTGGACTATAGCCCGAACGCCCTTGTTAAGAGGGTAGGCCTGAGCCCCAGCAGTGGGGACATTAATAGGCTGTTGATGTTGATGCATACGCAAGGTTTAACGACGTGTATTTTTCCAACTTTCCTAGCCAATTTAAGAAAACACTTCCCAATATTTGTGTTTATCCGAAGCAGCTGCGCATAAGCTATCCGAAAAATCCATACAGACAACAAGCTCATCCATCAAACTCGACGGAATAGTGCAATATACGAACTCTCATAATCGCATTATTCATAATTTGTCGGGCGTTTTCACCGGCGACGTTCAGAAACTATAAATTATAGCACAATTTATTATAGCAGCGCTATACACTGCAATCAATCATTGGGATCCGCGACACTGTTTTAAATTAAGCCCGGGACCGAATTAGGAGCTAAATTGGGCCCAAATTGGGACCTTGAGTTTGACCGTACTCGATAAGGCATTCGACCGTGTTGCTAAGGTCCGAAGGTGAATGAAACTTTCTGTTAAAAAGGTATCAAAGAATCGTAATTAGGCCAGTCAAAGGCCTTCGAGAGTTCAACGCATCTTATTTTAGCTAAATAGGTTTCTTATACTGCTATTCATATACTGCTCTTTGTTATTTTAATGCATCTGATGGATTCCGATGGAATTGATTTTCACTTTCATCAATTCTCTAAAAGAACTTAATCTAATCGAATCGAAACTATAATGTAGGTAGTGTGATTATAAGTATAATAAATAGTATGAGTGTATAATAACGAGAGTTTCTTCAAAAAAAATTAATTAATAGCCGCTTAGAAACTTTTTAGGTTTGTTAAAGCAAACACGTTGCCTCTCTCATATTTTCTTTAATTAGAAGTTTTAATTAAAAGTTAATACCGTAACACGCGTTTTCAGAGGTCGCTCTAAATATTTTTTCTGTGTTCAAATCTTAAATTAAACCGTGTCTGTAGTTTTTATAAAGGTGACTAACAAACTCAAAATATTAAAATATAAAAGTATTAGTTTTCTTATTAAACATAAATATACTTCAAAAGTATAAAAAGCTGTCAAATAGTATATACATAGGTGGACGGATAATTAGAAACAGGGCAAGATTTTCATACAATCGAGGTCACTCTGAAGCCATGGTTCTCCGTGAAGGATTCATGGGGGCATGATCTGATGACGGTCATCGAGAGAGTAGATGGAGGACTTTAAGATCGCTTAGATATCTAATTGATCAGATGAGCCGTCTGAAAGCAGGATCGTTATAATTGCTTAACTATAAGATTTTCATACATTTTGATGCCATTTTGCGTGTTTTTTTCTTCACGACGATGCTGCTACCAAACGGCTTATCTGGTCAGTTGGATATCAATAGCCATCTATAAGACCTCCATGTACTCTCTCAATGACCATCATCAGATCATGCCCCCATGAATCCTTCACGGAGAACCATGACTTCAAAGACACCTTGTTTGTATGAAAATCTTGCCCTGTTTCTAATTATCCTTCCACCTATGTAGATCAGAGGGACAATACTACAGACGTCACACACTTTGTGATATTTAAACTTTTATCAGATAAGCTACTTACTACTTTTATAAGTAGTAAGTTGTATACCTACTATTAATATTCGTCTAAGACTAGTTTTTCTGCAGATACTATGATAAACATAATTAAGTACTAGGTTATAATCAATGAACCAAATCTCAACTAAAGAAAATAAAATACCTATTAAGCGGCTCCCACACTACACTCGTACACGTACATACCTGTAACAAAAAGCAAAACATTAGTAGGAGGTAACAAATGCTCTGACCCGCGAGGGGTGAAAGGTACCGAACAAACCGACGGAATCCGGCCGCAAAAAGAAAAACCATAAATTTCGTTAAAACACCAACGAAACCGCGGGGCGATACCGTAGGCGACCCACTGACGCTACGACTTTTTTCTGGTATCATCTGCATTCTTGTTAATAAATCACAAAGATATTCGATGATAAATTGATAAGAATTTATTTAAATTCTTAGGCTGAAATGTGGCTTTAGAAATAATTAATTTTTTGGATTATAATTTTAAATAAGTTATATTCATTATACTCTATTAGTATAGCTTTATTAAAATGACAGATCATACCATCAATTATTACATTCAATGTAAGGTGTTCACTATTGTACAGGTTTTTAACACAGTGACATCTGTCATTCTCTAATCAACTTACGTGTATTCTATGAGTAACTAAAATGTAACTAAAACACCTATTCATAAATAGGTAATCATTTTAACAATACTATTCGAGGAGATTAATGAAAACATTAGCGATCTATTATTTTAACGTCTTTTGAAAAATAGTCGATTATCTACTTTCACTTAAACTACCGACATAAATAGATTTAATAATATTAAAAACACGTTTACTCAAACTATTTCTCGCCTAGATATGAAAGTCGCGATGTAATCTGACATTGATCGGAGCGTGAATGAGTCGCCTACAGGCACTAATTAACCTTAGTTCCGAAACGCATAAATCGAGCGATACTCTACATTCTTCTTCGTTACTTCTCTGGTAACTACACGATTTTTTCCGATTACTGCTTGATCGACTGTTATTTTTAAACGGATTGGTATGCCAATGCGGCCGATTTTGAAAGCTCACATTTAAAATGTGACAGCACTAAAATTAGATGCGTCTTGATCGCCTTAGTACTGTTTGGCAGGGATAGTAATAGGTTTAGTGCTGTAAAAACAGAAAGAAAATACTGATGGAACAATATGCATGAAGTGTCCCTAAACGATCATGCTTGCATGACATGCAACGTTTACGTGAATATCATGCTGCATGATGGACCATCACGCTTTCTATCAATCAGTAAAGTGAAGCAACGGCCAGAACGGAAGTTGCTAGTCATGCACGTCAATCACTACAGCTAGACGTTCATGCATGAGTGACAGCACGTAATGCATGTCATGCTGCGCATGGACCAAGCATGCATTGATGATGCGATAGCTTAGTTGGTTGAGCGTGACCCCGGGCGGGTCGGTCACACGTTCAAGTCGTACTTGTAGTCTTACGATAATCTTTACAGAGCGCTAAAGTTGTTAAGATCATCATTAATTTTTGGTCCTAATCTGAAATAGATTTATTTTATTAATTCTGTTAGAACTTACCCGTCACTTTTTACCATGACGCCAACTGTCAGGTCATTGTCTTTGTGTTTATTTGATTTCAGAATCTCTTGTTTTTTATTACCTTTACGCATAGAGTTAGGATCTCGTTGGTGGGCGCCCGCGCCCCCGAGTATTTTTTTTTCCTTCATGCCTTTGCGTAAAAAATAATATGTCATTTTCCACACCTTTTAGTAAGAAACAAATTATGAGTCGATTGTTTTGAAATAACAAACAAGAAGACAATTTCTATCTGAAATTAGGAATATTTTTTGTTAAAGGCCGGCTGTTTTAGAACTGGTCCAAAAATCAATGAAATCTTAACGACGCCATTTAAAACTGTAAACGCTTCGATAGCTTTTTAGCGGTTTTTGGGAGAACGCAAGGAAAAACCAGTTGACATTACAGAACAAAAGACGTGAACAAAAACGATGGATAAATGACAAAACTTCAAATATAAAAATAGAATCATATAAAAAGAAAACAAACAATAATAAAACCGAGATATATAACCTTTACAAAAACAACTTTCAATTTCAGAACGTAGACTAGCAGGTGCCGTAGAAGCAGTGCTAGAAAGTCTTGCTGCTGCTGCTAACGCTCCGGCTGCAATGAAAAGGCTGTGTTTGCGGGGCGACGCCTCACGACCAATTAGCCTCGCCATCGCGCCACATAAATTGTATCAAACTGCTTTGCTCCACACCGAACTGGTCGTTACGGAGGAAGCTGCTTCTGGAAGTGGCTGTTAGATAATATACAACTAAAAATAGCTGTAAAAATCCGCCATTTTAGACCACGTGAGTAATGCTGGTGCTGATCAATGGATTGAGCTCTACCAAAAAGCAGTAGACAGATCGCCATTACTATCCTCGGATAATGTGGGAAGCTATTGAAATCAAGAAATTAAAAAAAATATATAGGAAAGATTATGGGCAAGAAGAGACCTGGAAAGGTGCCGATTAAGTTAAGATGGTTTAGTACGCCCATTCCATTCCTTGATGGCGGACGACATCAGCCGACCATGACTGGATGAGACAGACGGGCACAATATCCCGCTATACACGGAGACGAATGAAGTAAGCCCATATTCATGAACCAGCTGTTTCCCGCGGCTTCGCCTGCGTAGAAAAGATTTTCCCGTAGTACCATGTATTCTTCTGATATTACAATCTATATCTGTAAAGTTTCATTAAAATCCGTTCCGTAAGAAACATCCGAACATCGTTACAAAGTTTCTCGTTTATAATTCGTAGGATAGGTCAACCAAGGGCCACCATGATGATTGGCAATTCAAACAAATTTCAGCTTCTCCAAGGCTGACTTCCAGTATTCTACATCCATGTAGCATTGTAACTACTGGGTACTTTTGTCTCCCACTCCTGCCAAGAGTTCATTATCACAAATAAACTGGAGAGCTGTGTTTTTATTGTTGGGACGGGGCGGGGGGCCGTCTAGCGTTCAGCGCTTCGGCGCTGGATTACTGCGAACTATGTCAAGTGCCTCTCAACCCGGAGTCTATGACTATGAGCTCCCATTATTTGTGCTACGTAGCGCTTTTGTTGTGTATTATTCTACTTTATATGATTCAGTCATAGTAATAATACTTCAGTAACACGCTTGTTTTATACTAGGGTTCTATGTAGTACGAGATTTTTAGAATTCAGAACCAACACGTACAAATTGTATTTTTGTCCTAGAATTCTCGCGCAAATGGCCGAATCACTAATTCAAAAGGGGTCAAAATTCAGGAAGATTATGACACAAAAGTTTATAAATGAAAATAGTGGCGAAACGATCCCAAAACCGGCTTCGTTCTCTGAAAAAGGTGTAATTTGACAAGTGTCTACAAAAAACTATCCACAACAAAACTTCTACTTTCATTACTTGCAATTGTATATTACCTTTTGGGTAGAGTTCTAGTAGAGAGTAGTGTATTAATTAGATATATTTCATAACCTATTACTTTCCAAACAAAATGCGGATCTTATGACATCAAATTACTACGATGTATGACTGATCCAATCAAATATTGGTCCTCCTGTCGTTGCATCACTCAAATGTTATTTCTTTTATTAATTCTCCTAATATTTAGGGGAGGACTACTAATTTCTTTGCGACTACCCTCTTCGGTATTATTCCTTTCCGTTACTGTGGAGATGTCTCATTTAATCAGAAATAAGGTAAGATAAAATATTATTTAGGCAATCTATAAATAGGGGATATTAACTTATTATCGTGTACTAGGAAGGTTATAAAAAATGATTCACAGATCCAAATGTTTCAAAGAAAAATATGTCTAATAATAACTAGATTACTTTCGAGAGCTGTAATTTTATAATAATGTTTGGACAAGTTTATACACGGTTGTTTAGTCCCAAACTAAGCCGAAGCTGTAAATGGGTACTCAACAACTGATAAACATACATAAATACTTTTAAATAAATACATAGATACCTACAAACACCCAAAATTCGATAACCAACAGTTATTAAATGCTCATCACGCAAATGTCAACTAGAAACGCTGAATATCTGTTCATAGTAGTTATATTATGGAACTGCTCAGAGAGTTAGCTAATAATATGAAGAAAGGCGAGTCATATCTATTATAGAACTGTTGGTCGTCGTGACAATCAGGTTCTAAAAGTCCAGGAACAAGAAGCCAGATGCAATGTACAGGTACATGAGGTAGCTCTGGAACTTTAGAAGGCTTGAGAGATAATGGAGGTAGAGACGCGACGTAGAACGATAATTAAACCTTTTTTTATCTGTACATTATTTTTATTTTAGGATAAAACAAAAATAGGTATTTTAGGATCCTTTATAAATGGCCCTTACAGAAAAATATCAAATTACGTTCGTCAAGGTTGACGTCTGGAGGTTGAATTTCTATACAAACCAAAAGAAGAGTAAAGTACTAAGAACTTAATTCTGAATATAAATAGATCTGATATTTTTTAAATGACCAATGCCAATACGCACTGAAAGGTAGATTAAAAAGGCGGATCAACTAGTGTAATGGCGCATACAGATGTGAATTTCAGAGATGAAAATAATCATTTAGCCCAACATCAATGTTGCACAATTTAAATATTCCCCAAAGCTCTTAATCCTACCGATGCTACTAAAACACAAACTGTGGCCACACATACACACATACGGGAGATCCCACACGAATATAGTCTATCTAATTAAACAGCTAGGGATTAATGGAGTGACAATAATCTTACGGCATCACGTCCGATGGGCCAGGGGATAATCCTGAATTTAATCAGCAGAATCTACCACAACCCTTATAAAACCGCCTCAGTGCCGGGGTAATGATCGGACGGGCCTTGAAACAGACGATTGGAAATGCGATTGCAATTCTGATGAATTAGCACGTCTGAATTAACTCATCTGCTGATCAAACTAAGGAGATTAGTGTTTGTCTGATTCATTACGACTCATACAACATAATTATCGGAATTCTCTTACTGTTCAGAACGAACTAAAATATTATGTATTTCATAATCTTTGTCTGATTTATTTATAAAGTACATTTCGTTCCCCAAACTGTATCGCTCAAGGGCGGCTTTATGGTTTAAAGTTTTCCCTTGTATCTTTTAATTTATTTATGTTTATCCCAACACCTTACTGACACAATTAATATAAACTGTATTAATAGCCAATTGGTTCATTTTAATGTTACAATAAGTTTTGTTTAATAAATATTACCCGTGTTTTAAAAAAAAACTGTGTCATATTTTAGAATTCAGTTTTCATATAACCATCTGTACTGTTACGTTTAATCTTCTTCTCTCTGGCTTTGTGGCCTTCACTGCCAGCTTTGCTTCTGTTTCTATTACTATGAACCCTTCATTTAAGATTTCACTTCTTCAAAGATAGTAATAGGTTCTGCTAAATAAACCCAAAATAAATCATGGGCGATCTTCAAGATCGATTGTAAATACAAATAACTGATGGCAGAAATGATACAGAACCAAATGTTACAAACATAATGATTACTCGCCGAGCGCTAACAGAAATCATTAAAATTGTAACGTTATAAACAGGGGGTCTTTTTATAATAGGCCTCGTATGAAGGGGTCCTTTTGTACGTCGACTGTGGATGGGCAATTTACAAAGTAACCTTGTAGAACACAATTGCGCAGAGGGTCTCCAGACTGTACCGAACATAAATAGTTGCGTTTCATTGTGAGCAACAAATTATTGTAATTTACCAGATATTATACAAAAGGGTCGGCAAATAACACAAGTTTAAAACCGAAATTTCAATTTTAAAATTGAAATTTCGTGCTGTCAAGGACAGGAGATTTTAAATTGTATGGGTACATGCTGTACTTAATTAAAAGATTTACTGTAATAATGTCCAATCTGAAAAATGTCCAAACTGAAAAACGTCCAATCAGAAATAACTACTATTTGTAATAACTGTATTATTTAAAGTAACTGAAAAGATATCTTTCCAGTAATATATTTATTAAATAATAATAGAAAAGTACACACACGGCTGTTTAGTTCTAAAATAAGCCGTAGCTCGTTAATGGGTATTCAATAACTGATAAACATAGTATGTATATATGTACTATCTTACTATTTACCAGTTGACTGGAAGAGACCCCTGAGTGGGATAAATCGGTCTTAGTTATAGTTATTACTATTTTTGAAGCATTAAAGCGTTTATACGATTAACTGTAATAATTCCAATCTGAAAAATGTCTAACGACCATGCTCGAACTGAAAAATGTCCAAACTGAATAATGTCCAATCTGAAAAACGTCCAATCTGATACATACTTATATTACTTTTACAGCTTGCTAGTAGCTTAGCTACCATTTCTGTAACATTTTTAAATATGACATCTAATGTCGAAATAAAGGATTTGAATTGAATTGAATTTAGCTTTATAGCCATTTAGCTTAGCTTACCTAGATATCACTGGCCTAAGGCCGGGTACACACTATGGACTATAAAGGCACGGATGATGGATCGGTTGGCGTGTCATCGCAGCTACAAATAGGGGTCGCCTATTCTGCGGGGCGCTCGTTATTGTGTTAAAATCAATTTGGCTCATCCCTACTGTCGCGTGTGCTGTCTAGTGATGTGCGCAGATTCTCGTTTTTATCGATATTAATTTTTATCGATGTTTTGTGTCCACTAACAGATGCCCCGCGACTTCGTCTGCGTTAAAAATTATCATATAATAATTGTTATTCACTGATATAATCTATATTCCCCTCCGCCAGATGGACCGACGAGCTAAAGAAGGTGGCCGGAAGCGGCTGGATGCGAAGAGCGGAGGACCGGGTGGGGTGGTGTTAGGATATATATAGGGATAGGCCTATGTCCAGCAGTGGACGATAAAAGGCTGAAATGAATGAAGATATTTTTCAATTAATTTTATTCAGTTTCAATTCATTTTATTCCATAACAAAATACATTGTGTGGGAAATTAATATATATAAGATATAATCTATCGCTGTTATAAAGTTTCATTAAAATCCGTCCGACTTCCAATCTTACAAACATCCAAACTCCATTCATGTACTTAATTAAGTAGTAATAAGAAGAATAGAACCAAGGTGTATTCTATATAAATTTATGTTACCCCTTATTATTATTATAAATAAATCAAAATTCATCGTCATATCAGCTCGTCAACGTCCACTGCTGGACATAGGCCTTCCCCAGTGAACGCCACCACACCCGGTCTTCCGTCCTCCAGCTAGAATTTACAGGATAATAATTTTATTTAATTTTACTTTATTTTAATTTATTAGGAAAACCTACAGTAAACAAATACAATATAAAAACTTAAATTAACTTAATAATAATATTTCATCGATAATTTCACCAGACTCATCACTAAAGTAAACTAACGCCCACGTCCAGTCCGCAGAAGAATAGTTTTTAGGGCTTGCCACCCCACAAACAGACAATAACCAGAGCCGAAGCGATACTGTAACAAAAGTCACAACCCCCAAATTTCGGCTAATTTGAGCCGAGCCCAATTTCTCTTTTTTTTCCCGGCACGTTTTTTTTCAAAGGGTTTTCGGTTGCAATTTAATAGGAATTCGTTTTGTTGATTTTTAATATCTGACGGGTGTTCGGGGAAGGGGTAATTTCGTGTTAATTTGACACCCGATTTTTTGCAATCTTTTTGGTTGATTAACTAGGAGCTACCACTAGTTACGTTGAATTGGCAGTGGGCTGGTCACATCTGTCGGAGAACCGATAGCCGCTGGGGTAGACGAGATCTCGAGTGGGGACCACGACTGGGCAAGTGGAATGTGGGACAGAGGCAAGCGGAGGCGGCTGGCAGTGAATGTTGCAAAGAACCGAAGATCGGGTTCAGTGGCGCGCCTTGGGGGAAGCCTATGTTCAGAAGTGGACTTTTGACGGCCGGAGAAGAAGAAGACGCTACAGTTAAAGTAATAACAAAATCTATCCATATGAGTAAGTAGGTTTCTGTTCGCATTTTCCGCCAAAAATCTTGTTTATTTAATACAGAAGTCCCTCAAGTGTCCCTGAATAAACAGAAATCCATTCAGTGAATGCTAAAATAAACCGATCGGAACAAAATGCAGTAATGGAGTTGACAAAATGCTAGCTGTCATTCCGGTCTGTTATTGTTTCTCCAAATGAAATGTCTATGGCTAGGGGAATGGCTTCTAAGTCTGTGTTTGAAGTGCTTTTTAAATTGACATTTGCTTTATTGGCCAATGTCAACATTTTAAAATAATCTTTTGTTATATTATTATCCTAACTTAAGATAAGATATAATATACTAGCTACCGCCCCGCGACTACGTTCCCGATAATATTAGTTTATCCAGCTAGGGAGCCAAACGGTGTTGAAGTCAAATAAATGAAGAATGTATGTACACAAGTTATACACAAGCGTAACCGCAGGAAAAAGTAGTGATGTTGTCATTATGTAGACAAAATAAGTACCTATGTTATTTAATTTTACTCGTATGTACTGAAGATTTACGATAATAATGTCCAATCTGAAAAATGACCAACCGTTGAAAAATGTCCAAACTGAATAATGTCCAATCTGAAAAATGGCCAATCTGGAACATTTTACACTACAGAACCTTAAACCGCTTTTTTTTTTCAGATTGGACGTTTTTCAGATTGGACGTTTTTCAGATTGAACATTTTTCAGATTGGACATTATTACAGTAAACCGTACTGAATATAAAACTCATCTCCTAATAACAAATTGAAAAGAATCCATACAAAATTATTAAAATTGGCTGTTCTCTTAAAATGTTTTTGTTCGAAAAACACGGAGCATCGAAAGTAATAGAACATTACTTAAGAAAGGGGATCCCCCAAATTTGTAGATTGTACTAACAGAGGTACGGGAGTCTGTTTTCATTATAATAATAGCTTTTCGCTTTTTTGAAGATTACAACGTCAATTTTCTAACTGGCTGTAAGGACTTCTTACTGTCTAATTTGGGACATTTGGTCCTAGTATTTGGGATTATGTTGCATTTAATTCGCCGAGTACTCATATACGGAACCTTAAATCATTTTCGGAACTTAAAAGTAAATATAGGGTAATCCTTCTGTCAGGAAGCAGACGACTTATTACTGTCTAATTTGGGACATTTGGTCCAGTATTTGGGATTGTGTTGCATTTAATTCGGCGAAAACTCACATGCGGAACCATAAATCATTTTCGGAACTTATAAATAAATGTAGGGTAATCCAGAAGGATTCCTCTGCTTCCTGGCAGAAGATAGGAAGCAGAAGAAACTCAATTGTACTTTCTGTGCGAGTGTGGCCCATTTGATGCTTATAAGAAACACCCATCTGGGCAACTACTCAGTTCAACCTGATGAAGTAAAACAAACCAGTGTCAAAAGCGAGTTGAATTCCTAACTGATGCAAAGTTAAGCACTCGACTATTAGTAAGGTCGCAGTGATACAAGGCTGGGTGGCCCTTATCTTGCGTGGGTAATCCTGAATAGTATGGGGTCGCCTCAACGACCAAGGTCGCCGTCATAGCTCAAAGAATTGCGAAGCTCAAGTAGCAGTGGGTGGGGCATATCGCTCGTAGAACTGACGGCCGTTGGGGCAGAAAGGTTCTCGAGTGGCGACCACGTATCGGAAGACGCAGCGTAGGCTGGTCTCCCACAAGGTGGACCGACGATCTGGTGAAGGTCGCGGGACCCGGCTGTATGAGGTTAGTGTAGGACCGGTCGTCATGGAGATCCCTTTGTACAGTAGTGGACGTCTACAGGCTGATATTATGATGTTGGGGTGTTGAGCAAATTTCAAGTTTATGAACAGTTACACTGTCATAAATGACATGAATTTGATATTGATTGAAAAAAAACGTACGGCATCCCGTGAAGACAATGGAGATGCGCACGTTCAACGAGCCTTCTCCAAATATTTGCCTAGTGGAATCATCCGCGGGCTAAGTCGACACTCTGTGTAATATCGTGATGGATGACGCAGCGTATCTTGGCGTCTGCAGAAATAACGGGCGTTCTTGGCGTGTCTGCAGAAAAACGAGCGACCCGTGAAGTTTGAAGGGTGATTGTTTTTATCAGGTGGCCTTCTGTTTGCGGTGCCATTTTACATTATTCTACTAGCCGTTTCTCGCGGCCTGGCCGGTGCTTTTGTTTGCTGGGCTGCTAAGGGTCGTAGCGTGATGTTAAATATCCAATAACCTTCTTCAAGAATTAAGCTGCATAGGAATTGTTCAAATTCATCTGGTAGTTCCAGAGATTAGCGCGTTCTAAAAAGAACAAATTCTTCATTACATTTAATATAAATTATCTTCGCGCCATGGTCCTGACGGGGTAGGGAGAAGGAACGGAGTGCCAAGTATCGTGATCTTGACATCTCTTTCGCTTCGCTCAGTCTCATCATTCTCTTTACACACACTCGCCGCGGGACTCGGTGCTCTCCACGTGTCCGTCTGTGAGCCACTCTATCTGATCCTGGTATCTATCTACTCAGCTCCTACTGCCACTCACATTCGTTCAATGTATTTGCGTCGTGGTTCGTTCATTACTCATTCGCTCATCATGTCCGATTTATCGGAGCATACCTTTTTTCATGACACTATCCGCTCTATCTGATCCTCGTCTATGTATAGTAGGTTATTAGGTATATATTTTTAATTGTATTGTTATCTAATACTCGGCAGTCACCACTCCAGTTGTGTAATAACCGCGCATATAATGCTATTTCCCTTGCGTCCCGACTCCCGGCGCACGACGGGCTTTTGGTGGCGGCTTCATTTGCAAGCGGTACATTTAACGCATCGCTGCGTGGCCCCGTTAGACACAGCTTTAAAGCGTAGTTTAGCACAGCACACATTATGTAGGGATTGTATTGTTTGCATGAACGTAATGCAATTTAAAGTATCTAGAAATTCGTGGTTGGTATAAACGTACGTATGAGACATAATTAAAGACGTGTTGAATCAATTTTGGTTCGACGCCCGGCCAAATTATTTCTGCGGCCTCATTTTTTGTATCATCATCAGTATTATCATCCCTTCAACGTCATGTAGGGATTGTATTGTTTGCATGAACGTAATGCAATTTAAAGTATCTAGAATTTCGTGGTCGGTATAAACGTACGTATGAGACATAATTAAAGACGTGTTGAATCAATTTTGGTTCGACGCCCTGCCAAATTATCTCTGCGGCCTCATTTATTGTATCATCATCAGTATTATCATCCCTTCAACGTCATGTAGGGATTGTATTGTTTGCATGAACGTAATGCAATTTAAAGTATCTAGAATTTCGTGGTCGGTATAAACGTACGTATGAGACATAGTTAAAGACGTGTTGAATCAATTTTGGTTCGACGCCCTGCCAAATTATCTCTGCGGCCTCATTTATTGTATCACTAGCTGTTGCCCGCGACTTCGTCCGCGTGGATTTTGGAAGTAGGTACCTATCTCTGCTATGTACAGACATACATCGTCTAGTTATAATTTTCCAATGGTAAAATGGATCATTCTAAAAATATATTATTCACCATAATTTAAGGTATACCATACCTTCAGGAACAAACTATGAACACCGTATCCAATTTGGTGAAGACAGATAAAAATTTTAAAAATTGTTGTTTTCACTTCTATTGCTCATAAGACTTCTCATATCAATTTTTATTATACGTGTGTATTTTTTAACTAATACAGTATGGGCAAAACCAAAACCATATGAGATTCAGGGAAACTTTAGGAACCTTTAGGTATTTTTTCGTGATAACAATTTTGACATAGTAATCGGAGCAGCTGGAGTTCAGGTGGCATGAATGAATAAGTAGTAAGTACCTAAGTACTTTGCACAGTCTGTTTTATAAGAAAACATTTTATTAAATTTGACTAACTTCTGCTGCTTGGATTTTTTTCTTCCGATACAATAAAATGATTCTAACATGAAATTAAGTCGATACGCATTTTTTAAAAATAATAAAAATTATTTTTCACTGGCGTTGTATGAGAAAACATATTATTGAATTTGACTTCTGCTGCTCAGATTTTTTTCTTCCAATATAATGAAGTGATCCCTACATGAAACTGAGTCGAACCGCATTAAAAAAAAATATGTGCAAATTGTCTCATTTTTATGGACAACACACGCTTGACCAAAAAATTTCTATGTCATAAGACACTTTCCCTGCATCTCCAATGGTTTCGGACTTGCCTATACTGTCCCAGTTAAAAAAACGTTAAATGATTTATCTGTAAATGACGATAACTTTTTTCGCTGTCATCCGATTTCAATGAAACAAAGCCTATAAGTTGCTCCAGGCTGTGCTTAATCTACCTGTGAAAACCGCAAGAAAATCCGTTTAGTGGTTTCAGAGATTAGCGATTACAGACAGACAGAAAGACAGACAGACAGAAAGACAAAAAAAATTAAAAAAACTTTTTTGTGTTCTGTTACTCTTTTTTTATCGCCCACACTCATTTTTTTAAAAATTTGTTCAAAGTACAGACACACGATTTCTACTCCTTTGTTATAAGTATAGATCATCAGTGTTATCATCCCTTCAACGTCATAGGGATTGTATTGTTTGCATGAACGTAATGCAATTTAAAGTATCTAGAATTTCGTGGTCGGTATAATCGTACGTATGAGGCATAATTAAAGACGAGTAGAATCAATTTTGGTTCGACGCCAGGCCAAATTATTTCTGCGGCCTCATTTTTTGTATCATCATCAGTATTATTATCATCCCTTCAACGTCCACTTCTGGACATACGCCTTTCCCAATGATCGCCAATACATCCAATATAATGTTATACTATTCAAAAAAGATCTAATGAGAAATAAACATCTCACTACAACCATTTAGGATCTGGCCAATGGATTTACTGAGAATCGGTAAGTAAAGTATTTTGTCCACCCTGTTCAGATTATTCGTCGGTACTTTTGAAAATGGGTGTTCACACAAATATGCCAGTATCTGGGTCTCACAATTTTTTTAAAATATGACGTATATGTTTTCTGTTAGGGTGTGTGAATCAACAAATCAAGTTAGCACATCAAGTAGGTTAGCATGTAGTTGTGTTACAGGAACGCTGCGCTCAGTGCATCCATTCAGATCGGTCGCAGTTAGTGCATTGTGGACGATAACATTGTCCGCTGGCGATGCAAAAACCCAGTTTCAAACTGTTGACAGCTACATCGGCGATAATGCATTTAGTATTATCTGCCTCTATAGATAAACCATGTAGAACATTCGGATTGTGTAACTAAAAGTGACAAAAATTATTTTTTGTAAAATCAATCAGTTTTCCATAGTTTTATCACTGTCTACTAATGGGTCCATTGCTGTAGTAACCCATTCATCAAGACTTTACAGATTTCTTTTTTGACATCAGATACTTTTCTTTCCTTCCTGTTGCTTTTTGCAAAACCCTATTTAACAAAGATGTCGTAAGTGGCATCAACTACCCTTTCCATCTCTTGGGTTGATGCAAGTTTACTTGAGTAAGTGTGCTCGCTTGAGTCAGTATTCTAGCAATAAGTTTGTTGCGGATTGCAATGAAAATAACAATGTATTTTTTGCGTAGCTATTACCATTCAGATTAAGCAGGTTATATTTGTACTACGTAGTCAAAAAAATGATTCACAATTTTGATAAAATAAATCAATTTTCAAATGTTTGTTCATTTATAGTTCAATTCAGAGCGGTTTATAAATTACGATGGGAACGAGTGTAAATTGGATAAAGGTGCCGCCTGTTCTTCACGTCATGCAGCGTAGACACAGAATGTCACATTCGTAATTGAAAATAAATAAAAATTACCTAGGTACATCTCTAGACAGTAACAAAGTTGATAAAATAACTATTATCGTAACGAATATAATTTATCAAGCAAACTCTCCGAAATACAAATCGAAAATGTAAATCAGATGTAAACATGGCTGTCCAAGCCAAAAGGGTCCAGTGTGCAGATTCTAGTTCAGAGATATTTGAGTTTTCGTGGAAAAAGGTGAAAAATTTGGATTTTGCCACTTTCATTGGTTATTAATATTGTATGACCAATTAACTGCATTTTCTTTTAAAAACCTCTTCTTGTAATCATTAGTTATATTAATATCCTTTAAAGTTTTGTATTTTGCGTCTAAATGTTAAAACACTTTTAAAATTAATTCAATGCTATCTTCGATTGTGGAATAATTTAATACAAGTCTTTGTTTATTAAAACAAGTCTTTGTTTATTTATTTGGAAACTTCTAATAAAAGTGATTCTAAAGTAGTTGGTAAAGTTGTTCGGTTATTCTCACAATAATCACACAAAATAAAAGTTGAATGTTTAGTGCATTCTGTAAAATAAGTAAGTAATGTAATTATAACCTAACCAAAACCTTCTAAAAGTCCGCATTTTAAAAGGAAGCTATAAATGGTAACAATAGGAATAAAATGTACAGTTTATGTAGTTACTGGTGTTTCTATACTGTGGCAAAATACGTCTCCGTGGGAGCCGACTGTCTGTTTGTCTGTCACTCACAACACATTATAATCAATTACGTTATGTCATTCTCGCCGATTTACAAATTACGTTCACTGTTTATTCTAGCTCGGTCTTCGCTCTTCTTCGTCACTCTCAGTTTTGGTATTCTATGGATTGAAAATTAACTAGGGTTAAGTTTCTTCAAATTCTCTATAAACTGCTTAAGTTATAGTTACTGTTGTTGATTTTTCAGTTTGATGTATTGCAGACGAGCATAGAAAAGCTTTTCTAATTAAAATAAATGTATTCCTTTCTTTCGTATTATTTCCTTCTTCATAATTCTTTTTTGCCCCGATCGAACATCGACTGGTTCAATGTTTTAATATTCCTTTTATCTAATCGAATCTAGAGATGAGTATATAAAATTTGACAACATTCAACCGCACGCTAGAACTATAAAATAAACCCTGTGAGAGCGAACACACTCAGATTGATGCCTGTCAAACCTGTATTTATATGTAATGAAAAGCTTTCGATCGCGGGCGTATTCGGGATTTTCCCTTTATTTAGTTCCGGCATCGGCAGTCAGAGAATAAACATGTCTAACTAATTCAGAAGATTGTGTTTTTACTAATCGACGCAAAGTTGGATTGATTTTAATCAGCGGTTCTATTCTGTACATCTATATCTAGCTTTTTATTACACAGGATGTAATCTATCACTGCACCAAGTTTCATAAAAATCCGTTCAGCAATATTGTGATCAGAGCAACAATCATCTATCTGGACGATATTTTTCTCTAATTCGTTTCAAAGTCAAAGTCAAAACTATTTTATTGCATGTAAGATGTAAGTACACTGGGTACATTTATACAACGTCAATTTTTTATCTACCACCGCTTCTAAGGTGTTAGAGCTGGGAAGAAGAAGCGGCGCAACTAACTTCCGCAATACATCTTTTAAAATCGACATTTACAAAAATAATGTTAAGTATAAACTACTTAACATTATTTTTGTAAAGGTTGTGCGAGGCTGAAGTAACATTAACACCAGGCATCTTTGTCATTCAAATATCGATTGTTTTATAATAAGCTTTCTTACTCTTACGTTTGTCTACATAGTTTGCTTCCACTTTTTTTTTAAACTAAGTCTTAGTGTTTGTTTTGTATGTATAATTTTCACAGATGATATTTTCAAAGCCATTGCAAAGTCTGTCCTTACTATATCGTTAAAAATTATTACAATCGTATCTATATCGTCTCGCTCCGACTGTATCCGTCCATAATCGGGACAAAACATTTCAATCAAGTAATGGAGCTTCGAACATTCGATGCCAGCGTTTGCTGAGGATTCCATCAAATGCACCTTTCGTGGCCATACGCTGAGCCAACGCGAATACGCGTACATTTTTCCGGCTATCATCGGGCCTATGCAGTTTTGGCATTCATAACTAAACCGCACCGGATACTCTGCTTGATGGAAAAGCATATGAAAAATTTTTTTTAGTATTTTCAATTTTGGAAAGTAATTTGAATCTTCTGGTAAAGTACTATTATTTTATTAAACTTGTATAGTGTGTTTAGTTTATTACAGAGATTTGATCCTTAAGATTGACCGTGTTGATTGGCATGAAGGCTGTTAATATTTCCCATTTGACTTTTCAAAAAACTTTGATTGCCATTTTACTTACTTACTCACTTAATTACTTTCTTTTATCAAGACTGCTACAAGCATAACCCTTTAGGCTTAGCTCCATCAGTCCCAGAATGTCCAAATTCCCAAAATGACCAATTCCCATATAGACCAATGGGCTCCTTTGTGCCAGGTGCGACACGCCGAGGCCTGGTAGACTAAGTTTACATAACCTTTTTATTTTATTTTTAAATTTTCTTGTTTTTATATAATTTTAATAATAATATAGACCAATTCCCAAAATGACTAATTCCCAAAATATTAAGTACCAAAGAATTATTATGTTAAAAATATAGGAATGTTTCAGTAAACGTACTTTCTCTCCAGGTCCCGTTCGTTCTGTCCAACTTGTACCAACCGAACAAGTCTAGATCAAATTGATATTGGCACAAGATCAAGCACGACTCATACAACCACAGATTATGGATATCTCGTGTTTGGACGGCGCTGGTACACAAACAGGCGGCTGGATATTGGAAATGTTGGCTTATTGAACTATCTCTGTTATTGCAGGCTTAGGTAGGCCTCGGCGTTTAGCTGTTTACGTGATTTGCTGTAATTGTGATCGATTGCGCTGTTACGTATCTTCATACATTGATTGCTCACTTATATGGAACCAAAAGAGGAATATATTCACATTCATCAACAGCCTATTAATGTCCCCACTGCTGGGGCTCAGGCCTACCCTCTCCACGAGGGCGTTCGGGCTATAGTCCACCACGCTAGCCCAGTGCGGGTTGGTGGACTTCACATGCGCCTAAGAATTTCTTCTTCGGCGTATGCAGGTTTCCTCACGATGTTTTCCTTCACCGTTTGAGAGCAGTCAGTAAATGTACTTAAGTTTCGAGAAAAAACCCATTGGTACATGGCCCAGCTGGGGATCGAACTCCGGACCTTTCGATATGATAGGCCGCGTCTTATCCCCTACGCCACTGACGCTCTTCACTCTCTCTACTCAATACTCTCTCTCACTCTATATTCACATAATTGAAACAATTCCATCATCTTAGGAGACCAGGCTCTGTTGTAACAAAGCCCTGTCCACTAGTGGTTCTCCAATTCATTTTTTGGTGGACTTCATATACGTCAGAATAGAAATTCTATTTATGCAGGTTTCCTTATCCGAAAAGCCTGCGAAATTAACCCTAATTAAACCTTACCTTACCTATCTGGTAGGTTCCTAACTACGTACCTATATACAGTCAAGGTTCATAAATGCAGTAGCAGTTTCACAACTCAATAGATTGAGAGACCAGTTTCACTTATAATTCTTTTATATCTGTACCCACACACGCACATAATAATATCCCCTGGATATTACGATGAATAGATGACTTATTGCTATGACAATAAGGTTTAAAACATATTGACTTGGGTGGTCAGTTATATCTAATTGGTTTTCGTGTTGTCGTGCGCACCGTTATACAGAAAAAACGCTTAGCATACTACTGCACTTATGAACCTTACTGTACATCCTGGTTGAGGTGGAATTTAACTGCCACAAAAGGTTATACAAACTTCTGAATAGAAGCTTCAATGGAAGACTAAAATAAATCTACCGCCAATGTGAATTTCACTAAATTACAATAAAAAATCGAAAATAGCCAGGAGCCGACGCCTGGCTTACGTTACGTGTCGGTAGCGATTACGTCACGGCTACGGGCGCGTTCGACATCTTTAAATAGACGGGATCCGTTTTGTGACTTTTTATAGTATTAATACTAACAAGGAAAGGTACCCAAGTGTCCAGTTTGATTCATTCTAATCCTAGAATTTCTTCTTCGGCGTATGCAGGTTTCCTCGCGATGTTTTCCTTCATCGTTTGAGAGCAGTCTTATCCCCGACGCCACTGACGCACTCTATACGTGCTAGTTTTTGTAAAGTCCACCCTCATACATAAAGTAGCTTGCATGGAAATATGATCAGCTGTGCTGCAGTCAGCGGCTAATATTATGAATATAAATTTTTGCTACCTACCGGCATGCGAGCAGGGCCGTATAAAGGCTTCTATGGTTATTAGCGCCCCTAAATTTTCCTACTCCAATCACGAACGTCGCAGTTCTTCTTAAATTTTACATCCTAACAATTGATTTGGGCCAACGTCGTGGACTATAGGCATTTCGTATGATACGAGGATAGGCTCCTGCCTAAAATTGGGACATTAATGTACAGTAAGGTTCATAAGTGCATTAGCACGCTAAGAGTAATTTTTCTGTACAACGGTGCGCATGACAACACGAAAACTAATTAGATTTAAGTAACCTCCAAGTCAATAGCGTGTTTTAAACCTTATTTTCATAGGAATAAGTCATCTATTCATCGTAATATCCAGGAATATATTAGTGATATTCACTATATTATTGGATTATGTGCGTTTAAGGGTTTTGATATAAATGAAAATCGTAAGTGAAACTGGTTTCTCAATCTATTGAGTTGCGAAACTGCTACTGCACTTACGAACCTTGACTGTACATTTTTATTACATTATCGATGGGATAAATTGATTTGTACATATTATTACTGACGAGACTGAGCGAAGCGAGGTTATTTAGATGGGGGTACTTGGCGCTACGTTCTTGTTCTGTCTGTCTACTTTGTCAGTGACATATTTATGTGTTCGTGCATATTTTCTTTTTAGTTTATGCTTATTGTTAAGTTATCGCCCTCTTCAATATCTTAAGCTAGCTGTAATATTTTGTTAAAACCTACTAGCTAAGTAAAATGGCAAGCCTCCTGGAGGCCCCTGTCCCAAAATTAGAGTATGGATTAATAAATAAATAAAAGTTGATAATCCTTGCACATGTCCAGCAGTGGACGCTAAAAGGCTGAGAGAGAATCCTTGCACGGTGGAAAATGTATTTGCCTTGTGGTAAAGGAAAACATGCAGTACAAACAAAAAAAATATATATCTACGCCCCGGGCTTACCTGAATTCGTCTCTGCGCGTAAGACCTACCCGAGCAACTCTGCATAAGTTTGTAAACTCAATATCACGGAAGTTTTCGATAACATAGTTTCGAATGCAGTTTTCATTTTATATTTTTAATATGTTTTCCATGATGGAAATAACAAAAGTGGTGGGAAACTTTACTTTATTAGACGACGTCTTTTTGGTAGACATTGCAAGAAGTTTCAAATCTCTTTGGTCGCGCGCGCGCTCCCTGTGGAGATCGCGTCTCGCATGTTTAGTATCGGAACCTATGATGCCATTTACCGGGGGGGTGCGGACACAGGAAGCGGAGTAGCGGGAGGAAGTTGCTAATACAAATTTATATGGAGCTTGAAAATGAGAATGTGTGAGTGAGTTACAATATTGTAATCCTTTTGACACGATTTTGACACCCATAGGACGCTTTTATTACTCAACCATATGGGAGTGGCTAAATTTTCTGATTCATGAGACATTGTATTCAACATTTGGACTACAAACTGTATTGTATCTGTGTTTCTCAATGAATGAATTGAAAAATATTTTTTTCAATCTCATAAGTTTTTGTCAAGGGAAGTAAACATAAAAAAATACTTAGGCAATCGGTCACAGGCACTTTGTTACGCTTTGTATTGCACCACAAATTATAATCCGGCAAATGTAAGGAGGTCTGTACATATTTACTCCGTATGTTTGAGGAGTCGGCACTTTTGTCTGTCCATGTTTGTTCTGCAAATGGTCGACAAATACCGATGTCTGACCACTATTAATATTAATGTTGGAACGTGTCATACTTAGCGTGTCTTTACATGACGAATGGTGATAAACAGACGATCGAACAGAAATACATAACTCTCAGTATAACACCGATCATCTCTAACCGTAACTAATAATAAATTTATCTCATTTACCCGAAAGAGAAATCCTGTAGTTTATCAATACGACCTAAACAATACTCATTTACAAAAGGTTGACTCAATTAGAGATCTTGGTGTCACACTTGACTCTAAATTAGTGCTAAAAGAGCACATAAAAAATATTGTCGGCAAATCATTTCAGCTTTTTGGTTTTGTGTCAAGAATTTCCTCTGTTTTTAAAAAACCAGCCACATATTTGTATTTATATTTTACTCTAATCCGTCCAATCCTTGAATATGCAGTGGCAATATGGGACCCTTTTTATAATGTTTATATCGACTCTGTGGAGAGAGTGCAGAAGAAATTTCTAAAAATGATAAGTTACAGATGTTTCCGTAGCTATTCGAATTACAACGATTTGCTTAAAAAATTCAATATTCTAACTCTGGAACAGCGTCGCATTCAACTGGAGCAAATATACTTGTACAAAATCTTAAACAATCAAATTGACTGTCCTGAGCTTATTAGCAAAATTAATTTTCGTGTGCCTGCCGTTGTGTTGAGAACCAAGCACCTGTTTTCTGTGAATAGATGTAGAACCAACGCTGGTAAGCGTTCACCAATTTTTAGAATGTGCAATATGTACAATGAGCGTTTCACCGATGTAGACCCGTTTAATATCAATTTACCTAAATTTAGAAAAGACATTATTTCTATATTGAAGCGGTAATGATGGCATTTCAAAACAATTATATTTCAAATTTATATGTAGGTACATTAAGTGCCTACGTATTTATTTATTTTTCTCACTCATTTCGTGTAATATGCTGGATGTAGGATAAGTAACTAGTTACTGACATTCACTTTAAGAAACATTATTATTTAGATTCGACTCGGTAGTAGATAGCCGACTAATTTTAGATTTATATAAATGCGGAACATGTAGTTGGGATGTATAGACCTAAACACAATACCTATTTTGTCAACTAAATTTATACATTACCGTTTATGTTCTCCTGAATTTTCAAAAATAAAAAAAATAAAAATAAAATAACCGAACTACTGAGCCTTAGTTGCAGGTCAGTTGTACAAAGAAACCTAGCTACTGAGACTAAAGAAGGCTCAGTAGTTTAGTACCGGACAAAACAACCAAACTAATGAGACTAAAGAAGGTTCAGGTAGTTTAGTACCGGTTAAAACAATCAAAACTAAAGAAAGCTGTATAGTTCGGTACCGGACAAAACAACCAAACTAATGAGACTAAAGATTTAGTACCGGACAAAACAACCGACCTACTAAGACAAAAGAAGGCTCTTTATTTCGGTACCGGACAAACAACCAAACTAATGAGACTAAAGAAGGTTCAGTAATTTAGTACCGGACAAAACAACCGAACTACTAAGACTATATGAGGCTCAATAGTTCGGAACCGGACAAAACAAACAAACTAATGAGACTAAAGAAGGTTTAGTAGTTTAGTACCGGACAAAACAACGGAACAACTAAGACTAAAAAGGCTCTATAGTTCGGTACCGGATAAAACAACCAAACTAATGAGACTAAAGAAGGCTCTATAGTTTGGTACCGGACAAAACAACTAAAGTAAATGAGACTAAAGAAGGGTCAGTAGTTTAGTACCGGACAAAACAACCGAACTGCTAAGACTAAAGAAGGCTCTATGGTTCGGTACCGGACAAAACAACCAAACTAATGAGACTAAAGAAGGTTCAGTAGTTTAGTACCGGACAAAACAACCGAACTGCTAAGACAAAAGAAGGCTCTATATTTCGGTACCGGACAAAACAATCAAACTAATGAGATTAAAAAAGGAGGTTGAATATTTTAGTGCCGGAAAAAACAACCGAACTACTAAGACTAAAGAAGGCTCTATAGTTCGGTACCGGACAAAACAACTAAGACTAAAAAAGGCTCTATAGTTTGGTACCGAACAAAACAACCAAACTAATGAGACTAACGAAGGTTCAGTAGTTTAGTGCCGGACACAACAACCAAACTACTCAGACTAGGCTAAGAAATTGAGAAACCATTGAGACGGTGCACGAAAGTAGTAACGGACCAAATCTGCCCATTCAAAATTGCTGAGTCAAATAACCGTTAAAAAAGTACTTAATTTACAAACAAAAATAAACTTGCATTACAATGAATAATAAAGCCACCGGTCCAGAACTGAACTCTTATAGGGTTTAATTAATCCCCGGAGAGGAATGCGTACGGGACAAATTTATGACCATAATTTACGACAAGTCCCGGAAAAAAGGGAATACAAATACGGGACAATATAGAGTCCGAATTAGCCAAGTTGGCCGGGTAAGTGGTGGTTTGGTGGTCATTTTTACGGTATTCTTTCGGATGTTTTATTTTATTGTCTCTATGGGCAAGGAGAATTGGAAAAGTTGGGTTTTAATGCCGAGGCGTTAACTATTTTGTCGGAGTATTTACTTTGTGACCTTTTGCATTCTCTCTGTATATTTTCTTTTTATTTTCCTCTTATTAGTATACACTATTGTATACATATCGGTATATTTATATAATTCGTCATGTTTGTATAATTTAACTGACAAATTGGAAATATCTGTAAAAATAAGTCAATTCAATTCAATACACTTTATTGCACGTTTAAAAATTACAGACAAAAACAAAAACAGATACAGTAATGTACATCTAGGCGGTCTTATCGCTAAGAGCGATTTCTTCCATCATATTATTGTTATAATATGTGGGGTCTTATTAAAAAAATGTATGTCCGTCTGTCTGTTTGTTTGTATGTTTGAAATGAAATGAAATACATTTATTTGCAGAGAATAGGGTTCGAACAGGTGGTGGTGATCATAATATTATAGCTCCGCCATTCAGCTAGCTTACTTTGTTTGTTTGTCCCGGCATCACGCAAAAATTACTGCACCAAATTAGATGCGGTTTTCACAATTGTATTACTCGATGTCTAGTCTAACTTAAAATCTGGTGATTGTTTTTCCAGTATGACATTCAAATTCAATTTCAAATTTTTTTATTTGTGACTTCAGGTGATGAAATGATGTTAAATAAATTAAAAGTAGCTTGAAATCTGTCATTTTGACATACAAATTGCACACAGTAATTAATAAAATGAAAATACAATTATATACATAAATGGCACAAGGGGCTATCTGTACATAGGAGAGATAGGTACCTCCTTCCATAATCCACATGTACGAAGTCGCGGGCTTAAGCTAGTCAACAATAAAATATAGAATCTGTAGTAGCGATCGTCCCAGGGCCGAGTGGATTCAATTAGATTCTCCAACGCGCAAAAACGACGACTGCGCGCGCGCATGTGCAAATGAACGCATAAGTTAAAGTCGTGCGGTGCGTAAATCAATGCGCACGCGAATGATTCATGACTCGACGTTGTACCAGTTGTTTCAGTCATTAAGATCAGTTGGAGCGAGAGCGATCGTACTTATTAAAAAAAATTGATATGAATAAACTTTATTTATCAGTTTTAATCCTTCCAAATACAATTCGTATTTTTAATGGTAAAAATATTTCTACATAATACAAAATTAACTTAAAAATATACTAAACTAAACTTAAAAAAGATATAATAAAATTGTCAGGAGGGGTTTTTTTCAAATTTTTGGTATCATTCTTCGTTTCCAAAAGATCGAGCGCCAAAATAAAAAAATCGGAAAAATTAAATTTTTCATAATTTTCCGATTTCAAAAAAAAAAGATAGGTAACTGGTATTAATTTTATTTGATTAAATAAAATGTTGATTTATTAGCAAATACTTAGCAAGCACTTTTAAATATTTTTTCTTATTTTTTGACTATTTTTTCCACCAATGCCTACCAACTACCTTTAATAAGATATCATGTAAGGATTTCAAGGTGCAAAAATAATTACGTAAAACTATGTCAAAGCAGAAAATACACAAAAAATAAATAAAAAGTCAACGGAAAACTCTTCTAAAAGTTGTAGCATGTATCACTCGCTACGTAATTAATCATAGCAACTTCACTTGTTGATAGAAATTGTTGCCAAGAAACTTCAAACATAAATACCGCCCAGTGCTATCACATAACTTTCAGATGCCATTTATTTATTGACTAGCTCTTCACCCAGAATTGCTTACCATTAGTCTGGAATAAAAAAAATTTGCCACTTACTTATGGATGAGTAACAAAAGCATTTTAGGGGGTGCCAAAATCGTGTCAAATGTATATCAAATTGACACTCACTCACACATTCTCATTTTCAAACTCCATATAAATTTGTATTAGCAATCTCCTCCCGCTAATCCGCTTCCTTTGTCCGCACCCCCCCTGAAATTGACACCGAATTTTTCTTCGTTTCCCATACCGATAAGCTCGTATTTTTCTAAGTTAAAAATAGCATCATGTCAAAGTAAGAAACAGTATCAAAGTCTCGACCTCGCCAAACTAACAAACTTTTCTTATTTATTATATTACCTACTAACTTTTGCCCGCGGCTTCGCCTGCACGGGACAAGTTAGTACCTATAAACCATCCGGAACAAATTATCTGAATGATAGTGAGTAGTTATAGTACTAGATAGGCTAGCTAAGCAAGTGCTTGCGTACTAGCTATAATGTTTAGACCGTTTGCTAAAAAAAGTATGTCGTGTAACTCAATATTATTCTACTGTAACAAATTCAGTATTTAGAGTACACTGGGTACATTTAGACACGTAATTTTTTATCTACCACCGCTTCCTGGGTGTTATCGTTGAGAAATAGCGGCGCAACAAACTTCCAAAACGCACCTTTTAACTTAAAGTTTGTACAACAATTGTTTGTAAAGATTGTTCGAGGCTGAAACAACATTAATACCAGGTATCTTCGTCATTCAAATAACCGTAAATTTTACAATAAGCTTCATTACAAAGTTGTTTTAATGTGATTATTAAATTCTCTATCCTTCATGTTCAAGATATCCTCTGGTAGTTTGTTGTAGAAGCGTGTATACATTGCCACGTGAACGATTTACTGACCTTACTAGGTTTTAACTTAACTTGACTTGGTAGTTACTTAACTCAAATTCAGAAAAGTTACTAGTGTATGTAGTGTAGAAGTAATTACGTCACTGTAGTCGACTTACCTATCACAATTCAAATCCAACACGTCACAATCTAATCACAACCTACGAGTGAGAACTATTACTAATATCATAAATACTAATACTGAAACTAAACCGAGACCGGATGCGGTATACAACACAAATAGAAAACGTCAAAGTCAGCTGTTTTGAAACGTCAAAAGTTCGTTGAACTGTATCTCAAAATAATTCCATTCACATCTCAATTATAGAATCCACACGAAGTTCCGCGGAGGTGTTTTTTCTCAATTCGCAGAGGCGAAGGCTTCGGTTTGCCGCCCGCCCGGCGCGACGTCCGCCGACAGACTGCCGCCCGCCCTAGCCGTCGAACGACTGGAGTTTTCACGGCGCTGAAAATGTATTCAGGCCCTCGTTATCTTGAGTTGCGGAAGTTCACACACAGATACAGAAACTGGGATGTAACGGAAGGGTGTTTCACAAAAATAACGGTTGGCAATTCCGAAGAATGTGAAAATTCAATAGCATTCAATGATTATTTATATACATTGTAGTTATAATGGAGAGAGCTATGCTCGGAGTTTTCCTGCGAAATCAGAAATGAGGAGATCCGCAGGAGAACCAAGGTCACCGACATAGCTCAAAGAATTGCGAAGCTGAAGCGGCAGTGGGCTTACTTATTTCATCATCATCATATCAGCCTGTAGACGTCCACTGCTGGACAAAGGCCTCCCCCAAGGATCTCCACGACGACCGGTCCTGCGCTCACCTCATCCAGCCGGGTCCCGCGACCTTCACCAGATCGTCGGTCCACCTTTCGATACGCGGTCGCCGCACTCGAGAACCTTTCTGCCCCAACGGCCGTCAGTTCTACGAGCGATGTGCCCAGCCCTCTGACACTTCAGCTTCGCAATTCTTTGAGCTATGTCGGTGAGCGTCAGTGGCGTAAGAGCGTCAGTGGCGTCGGGGATAAGACGGCCTATCATATCGGAAGGTCCGGAGTTCGATCCCCGGCTGGGCCATCTACCAATGGCAATGGGTTTTTCTCGAAACTTAAGTACATTTACTGACTGCTCTCAAACGGTGAAGGAAAACATCGTGAGGAAACCTGCATACGCCGAAAAAGACATTCTTAGGCGCATGTGAAGTCCACCAACCCGCACTGGGCTATCGTGGTGGACTATAGCCCGAACGCCCTCGTTGAGAGGGTAGGCCTGAGCCCCAGCAGTGGGGACATGTTATAGGCTGTTGATGATGTCGATGACCTTGGTTCTGTTGCGGATCTCCTCATTTCTGATTCGATCTCGCATTATAAATAGTACTTAATTAAATAGTTAGAAAGTCTGCATTAAAATATAACCGCATACCGTTTGGAACCGTCGCCGGTCGCGTGCGCCGCGGCACCATTATCCATCAATCTGATAATGTGAGCAAATACTTCTCAGCGATTAGCATAAACCCTAGAAATTGTTTCCAAGCCCGTCTAGAATAACAATTAGACGTTTTCACAACTAATTTATACTTCAGTCACGGAGCGGCGTAGGCGAGGAGTTTAAGGAATGGAAGAGAGTGGTTTGAGGCGTTTTGTGAATCTCCGGCCGTATTGACTGGCCGGTTGGCGTGGTCGGTGGTGACCCTATCTACTGCCAGAGGTCGTGGGTTCGCGTCCCACCCGCGATCAACATTTGTGTGATGAGCATACCTGTTGGTTTTCGTTCTTTTAATTTTTATTTATTTACGAAAACAATTACAGTGTCATTACAGATTCGACGTGACAATTATGGGTGTTTGTATGTATTTATGTATTTATTTAAAACGTATAAAATGTATATTTATCAGTTGTTGAGTATATACCCATTTACAAGCTGCGGCTTAGTGTGGCACTAAAAAGCCGTGTGGAAATTTGTCCAACCATTATATTATTATTGATGCCTCCAGGTTTGGAATGGTGGTATGGGTAGGTGCAGTCAGAGGTAAAACCAAGTGCACACACCCGCTTCGGTTTTGTTTTGTATTTGTTTTGTTTATGTAACAATCCGACTAGGTATACATGAAATTACCACATGTTATGTTATGGATACCCCGGGAAAAGCTGTTCCCGCGGGAAAAACTTTCCAACGCGGAAAGCCGCGGGAAACAGCTAACTAGTGCAAAAAAAATTAATAACTGACTTAACCATTTTTAAATACAAATATTTTTTTGTTTGTTTAAGTAATTTGAATAATAATGAAAAACAATAATAGCTGCATATATATTAAGTAATAACGTCCATTAACTGTTTTTTTTGTAAAATAACGTTATCAAGGCTATGCTTGTTCGCCATTAGGCTAATTTTGCATTTCAAATGAGCCACTTCAACAACTGTCTTATCACGTCGCGAGCGAATCGCATACAATCACGACAAGCAACGTCGCAGTCACGTCTTTTCGCAACGAAGAAAATTTAAAAACCTTTTTTTTAAATATTTATAATTAAGTAGGTAAAATATAAAAGCAAAATAGAAAAATGTTGAAAAAACCCACGACGGTAATTGAAAAAGGATGAAATAAAATTTTGAAAAACCCCCGACTAAAAGGAAGTAAGTGACGAATGACAAAAAAAAACGTTTAAAAAAGAGTTTAATTGTCGCGAGGTCTATCATTAGTCTCATATTGGTCTGTCATTGGTCTGTTTTGTCTAGGTAATAATATAATTACAAACCCAAGGAAATCCGTCGGGGCTGCAACGCGCGAGGCTCGAGGCCATTCATACGATTTTGTTCTTTAGATAGTGATATTATGGTTCTTTTGACAATGACGCCAAAGAGAACTTAGACAAATTTCCGCTTGGTCTGTACTGACCCTAAATCTTCGTCCTGTCTCAAGGACTACGTAAGTTAGACGAATAGGAGTGAACAATTAGAAGAAAAAATTAACATAATTATTCTAGTCTTGATCTTTTAACAGTCATCATCATCATCAGTCTGTACATCACTGATGGACTGCCTCTCCCAAGGCACCACTGAACCCGAAAACTTTATATAATTCGAAATTTAGTACCTATATTTTATAATGTGCAAAATTAATATTTGTAACTCAAACATTTAATAAATAGACTGCCTACTGCGTTTATGGTTAGTCGACCAGTAAAGTAGGCAGATAGGTACTATATTTATGCTCAATGTATGCTGCGTGATATAATAATAAGTATCTAACTAACAATATCTATATTTTCAAGTTACATAATTTATTGTTGTAATCTCTAATTACCGACATAGCTCAAAGAATTACAAAGCTGAAGTGGGCTGGGCACATCGCTCGTAGAACTGACGGCCGTTGGGGCAGAAAGGTTCTCGAGTGGCGACCACGTATCGGAAGACGCAGCGTAGGCCTCCCACAAGGTGGACCGACGATCTGGAGAAGGTCGCGGGACCCGACTGGATGAGGTTAACGCGGGACCGTTCGTCGTGGAGGTCCTTGGGGGAGGCCTTTGTCCAGCAGTGGACGTCTACGGGCAGATATGATGATGATGAATCTCTAATTATGTGGAAAATAAATAAATTTCTAATTTCTAAAGTATCTAAAAAAAGTCCGAGGTCATTTCATGCCCCATTGGACCATTAGGCTTAACAAATATAGTGCCGCGCGTTCACGCGAGCTTTTTGCGATTATTTACGATGCCCTGTATCGGATTTACTGCGTTATAAACTTGGGTTTAAATTATGTTAATGACGGCAGAAGTATTTCTTACCTTAGATAACCTAATTATGACTTCAAAGACGGTTATAATGGCTTGCTTCGCGTTATGAAAAATATGGAGTAATGGTCCCAGAATGCTGATAAACAAATATTTCACGTTTACTATAAGTAAGAAGGTAGATACCTATTTTACTGGTGGCTGATAAGACTCGAATAAATGGAGTAAAATTTTGAATCACTGGCCAAGTTCCGAAAAAATATCTCTTCCGAAAATTAGTTCATATATTTTCATCTGTTCATATATTTTCAGTTGTTCATAATTTCTTTTTTTATTTTGTACTCATACGAAAGCAGTGTCATAAATGACACTTTAGTAAATATGTTTTAGTCCTTAAATAAATGCATGTTGTGTTTGCTTCTTATTGATTGTGCATTTAGCTTTTAAGTCCAAATTGTTTTATGTTTCTGTGCGTGTTTTAATATAACAATTGTTAGCAAACCTAATAAATAAAATATAAATAAAATAAATAAATAGAACTTTTGGTGGACCGACGATCTGGTGAAGGTCGCGGGACCCAGCTAGATGAGGTTAGCGCAGGACCGGTCATCGTGGAGATCCTTGGGGGAGGCATTTGTCCAGCAGTGGACGTCTACAGGCTGATATGATGATGATGATAACTTTGACAACCTTTTTATACCGCAAATGTACAGTAAGGTTCATAAGTGCAGTAGCATGCTAAGAGTCATTTTTCTGTACAACGGTGCGCACGACAACACGAAAACCAATTAGATATAAGAGACCACCCAAGTCAATAGCGTGTTTTAAACCTTATTGTCATAGCATTAAGTCAACAATTCATCGCAATATCCAGGGGGCCAGTTATAGCCATTTTTCTGAACGATATTACCGAATCCAAACTATAACCAAAAACGTTATGCTGCATGACGTTATGACGTACACGTTTGGCAAACCTTTACAAACACAAACGTGTAGAGCAGGGGTTTGGCTTGCGTTTATAAAGGTTTGGCAAACGTGTACATGCAGCATAACGTTTTTGGTTTGGGTTTGGTGATATCGTTCAGAATTAGCGCGATTGGTCCCCAGGAATATAATTGGATATGTGCGTGTGTGGGTACAGATATAAAAAAACGTTGTAAGTGAAACTGGTCTCTCAATCTAATGAGTTGCGAAACTGCTACTGCGCTTACGAACCTTGACTGTACATTGCCAACTTAGCTGCCGCGACTACATAGAAGTGTAAAAGTGGTAAACTCACAGTAAAATGTAATCTCACCACACCCGTCAACCGTCTTAACGGTCCAATTACAGAGTTTATAAGCTTGTAAATCTTTTTAGTTGCATATCAAACGTATGTAAATCGGAGCGATGTTGCACAAGATTGCGTGAGAAGTGGAAAACTTGGTAGCAGAGGTGACTTCACGCGGGCGGCAGGTTAAAGGGCGGCAAATCTGCTTTGTATCAGTAAGTATAGTCCGTGTCGGTAGCCTTAGACTATTATTTATTTTGTGACCCTTATCTCCTCATTACGGATCACATCCTTCAAAGAAACTCCGATCATAGCCCTCTCCACAGCACTCTGAGCGACCTTAAACTTGTAGACCAGGCCCACAGCCCAAGTCATGATTGGCAGGATACACTGGCTTTCGTCTTTAAAGATTGTGGAATAAGCCACGTGAAGACTTGAAGGGGTTTTCCAAATGCTGTCCAGCCCAACGGAACTCTCAATTTCGGGATATCAAATGCTTAAACAAATTATGTGGTCTAACAATATGTACGGACTTAATAAGTTTGTCATTTTTTTTTCACAAACCTCCCATTCATTGAGCAACGTGCCCCGACGCGTCATCTCAAGTTTTATGGCCAATTAACTGGCAGTTAACAAAGAGCCGTTTGTCTCAATAAAGTCGGTAAAGCGAGCCGTTATGCTAACTGAAGGTTAACTCACGTATAACAATTGCTTAATAGTTTGACCTATATTCAAAAATTTCAAGGGATCTCTTTCTTTGTCAGTCACTAGCTGCTGCCCGCGGCTTTGCCGGGTGAATGAATGAATGAATGAATGAATGAATGAATTAATTAATTAATTAATGAATGAAATTATTTACGCACACAAAAGAACAAAACAGAATATAGAAACCCAAACATAATTTTTCGACATAAAGGAGTGTTGCCGTGCAGCATCAAAAGCGACTCCATCTCAGCATATGCTGCAGGATCTGCAACGCTGGTTTAATAAGTAGTGGAATAAGTTTTTCCCGCGGGAATAGTTTACCGCGGTAAAAAGTAGCCTATTGTTATTCCAGGATAGAGCTATTACTGTACCAAGTACATATCATTAAAATCCATATGAATAAAAAAAAATTGCCACTCCCATATGGATGTGTAATAAAAGCATTCTATGGGTGTCAAAATCGTGTCAAACTAATCACAAAATTATGACTCACTCACACATTCTTATTTTCAAACTCCATATAAATTTGTATTAGCAACCTCCTCCCGCTACTCCGCTTCCTTTGTCCGCACCCCCTCTGTAAATGGCACCATAGGTTCCGATACTAAAATCATCAACAGCCTATTAATGTCCCCACTGCTGGGGCTCAGGCCTACCCTCTTAACGAGGGCGTTCGGGCTATAGTCCACCACGCTAGCCCAGTGCGGGTTGGTGGACTTCACATGCGCCTAAGAATTTCTTCTTCGGCGTATGCAGGTTTCCTCACGATGTTTTCCTTCACCGTTTGAGAGCAGTCAGTAAATGTACTTAAGTTTCGAGAAAAAACCCATTGGTACATGGCAGGGTATGTATGTATTGCATGTAATGACAACTGAGACGACTATGGCGTGAGTGCCTTTAGGGTTGGCTGGTTGGAGTTAAGAAATGATACGACTGATCATCTGTAGACGCATGAATTTATTCCCATTTGTCACTATTTATATTTAAAAACGTATACTCTCAACAGGCGACTGTTGAGAGGAGTGCTTAAATCTAGAAAGGGATAGCAATATCCTGTGTCCCCACATGCCTATTATAACTTCTAACCTGTCCATATTATATCGCAATAATTGTTAGCGAAATAGAATAAAATAGAACGAATACAAAATACCATTGTGCATGGAATTAGTAATGCTTGCTGTACGAGTATGGTAATACCATCGGCGTATAAACGAGCGGTAGTTGCTACGCCACTGGACGTTTGGACATCGCGCGGATGTTCGAAACGTCTGAGCAGAGTTACTCCTATTCAAGCATACCCGGCTCTAGCCAAATCATTCTGTTACCCTATTATTTTTATCTTGTTGGCGGCTCAGGAAGACCCTTTTGGGATCCGTTGTGCCGAACCCCTGTCCAGCAACGGTGTCCCAATCCATTTTGGAGGGCTTCACACACGCCTTAGAATAGAAATTCTAACAATTGGCGTATGCAGTTTAATCATGATGTTTTCCGTTACCGAAAAACCTGCGGTATTATAATAAACCGTAAATTAAGTTCCGATAAACTCATTGATACGTTCCAAGGTTCGAACCCTCGACCTCGACAACGTGAGGCGAGTGCACAGCATTGCATGGCCAAGGTCATTGTATAGACATTAGATTGTACGTTTTTCAGATTGGATATTTTTCAGAATGGAAAAATTTCATATTGGACGTTTTTCAGATTGGACATATTTCAGAATGGAAATTTTTCATATTGGACATTTTTCAGATTGGATTTTATTTAGTTTGGACATTTTTCAGTTCGAGCATGGCCGTTGGAAATTTTTTCGACTGGACATTATTACAGTAAATCATTATTTCCACATAAGCTGAAAATGGGAAGAAAAAAAAAATATTTTTACAGTTTTATTTAGAAGCTTGTTTAATTTTTTTATTATTCTAATCCATGTTAGGTACCAACTGTTGCTTGCGTCAACTACCGCATCAATATTTTCGCCTATCCGTGGCGGCTTCCATAACTGCGCTGACTTTTTGCCACTTCCAGCACAGATGTTGCTTTGTTTATGGGAAGACCGGTCCGCACACTCTTCGTTTTATGCTTTTTGTCGTCCAATGATACGCGGTTCAATACAAGAAAAACTAGTAACAGTCATGCATTTCGTATGTACCCACTTTGATATAGCTCTTTGACGTCATAACCTTTTAAATAAACGACCTTTTAAGACCATCATAGAGATAAACTCAGTGGTTAACCCTATTTAAGGTCCCAGTTATACAGATATGCTACGTGAAAGTTAAATACACTACCATGTTTGTAATGCACTGGGGAACACATCTACGGCAAAAAAAAATCATTAAGAAAAAAACATATGGTAAATATATGCACTCAGCCTGTTAGTGCACTTGAGTTTTCAGATGATCTGTTTCCAATACCTACACCTATTCATTGAATTAATGAGGAAAGAAAGCTTGATATATTCGCTATATAATTAAATAATTAATAAACATTATAGTTAAATAAAAAAGAGGATGTTCTTCTCCGTAAATATTTATTAACTAAGTGGTATCCAAATCGCCTCTGCCTTATAAAGAGTTAAGTAGGACTGTCTGAACAAAATTGTATTATGTAAATTAAATGTATTAGTTATTAAAAATATAACTAAATAAGTTCTTTCAGGCTCGTTTTTTCGATATTAAAGTCAAAGCCAAAATATTTTATTCCTAATTTATGAGAAGGTACACTGGGTACATTTCATGCAACGTCAATTTTTTATTTACCACCGCTTCCTAGGTGTTAACGCTGAGATGAAAATGAATTTTTAAAAAATGATGATAGAGCTTTATCTGTCTAATTGTGGTCCAGCTCACCAGTTCTAGATAGGTACTTACAAAACTTCATAGGAATTAGTTGGGAAGCTTTCCCAATTTCTTTTATATAGCACAAAACTAATTAAACAACATTAATTGGTTATTATTACAATACAAAAGTGTCAACAAATTTCAAAAAAATACTTTAAAAAAAAACTCCGAAAATAGAAACCTTAGGGTCAATACATACACAAAAGTGCGCGAGCAGTTTAGAACCGGGTAACGTGCTCAAGACGAAAGTCTTCGACCAGTGTGTGTTGCCAGTGATGACATACGGTACCGAGACGTGGTCGCTCACTATGGGCCTCATAAGAAGGCTCAAGGTCACGCAGAGGGTAATGGAGAGAGGCAGCTCGGAGTATCCCTGCGAGATCGAATCAGAAATGAGGAGATCCGCAGGAGAACCAAGGTCACCGACATAGCTCAAAGAATTGCGAAGCTGAAGTGGCAGTGGGCTGGGCACATCGCTCGTAGAACTGACGGCCGTTGGGGCAGAAAGGTTCTCGAGTGGCGACCACGTATCGGAAGACGCAGTGTAGGCCTCCCACAAGGTGGACCGACGATCTGGTGAAGGTCGCGGGACCTAGCTGGATGAGGTTAGCGCAGGACCGGTCGTCGTGGAGATCCTTGGGGGAGGCCTTTGTCCATCAGTGGACGTCTACAGGCTGATATGATGATTATGATGAATGTGCGAGGAAATTTTAATTCCTCTATTTTCGAGCCGAGCAGCAATCGAGAGACACTTTTTTAAACGCACTCGAATTCGCTTTTAACAATCGCCTTTTTTAAAATTGAATTTTTGCCTTTTTAGTTTCACCAAGCAGTTCCTTTTTCAGTTAGCGCAATGTTGCCATGTTAAATGGTGTTGTGATAACTTCGGTGCACGATTGTTTTGGGTGTGGTTTTGCTTTCAGTAATCCTTATGTCATCACCAACACCGTTTATGTCCCCACTGGGCACAAATCTACCCTCCCATCGAGGCGCTATATAGTCCACCACGCTAGCCCAGTCCGGGTTGGTGGACTTCACATGCGCCTCAGAATTTCTTCTTCGGCGTTTGCAGATTTCCTCGCGATGTTTTCCTTCACCGTTTGAGAGCAGTCACTAAATGTGGTTAAGTTTCGGGAAAAACCCATTGGTACATGGCCCGAACGGGGATCGAACTCGGACCGCTCGACATGATAGGCCGCTTCTTCCTCACGCCTGCAATTGCCTATTTCGCGGCCTCTGCAATAATGTAGTACTTTTCTTAAGGAACGTAATCTATACTATTGTAACGGGAGTATTTCTGTATTATGATATATATGTATATATTGTACTGTACTGTATATATTGAAAGGATTTAAAAAAAAACAATTTGTAATACGTTATTTAGGGATAACTGACCCCAAAGCTCTTTCAAAAAAATTCTTGTCTGTTTGAACCCGCATCACGCTAAAACTACTGGTCCGATTTGAATTGTTTTTTTTTTTGTTTGAAAGCTTGTGATCTGACTTAAAATATGGTGTACTTGGATTTTTTAAATTCCAACCCTAAAGGGGTGAAAAAGGGTGTTAAGATTTGTATGGGAACAAAAATTTACGTATCAAATTTACATACCGCGGGCAACAATTAGTAAGTAACATAAGTACGATACTTTTTAATGCAAACGAAGTCGCGGGGCATAAGCTAGTTATTACCTACATAAAATCGCTTTATACACTTTATACATTACACTATGCCGTCACAGCGTCTCCTTACGACTCCCGAGTCGGTCTCTAACTATCATATAATCGCGGTTACAATAAACCAACTCCGTTATTACTGGTATAATAATAAGGCAACGCTTGTGAGCACACCTTTATGGTGATTACTTGCCATCTTAGTGTGATATCTTTACCAAAATTACAAATTCTGTGACTTGAAAATAAGCAATTCAAAACTTCAATCAATGATTATAATACTTACAATCACATCATTAATTGCGAAGGAGCTATTCCCATAATAGTGCGAACTCCGTTAATTATTTTCAGACTTTTTTGGAGAAAATCAAATCAAATCATTTATTTCGACATTAGATGTCATATTCAAAAATGTTACAGAGATAAGAATTATGATTAATAAATATAAATAAAATACCATGTCAAATTAAAATTACAAAATGTCAAAAATAATGTCACCTTATTTTATTTTAAGAAAAGACATGAAAACATTTTTGGGAATTTTTATTTATAATTATGAGCAGTCGAAATAAAATACTTGCTCAAAATGCCAGACGTAAAACGGTATACGCAAAATGTCAAATTCTCATAATGCCAAAGTATTACTTAACCTTTAATAATTAGGCATTATTAGAATATGGCATTTTGCGTACCTATTCAGCGTTATGCCACGAAAGTCAGAATAATTATTGTTGTGGCATATTTTACACTTTTTTCTTCACAATATCTTGTAGGTAGACCATTAACATAACGAGCAAGTTTTAGATAATAAAAAACTAAAAATACTTTCCATGTAAATGCAAGGTATATAATTTAATTGAAGCTATGGATAGTTTGTAGCTTAACTACTCTAGAATGTAAGTTGTCAAATCGCCAGGGCTCTGGTAAGGGTGGTCGTGGGAGACAATCCGACAGGACGCCTTAAGGAGCTCTCGTTATGTAATTACCGTAAGTTCCGGATACTGCAAGGGGATTATTGCAGTGTTTGTGGAACTTCTGGACTAAGTTTATTTTACATCGTTCGCCGGTTAATTGAGACAGTAATGTGCCTACAGTTGTCACCTCTGAATAATTAAGCAGATTTTTTATTATTATTGACCGAGCGAGCGAAGCGAGCGAAGCGTCTACGTTTCGAGACTGGCCAAAAATGCTCTTGTCCGGCTGTCTGTCTGTCTGTCTGTCTGTCTGTCTGTAATTCTCTACAGGTCGCATTTTTCAACCGATTTTGAGGAAAATTTGGCATATGTATAAATTAATTAAACCTACAAAATGAGTAGAATAAAATTTTGAAAAACATTTTTTTTAGAGTACCTACCATACTCGCAAAGTGGGAGTGAACTTTTTTTTTCTTGTGAATCCCATAGTGTGGGATATCGTTGGATAGGTCTTTCAAAAATATTGCTGGTGCGTGAATACCATTTTTTCGATTTAGGGATCCGTTGGCGAAATATTAAGCTTTAAAGCGGTAATTTTTGTTAGAGTCACGTGTCCCCCCTGCCAGCTAAACGGTTGCTTCTGGAAATGTGAAAAAATTCATGGCAGTAGCATATATAACGTAGTTACAAGGAAAACTATTACGGCTAAGTAGGTTCTATTAGTTTTTGAGTAATAGTGGATCGACTTAAGAAAGTTGAAAAAATAAATTATGTTCATAGAACGTAAAATGGAAAATTATTTTTTTCCGCGTGATATCCATGGTGTGGGGTATCGTTGGATGGGTCGTTCAAAAATATCGCGGGTGTGTGATAAACATTTTTCGATTCAGGGATCCGTTTGCGAAATATTAAGCTTTGCTAATTAAGAAGAAAGAACTTCTAAATATTAAGAAGTGCTAATTTTTGTCACTTTAGTAGGTACTTTTTCTGTTTCCAAAGTTGACTTTTGTTGGTTTCTTTTAGGTTTGGTTTATAAGGGCTGGCGAGGTCTACTGTTCTCACGGAACTACTAGTTTTATTTTATTCAGGAAACTTACAGTCTAAAGAAGGAGAACAAATAATAATGAAAACAAATAATAGAACATAGACAGATACAGTTTCCACAGATTACAAGAATACATAAATTAGGTACACAGCAATGACTGAACAGAACATAAATTTACGAAGAAGATAACTTTATAGATAATGATATAATATATATATATATAATGCAATTGTGAGATAAAAACATAGTGTATATATATAGAAATAAGAAACGGAAAGTATATGTATAAATATATAACAATGTAAAATAATAGGGACCAACGGTAAAAACATGGTACCTAATCATAATTTATACTATTATTAAAGATGTAAAAACCGGTGGATAATTTTCACGCTTATCTTATATATGTTGAGAAGAACCAAATGATAGCGGGGTGTAAAACACACCTAACGCCATCTATTGACAAACTTTAAAACTAAGAAACTGGCATGATTAGAACGGGTTAAAATTTTTGAATAACATTTAAATAGTATATTTTATAACGCGGAGGAAGTCGCGGGACATCGGCTAGTCTTATATATAATGGAAAAATATTACACGGCAGAAGTTTAAACAAAAACAAATATTAAATACACCTATCAGCAGAATAGATGACGGTTATTATATAGAAAATGGAATCCTATACTTTGAGTTGACTTTTATTATTTATATAGTCTGATCATACCCAAAAGTATTCATCCTTTTAAGATTTCTAAGTTACAGGGAAGCACATAAGCATTTTGTCTTCTTGGCGGTTTCCGAGTGAGTACAATCCTGCGCCAACACCTAGACTAGATTAGCACAGAGTCCGCATGATATTATGGCTCTAGATGTTTGTTTAAAGCGATTCGTCGGGTAAAGTCCAAATCGTAAAATGTCAAGTTTGCAAATTTAGTCCAAGTCTTGAAATATCCAAGTCTTGAAACATCCAAGTCTTGAAACGTCCAAGTAATGAAAGATCCAAGTCTTGAAACGTCCAAGTCCTGAAAGATTAGGCTGTTTTTTTGATTGTCGAAGTGGCCCTTGATGATCTATACAAGACTATTTAAAAATTCCAATGCATATCTTACCATGTACATACCGCCACATCTATTATGCAAGCTTTCTAATTTTTCAAAAAAGTTCAAAAAAGTAGAACAAAGGTTGTTATATTTTGAAATTCCTTTGACACGCGTTTCGGCTTTTACACCGTTTTTAAACAACCCTGTATTATGTATGGTATATTTTTATCATCATAACGTTTTTGTATTACAAACAAAATCTTATTAGTTGCTGCATTATTAATGCTTTGACCTGACATTCTATAAAGTAATGTAATCAGTTTCAGTTTAATTTTATTTACTCAATTATGGTGTTTTAAAGGGATCAAGAACCAGTCACCCCCAGGCCTTGCCGGGAAGGGGGGGCGAAATAATTTGATGAAAACTTTCATTTAATTAACATCATTAAGTCCTGCGAAGTTTGTTGCTTGTTTATTTCTTAGAACAACAAGTGTTTGGGAACCTCTGGCCTTTTTGATAATCTCGGTTAAATATTTGTTGAGGGCCTTTGTTTCAATCGTTGTACATTGTAAGGCCTTAGGGTTTCTAGAGGAGTCGATCGAAATAATGGGATTGCTTTGTAAAAGGACTTAGTGCTTTTAAGAATTTCCAGTGAATTTGGTGTCGATTTTAATACTGTTGTGTTTATGAATGTCAAGTACTTACCATTAAGCTACTATATCCTGTAACTCGCAACGACGTCTCCAACTTTAGTAAAATAACTTGAAATATTATACAAAATTTCTCCACACGGAGTAATATTTATCCATGATTTGTGCATTTTGCACATTGTCGACTCATTTGACCTCCGACCTATTTAACTATTCAAAAAATTAAAAAGTATTGAAGACAGATACTTATGTAAGTAAATTTTTTTGTTAATTATTTATCCTTCTCATCATTAACATTTACTGATTCTATAGCCAATTATATCAACGGATCTGTGTTATGGCTTTTTGTACATAGGTAAGACTAAATACTTACAAGATTTTACTATAGAAAACATGGATGTGGAGTCAAGCAATAAATAACTATGAGGCAGCACAATTTATTGAGCTTCTATAAAACCTGTAATTTAATTTAAAATTCCCTCTCTACAACTACGACTAGGATTCCCAGCATTTTTCCAGGCCCATGCCCTGCAAAGGAGTGCAGACACCTGGTTGTACAATGGATGTCGAGACAATAGCGCGCGAGACGCACGACTCCGCACCGGCGATTACAATGATGTTCTCACTCAGCACGGCCATTGTGACGGCTTAAATTAAATGAACTATACGTTAGAGAAATTTTTTAAATGTGAGAAGAAAATTTAAATTTTAGCCGCAGTTTCACATATTTCTATAGTTTATATTCACATAGTATAATAACTGGACTTTTTAATAACTCAATTTAACTAAATAATAGTTTAGACTATCAAGACTTTATTTGTGGCTAGAATTTGATTGATCATCATCATCATAATATCAGCCTGTGACGTCCACTGCTGGACAAAGGCCTCCCCCAAGGATCTCCACGGCGACCGGTCCTGCGCTAACCTCATCCAGATGGGTCCCGCGACCTTCACCAGATCGTCGGTCCACCTTTGATTGATAGTTATTATTAATCTCTATTTCACCCAATAGAGGGCCATATTATACATATACCTTACAGAGTAACATACATACTGCTAGGTACCATATATCAATCTTAATTCTGTTCCTAATGTTACCTTGTAATACAGTACCATCATCAGCTATTCGACCCTGACGTGGACACTGACAGTGGAACTACTCCGAAAACTCAAAGGCCATGCTCGGAGTTTCTCTAAGAGACAGGATTCGAAACGAGGTGATCGGAAAGTGCGTTGAAATGGCAGCTAGACTGGTCACATCAGTCGGAGAACCGATAACCGCTGGGGTAGACGAATTCTCGAGTGGAGACCACGACTGGGCAAGCGTAGTGAGGGATGCTCCCCGGCTAGGTGAAATGATGCTGTTGAGAGGCCTTTCGTACGTTCTAACTACTCTCCTTTTTAGGTCCATGATTTTTAGTGGATTTGTCTTCACTGGCCCGAAGCGGTCTACCAAAGCGTACCAACTGCCACTTTATCCCACTAACCGTTTCTATTGTAGCATCCCACCATAAGCAAATTAATATTGATCCAAACCCACTGGATTGGACGCGACTAATTGCCCGGTCGTGCGACCTGACCCCGTCGGCCGCATCCGGCTGTGTGCGCCCACGCATCAATTGTGATCGATTTATGAGTTCCTTTTGATCTTTGCCTGCAATTTTAATTCAGTTTATCCTTACGTTACATAGTTGACTTTATTAAAAATGCTTGCTTTATTTATTCTACTAATTACGTCGTACGGTTTGTCTAATGCTCCAACTTCCTATTTTAAAAACTTTTGAAATAGTGACATTTATACTTTCTATTCCATTACGAGTAGAAGTAATGACAGAAAGACAAACCAGAATTTTCGAATTCTACATTACTGCTGTAGCATGATTATAAGTCAAAATACTAGTGAATACTAATGTCTTGGTCATGTAAACAGGGCCCAGGAGCTATGATCTCGTCATGAAGATGATGGTAACGCGACAATAAACTGTGATGATGATGTACTGGGTTTTATAAGGAGGATATGCTACTAGTTTAAACTTAGATTTTTAAGGTTTAATAAATAGGTACGGAATAATAAATCTTTAGACGCATAAAACCATATACGCGAAACACCACCTTAACGCAAAACGCCTAACTCGGATTAATCACTTACGCAAAATACCAACATTTATTTAAGTAAAATACGTTTGTATAGAAAGAAACTTCAAGTCTGTGCTCACGAAATAAAAGGCCAAACCTAACAAAATTTTGAATTTCAAATAATATTATGCCAGTGATAAAGAAAAGGTCGATCCAAAAAAAAAGATTATAAATGTAGTTACAAACAAACATTTTAAGAGCAGTCTAAGCAATCTTTAGGCTATTTCTGCTTCTAACCCTACCGCGAAGGCAATTACAATGATGTACGACGGAGATAGCATTGATTACGGACTCCGATGATACGGAGATAAGATAGTGTATCCGATCTATCGGCTGTTGGGCAATTTTGGATGCACCATTTATACACGTCTGCGTGTAACGGATCCTCTCGTATTAGCCGATATTGGGGGCGATCAATAAAGACGTTAGGGGAGGCCAAGAGATGAGCGGTTGAAGGAGCGGTGGAGATATAAGCGATTTCGTGATGGTATGCTAAAGAAACAATTTTAGTGCTGTCTTTTGACTTAAGCCTTCAGAATCGGAAGCGGAACCAATATCGTCCGATACAATACATGTATCGGACGATATTGGGTTCAATTATGAAGGCATAAAGTTAAAATTTGATAGCACTAAAATTGTTTATTTCGCTGTCACACATTATCGAAGGTAAAAGACGAAACTGTTTTAGCTATGTAAAATTTGGTGCGAATGTTGGCCTACAGAAATGTGTTTCATTTGTGTCATATTTCATATTTCTTTATTTTGCAAGCCACATGGTATCTATGGTGTTACAATTAATTATAAGTACAGGCAGACATGTGGCACCCCGTTAGGGCACCGCAAATGGACAGAGTGCTACGTGCTAATATACTATGTTATAGACTATTTACAATACATATTACTTACAAACAATTTTGTATGTCCCTTATTTATATCCCGATCTAGACATTAGATTTAGCTAGATTCTTCTCAGTTTTTTTATTTAATCTACATAGATTACACATGAAAATTCTACATAAAAGAAATTTGTTTTTATTGTGTTAAAATTTTTGTTAGTTGCTCCATAGCAGCATTAAAACTCAACTAATTAAAAAAATATAAAAATTACATTACGGATAAACAAAAAACTTCTGTAAAAAACTAAAATTTGACACAAAGAAAATGTTAATATTCATTTTAATTACCACACAAATAATAACATAATTAAGAAAGATAAAAGAGTTAGAGATATAATAATATTAAAACGGAGCGAGAGAGAGAAAGGCAGAGATGGGCAGAGAGAAGAAAAAATAAATTTAATGAATCAGGCTACCATTCTTATGAGTCTTTTCAGCCTCTAATGTAATGGCCACACCTTCACACACTTGTTCGGCAACATTGATAAGAGATCCGACACGGGACCCGCCGTTACAAAGATAAGATAAAACCTTGGATCGTGTGAAGTTCCGTGTCTCCAGATAACTCTCATGACTCCATCTTTATCAAGTCAATTGCAATTACGTTCAAAAGTAAAGAAAATATTGAAACTCTCGATAATTTAGTCATTTTAAATTGTTTGAAACTAATTTAAGTGTTAATTTCTACTATTATGATGTAATCAAATGCAGAAGGCGTAAACTAGGAGCTTCTCCTGCCAAATGGACCAATGTCCAAACCCAGAAGCTTCTGAGCGATTTAGGTGGAATATTGTGGACACAGTTATATTCGTGTAGATTTCATAAATATTCGAACAACTAAAGACTTATCCAAAAACACCAACACGAATAAACATCAACTAGCTCGCTTAGAGAAACAAAAAGTGTAAAATGAAGTCGGTTTTCAATTAAAGGGCTCGGAATAAAGACAGGACTATCGAGGCAATAATCAGAACGTCCGCCAGCGCTACCGCCGCCATTACTCGACGCACGTGCGCGCGCGCAGCGATTACACTGATAGGTTGATAGTATACTGGGCGTTTTGTAATCATTGTTATTATTAGCCGTAATGTGCTCAGATAATCGTCAAGCGTTACTGATTTTGTAACAGATTTTTTTGTCAGTCATAGGTGCTTCTATGATGATTATTGTGGTCATTATTCTATCAGATGTTTAGTTAGATTTGGCTGAACAGTAATTTCGACGGAGTCTTTGACTTCGTGCTTTAGGCGTTTAACGATTTACTGACCTTACTAAGTCTTAACTGTGGTAGTAGGTACAAGTTTATTTTTATTTCTTGTATCATAAGTGTTAATGTCAAAAATGCATCGTATCTCCTACTGCCACTTTAATATAATTTTTCTCTATTTCTGAAAGTTCCGATGGAATTGGATCGTTTGTTACTCTCAGTGCGTCAAGTTGCCTCAAGCTACTATAACTTACAATCGGTTTCTAGTCCTGCGTAACCGGTCTACCGGTGACAGCCTGACGCATTGTTATGCGCTTTCTATGTTGTTTTTTACCTTGATGCTATTTATTCCTTCATTACATCTGGTTTTACGGGTTTAACATACTAAATACTATAAATGCTAAAGGAACTCTGTTACCTGTCTGTCTGTTTGTTACCTTTTCAAGCCTAAACCGCTAAACGGATTTTGATGGTGTGGTGACACATCTCTAACCCTGCGGCAGTACGTATGCTTCTCGAATTGGGAAAAAACTTATTTCTCGCTCTTTGTCCGTCTATACACTAAACGCTAATAGGTACCTTTCTTTAATCTAAGTTTATATCAAATCTGTCAGATTTAAAAAAAAATGGTGTCAGTTTTTTTTTCTGGGCAACGAAAGTGAACAATTTGTTAAAATAAGTTCAATAAATCGCATACGTGAATGCTTCCTATAATCATTAAACGTAATTGAAATTGAAGTGAACACGCAATAATAAAAAATATTTTAATGCTTTTTGACTAATGATCAAAATCATCACACTGGGCACTAATTCTTGAACATGACAAACATAATTTGAAACAAGTTTTTAAACGTCGAGACGCACGCGCATCTCTCATAACTCCATCGCCTCGCTGTAAATTAAAAATAAAATACAAAAAAGTTAAAATTGAAACGTTTATTGATCACGACAGATGACGCTACTGTTACTAAAATCAAAATGACATAAGTGCTCGCATTGACATACGATTCCCAAACTATTGGAATGATGCATACGTCAGAAATTTCGTTAGATTCATGTAATGATTATTAAGGACAGTATGGGGATAAATCGAGAAAATAGAACTCGAAATTTAATGTTTAACCCAAAGGTGTCGACTGCATTCGTTCATCGCAGTGTCAAGTAATTTGACACATGATTTTATTCTGACAGTCACGAGGTGTCAGGTCGAATCAACCCTTTCCTTTTTTCTCATTTTTTCCAAGTGTGAAAACTGTAAGTCAGCGAAAAAAATAAGAATTAAATATAATTGTTTATTCATTTCCTTGCACAACACAAGAATAAAAACCTAGCTTTACTACTTAATCTAACCTAAATAAAAACTGCCACAGTTAAGACTTAGTAAGGTCAGTAAACCGTTCATGGGGCAAAGTATACGCGTCTACAACGAACTACCAGAGGCTATCTTGAAATTGTAAGACAGAAAATAATTAGACGATATGTCGTGTGAAAGGCAGAACCAACTTCTATCAATAATTTTTGGTGTCATTTAGTTGGTTTTACATTTAACACGACGGATTATTTGAATGACAAAGATGCCTGGTATTAATGTCACTTCAGCCTCGCAGTTTTTACCTACAAAACATTAGTACCTATACAAGCTTGATTTTAAAAGATGTATTGCGAAAATTTGTTGCGCCGCTTCTTCTTCGCAGCGCTGACACCTTGGATGGAAGCGTAGGAAGGTAGATAAACAATTGACGTGTATAAATGTACCCAGCGCACTCGTATGCAATGACATATTTTGACTTTGACTACCTAATAGAACCGTCTCGCTCGGTAGTCGGTAGTCGCCGAAAACTCAACTGAAGTGTGAACCAAGAATCGTGATAAATTACTTTAATGTAGTTTAACCCCATTTTCCCGGCTTGAAGTGCCATTAAAAAGTTTAAGTTTGGCCTAGACTACTTTACGGTCAGATTTATTGAGATCTCAAGTTGGTTGAGAGCCTTATTACTAAGATAATTTTTTAATTAAGCAGTGCTTAATGTAATATGGGATCACCAGGGTCGGCGTATCGACGCCCACTGCTAGATGTAATAAGCCTTTTCAAATGCACGCTACCACTCCGCTTCTGGCCACCTTTAAGTCATCGGTTGACCTATTCTCTATTCTGTGTCATCGGTCCACCTGGCGGAGAGGTGTCCCACGCTAGGCATACGCACCTACGGTCTCCACTCCAGAATTCGTCTGCCACAGATGTGACCTGACCTGCCCACTTCAGCTTGCTAATCCTTTCGGCTATGTCGATAACCTCAGTTCTCCGTCGGATCTCCTCATTACGGATTATATCCTTCAAAGAAACTCCGAGCATACCTTTCTCCACAGCTTACTGAGCGACCGTAAACTTGTGGATCAGGCCCACCGTCAGTCCAAATTTCCACATATGTGTAGGGTCATGAAATGAACATAAAATAACACAAGATACTGCGAGAGTAGAAACTCTCGCAGTATCTTGTAGGGGTAGAAACCTCGCGGTCATTCAAAAACTCACTATTATGACCTTGAGTTCGTTTTCTCTTTCTTACAAGTGTTTTTCTCACTTGCACACTTTGTGCGTCTATACATTAGTAGGTATTTCTAAGCTTATGATCCAAACTGTATGAGAAGCGGTTTATTTGCAGTCCATCTTCATCCCTGAAAACCTGTTCCCAAATTGGTCTAACCGCGCCAGGCCAAGGGTGATCGCTATATCCCGTTCTCGCAACGAGAGGCTTTCTGAAACAAATTGAGATCGCCCGATACGTGGTAAGGGATGAATCTTCGCGGCGCTGCTCGAATTATTCTGTTTTTGTTTACCTAATCTATGACGGCGCGTGAAATATGGCGTAAGGGTAATTTTTTAACCCTTTTTACGGTTCCTTTCTAAGCAGGAAAACTTATTAAGGACATCCTGTCGTATGTCTAAACTTATTCGTTTATAAAAATTCTTCTAACTAATTCCAGATAGCTGTTTTTGTGCCAATAATTAGTGATAATATTAATTATAAGCACTAGTCCAATGCTGGGCATATGCTCACCCAAGGCGCCAGTGAACCCAATTTTTGATTCTCCGCATCCAGTCACTGCCAGCAGCCTCGCGCAGATCGTCGCTCCATCTAGCCCGGGGAAGTCCTAACACTACGCTTGCCCACGCATGGTCTCCACTAAAGAAAGCCTTTTAATTGAGCAGCATTAAAATTAAAACAAATTAAATCCCATAAGTTGAATACCAACATTGATAATGTTAATTTCTATGCACTAGCTTTTTATTTTATTAGACTACAAAAAATAACCTCTGTTTATCTTTGCCGAAGCTGTGAAACAAAAAGTTTTTCGGTCTTCGATTGCGTCTCTATTAGTTTCTGCGCAAAGTAGAGCACAGACTTCTCTACACGGAAACAAAATGTTACTTTTCTTGAAACGGGAAAATGAAGTACTGAACCTAGCTTGTTAACAGAACTTCAAGAAACTCGTATGAAAACTTCAGATAGATAAGTTTCACAACTAGCGCCACGCTCGGAAAAGCTGCGTACTAACGGCAGTTGTTTCGTTCCACTCGATCATAGATGGCGCTACTATGTATGGTTGCTTTGTAAATACATACTAAGACCTCAAACTTGGGAATAAAACTTTTGTCGTTCTTTCTATTAATTTAACTTATCACTCGAGCGCCAGGGGTCGTGGATTCGGTTTTCACTAGGAACAGACAATGTTATGCAAGGATTCGTCCATTTATGAAGTCATTCACTACCAATTCCTGACTGAATGTGGAAAATTTAGGAAATGGGAGAACATTAATGCTTGATTTAATATTATTTTAATGTAAAAATATCAATAATAATAAAGGAATCCCAACACCTGTGGTTTCTTTAATAATATTTTAAACCGCAGGTGTTCTCAAACTTTCTCCATACATATTCATGTTACAGCAATTGTTAGACGCGCAAAGTTTCAGCGCGTAAAAAGCTTCAAGTGTAAAAATGTCGCTAAGATAACTTTGTACGTATGATTATTATCTTTGCCTCCTGTGAAAAACAGCATAAGACGAGTTATGCTGTTTTTTACCTTTTAATGCAGTCCTATAAGTTAATCCTATAAGTAAGTCCTAAAGTCTCGTGTCGGCCTCAAATTTTCAAAACGCTGAAAAAAAAATGCTTTCAAGTCGTCTAAGAATTAAAAAAAAAAAAAAAGTTATCATAGCCAATAATTTATTTATAAGAGTGTCACAGGTCGTAGAGATATAAAATTTGTAAAAAATAATCAAGTACGTATATAATTATATAGGTTACTAGCTTTTTCCCGCGGCTTCGCCCGCGTAGAATAGTTTTTCCCGTGTACATTCTGAAACAGCGCCCTCTATGCAGGCGTTTTGTTATTTAGGGGGTATTAGCGGACGCCCCGCGACTTTGTTCGCGTTAAAAAGTAGCCTATATGTTATTCTAGGATATACGCTATCACGATACCAAGTTTCATCGGAATCTGTTCGGTAGTTTTTGCGTGAAAGAGTAACAAACATCCTCACATCCTTACAAACTTTCGCCTTTATAATATTATAGTAGGATAGGATTATTTTCAGGTCAACCGCCAGAGAACTGAAGTCTTCGACGTAGCTCAAAAAGTGACGTGGCTAATGTTGAAGAGTCAATGGGGTGGTCACATCTCTCGGAGGAATAACCGCTGGAGTCGAGTGGTGACCACGTGTGAGCGTAGTGTGGGACATCCCCTGTCTAGATGGAACAACGATCTGTGACCCGGATAAGCCACAAGTCAATTAATAAACTAACCAGGTTTAAATTGAAACATCTGCACTACAATCTTTAGCTTACAAAATGTAGATCCGAGTACTAGAAGCCTCAGCGCTTTACTAAAATGGCAACGTCCAATTCATAGGATTACAGCGGTGGTCAGGATTTTGGCACCGGAGGACTTCTTCGAAAGATTCTATGTAATTCTCAAATTGCGGCTACCACGTATCGGAAGACGCAGCGTAGGCCTCCCACAAGGTGGACCGACGATCTGGTGAAGGTCGCCGGACCCGGCTGGATGAGGTTAGCGCGGGACCGGTCGTGGTGACCTGATATGATGATGATGATGATGACTGGACCTTTAAGCCATCTTATTTAAAATCATATTTCTTTAACCCGGCGGTCATATCCTCTTTAAAGCGATAGTAAATAAGATTCAATTCAATACACTTTATTGCACGTTTAAAAATTACAGACAAAAACAAAAACAGATACAGTAATGTAAGATTGTCACTTATTGTGCGGGAAATTAAAATAAAAGCGTGTAACAACTCTATTCAGCTCGGAGCGCCTCTATTCACGCTTTTGTTTTAACTTCCCGCACAATAAGTAAATAAGTACATATTACTTTTTCAACAAAAATTCCAAAAATAATTTTTTACAAAAATTATTATAATAAAATAAATACTATCACATTAAGCAGGAAGGTTCGATCTCTTTGGTGGCGCGCGCGCTCCCCATGGAGACTGCATCTTGCATATTTAGTATGGGAACCAATGGTGCCACTTACAGGGGGGGTGCGGACAAAGGAAGCGGAGTAGAGGAGGAGGTTGCTAATACAAATTTATATGGAGTTTGAAAATGGGAATGTGTGAGTGAGTCACAGTATTGTCATACATTTAACACGATTTTGACACCCATAGAATGCTTCTTTTGGGCATCTTTAAGGGGCCGCGAGCACGCACCAAAGAGATCTTAAATCTATGACAAAGCATTAAAACCCCCAAAATACATTTAGGAAAACAAAATAGAAGAGACGAACCATATTTCGGCTCCCGCCAAAGTAGTCAACCTTGACGACATTAACCCCCTACCCGCCGCCGCTTGCCCAGTGATCCTTACCACGTGAACCTGGCCGGATGCCACGCGGGCAGCGGCAGGTTATTAACACTACGCGCGCACTTGGCAGCCGCCGGGTGACAAATGAAGCCGACGTATTATGAACGAACCCCCTACATTACGAACTGCTGGCTCGGCAGTTAGACTGCACTCCTGGAGGCTGGTTGAGAGACGACTTGATGTTTATTATGGTGTCTCAAATTTAAATCAATCCTTTTTCTTATCATTTACTTTGTTAGAATAGAATAGAATGGTATTTATTTACTGCTACAAAACACACACACAACAATAATTACAATAATTAGATTTAAAAATAGAAATAAAACACACAAAGTACTAGGTATCTACTTAAAATAATAAAAAACAGAGAAACCATTAAAAAGTCGGGTGCACACGCCAGATACAGTTTCGCGGTTCAATAAAATTGACCAAAATCATTAGGCTACCGAAGCCATAAAATTAATTAAAAACAATTTGTTTGTAGCTGGCATCCCAGCCCTTTATTTCTGTCTCTTTTTTCTGATACGCTGGCCACGGCAAACGCTTTTTTGTAAGAAAACTATATTTTACTGTAACTTCAATAAAATTAAAATAAATCTTCAAGTTCAAAATGTTTTACAAAATCAGTATGGCTGGACTGAATGAAAGTGGCACCATAAAGATGTAGAAAGCCATGCTGCGTTAGTTCGGACATGCTGTAGCGTGATGGCAAATAACAATTTTATGTTTCCAAGAAGTGGTCCATCAAATGCATTATTATTTTTATTTCAAATCCGACCGGTAGTTCCAAAGATTATTAGTATGGTTATGCACCAAAAAAAACAGTAAAAGTCAATAAAACTCCTATAGCGTTCCATTCTTAGGCAAATTTTGTTTGTGCTATGGTAATGTCGATGTCTGGTCGTCACCTACACGAGGCTGAATTAACCCGGCCGTCATCATAACCCTGCGACAAACATTACCCGTGCTAACTGCGCCCGGGATGTGATCCGGAATATGATCCGGGATCAACCCCCAGCGCGGCTGATCCATTGCATCCTCTTTATTGTCCATTAGCGTGCTGGCCGTTTCATAAAAGTTAGTTTACACGTGTAATCCTATTATTGAGCGTACAGTCGTGGTGTGGAAAGGTTCGTCATCTTAAAGCCTATTTTTGCTTGCACTTTTGTTTTGTTTTTCGAAGGTGCTGTTGACAGGACCCCGAGATGGGTTTCCGGCTACCACTGAAAGCTTTCGGGAAGACAAATACAGTGAGATGGAAAATGGGATCCTATGTACAGTCGACCGCACGTCCGTGGAAACACTTTGACCTTGAGCAGGCCTATCCTATAAGCGAATTTAAATACAATGAAAAACCAGTTTATACTGGGATTGTTTCTATTTACGTGCATTTGTCTGTACCAGCGCAAGAAACTTTGAATAATTCGAAAAGAAAGAATGAATTTCATAATAACGAGATTTAATTGATATATTAGGCCCGTGGTAGCCTAGTTGGTTGTGCACTCGCCTCACGTTCAGAGCTCGTGGGTTCGTACCAATGTGTTTCTCGGAATTAAGTACCGTTTATTACAATACCACATGCTTTTCTGTGAAGGAAACATTGCAAAGAAATTTGGCGTGCGCCAAAGAAAAATTCTTAGGCTATTAGAAAAACTTTCTAAGGCATATACTGATACAACGAAAAACGGATTAGGTCACCATTGTTGGTGGACAGGGACTTGTAGAACAGATCCTGTTGGGCCGTGGTGTCGCCAGGAATTCCTGCATCTCTATAATATGAAGAGGGACTTGACATCTTTTAAACGTTCCTTGTCTAACTTCAAAACTCTAAAAACCGTAGATAACGGAGTAACACGAAAACCATTACCATAACGTAACCATTCAGAGCCCCGTTAACCTAATCTCCGACACCGAATTTCGTAGTTTAAACACGTTAAAACTACGCTAAAGCAAAACTCAAACTTAAACTATCATTTGTACGCACGGCGAAAACGCAAGTGCGCGTCGGTAGTCAAAGAGGCGTAAAATTTGCGAGATTATCCGGCGAAAACTTGCTTTATGGGTTTAGGCGCGGATGTAGAGAAACTAGATGTGTCTGTGTAGTGGTTGTGACTGCATAATTTTATTAACATAATGTTTATGATCCAAAATGCAAGCTTGAAATTAAATTAAGAAAAATTGAAGGCATGATGAAAAGGTAAAAAAAAAGGTTGCATGGGAGAAATCGCTTTTAGCGATAAGACCTAAATCTACTTTATTATTGTGTTTCTGTTTTATTTATACTCATGTACAATAAAGAGTATTGAATTTAATTGGTAAAAATAATACAAAAATTAACAGTTCCGTAAAAATAAAAAAAAATTTAGTAAGAGCAACTTTGTTAGAAAATTTATAAAAAAAACTATTATTAGAATGACAAAGATGCCTGGGTACACTTACTTCAGCGACGCAAACAATTGTTATACTTTCAAAGATGTGTTGCGTACGTACGCCGCTTCTTCCCAGCGCTTACACCTTGGACGCGGTGGTAGATAAACATTGACGTATATAAATGTACCCAGTGTACGCTCACGACATAAGATTTTGACTTTTTAGAGCTTCTTCCTGCCCACGCTTGACGCCACATCCAGTCAAAGACGCATCTATATCTTCCGCTCCGGCATTATGTAGACTAAGATTATTGCATGGAACTCGGTTCCTTCCTACTCTATTTGCGGGGATGTTTATGGCCCATTAGAGCGAGAAAACTAGTCGTTACAGTAATGAAAACGGAGTGGACTCGCCCGCTCATTATCATGGGATAATCTGAGACGGGGGTTTCACGTTCAGGAGCTTAGCGTAGACTCAATATGGTAGCGACCAGCGCTCGGTGCATTTCCACCCCCGCATTTACGCAGCTAACTACTATTTACTAGCCTAAATGAGATCACAGCAACTTAAGGATGTTTAATCCATATTGAGCGGCGGTAGCGTGTGGGTTAGGCGCGGCCTGTTGTGACGAGAGGCCAGACCTAAGATCCGATTACTGACTGCTCTCGAACGGTATAAACCTGCGCTGAAGTAGGATTCTTAGGCGCATGTGAAGTCCACCACCGCACTGGGCTAGTGTGGTGGACTGTAGCCCGAACGCCCGCGTTGAAAGGGGAAGGCATGAGCCCCAGCAGTGGGGACATGTTAATAGGCTGTTGATTTGATTTTTGATTCATCCATATTGAGCGGCGGTGGCGTGTGGATTAAGAGCGGTCTGTCGCGACGAGAGGCCAGACCTAAGATCCGATTACTGACGCTTTCGAACTAAACTTGCGCTGAAGAAGGATTCGTAGGCGCATGTGTAGTCCACCAACCCGTACCTGGCTAGAGTGGAGGACTATAGCCCATATACCTACTGACTTGCTCTCGAACGATGAGGAAACCTGCGCTGAATAAGGAATCTTAGGCGCATGTGAAGTCCACCAACCCGCACTGGGCTAGTGTGGTGGACTATACCCGTACTGTGATGACACCTACGAAACGGTGGTAGATAACAATTGACGCGTATAAATGTACCCAAATTAGGAACTATTATCTAATCTGTGCCCAAATGTACTTTGATTGTGACTTTGAAGAGAAAAAAATACCGAAATAAAATAATACTAACATAGACTCCACTGTACTCTACCATTGAATGCTACCAAATATCCTAGGCTTCGTGATTGGTATAACGCAATAGGATGGATGTGTCTCTTTAATTTTAATGGTTATATCGAAACTAATATTAACTTGACTATTCAATCATTCACCAACCCCTCCAAGATCCACCTGTCTCTAACCGCCAGCATATCTCGTAACGCGATTATTCCACACGGCGATACTGTCGCGGTGCCAACAAGCCACCTAATACGTGTACTTAATTATAATTAACCTCCGAACATCTGTGACGTACCTGCAAGGCCTGCTATTCAAGTCCCGATTGTAAAGAATCAGTTGTAAACTTTAAATCGAAACTAAAGCGCTGACTGATCGAGCAGACGTTATATTGAACGTCGGTGGCGCAGTGGGGACGACTCGGTCGGACGGCGAAAGGAACGAGTTCGATCCCCGGCCGGGTCATTTACCTACCAATGGGTTTTTCTCGAAACTTTAGCACATGTACTGGCTGTCTCAAACAGCGAGAGAAAAAATAGTGAAGATACCAAGGAATTTTTAAATCATATGTGAAGACCACCAACCCGCAATGGGCGGCAGATAGGCATTTGAATAGGCTTGTTGTTCTGGAATCCATATTGTGCAAAAACGTTCTAAGTTCAAAATTTTATTTTATTTGTAAATTCTGTATTACGGTATAAGTGATATTTTTGCTATGGGAAAGAAAATTACTGAAACTTCACATCACGATGAATCGCACCGTGAATAGGTCGCTTTGTACTACGCGCTTTAGTCATTGCACTGATTAAAGAGCACTGAATCGGTTTAAACTGATATTACACAGATCAATGTCTCTCTGCGAATGTTGCCAATTTGTTTGCTCGTCTGTGGATTTGGATTTCAGTATAAATCGTTAATAATTAATTATATTGTAGTTGTAATAATTAATTTTAAGTGGTATATTCAATGCTGTATTTGTCTAGTTTTAATGACTTTTTCTTATAAATAAGGTTCTAGTTGCAACTATAAAAATCCCATTAAAAACTTCTTGTTTCCTTCTATCAGATTGCAACTACAATGTAACTTTTACGAAAATTCTTTTTTTTTAATTTCCTAGTCTGTTGTAGAAGCGTATAGGAGCGTAAAACCAATATAAAGGATTCACTGGTCAGGCTTCTAATGGATATTCTAGTCGCAATATCCCGTTAAAACCTCGATCATCTTGTTTACTTCTATCAGATTGCAACTACAATGTAACTTTTACGAAAATTCTTTTTTTTAAATTTCCTAGTCTGTTGTAGAAGCGTATAGGAGCGTAAAACCAATATAAAGGATTCACTGGTCAGGCTTGTAATGGATATTCTAGTCGCAATATCCCGTTAAAACCTCGATCATCTTGTTTACTTCTATCAGATTGCAACTACAATATAACTTTTACGAAAATTCTTTTTTTTTTAATTTCCTAGTCTGTTGTAGAAGCGTATAGGAGCGTAAAACCAATATAAAGGATTCACTGGTCAGGCTTCTAATGGATATTCTAGTTGCAACATCCCGTTAAAACCTCGATCCTCTTGTTTCCTTCTATCAGATTGCAACTACAATGTAACTTTTACGAAAATTCTGAGTTTTTTTTAAAGATTTCCAGTGTTAGTCTGTTGTAGAAGCGTATAGGAGCGTAAAACGAATTTAAAGGATTCACTGGTCAGGCTTCTAATGGAAATTCTAGTTGCAATATCCCGTTAAAACCTCGATCATCTTGTTTCCTTCTATCAGATTGCAACTACAATGTAACTTTTACGAAAATTCTGAGTTTTTTTAAAGATTTCCAGTGTTAGTCTGTTGTAGAAGCGTATAGGAGCGTAAAACGAATTTAAAGGATTCACTGGTCAGGCTTCTAATGGATATTCTAGTTGCAATATCCCGTTAAAACCTCGATCATCTTGTTTCCTTCTATCAGATTGCAACTACAATGTAACTTTTACGAAAATTCTGAGTTTTTTTTAAGATTTCCAGTGTTAGTCTGTTGTAGAAGCGTATAGGAGCGTAAAACGAATTTAAAGGATTCACTGGTCAGGCTTCTAATGGAAATTCTAGTCGCAATATCCCGTTGAAACCTCGATCATCTTGTTTCCTTCTATCAGATTACAACTACAATACAACTTTTACGAAACAAGTCCAATAATTAAGGCGGAACTTCTCCGAGTAAATTTCCCTGCGGTTGGAATCAACTATAATTCAATTCTTATCTCTCCATCTTAACCTCGGGATCGCAGTACTAATTCCATTAGTCCTAGTTGGTCGCTGGGCTCGTTTGAATAATTTACTTTAAAACAGGCACTTTTTACGCAGATATCTACTCGTTTTAACTACAATGAGTTAAGTAAGTTTGAGGTGCAGGCTAGTTTTATTCGAAATGAGTTAAAAAGGTTTACTTCCTGTTTTAAATAAGCCGGCCATTTTGTTTTTGAGAAAGATGTTAGACTTAATTATGACAATGATGATGTTGTTTTCGACTTCGTGTTTGAGATTAGTGATTTGTGGTGGGGCTCTTTCTAGCCTTATCCAGCCTTGTATCACTGCGACCATTGCTGATCTGTTGTGTGTGTTGTGTCTTACTATAGTTCAGTGCTAAGCTTTGCGTTAGGAGCTTCACCACGCTGATTTGTTTTACTTCATCAGGTTGAAGTGAGTAGTTTTGGTGCTTCTTTTACGCGTCAGTGGACCAAATTCGCATATGTTATTAGTTATGTGAACTTGTTATTTTATTCAACCAACTTTAAAAAAGGAGAAGGTTCTTAATTCGACAGTTTTTTTTGTGTGTGTACGTAATGCGATATCTTCGCCGATTGTGAAACGATTTGAACGATTTTTTTATATTTAATAGGCTGTTTCGAGGGTGGTTAAGAGCGTCAGTGGCGTAGGGGATAAGACGCGGCCTATCATATCGAAAGGTCCGGAGTTCGATCCCCAGCTGGGCCATGTACCAATGGGTTTTTTCTCGAAACTTAAGTACATTTACTGACTGCTCTCAAACGGTGAAGGAAAACATCGTGAGGAAACCTGCATACGCCGAAGAAGAAATTCTTAGGCGCATGTGAAGTCCACCAACCCGCACTGGGCTAGCGTGGTGGACTATAGCCCGAACGCCCTCGTTAAGAGGGTAGGATTGAACCCCAGCAGTGGGGACATTAATAGGCTATTGATGATGATGAGGGTGGTCCCATTTCAATTTGAAAACAATATTTTTTAATAATTAGTGTTGGTTTCGTGTAGTAGTTGCATTCAGCTGCTGCCGGCACCAATTTTAGGTTCATTATTTCGACAAAAGACACCAAATACAATATAACACCAAAAGAATAAACAAAGCAGGCTGTCGCTAGTCTAAAACTGTAAAATTATAAAGTCGGCATGTCCAAGTTTGGGGAGTGCAGCGCGGTGACAGATGGCGCTGGGGTGAATTAAAACCTTCCCGACGGTACTAGGGAAGGGAAGGGAGGGGGTTGGGAAGGGAGGGGATGGAAAGACAAACACACAAACTTGCCGCGGTATTGTTGAGTTTATTAAATTTCTCTATACTAACTTTTGAGTGGACGAAATCTGAATTTTAGCGGGTTAACTCTGGATTTTCGGATTGACGAAGATGTTTTATTCGGACTAGCTGTTGCCCGCGACTTCGTTCGCGTAGACACACTGGGGCGTTTTAGATTACAACCGGTTTAGTCTTGAACTGCGAATTGATACAAATGTTAGGAAATGGAAGATCAACTACTGAGTACCTACTCTGTTTCATCACGATGTTTTCTATCACCGAAAAGCCGGTGATATCTACACTAATCTTTCTTCTTTTTTCTTTTTTTCTTCTTCTTATTCTATCTTCTTCTTCTTAAATATAAAACAAAGTCGTGTTAGTTACACCACTTATAACTCAAGAACGGCTGAACGAATTTTGATGAAACTTGGTACAGGGATAGCTTATAGCCTGGAATAACATATAGCTTACTTTTTACCGGGGTAAACGGTACCCGCGGGAAAAAATTATTCCACGCGGGCGAAGCCTAAGTATATAATAAAGCTGCAGAGTTTGTCTGTCTGTCTGTATGTTCGCTAGTCTGGGATTCGATGATGACGGCCAGGTATGGCAGAGGGGAAATAAGGGGAAATAAGGCGGGAGAGAAGGAAAAGCGCAAGAAAATATGGGGTTTTGTAAGTTTATTTGTCTGTAAGTATTGCATGCACAGCTCATTGTCTGTGTATTGTTTAAAAAACGCGAATGAAGTCGCGGGTCGCTGCTTGTTGGAAAACGGGGAGAGAATTAGAGAGAAGACGTCCTTTCGTGTTGAGCTGTTTAATGACAACTGCCAAAACTTGACATCATCCGAACCAGAGAAAAATAACATTTTATGAATATAAAATTAATTATAAGAAACTAATATTTAACATTAAAATCATGAATAGTACAGTTAGCAATATAGCCTATCATTGTCAGACATAAGTGTCAGGTGCGCGAATGACACGCCCACTGCGCGTGGTCACCGGAATATTCGGGATACTCCTAATCACCTGAGAATTATTAATCACGCCCAACGGCCCCTGTACTCTTTTATTAGGTATTTCTATCAGTACTATATCTCCGGTTCAGATATTACTTTTATTTTCTTTTCCCTTTTGGATTAAATTAGCTATATTATATTCTGTATTAAACCAAAGATATATAAAACGAATATTTAAATTTCGTGTGTATGCACTTAAAAAATTAAAAGGTGTCAAAGGTTCAAGAGCTGAATTTGTATCATCCTGTACATAAGTAATTGGACGACAATTAATGGTATCCTCACAATCACAAAAAATGTTTTAAGCTCTTCATAAGTAAGAACCGACTTTCCTAACACTCGACGCAATAAATCCTATAACAACCGTATAAGTCTTTCAAAATTAATAATTATTATTGATTTGGGCCACTTCGACGGTAAGTAACCACTGTGGTCCTTCCCACCATTTAATTATCACGAGATTCTTAGCATCACATCTTCTAGATGCGATGTCTGCGTGATTCATTTGTCCAAGAATATGAAACCAACGATCGCTCGAAATAGTTTCTCTTTTCTCCTTTACTCGATTGCTGATAAAAACATTCCAAGGTAAGTTATTTTTAATCCAATATAGAGTTACACTTGAATCTGTCCAGCAATAAAATTCACAAGGTAAATCAAAACCTTTCTGTAAATACAGATTTATCGACCTACCGTTCCCATCCCTAGCAGATGCATCGAAGACCGGGCGAATCTTCGAAGTCAATCGTGACTCTTTAAACACCGCTCGGTGAGGTAGGTAGTGTCCAACTGAGTTATCATTTGTTTCTTCCTGAGGAACAATTTCAATGATGCCCAGAGAAAACCATTCTTTAAATACGACATCATAATCATTAAATTTATTTACTGATAGCAACCGTTTTGTCGTAGAATTAAGCCTACGTTCGGTTAAGGTACGGTTGCTCAGCAATTCTTTATGGCCATGATTCCAAGGTAGACTTACTTCGTATCTGCCCTCATTAGTGACCTTCATATTATTTTCGAACTGCATCATTATTTCAGCTTCATTTTGAGTCCGAGACTTTACTTCCAATGGGTCTTTAATTCCCAAAGAAGCAAGATTCCAAAATTCAGAAATATTAAAATTAGTCGAGCAAAACAAACTATTAACATTATTATTATCGTTTAAACACCGACTGTTTAGTTTACCGAGCAACGTCCACCCTAATTTCGTCTTAACCGCTGCCAGTCCATTATCGAGGCATAAAGACTCATTAGTTAAAAGAAGACCAATAAAATCTGCACCGATTAATAAATCTATTTCGGGCGATCCGTCACCGATATCTGACAATGTCACATTAAACTTATTTAAAATTGACAACTGTTTGTCATAATAATTAGCACGAGGAATATTCCCGCAGATACAGTTTTGTGGTAAAGCCGACATTTCAAAAGAAAACCCCTTGTCTAAGCTTTGAATTGTAAAATTAAATACATTAAACTCTTTGGGCTTAACGTCAATGCCGCCGAACAATGAATGACCTAAAAATTCCTTACCAGAGACTTTCAAGCCCAACCTTTCAGCTGTACACTTCCTGAGATATGATCGCTGAGCCCCGCTGTCGAAGAGTGCGCGTACAGTTTCTGTTTTGGTACCATTTGTGATGTGTACCTGTACCGTCTGCAGCAACGTTACACCACGAGCCTGTGAAATATTGTGATTAGTAGAGACCGTGTCGCTCGTACAAGCCGTGTTACTCGAACTGTCGCCGCCGTCTATATTCTTCCCAGGACAGATGATCATGGAATGACGCTTAGAACAGATGCAGCAACTGGTGTGCGCCTTGCAGTTTCTCACATTATGACCTGGTTTCAGACACAAAATACACGCATTTTTCTTCTTTATTTGTTCTTTTCTTTGATCCAGTGTCATTTTAGATATTTTATAACACTCAAGGCTTACGTGAGTAGTCTTGTCGCAAAAAATGCACGACTTAATGACATCAGGTTTCTTCACGTTTGCAATTAAACATCCAGCAGTGGGTGGCTGCGCATTTTCAAAACGAGATTCATCATTAGACCCAAACGTGGATTTTACAATTTTGATGCGTTGTTCGCTGTCTACTTCTCGTTTGATAAAGGCAAGTAAATCATTCAAAAGTTTATCTGATGTGTATTTAGCTGGATGTGACCTTTCCCATATCTTTAGGATTTCGTTTGGTAAAGCTGACTCTATCATAGGATGTATGAAAGCAGAATACTTTTCTTTAGTCACTCCAAGGGTTTCAAGTGCTCTTATTTGCGTGTTAAGCTGATCATAAAGTGATGTGAGCGATAGAGCATTATTATTCTTAGCCTGAAGCAATATTAGCGACAATAGCTCCCGCACATACGTCTCTATTAAAAGATCATCTCTCGCAAATCTTGACTTCAATTGGTCCACAGCATGATGGTAACTAATCCCACTTGGAGGAAAACTTTCAACGATAGAGCGTACTTCTGTACCTGGCTCCATTGCTTGTAATAGGTAATGATATTTGTCATCGTCATCTAGCTTCTTGTCATCATTAATTTTACGGAATTGACCCCAAAAACTGAGCCAGTTTTTTATGCTACCATCAAACTTTTGTAGTTCTAATTTCGGTAATTTAAAATACCTTCGACTTGACTTTTCTATCACGGAATGTTTGCTTAGCGAGGACGAATCCGAGGCTGACGTATTGGTTATAGACTCGTATTGATTTTCGGCTTGAAGATATTTGCTGCGATATTCGATTACACTGGTAAATTCTTTCTCCATTTCGCTTTCTTCGCTATCAATTTCAAGCAGAATTTCTCGAATTTTTTCGTCCAAGACAGCCATTTTTTCTGACATTTCCCTGATCAGTTTGAATTTTACAGAACACGATGGTAAATTTGGTTCATTTTTGAAAATTTCTTCAAATTCTTTTAAATTATTAGTGAAAAGACGCCGAATTACACTCCTCTCCTTTTTAAGTTTATCCATTATTATCACGGTCGCCAGTTGTTGGAAAACGGGGAGAGAATTAGAGAGAAGACGTCCTTTCGTATTGAGCTGTTTAATGACAACTGCCAAAACTTGACACTGCTAGTTTTAAAATAAACTGTACTTGAGTTCCGAAAATCTCATTGAATTGGTACCTACGGGCTAAGGTTCGAGACCACGGCCACGGAGTCATGAAAGAGAGGTGAGGTACCGTGTCCCATTTTGTAAACTAAACACACAGGCTCCCAGACTATTAAGTTAAGGATGCGCCGCACCGTCGTGAGACAGACGCTGAGTTGCTGATTTCACCTGAGATACCATTCTGCGACGAGGTCGCGGTGACTGAAGTGTTCTCTCCAACCCGCTGAGCCCTTCTGTTTTCTTTCTTATACCAGGTACGCCTATACCATGAGTTGACAACGTAAAACTCGCTGACAATTACCTACGTAAATGTTTAATAGCGCTATCTATTTTCGACTAATTAACCCTTTATAAGGCAGAGGCGATTTGGATACCATTTAGTTAATAAACATTTACGGAGAAGAACATCCTCTTTTTTATTTAACTATAATGGTATTATATAGAGAATATATCAGGCTTTCTTTCTTCATTCATTCAATGTCAATGAATAGGTGTATTGGAAACAGACCATCTGAAAACTCAAGTGCACTAACAGGCTGAGTGCATATATTGACCACATGGTTTTTTCTTAATGATTTTTTTTGCCGTAGATGTGTTCCCCAGTGCATTACAAACATGGTAGTGTATTTAACTGTCACGTAGCATATCTGTATAACTGGGGCCTTATAAAGGGTTAAGAAATACAGAGAGACATAGATAGTTTTTACGGTTGACGTTGTCAACTTATGGTAGGTTTTTGAATCGCTCGTAGGGAATTGTATCGTCGCATGCGACTTATGTCATACTCGACTTCCAAGTCGCACGACGCTGATTTTCTGCATTTTTGATTCGCTCGCGTTCGGTGTTGCCAATAATATTAGAAATGTAGAATTTTATACGTTTCGCGCAGAAAAAATAAAATCCGGTAATTACCCAAACGTAAAGCGGAACGTAAAATGCTCAGTAATGGTCGAAACCATAGAGAATGTATAATATGATATTATCTTTGCCTTTTGTTAGAAAAAGTGAACTGAAGTGAAGTGTCAGTGATAGTTTGTCTCTTTTCTTTTGTCATATGGCATTTGACGTTTATTCTACCGCTCGGCTCGTCCCAAGCGACGATTGGTCGATACCACTCGTTGCCGTTCGAGCGGTTCAAAAATGCGGAGTCGAGGGAAAATCAGTAGAATCGAACGCTAGAAGCGAGGAGAGCGAATCAAAAATAGAGCGCCTGGTTCGTTCACGTATCTAATCAAAAGTATTGGAAAATTACCACAAATAGTGCTCTAGAAATAATTAATTTTCTTCTGTGATAATTTGAACATTTTTAACAGCGTGATCACATTTACACGACCACAAATACCACAGAACACAGAAAAAGCTTGCTACGCTTCCAAATACACATTTAAAGCGTCAGTGGCGTTGAGAGCGTCGGTGGCGTAGCGGAGAAGACGCGGCCTGTCGTGTCAATATGATCGAGTTCAATCCCCGGCCGTGCCATGTACCAATTAAAACCATATAAAAAATAGAAAATTGTACTGATTCCAATGTTACAAATTACGATATTTTGACATTGTATTTTATATTAATCTGATGTACTTACAATAATATTATATTGTAATAATTATTACTACTTAAAGTATTAGTATTACATAAATTACTGACGCTGTATGTTCATTACAAAATAAATGAATATGAATAATATGAATATTGGACCTCTAAGTACCGAAATTGTAATAAAGGAACGCGCGTTCCGATATTCCAGGGTTGCCATAATCCGAGGTTCCGGGATAGCTGCCCTAGAGGGCAACACTAATCCGGATTTTCACCTACATGGCCAACAGAATCAAATATTTATACTAGACCTTTTTAATCAAGACATTCATTACCGAGACCGGGCCGAGTCCCGGCATTTTCTTTTTAATCAATCGTAGACGTCAAAGACACGTCGCCTTTCAGCCTGGGACGCAATTAAAAATTGCTTTGTACGCGTGTGTCGGGGCCTTTACGGGATTAACGCGCGAAACGGACTGCAGGAGCCTGCCGCCTTAATTAAATTTTAAATTTAGAACATTCACGCTCGTCGCGACAGCGCGGGAAAGGATTGTTACGTCAGGGGGATTCGTGACTTTTTTTCAGGGGCTTCGATTTGTTTAAGGACGTGTGCTCTTTTAGTCCGGCTCGAAGGACCAATTAATGTTAAAGTAGTGGACTGTTATAATAGTGATTAATGTATTAATTGTTAATTAATAATATTGCTAAAAAAAAGTTTTTTTATCGCTATGGGGGCAACAAGCAGGGGGCCTCCTGATGTTAAACGGTCACCTGCAACACCATCATGATTATTAACAATCATCATCATCATTTAGCCTTTTAGCGGCCACTGCTGGACAATAGGCCTTCCCTAGTGAACGCCATCACCCACACCCGGTCGTCCGCCCTCCGCATTCAGCCTCTTCCAGCTTTTATTAAAATAAATAGCACAAATAATAAGAGTAATAAAATATCACCATTTCGAAGGAATAGATTGCAATGACAGATATGTTTTTAGGTTAGAATAGCGAACAAGAACGGTTGTGGAAAGAAACTAGTGTGTATTGAGTCCGTATGCAAATTACCCTTGAGTTTCCACTGCGTCTCGCTAACAGATACATTTCTTTGCTCTCTCCACTCAGACGCTCTCAGACGACTCTGTTCTGTCCATAGGTACTCCGCATATATAAGTAGTGGCGTCATTGCAAACAATGCGATGAATTGAAGGAAACTCCAACATGCGTGATTTTTTATATTTTTCTGCATAAAACCAAGTAAAATTTTTAAAATGTTTACTAGGCAATCAATCATGCTTAATTATTTCAAAATTAGATATTTCGTATTAGTTATATGATGAAGCATTTTTAGCATGATTGATTTGATAAACTTTTTAAAAATTTTACTCGGTTGTATGCAGAAAAATAAAAAGATCACGCATGTTGGAGTTTCCTTCAACTAATATAACTGCAAAAGTAGGAATATTTTGTTTGGTTGTTTGTTGCTTGATCGAAATAATTTAACGACTGATTTTGATAAAATTTATAACATTTGGTGCAGTGACAGCTGGAATAACATGTCTCCTATATTTTAAGATTCTTTTAACACGGTCGAAGTCTACGATGGTGAATGAAAACTGACTTCGTCAAAATGCTCTCATCTTTAGGATACTGCTGATATTGGAACCGTACTTAGCAACGAAGGAAATTATAAGAGTAAAAAAAACGATATAATACAAGATAATGCGTTAAAACTGAACTCCTGAGAAGTTCGTTCGACATAAATCAAAATCCGTTAGCATATAGATTTTACGCCAAAGAAAAGGAATATCATGTGATTATTAATGCATCCCAAGAATATAATTACCATTTCCAAAAAAAATAAGACCACTATTTTTCATATGTGCGAATAGAAACCTTTTTCTCGAAACTGAATAGTCAGAATTCAAAGAGGAAACAAAATTCAAGCTCATGCTCTGGCAACACTGAATACCTACTCGTGCACTACACGCGCGACTTTCTAAAGCCCTGGCTGAAAAGCCTCGAGGCATGAGCACGCATCTACAAAATCCTGCAGCTTTTTTAAAACACCACCGCACTATGTTAGAAATGCTGCGTGTTCGACATTTTTAAGTTGAAAATAATGATGCTTTATATTACATTAATCCTTAATTTTTACGCTTTATATATTTTACATTTGACTTTTGAAGAGATAAATTTGGAAGTTTTAGAGTTCATTTTACAATTATTTTCTTACCTTTACTTTGGTCATCGTCCTGGTTTGTTAATTAAGTTTTTGTTTTTACAGTCTAGCTAGATAATAACCTGTTCGTACAGTCAGCGTCGTTTCCTTTTTTATTATAACGTGTTTTATTTGACTAATTATAATTAGTGTATGACTGTATGTAACCATGAAATATCCAAAAAAATTTTAAAAACCCGTGAGAATCTAGTAATTCTATCCTAACCATTGATTGCAAGCATTGAAGCTATCAGTAATATTGTATCAATTTTATCAAAAGACTCAACCTTAGCTTAACATTTTCATACATCGGTAGTATCATTTATTTCGTCATCTCCCCCCTTTCCTTCATTCCCTTTCCATTCAGTATCATTCACTCGGCCCAAGTTCATTCCCTGAGCTATAACAAAGCCGGCGCAGCCCGTAGTGACAAAGCGATCTATTTTCGACTATCGTCGCTTCCTATTCGATGTCGCCTTGAGATATGTACATCATTAGAATAAGTTTCCGGAATACGGAGTCGGAGAGTCTATTTGAGATCCTTTGCATCTGAATCTGTTATTTAGTCTGTCTGTTGAGAAATATGTCGGTGAAATTTATTTTGTCACCTTTATTTTCATCATCAACAGCCTATTAACATTTGTCCCCACTGCTGGGGTTCAGGCCTACCCGTTCAACAAGGGTGTTCGGGCTATAGTCCACCACGCTAGCCCACTAAAAAAATTAAATTTCTTCTTCGGCGTATGCAGGTTTCCTCACGATGTTTTCCTTCACCGTTTGAGAGCAGTCAGTAAATGTACTTGAGTTTCGAGAAAAAACCCATTGGTACATGGCCCAGCCGGGGATAGATCTTCGGACCTTTCGATATGATAGGCCGCGTCTTATCCCTGACGCCACTGACGCACTCCTTTATTTTCTGTTTCTCTCTTAACGGAGTAATTTATTATATCACACTTCTCTTTTTGCAATTCGTCATTTTTAGGGCAGCAAAATGTGTGGCATCTCAGGTATCTTGCTAGTGGCTTGCTACCCATACCACTTATTAACTCATTCAAAGCCAAATTAGTGTTCAAACTTAAATCTCTGGTCTTAAGTTTTTCATATTAGCCTAGAGGTCGACAATTTTGAAATGATGATTTCTGCCAACTGCATTATCAAAACCGTTAACCCTTTCTCCGACGTGTCCTCAGCTAGCACTCACGTCCCGACAATTTTACGCCCCACTGCGGACCAGAAAGAATGGACTCAGAAATTGGCGCACAATTGTTGCTTGTGCCGCGCCGCGTATTAAATGAGTCGCAGTGGTATAAATTGTGGGCCGCGGACCACCCGAGACTCTGACGTCAAATTTAGGGTTCCCCGGTAAGAATAAGAGTTGAAACTCTATCAGAGCAGAGAAGTTTAGTTTTTGAATGCTTGAGTCTATAATAATTGGCGACACAAAGACTACGACCAAGCGGCTCAACTTGGTAACATATTACCTAGATGATGCTTGAAAACGCTAACTTCACTCTTACGAATATCAAATTAGGTACAGATAATGTTTCGATTTTTGACCGCTCGGGGCGCTGGCGTGAATCATTGTATCGACAATTATAAAACCTAAATATTGGTTTTGTTGTTAACGTAACGCTTTTACCCACTTTGCAAATCGGTTACTCAACCAGATTCAAAACTGAAACAGTATTCTCTATCAGTATCCAGATACGAAGTGGATTTGTCTTAATAATGTTTTAATAATAATGTTTATTTCTTCCTTCAATTCTTAATAAATAAATACATTCGTGGTTGGGACCTCCTTTTAAGTTAGTACTTGTACCAGGAAATCCCGCTCTTCCATAACAAACATAAAGTTTAAAATTAATTTTAAAATTTGTTTTGACATTAGTCTAAAATTTATATAGAATAGATATATATATGTATAAATATAGAATATATATATATACTTACAAAGAACAGACAATTCTAATATACCTTATTTAATACATTTGTGTGTGTGTATGTGTGTGTGTGAGTGTGTGTGTGTATCTATGTCTTATATAAGTGGACTTCATCACAATGATGATGATTAAGTTATCTTTTACGAGTATCTTTCAATTTACATCTAGGACAGATGACCATTATTGTTTGATCTAGCACAGAGCTGTAAGCATGACCCAAAGGGACTGCAAGATTTTTCGCTTTTCTAGCACCTATCTCTAGCACACCACAGTTAAAATTACTTCATCAATAATAAATACTTTACTTAAAATGTTAAAGAAGAACAGAACCCTAACTTTCACGACGAGAACGCTCTTATCGACGCCGCATGTTATTGTTTCGTGTACACTGTTATTATTGAACCCTTTTGATTTGTTGTTATTGAGTCCGAGACACGTGATAAATGCGATAATGGTAATACAAGAATAAAACTGTTAAACGCTACGATTGGGCATGAGTTGATGGAATGCAAAATACTTACTAAGGTGTATCTTTTTATACTTCTTCTTCCCATCGCTAACACCTTGGAAGCGGTGGTAGATAAAAAATTTACGTTGTACCCTGTGTACTTACATGCAATAAAATAGTTTTGACTTTTGACTTTGATTCAACTGCATTGAAAAACTATATCGATGATTAAAAATGTGTTTTAGATGATTTTCGGAAGTTTAAAGTATATAGATCTGATTATGTTACAACTTTACAAGTATTTATAATGATGATTAAATTAATTAAATTAAATTGATTACAAAAATAAATCAATTTGACATACCTACACATCAAGCAAAACCAGAAAGTTCTCGTTGGTATGAAGGTACCTGAAACCAAAACAAACAATTTTTTAAATAAAGTCAAAAACAATTTATTTGCAATGTTATTAGGTACACTGGGTATTTACCAGATCAAATACCAACTTAACTTCTAAGCGTAGTAGTTTTGAGTCACATTAAGTATTAGGCTTACCTAGTTTAGGAGTTAGAGTCCATTTTACTGAATTACTTTAAAGTAATCTGTGCTTTGAATAAATAAAATTTTATTATTTTTATTAAGTCTCTGAAACCAAAAACAAAGACTCTTAACCCCTACACCGAGGCAGTTACCTAAAATGGAATGAAAATCAGCAAATTACTTGCAAGTACCTGAAAACCAAACAAAGAAATTTTAACCCCCAAACTTAAAATGCAGACAAATCGGCTGCGCACCGCTCCGTCTAACCCTCAGACGACACGCCGGCCCCTCTGGGCCAACTCTTAACAACTTTTCGTACAACTTTTCGTTACGCCATGTATTTTCCTCCACGCCTTATTAATAAAGACCCGGTGATTAGTAACTTTTGATTCCAAGTTCCGGAGACTCTCCGATGAGGAGCAATTATTCGACACATTGATTTATTGTTCGGCCCCCAACTTTCAGACGAATCGTCTTTACAAAGTTTCGACCCTCGACGCAGGGCAGGTTTTAGGTCGACCTGTGTGGCGGAAACTACTAAAATATCACCCTTTCGCTTCTAAAAGTGGACGTAAATGAAAACTTAATCTCTAAACATTATGATTACAACGCGAGTCCGTGACTTGCTACCAATAAAAATTTAGTTTTTACCACAGAGGTGTGTTTTAAATATTAATTGTGTAACACCTAACAATGGATGTTATCTGACAAACGAATTAGTCTGCAATGTTTTTTTTTTTTTTTACATAATAGTTAATACATGAATTGTACATACAGTCCTCTAGCGGAAACCTAGATAGGTTTATCTGCAGAAGACGAGTTCGCGTTACCAATAGTCACTTAGAATTTAAATTATACAATCCTATTTCATAAGTGCGTAAGGTCCATTTTATCATCATATTATTATACAATACTAAAGGCTTCTTTCAACACTTCCTGATATTGTTACAGATAGAAGTTGTTGTTATAGTGATTGTTAGATGTGGAATAGCTAATCATATTTATGAGTCATAACTTTTATCTTTTTATATTTAACTACAGCAACGAGGCAGAAGGCATTACAACTATCAAATGGAAAGATGTCTCAGTAAATCTAAACATAAATAAGTACACATAGAAATTATAAAATGTCCAGACGATGCAGAATTTAATTCAACGCAAAATCAGCGCCCCACTTCAAACGGGGGCGCAAAGGCGATTGCTTCCCTTGAGCCCGGCTCTGAACCTGTGAGACGGTGATTTCGTATAAAATATTGGGAGATGCTTTAATAACTTTCCTTGCTGATATGGAGTTTGCTATCTCTTTGTGTGATATGGCACGCTACGCTCCACAATGGGGACTTGTTTCAATTGTTTGATCTCTTGTTTATTTGTTTGGACAGAAATCTCAGAGGGGCCTTTTTATCGGATTCCTGTAGGTTTAATGGTTAATTTTAGGATAATATTTTATGAGACTAAAGTAAAACCATAGGTATAATTACATCTTAGAACATAATTTATAGTATAATTGCATCAGGTAGGTATATTAGGTATTACGATTTGCTAGTTTATACGATGTTTGGTAGATCGATAGAGAAATACAAAGAAATTACTAATAAGGTTATTAAGAATGTTACAGGAAAACAGGAAAAATAAAACGATGTATGTTTCGAAGTTCCAAAAAACCCAGCAGATATTATTTACGAAATACTCACAAATACAAAATTTCATTCAAATCGCTTCACTAGTTTAGACGCTAGACGAGGTGACGGACATGCAAACATTTTTAGTAATGTACTTGCGAGTCTTTAAGTAGGTGCCTTGTAATAATTATAATCAATTTTTAAAAACAGGATTTTTTTTCACGAATACAAAGTTGCCTTCTATATTAAACTTAGCCGTTAAAAAGTATAAAATATTCTTATACTTATGTACCTAATATACTTATATCGATAAATAGTCAATGTCATAATAATACAACCCTAAACAGCAAAAATTAAACCCCGCGCTCGGTCCACGGAAGCGACAAGAAAATATGATTTAAGTTCAAAGCGAATACACAATGAGAGACAAAATTGGACTTTTCTCCTGCCGGTTAAGAATGGAATAAAAGCATGCAACAGAAGTTTGAAGCAATATTTCTGCGTGTTAAAACTTTTTGTTAAAAAAATCAAGAATTTAATCGCAGTTTCTGCCAAACAAATCCTGATTCGTATCTTATAACCTGACATTGTCCTCTTTTCATAATTATTATAATGTTAACTATTTAAATGAAGGTATACCTGTATAAGTGTTAATACATGTCTACTCCCAATTCTGACACACGGCGCGCAAACATGGGCACTGACGCAAAGTGAAGCAAAAAGACTGAAAGTTACTCAAAGAAAAATGGAACGAAGCATTCTGAACCTGAAACTTATTGATAAGACCTCAAACAAAGATATCAGAAATAAGACGAACCTTACCGATGCTATTCAACATGCAAAGAAGCTGAAATGGAAATGGGCTGGACACTTGATGCGACAACCAGAGACAAGATGGACGAGGGAGAGCACGGTGTGGTGTCCGCGCTACGCGCCGCGCGCGCCGGGCCGCCCGCGCACGCGCTGGCGCGACGAGCTCGAGCACTTCGCCGGCATCGGAGCACTGTGGACACGGCTGACTTCTGAAAAACTTACCTGGAGGAGGATGGGGGAGGCCTTTGCCCAGCAATGGGATCACCTGTAGTGACGATGGACTTACCTGAAACAATAAAGTGACAAAGTTAAATCTAACAAAACCAATAGTGACGAATTCATAAGAATGACAGTGTGCAATATAAACTCTATTACCGTGACGATTTCAGTAGAATGATAAGAACTTGCATGCAATGTTTTTTATAATTTATTTAATCTGACTGTACTTACCTACTACAGGAAGGCTAATAATAATAATACCTGTATAAACAGTTTTTCATTGCTCGCGTGGATACAGATTTTAAAATTCTCGTAACATAGATATTTATTTGTAGTATAATATTTTAAAATTCTCACGACAAGAATTTGTAAACACACAAAATTTATTCGATATGAAAGGTAATAAATACAGAATACAAAGATATCCGTTTATTTTTCCTTCACGTCAGTGCACTGCAGTGGTGTCATTGGTGAAAAAGGGTGCCGTCCCGGTTTGTTCCATCTATTCCAAAATCCCAACCGGCTTTCACAATCAATTGGGATAAATGGAACTTTATTCTATTAGTAGTCCAGTAGCCAGTTAGTGTTACTAGCCAATATAGCAGTAGCCAGTTTATCAGTAACCCAGTGTAGTAGTCGCCAATATAGCAGTAGCCAGTTTATCAGTAACCCAGTGTAGTAGTCGCCAATATAGCAGTAGCCAGTTTATCAGTAAACCAGTGTAGTAGTCGCCAATTTAGCAGTAGCCAGTTTATCAGTAAACCAGTGTAGTAGTCGCCAATTTAGCAGTAGCCAGTTTATCAGTAAACCAGTGTAGTAGTCGCCAATTTAGCAGTAGCCAGTTTAGCAGTCGTAAGTTTAGCAGTAGCCAGTTTAACTGTAGGTATATGTATAACCAGTTATACAGGCTTTATTTAAAATGATTTTAAATTTGAGTGTAAACAAATAAACTCGCCCCTCACTTAACTAAAATGACATCAACAATTAAAAATCAGAGCGCACAATCGCCTCTTAAAAATGACAAACAGCAACAGGGCAGGTGAGTTGCCGTAACAAATTGCCGTAACGAGTTCACTAATTGCCGTACTGTGTCGTTTCGGGCCGCGTCGCCAGCGGAAGGGTTAAGCCTCGCTATTTTTCATTGGCGCTTCATTTTATCGACGCTATTTGTAGGCTGTTTAACAGTGATTACCAAAATTTTTACAACAAAAACAAAAAAAATTAAAATAATATAACATTGTTTGTTACAATGAATAGACAGATTTTCTAACACAAACAAAAACTAGGAACGATGACTTTAACAGCTTTGGTGTCACAGTAAAAAATACCTAGAAAAGTTCTAACAATAGCGTTGTAACAGAATAATAATTATAGTTATTTATAATTTTCTAGCTTGAAAACAGCATTACATTACAAAAGATCAAAATGCCAATAACGAAATTAAAATAAAATAAAAATTATGGATAAAATCTTACTGGGAATACAAAAACAGAGAATAAAATTACAATGGAAATTGAAATAAGATTGGAAACATTTTTATGAATGACGTTGAGAGATGTGAGCACAGTAGACGGAAATTTTTCGTAACTGTGATGTGAGTGTGTATGGTGAGTAAGTCATCATCATCATCATCATATCAGCCTGTAGACGTCCACTGCTGGACAAAGGCCTCCCCCAAGGACCTCCACGACGACCGGTCCTGCGCTAACCTCATCCAGCCGGGTCCCGCGCCCTTCACCAGATCGTCGGGCCACCTTGTGGGAGGCCTACGCTGCGTCTTCCGATACGTGGTCGCCACTCGAGAACCTTTCTGCCCCAACGGCCGTCAGTTCTACGAGCGATGTGCCCAGCCCACTGCCGCTTCAGCTTTGCAATTCTTTGAGCTATGTCGGCGACCTTGGTTCTCCTGCGGATCTCCTCATTTCTGATTCGATCTCGCATGGAAACTCCGAGCATATCTCTCTCCATTGCCCTCTGAGTGAGTGAGTAAGACGATTGAATAAAATACCTATAGTGGTTATTGATCGGTTAATGCTTTGTTGATTTCCCTAATTTTGCACACCTATTTCACATTTGGACCAAACTCAATAACGTGTCTCTTCACTGTTCTTAATACCTTTAAAGGTTTACTAAAACCAGCTTTTGTCGGAACGCTCATGAGTTTTTGAGTATTTATTTATATTACATTTTAGACTTTCGCGCTTTGTATTCATAATTATATAATTATTTACGGGTCTTACACACGAAATAGTTACTGATCTTGTATTATTGGAAAGTCCCGGCACACAACACTCACGTGACTTATCGTCGAATACACCCGCGGATACCGTGAGTGTTGTGTGCCGGGACTTTCCAATAATACAAGATCAGCAGAGGGTAGTTTCAGAAACTACTCACAGCGATCAACAATGACAGCTCGCCTCTCCAGTCAGCTCGTGACCACGGCCAGTGTAACCTGGTCGAAACGTCGGGCAAGGTAAATAAAACTTATTTATTTATATTGTTTTGGGTATTTTAAGGACTCGCCTAAGAAGGGAAAGGTCACTTTTTTGTAAAGTGTACAAACAATGGAGGTTTTGGAATTCAACGAAATAAAAATAAGTATAAAATGCCAGCCTTCGCCGCAGGCTACAAGGCGTCGGAGAATTTTGACTAAAAAAAGTTTTAAAGCATGTAATTTTTATTGTAAGTATATTATTTTTGACCACATCTGTGTTTGTGCTATTTCTAAATCTGGTTTAGTTATAAATTAATATATTATAATTACCTAAACGAAATAGTTATGGTAAATATATTTAAAGTATGTTTAAAAACACGAAAAAAACAGATCCGTGTCTCTTTATAGCGATACTAACTGACTCATATTTACGTAAAGATATCAAAAGCCTTAAAAATTTTGGATAACAATTAGAAAATCCAACATTTTACACACTGATTTCTTCAAGTAAATATAATTGATAAAGTCATACTCAATACTTTTAGGAAACTTCAAACAATTATCCATAAAAAAACATATTCGGATACCCGATAAACTATTTACACGGAAAAAAAAATCGTGTAAAAAGCAATACTTTATTACTTAAAAACTATACGTGAAACCTAACCTTACAAAATCCTTTAACAAAACCGAAAAGTGAATTTTCGCGCAAACAAATACAATTATTTACCAACTATTGTACATTTGTAGTTCGAATTGCTGCCGGGCATTTCGCATTACAATCCAAACTGGGGCAAACTTGGCGGCGGAGTTAGTCTGGTTAGATTGTTTGATATGGAGAGATTGTATTAATATTTGATTCAATCAAATGTGCAATACTCTACTGGCTTTAGATAGTTAAACAGCTTGTTCCAATCCATCCATACCTACGTATAAATAAAACCGGCCAAGTGCGAGTAGGACTCGAGCCCTGAGGGTTCCGTACAAACTTGACTACTTATAGAAAAAATTTGAAAATTGGAACTATATGTTTTCTTTAATAACGAACGTACATGGATTATTTCTCCATACGCAAAAAAAAGTTTGTTGGTAATAGAATTTTTTTGTGATGTAACTAAAAATCTACGGTTTTCTTATTTTTCCTTTCATTGTGCTTTATGACATTGCTTCTTGCCAAATGTCATGATTCTAGGTCAACGGGAAGTACCCTGTAGGTTTTGATTCCCTTGCTTGCATCAAAATATGCGACATAAACGGCCGTATCTTTTGACTGCATTGATTTAGAAGCTGCAATTTTTCACAACTCCACGAGATTGCAGAACTGAGTATTTGACATTAATTTTAACTTGATACCTCTACGCGAAAAAGGGTATTCACAGACAGATAAACAGACAGACAGACAACGAAGTGAACCTACAAGGTTTCCTTTTACCTTTTGAGGTACGGAACCCCAAAAAAGAACTTCGACCAACTATGGGCATGGACGAAATAGGAACGACGAACTAACCCGAGACGTGGTGTAACACTGTGCTTTAACAAAAGAATTGAATGGTAAATATAAACGAGAATTACACAAATGTTTGAACTAGGTATTCAAATTTAGTTCATTCTTTTGTAGTTTTTAGTCCATTGTGGGGGATGCGCCCAACAATAGGATTGGGAGGTCACGAAGGATATTAGGCTCGTGCCTTGTTGGGACGGACGTGAGAATTTACATTATTTGACGCACGATAAATTATGGTGCTAGATGTTATGCTGATCTCGTTTTTACCTTGTAGGAAAGTAAACGTAAAAAGTGTGAAAAAAGCACGTGTGTTAAAAGTGTGTTTAAGTGTGTAAAAAGTATTAAAAAAAAAAATTGTGTTCAGAGATTTCTGAATAAGCACCTATCTTGAGCTTGTTAGTCTATGAAAATGAATATAAGTAATAGATTTTTTCTTTGACTTTTAGGCATATAGGATACTTACCAAGTTGTAAGTACCTATGGTGCTTAATTAACTTTTATCGATTCTTATAAAAATGTAAAATTTCGTGTTCTTTCTTCATTTCAAAATACTGTGTTACATTGAAATGATTGACCCTTTTGATCGCTTTCAAAAATACGATGTATTTCTTTTATTAAATTTGTCCGGTTGCAGTATTTGAAATGAATGCAGTTCTACTTAATTAAATATGATATATTTAAAATAGTGTAAAGTAACTCTCCTAAAGTATAACGCACACTTATTTAAAGAGCAGACTCCTTCCAAAAGGAAACAAGAAGAAATTGTCGCCCAAACAAATAGATCATCACCAGGAGGATGTAAAAAAACCACGTTATTATCTACTCCAGATATGGGACATAATTTAACGCCATAACGGCCATCTTATCCATCATGACCGTCCATTAGTTTTTTAATCTATTTTTAAATCGCTTCCTAGCTGCAGGGATAGTTGGCTGCAGTTGTTTTTTAACGAAGTCGAGAAGAAAGCTAATTTTAAAGTGTTATATTAGTTTGTAAGTATCATAAATTTTATGGTAACTCTTTTGGATGGGAAAGTGTGGTCGATTATCGTCTTTCACGCCTTCGCGAACAGTAGATGTGAATGACGTTTTGTTTGCTCTTACTAAGCCTATTAATATCTTTATAATATGATAATAATTTTGAGGTACATTTAGATATCTGGTACATTTCTTCTGCATAGTCAGATTTCAAATCAGAGTCCGTTGCTCTGCCAAGATGACGCATACAATTTGTAAGGATGTTTGGATGTATTTTGTTACTCTTTCACGCAAGGAGGAGTGGAGTGGAGACCGCAGAACTATACACCTCTCCGCCAGGTGGACCGACGACCTGAAGAATGTGGCCGGAAGCGGCTGGATGCGGAGGGCGGAGGACCGGACGTGGTGGCGTTCGTTGGGGAATACCTATGTCCAGCAGTGGACGCTAAAAGGCTGAGATGAAGTGGTTTAATACATTTTTTGATGGATTTTACATAATTATTGTCTAATACTTACCTTCTAATAAACGAGGGAATTTGAATTATTAAAAATTATTAAGGAGTCTATATTTTAAGTGATATCTGTAAATAATACAAAACATGGCTGCACTTATCAAAAAATTTTGTAGTTAAAAATAATATGCCAAGTTTTGGTTTTCTTAGAACTAATATTCACGGAATTAAATACAGATTCAGTCCATATTATGCGGGATAATCGGTTAAGATTTTAAAGTTTTATTGTAACGTGTTCTTAACTTACCTCGAGGTTAAAAAATAGAGGAACGTGCAAAGAAGATATTCAAGTTTTATTCATGCAGGGGTCCGTATACTTAATTAACTTAATGCACTCGCAAAAAGGGTAAAAAAATTGAATTAGTCACGTATATCCTATTATAAGATGAGCATGTATTATTATGTACTTAATGAAGTAAATTATAGTAGAAAAATAAATTAAAAATTACAAAAAAACAGAACACTTTAAACACAGAACACTTTTAATTGTGTTACAATAAAATTTGATTTTACTCCAACACAATTAGAAATTAGTTAATTGTATTTATTCAATTATTAATTTTTTTTTTCTACTACAATTTACTTCAATAAGTATATACCTACCTAATAATACATGCTCATCTTTAGGATACCCGTATCGTGGAAGTCGAGAAAGATTCAATTTACACACAATTGTTTAAAAGATTCTAAATTTTTGTAAGAAAGCAGATACGGATTTGAAATCTCCAATTCACAAACAAACACTTCATAAGAATTCTCAATACATTTGTACCTATTTTGCTATTACTAACTACAGAGGTCTACAAAAAGAATTGGTTCTTAAAACTTTTTGCGTACTTTAATTTTATGACCCGCTGAACCCTAAAAATTACCATGACCGTCGCGTTAACCCACCGTCGGCCCGTCGAGACCCGCCATTATAAATCGATGGCCAATAATACCCCATCAAATAATTATGTTTATGATAATAACAATAATTCCGTTAATAGTCAGATAAAACGATAAGCAGTTAAAATGAAGGGTTTAAAGAGTTGATGGCGGCCATGTTAGTCATCCATTATGTCTATGGCTTTAAAAAAGTAAGCAATGGAAACCCTTTGCAATTTGAGAACTATCAGGGCCTCTTACACCGCTTGCTGATAAAGTCCCAGATACCCTATCTGCAGGTTATCTGACAGATAGCCTATTTTTTGGTTTCACAGGTATCTGATTGCCTATATTTTATATAGTCTATCACACAGATTTATCTGATAGATTAGTTTATCACTATCTGTAACAATATCAGGAAGTGGTGAAAGAAGCCCTCAGACTTGCAACTCTATCAAACTCTATCAAGACTCTCACAGACTATTAAAGTATTCACTTACATAGGAATAATTTAATATAAAAAGCGCGAAAGTCTAAAATGTTCTATCATACTCCATTTTTATTTTATTTTTATGTCTCTCCGCGCATGTAGTAGAAATTGTGGTGCGTTCCTTTAGAAAGAAAATAAAACATGGAATTTAAAAACGAAATACAAAATTAATCTAGTCTTGTATGTGTGTCAATTTTTTTATTTCCGTAACTGGAATTATATAAAAAAATTATGTGGAATAAAATATGGTTTTAGTATGTATTACGAATGAAATTTTCCTAGTGATTATTAAAGCTATATTTTATTGACTATCAAAAATGACTGTCGTATTTAGATTTGTCAATGTTTCATTTTCCATTCTAATCATCTCAGATGTGTCGGTTTGCTCCTTGTGTGGAACTAAATACAATAGAATATATCTGATGAAACATACTTCATCATCAACAGCCTATTAATGTCCCCACTGCTGGGGCTTAGGCCTACCCTCTCAACGAGGGCGTTCGGGCTATAGTCCACCACGCTAGCCCAGTGTGGGTTGCTGGACTTCACATGCGCCTAAGAGTTTCTTCTTCGGCGTATGCAGGTTTCCTCACGATGTTTTCCTTCACCGTTTGAGAGCAGTCAGTAAATATACTTAAGTTTCGAGAAAGAACCCATTGGTCCGGCCCAGCCAGGGATCTAACTTCGGACCTTTCGATATGATGAAGCCGCGTCTTATCCCCGACGCCACTAATGCTTCGAGGAAGAAACATACTTATGTGGACCCAATTATTAAGTAAAGTGGAGGTGGAGAAACATAACTCATAAATAATATAGCAAGCGATCCTGCATCGTCCGTTGCTCACGCGCAAGGCACGTGTCAGCCGCGGCCGTCAACCGAGCCAGCAATAGCGTGTCAGTCGTAAATCTGACGAGACGTGACGTAGATCGATGATGACAGGTCCGCAAGTTTGCGGACCAGAGATACCTATACTATCTGACAACGACCACGTTCATTTCAAGATGTGGTCGTTTGAAGAAGTAGCCATTTCTAGAAGCGGTCATTTTCGAAAGTGGCCATTTTAAGAAGTGGTCATTTCCAGAAGTGATCATTTCCAGGTCCAGATGTGGTCATTTTAAAGTTGACATTTCCAGAAATTGAGATTTTAAGAAGTGGTCATTTCCAGAAGTGGTTTATCAGAAATTTGAGTGGATGTTCAAAATTTATTCAATTTTTTTTTTAAACAAAACAATTTCATCACATCACTAAACTTACTAATTTAGACAAATAAGAATGTCACTAGGTACTTGTGTATGTATGTATAGGGTACTGAGAACTCAATATCGAGTTCAATGGCTCGCCTTGGGGGAGGTGTATGTCCAGCAGTGGACTGCTGCGGGCCGAAAGCTCTTATTTCACGTCTTGTTACCCCAAAGATTTCAAAATGTCCAATGCATTACATACAATTCCAACAGCCGAACAGCGTATTTCGCTTGGCATACGTTCTGTGAAAATACTTTTAGATTTCACACATTGCATTGCCTCGATTTGCTCCGAAATTGTGCTACTTCGACCGATAAATAACAATTTATATTCCAGATATCGTGCAAATATTTACTTTTTCATATAAATAAAAAGAGTTATTTTACTGCAAATAACACCAGCGTATGAGTCATAACAAATAGTGAATAGCAATTGTAAGATGTACCTACTTGCATGATCTGGCCATGGTTTGAATTGTTTAGTTGTGAAAAAACCGGACAAGTGCGAGTAGGACTCGCGCCCTGAGGGTTCCCTACAAACTTAATTTTTAAAATTTTCTAAAGTCTTTTATAGTACTTAGTTTATCACTTAGGTAGGTGCTAACTTACATGGAAGATTTGGTTATACGCAAAGTTAAGTTTGTTGGTAATAGAGAAAAAACTTTTTTTGTGATGCAACTACAAGTTTACTATTTTACGATTTTTCCCATTACTTGTGCTATAAGACCTTGCTTCTTGCCAAATTTCAAGATTCTAGGTCAATCGTAAGTACTCTATAGGTTTTCATTGCCAAAATCCTCAAAAATGCAACAAAATCGGCCATATCTTCTGACTGCATTGACTTAAAAGTTAGATTTTTTTACAGCTCCAAGGGATTACAGACTTGAGTATTTGATATTAATTTTAACTTGATACCTCCACGCCTTACTGAGAAAAACGGTCTTGACAGCTAGACGAACAACGAAGTGATCGAAGGAGTGATATAGGGGTTCCATTTTTCCTTTTGAGGTACGGAACCCCAAAAAGAATTTTTTTATCATACTAGTAAAATAATCAACTACCTGCTTCAACCCGATGAAGTAAAACGAATCAGTGCCAAAAGCGTGCTGAAGGTTCTAATCAACGCACTGAATCGGCGATCACAATACATCAGTTTTGGTCGCAGTGCAATATAGGAAAAGATCATGCTCGTAGGCACATAATAATTGTCTCCACAAATACCTATCAGCAGCGATACTCTCAGTGGCAATTCTCGGCGCAGTAGAGAAGCGAACAGATAAGTGTATAAAATCTTTAAGTTGTAAAGAGTGAATAGTAAAATCCCCAATGCACCCCCTGGCTGCTCGCAGGGAGGGCAGGTCGGAGCAAATTGAAACCGGGCAGCGGGCAGTGCCTCATTCACACACCGGTCACGGCGGGACGGTTCGGGTACCGTTCGCAAATTATATTCAGTTGCTGAAACAACCATGGCCGATAATATATTTTTCATACCTCACCGGCTCTGAAGGGCTTTCTCATTCGAAATCTGCGTGGAAAACTGCACCTGGAAAAAACTTTTTAAAACTTTTCTTCTAATTTGTAGAAGGTGGACATTTAAAGAAGTGGTCAATTCTAATTGTGGTTATTATTATTTGTGGTTCTAAACCGCCGAATATTTGCCTCACTGTAGTGAGGTGAAAAATTATGTGTTGCGCTCGGTTGCAAAGTTATTTTGCGTCTCGTACCTTGAAACCCTTCGCTTGCTCAGTTTTCAATACTAGTACTCGCACAAAATAACCAACTTTGCAGCCTTGCATAACAAATAACTATTTATTAAAAAAAGAAAGAAAAAAGTTTCGAAATCCAGGTTTATATTCTCACTAAATGAGAATAGTTTCTAATGTTAAATTTTGGTACGAACTGGAAGTTACTATATAAGTGTGCAGATAAGGTATAAAATACTATCAAAATTGTACATAGAACAACAAAACCCGCATTATTTTAAAAAGTCAATCAAAGAGACGAACACTGCACTTCTTTCAGCAAAAGTGTCATAATTTAGTGTGTAGTTATTCATCAATGAAGGTTTGCTAGTTAATTTCCATGAGTTTTTTCTTGTACAGCTATACACCTTTGAGGCAATGTCAATTTCATTTTGATCATGTGTCATTTTGCGTGGCTGAAAATATGTATTTATGCGTGTGATGCCTACCACTGTAAAACTTGACGAGTTCTTGGCTGTATTTCGTTGGTGCCTTCAAAATAAACGGATTACTTACGTTTTTTTTGCTGTCGCTAACGAGTGGCCGGGCGACGTCGGCCAGTGTCCGGTCGGCGCCGACGAATTGGCATGCATTGCGCCCGAGCTTTTTACACGCCTATTCCCCGCCCATGGCCTACGGCACAAGCCATAGGCGTTGGTGGCCAATTGTGGCAATTATATTAACCAATTTCAATTACATAACCCCCCTCCCTCTCCCTCCGCCCCCCCCCCCCCCTCTCCCTCCATCCCCCTCTCCCTCCATCCCCCTCTCATAAATACATACATAAATACTTTTAAATAAATACCTACTTAAATACATACAAACCCCCAGAATCCGAAATCCAACAGTTATATATTATGCTCATCACACTAATGTTGGTCCTGGGTGGGAATCGAACCCACGAACTTTGGCGCAGTAGGCAGGTTCACTACCACTGCGCCAACAGGCCATTATATTAAACTTTTTTGCGTATTCATGCCCTTCTAAAAATCTAACTTCGAACTCTCGAAAAATCTGACTTTTTAATTTGGTCAGATAATAAATTGGCTTCTAACTTTGGCTGCGAACTTCACATCGGTTTGATACATGGCCCAGCCGGGGATGGAACCTCGGACCTTTCGATATGATAGGCCGCGTCTTATCCACTGACGCTCTCGCCTCCTGTCATCACATAGTCCGTGATCTACAAAACGGTTACCTCTGTAATAGGCACGTCCCCCAAAAACGATATCTGCAGCTCATCTAAGTATTTATGTTATTAGATTGTTTGTTATGACACCCCAGTGTCGTATTCCCTATATAAATATATTTTTGTTGACAATCTGCTAACAATCCTAAGCATTTTTTTTCCTTTTCTTTATTATTTACCAACTGTACGGGTCATAGCGTGATGTTAATAAGTTATGGAGATAAGCGCATTGACAAACAAACAAACAAATAATAATATATCGGCAGCTTTATTCTATTAGTATAGATACCATAGTCGTTGTACGTTGCCTGTTTTAATTAATCAGGTTTTCTGTTTTAAATGAAACCTAGTTACTTTATAGTAGAGCGTCAGTGGCCCTGGGGATAAGACGCGGCCTATCATATCGAAAGGTCAAGAGTTCGATCCCCGGTTGGGTCATGTACCAATGGGTTTTTCTCGAAACTTAAGTACATTTACTGACTGCTCTCAAACGGTGAAGAAAAACATCGTGAGGAAACCTGCATACGCCGAAGAAGAAATTCTTAGGCGCATGTGAAGTCTACCAACCCGCACTGAGCTAGCGTGGTGGACTATAGCCCGAACACCCTCGTTGAGAGGGTAGGCCTGAGCCCCAGCAGTGGGGAGATTAATAGGCTGTTGATGATAGTTACTTTATAAATTAAATGAGCTGATAATTAATGAATGTACAGTCTCGAAATTAAACTGATATCACTCGTAATATAAGGTCTGGTTTAAAGTTTATTTTATTATTCCCAATATCTGTTCGCGTTTCAGTCAAATGAGGACCGAAGCCATAACCCGTGCATTCACCAGGCTAGACTTGAAATAATAAAAGGAATGGTCAGATTGGTAGAAACCATCTGATGTTTATGACTGCTACCTCACTTTTCCCGATTCTATAGCCAACGAACGATTTTTAATCCAAAAGGTTTCTAGTTGCCATCAGAATCTGATCCGTGGTATGGTAGCCTAGTTGGTTGTGGACTCGCCTCACACACATGAACTTGTATGTTCGAACCTTGGCCGGTACTTATGATTTTCAGTATAAATACGGTTTATTAAATACACAGGCTTTTCGGATATGAAAAACATCGCGAGGTCTGTGTATTTGGGTCTCAAATAAAACGATTTATTCCTTGTGGGTTTGCGCGTGCGACACGACCGCTCACCGCGGTGTCGGCCGTTGCACTGCTGCAGTGTTGCCAATGTCACACAAAAAAATCAATTGCGGCAATGTTGCCAGTTATAATATTTACTCTATGCATTGCGGGGAGCGGGCGGGTCACCCCGACCATTTATTATGTGTCAGTATGCCACACGAGGAAACCTGCATACAAATTTTTATTTTAAGGCGCGTGTGTGAAGTCCACCAAAAAACGGATTGGGGCGAGAAGGGACCAAAAGGGTCGAAGTATCGCCAGGTATTCCTGACTCCCTTATTCTCCCTATAAAAGTAGAAAATACCAAAAAAAAAACCTTAAAACTAAAATGAAAGCATTTTTTTAGTTAACTAAGTACTTTGCATCTGCATGACGGATTTATATACACTTTCACAGTTATTTACCGCCTCAACTCCACTGGCCAGCGCAAGTTTGTTTAACCAGTTACTGGCTCAAGTAACTTGACTACCTAACTTCTGGGAGTTGAATGAGCACCGTAATACGAATTAAGTTTAAAGTTACTGTGATTGTTTTATAAGTTGTTACTTAATTTTTAAAATGCTGCTTCACTCCACTCGTATTCAGTAAAACTAAGGGCTTCTTTCACCACTTCCTGATATTGTTACAGATAGTAATCTTAGTGATAAACTAATCTATCAGATAAATCTTTGTGATAGACTATATAAAGTATATAAGATATAGGCAATCAGACACCTGTGAAACCAAAAAAACAGGCTATGTGTCAGATGACCTGCAGATAGGGTATCTGGGACTTTATCAGCAAGTTCTTCCACTATACATACATTTTTATAATAAAACTTACTAAAATTGTATTTATTGTACTCATAGTTGATACTAAAAAGACACTAATTTAATGTTGTCAAATTATAAATGCGTACATTTAAAATCGGAGTATTCTGTGTTCGAACTAAAACAAACTTCAAACAACCACTCCAAGGTAAAGAAATAATGTTTTATCTAGTTGTCAGTGAAAAACTCATAGAGAAATGATGGGTGGGTTCCCGCGGCCCCTAGAAGCATTTTTTTTTTCATTCAAGGAAAAACTAGACCTAACATCCGATCAAAGCTAACTGGAACCACCTCGATGATATATTATTCAATGAGTCGGTCATTAACCGGCGATTAATCACAATCTCCGCTAACTCGAGCACAGTTCCACTGGCCTCGGCTCGTTAGCCACTTTTATTTTTAAATCAGATATAACTTACCTACTTTGAAATTAATGTTAGATGATGAATTTTTGTGCTAATTTGATAAAACGAATACAAAAATGCGAATGGGAAAATTAACTAATGCCGTGAAAATCTACGAATGTGATGAAATATGACAGGAAATTACATGGAAAATGGAAAACACATTGTTACTGATTATATTGTAAACAAACATGAAAACGAGTGTTTTAAATCGATTAATCGTTTCTAAACGAATAATAAGTATCTGCATTTCCTGTGACGTTTTCAATCCATTAATTAAGTATCCGTAGAATTTACAAAAAACCTAATTTCTATAATACATCTTTACAATATTTTAATGTCATTATTGTTTTGTAAATTCTACGGATACTTAATTAATGGTAGAGTATTGAAAACGTCACAGGAAATGCAGATACTCAGTGTTCGTTAAGAAACGATTAATCGATTTAAAACATTCGGTTTCATGTCTGTTTACAAAATAATCAGTAACAATGTGGTTTCCATTTTCCATGTAATTTGGTATCATATTTCATAAACAAAAAAATAGCGTATGGGGAAAAATGTGAAAGATAAATAAGCTTTAAACAAAAAATGCTGTTGAAAAATTTTACTAAGAAATCAATTGTATCTTCTATACCTTCTAATAGGCAGCTTAAACAGTTAGACAGTTGGCTTCATTAATTTTAAAATATAAAATAAACGGAGAGGAGGGTTCATTTTGATATCTGTTAAAACTCTTAAATGAAAAGGTACCCTCCGCCATTTTAATTTTCAATCTTCAATTACTGTAATGCAAAAATTTTCGCAAGTTTCGCGTTTCTCCCCCGCCCGTTACGATTGCAGTATTTCTAATTCTTTTAGTGATTCATCATCAAAATTTTCTGTTTGTTTCACTGAAGCTACGGAACCCTCAATTGTTAGGGTACAATGTTCATAGGAGGAGCGTCAAAGTTATGTTTAGGTGTTTGTATTTCTTACAACCAACCAACCAACTCTAATCAAATCAAAAAAAAAAATTGCATGTAAGTACACTGGGTAAATTTATACGTCACTTTTTTATCTACCACCTATCTCTTATTTATTTTTAAGGGCTTCTTTCACTACTTCCTGATATTGTTACAGATAGTAATCTTAGTGATAAACTAATCTATCAGATAAATCTGTGTGATAGACTATATAAAATATATAAGATATAGGCAATCAGATACCTGTGAAACCAAAAAATTAGGATATCTGTCAGATAACCTGCAGATAGGGTATCTGGGACGTTATCAGCAAGCGGTGTAAGAGGCCCTAAGTCTTCATCAAAATACCGGATACCTTTGATATGATACGATTTTGATATCTAAATTGTCGACTGAAGCATTTCTTTGCCGTTGCCAGCGTATATTATAAAAAAAATTATAATCCAGCCTCATTTTGTTATTCTGTATTGAAAATGTATCTTTACAAACTGAAAAGTGATGTTTGGGTTTGAAGCGATTCTTTAAATATCATTATCATCTGTTGATTCGTTAATTCCGTGTTTCAATTTCGCTATTCGCTTTTCACTTATTTCATCTCCTGTCATTTCTATCCCTTTTGCATTTAGTAGGCATTTCGTTTAGACGTCATTGTTAAGACGAAATTGTAATTAAGCTTACATTTCCAAATTCGAATATAATTGTATTGTTCGTACTTTAACGACTCACGGAATACTTAAGTGTCACTTATTTTACTGTTAATATGAAACACGAATACTAAAGTGTTACTAACATAGTTAATAAACAAATTGTTGTTTCTAGTTAACTTCCTATCTTACTTTAGTTGAAGAAACTAAAATGCCTAAATTAAACTACAACTGCCTACTCCATACAGATGCGGTACAAGACTAAACTCTCAACGAGGGAGTATAGATAAAGGCTGTTTTATAGTCCACCACGCTAGCCCAGTGCGGGTTGGTGGGCTTCACCTGTAACCTAAGAATTCTCCTTCGGCGTATGCAGGTTTCCTCACGATGTTTTCCTTCACGTATGTCAACGTACTTAAGTTTCGAGAAAACCCATTGGTACATGGCCCAGCCGGGGATCGAATATTATTATACAGAATCAGATCAACCCAACTGAATGACTTTGGGTTTCAATCTTTGAAATAGTCGATGTTTAAAACGGTCCCGAAAGGTCGCCGGTGCCATAAAACTAGTAATACCTAACACTTCAAATATTATAATACAAGGTATCCCATGCTATAATAACTAGGTATCCGTAACAAGTTTCACAGTGGGTAATACACCGTCATATGTAATAGCTTCACTAAAACTACTCGTAAACGTACGTCACAGGTGCGGGACTAATTTGACCGGGCTATATACGTCAACGGAATCAGGTGCCGGCCAAGCCAACAAATATACCTACATGAATGGCAAAGGATTTTAAGGCCTGTGAAATTATAAACCTTTTTACACACGACGGAACAAATGTGTTCTCTATTCTTTCTGACCACGTCTCAGGGACATAGCGTATGGAACGGAGGAGGTGCAGGCGTTTGATGTAAGAGTTGCTTTGTATCTGTTCCCAGTTATTTATAATAAAAATTATAAAAATATTAGGTAATTATAAAATATATAGGTTTTAGTTTAGTTTTAGGTTAATTTAGTTTTTTAGTTACCTTTAATTTACAATGATAATTAACTTAAATTTAGGTTATTTTTGAATTTTAAAAATATTATAAAAAATTTAGAATTTAAATAAATGAGTGAATAATAATAATAATAAAGCATTTATTATCAGATAAAAAATGATTGCTAAAAGCTTTTAAATAATTGGAAAATTGATAAAATATTATTTATCAAAACGATTTCACTAATTTATTTTAAATGAAATCCTACTCTTCACCTATCTATCTGTCGTGGGTTTTAAAATTTTATTTTTTGTCGTGGTTTGTTAAAATTTTACTGACATAGTCAATAGGAGGGATAATTACAATACAAAATCAATCGTATTTAAACGAAATGAAACAATATTTGGGATTCTAATCAACATCTTGATAATTGTTTACCTTAAAATTATATCACCAACAGTTGAATTAAAATACATGCCAAAATACAAATCCGTACAATTTAAAATCCATTCACTGAGCAACGTCAATATATACACCAATTCGGCGAATATCCGACAAAATTAACGCCATCCCAGAGACAAAACATTAATTCCGAAATAATTAAAGAAACGATTAGAGCTTCCAACCCCTTGGTGCGGAGGCCGAAAATTGTTAGCGCGAAACAGGGCTGTCTCCGGCAATAAAGTTAGCTAAGGAATTTCATTAGTTTCGTTCAATAAATTAAGAGGTTATGCTCGCGTGTGTCGACCCTGCAATTACCTCGTCTGCGCGAGGTGTAATGAAGAACCTTCGCTGAGAGGCGGCCCTGAAGTCGGAAGGGAAATAGACGGGACTTTCATTTCGAGACATTATTCTAAGCTTACGTTGACTGGACTATAATTTATTGAAGTACTTAAGAAGGTATCAAACGATCAGATTTAAGTAAGTGTTTATTATTTCGTACCCCAGGGGGTAGAAGCGTTAAGTGATCTTGATTTTTTCTGTATTTCAAAAGATATTCGTAATACTAATATTTACTGACACTGGAATTGCGACATAATCTTCTTGAAAAAAAAACCGGATGTGGCCAAAATTTTGATTTTCCTATGTGCACAAACTTGATCACACTTATTTTTATTTTAAAACATTTTTCAATGATACTTGACTTCATAATACTTTTTTTTTATATTTTTAAATTTTGTTCGAAGTGCGCCGTCCTTCATTACCAATGCATTTTCTCACTCCATCTACTGTATCTCTATGTACATTTTGTACAGTATCGCAGGAGAACTAAAATCATCATCATCAGCCTGTACTAGTCCACTGCTAGACATAGGCCTCCCGTAAGGCGCCCGATGCGATCTTCAGTTCTCTGCATTCAGTCACGCCATAGCCACTTCACGCAGGTCGTCGATCTATCTAGCTACGGGGCGTTCCACACTACGCTTGCCCACTCGTGGTCTCCACTCGAGATCTCGCGTATCATATTCATATATTTTATTCATATTCATTTATTCATGATCAATTTTTACATTGTATTTGAATGTCACTAAAGTCATCATTAAAATTTACATTAAATTTATAAACTAGGGACTTAAAACAAAACACACAATAAAGTACACAAAACAGTTAATTCGTCATTTAAATAATAATAATATTACACTTTCGGTCCTAAAAACTTGACATCCGCATAAAATTCCTCATAGCTATAGAAGCACTTTTCCAACAAAAGGCTCCTCAACTTAGCTTTAAAAACGCTTACGTTACTCGTGCATTTGAGACCTGTCGGAAGCTCATTATAGTACATTGTTAACCTAGGTGTGAAAGTAACTTATTTAAGTCCCGAGATGGGGTTCGAGGGACCTCTAAATAAGTCTTGAACCCGAGGAAAACACTGTGCTTTTCATTAAGAATACACTGAAAGTAAAAACAAATACATAACATAAGTGTTAATACAAATCTCTGCTATACGGAAGTATAAACAAAACTCTACAACTCGAAAAAACAAATGAAAATCGGATTGCCGCTTTCCCGTCTACTTTGTTTTTTTTTCTGTGACCGGCCAGCTATTCTGCCATTATTTTTCATTTCCATCATTGAAAAAATGGTAAATATTTTGCCCAAATCTATGTTATTTTAAAGAAATAGTTGACAGTAATAATTACAATGAAGTCATTTAAAAATATATATTCTTTAATTATTACATAACTTTATGTTATTTCAATTTTACATCGCGCTGTAATTGAGTGGCTGTATAGACAGTTGGAACATGGTCCAATAGAAATGTCAAAATAGTACTAGTTTTTTTTTATATAATTTGACAGCTGTCAGTTGAAAGCGATTCTCCCTAGGGCTGAGATGTATTACTTTCAACCCGCTCCTCAGGCAACTTCAGACCTACTTTCAGAGTATGAGTAATGAAAAATATTTTGACCGCCTGATAGCGCGCACTATGCAACGTTATGTTTAATTTGGGAAGAGTCCCAGCAGTTATCGGTTCTTCGACCTTCAACGTACGAACTTTTTGATGCCTAGTGCTTTGGTTCTCTGGCGAATCACCACGTTACGGCTCCTATCTCTCGGAGCATGGCTCTTTCCATAGCCGTTAGAACAACCCATGGCGGAGAAACCGCATTACTTAAATTATTGCCGCATATCTTACCACCTCCACGTCGCAAAGTTTCTCATAATAGTTGGCTTCTCGTCTTATTACCCGACCCGCTTCTATGAACCCTTGCCGACGTGTAGTTTTCACACACCCCGCGCCGTTTGCATTCCGCAGGGTTTTACGCTGGTGATTTTTATTTTGGTCAGCTACGCGTCTAGCCGCGTTATTCTGCTTGGTATTATTATTACTGTAATGTTTTGTAATAAGAGGCAGTGAAATGAAGTGAATTGAGTGAATGAAATTGTTGCTGTGAATCCAAACTGTTTACCGTCAATGTGGCTATCCAACAACAAAACCGCATACGAACCAGATTTTGGAGGAAGAAAGAGTCAACGCGAAAAAGAACTCTCATTTGAGATTTTTAAAGAATTCTTAGAAAAAGATCAACTTTTTTGTGATTAGACTACTTTGAACACGATCTAAAGCGAAAGTGTCTCTTATCTAACTCGGCTACAAATATAAAACCGTCCGTTATATTTTTTATTATCTTGAGTTATTTGATAATTCCTGTCGCATGGTTGGTGATTTAGTGCCCCGGGTCGCCGCTAGGGGCGCTCGCTGGGCTTAAAAAAATTACACAAACGTCATTATGATAAATTACACGGAGTTATCTTGCTTCTTGTAATTTCATACTTGGTGTTCGCTGACCGTGCTTGATCGTTACATTTTATATTTTATACAAACTTTTTACTTTAAGCTTTTTATTCTATGCAGTGCTAAATGTTATAAAATCTGGAATACAGAATATTTAAAATAATTTAATTTAGGTAAGTCAGAATATATTTTCGAGAAAATTTTGTAAAATTTACCTGAAAAAATACGTTTAGAAACAGTGAATCAATTAATATATATTGCTTTTTGCACGTTTCGTGATAAAAAAAACACCTACCTACTACCTAATTATAAAACCAAAAAAACAAAAACATTTGTTATACACTTACTTTACCTACCAATTATTTCATGTTCATATTTTTTCGTATTTTATGATACCTACCTAAAATAACAATTTTACTGGTACTCAATAATTATATCTCAATACTCAACAGCCGTAACATATTTTAAAAAAAATACATACATTAGTCAATATTGAAAATACTGATACCCAAAGCAATATCCAAACCTATTGATTGCTTTTACACGTTGTATTTATTATTCGTCAATAAATATCATTATTTTCAATATTTAGTCAATAAATTTTCAAATGAAACCAGGGTTTTGACACAAACCCAAATAAAGTTATTCGACGACAAGTGTCGGGTGTCGATGAACACGACAGCGAAATATTGTGTCACAATTTATTAGCGGCGGCGCGGTCTGCTGCGGGCGAGTCCTCACTCGCAGAGTATTTGTGATACGAGGAGGGGACGTTCAAGGAAGAAGTGGACGTTCCGTGAAACAGACAACGGACCGAGTGGACATTCCGGGACTAAGACTAAACGAGCGTGAGGGGATACGACCACCAGGTGATGATTCTCGTCTCCCTTTGAATTATACGTACCATACCACATACATACAAATCTTCATGCTATGTTCAATGAGCATGAATATCGCAACCCTGAGTCAGCCTAAAGTAGAGATGAAACGGATAGTTGTTGTGCCGGATACCGAATACCGGATATTCGGCCAACCTTGAAGCCGGATAGCCGAATATCCGGCCGAACATAGTCGAGTGGCGACTCGTTACAACAGTGACAAAAAGATCTAAAGTCAGAAGATTAGCATAATAGAGCAAGCTGATAAATTAAAGTATATGAATTAACTATAAAAATTAGGTAATAGTAAATCAAAACAGTATTGTGACGATAGAGAAATCCTGCGTTAAAAAACTCTCGTCAGTCTAAATTATTTTATAATTTGAAGTTTTTTCCTAAACTGGAAGAATAATATCCTGGTCACACTCAGCAGAATGGTGTAGATATTTTTATCTATATTTTTATATTTATTTTTACCAATTTTTTGGTGGTAGCAAATAAGGCTCGGTAGTTTGGTATCAGACAAAACGCTAACACCTTGGAAGCGGTGGTAGATCAAAAATTGACGTTGTATAAATGTACCCAGTGTACTTACATGCAATAAAATAGTTTTGACTTTGAAACAAAAGAATTAATAATAGAAGAATTATTTCATCGTTATTTAAATGTATGTACACACGTTGTCTGCCTTCATTATCTATAAATTATCTCTCTCACGGGTCTGCTGGAAGAAATCTCTTTGAGAGATAAGTTCGCCCTTTGTGCTTAAGTCATTATTTATTTTGTAATTATTCTTTCCGCGGGGAGGAGACCAGGCGTCCCGAAGTAACAGGTTTTTTTTTACCTCAGTTCGAGCGTCAGTCTCCATAACCCTAGTTTAAACAAGCATAAACTATTTATAGTCATATTATTAAGTGTACTTAAGCATCTGTATATACTAGAATGCAGATAAAATAAATAACTTTACTTACTTACTTACTTATTAATGTTTGTCTGTGTGTGTGCAATAAAGTATTAAATAAAAGAATTACTGAGACTAGACCAAGAAATCCAGTTATATCCCACAATCGCTGCCTCGTCCGCTACCCTCCCACTCTCGCCCACTCCCACTAATCGGAAGCAGGAGTGGGACAAGTCGTCCCCGGCCGAACTCGCCCATAACCACGGCGGATAATTAACCATCTGCGCCGGGGACAACTGGGCTGAAGTAGCATTCGACGGAGCGCCCCGATTAGACGGAGAACTGAGATATTTAGCTTCGAGATTCCGTCGAAGCCAGATATTATCGAGATATGAATTCAAATTATCATATTCTACGTAGTAATCAGTATCAATATACCTGTATTTTACCGAAGTATAATGATCATCGTCATATCAGCCTGTAGACGTCCACTGCTGGACAAAGGCCTCCCCCAGGGATCTCCACGACGACCGGTCCTGCGCTAACCTCATCCATAGTATAATGATGTCAAGGCTCAACTAAGAAATTTTCATCGTATACAGGGTGTTTATAAGCCGACGCAGAGTTTAACGGAGACAGGAGTGATCATTTAAAAAAGCTTTATTAAAAATCTTACGGTTTTGTTAGATTTTCGTAAATTTAGTGCCAAAAAACATTTTCACCCATAAAAATGCGCTTTGGTAAATGTAGATATTTTTTACATTTAATACTAGAGTGTCAATCTGTACAAATAACCAGCCACTAAACAGGTAACGAATCACATTTAGATGTTAAAAATACTTTATGGTAAACCAAGTTCGATCATTTTTTTTGTTTCGTACAGGCCTTGCAAATGTCATCAACTTTCCAAACACCCTGTATTGTAACTTTCGTTCTAACTTGAAGCTAGCGGCTAGCTGTCAAATAACCCGACTGCTTTTAAGTGGTCCCTACACCATCAATCTGCATGACATGCATTACGTGCTGTCACTCATGTATGACCGTCTAGCTGTAGTGGTTGACGTGCATGACATGCAAACTACGTGCTGGCCGTTGCTTAACTGTACTGATTGATGGTCCATCATGCAGCATGACAATCACGTAAACGTAACGCATGTCATGCAAGCATGATCGTTTAGGGACCGCTAGATCAGCCTACTTCAACGGCCTAGCTTTCAATCAGCCAACTCGTTATCTTATCTTATCTCATCTCATCTCATCTCATCTCATCTTATCTTATCTTATCTTATCTTATCTTATCTTCTTAGGGGGCCAAGAATACCCGGCGACACTTCGACCCAATGGGATCTGTTACGCCAAACCCCTGTCCGCCAAACGGTGCCACAATCCGTTTTTTTGGTGGACTTCATATACGCCTTAGAATAGTAAATACCAGTCTTTGGCGTGTGCAGGTTTCCTCACGATGTTTTCCTTCACCGAAAAACCTGTGGTATTATAATAAACCGTACTTAAGTTTCGAAAAACTCATTGGTACGGGTCGGGAACCCATGACCTCATGAACGTGAGGCGAGTGCACGACCAAATAGGCTACCACGGGTAGCCAACTCGTTAAACATAGAGTTATCATAGTTCATTTCAAAGCCATGAACGATATGAACATGAACTTTATGAACGGGCTAGTGGTCCAATCGACTAGCTGATATAGCCAGGCTGCGGCAAAATACAGATTTTCCCCCCAGACTTAAAACCGTTGCAAAACTTTAGCACCTCCGCCATTTGTACCCAATTCCGGCCGCAGAATCGTTGGCTGCACGTGCGTCTCCAAAATTTACTATATCTAATACAATAAGTTGATGTCTCCACGCTCCGGGGTACCCGGGGGTAAATTATGTATTTTATTGTCGCCGGATCCAATTTCATAACCCGAAGAACGGGCGGGATGGCCTTGTAGCAGCGTTCCTATTGAATTTTGTTATACATACAAATGTGTTTATAGGCCGTATTAGGGAGCGTCTGGATGGGATGCGTGCGTGAAAGTATGGAGGTTTTTTAAGTGGCTGGCTTTACGCTGTTTTGTTGAATTCTTAAGTAAGATCTGGATAGCAGCCGTGGAAGCCTAGTTGGTTGCACACTTGCGTCACGTTCTAGAGGCCGTGGGTTCGAATCTTGACGGGTTTATAGGAGTTTTTCGAATTAAGTACGGTTTATTACAATACTACAGGTTTTTTGGTGAAGGAAAACATTGCGAGAAACCTGTATACGTCGAATTTCTATTCTAAGGCGTATGTGACTGGCCTGCTAGTTAGGTAGTGACTCTGCCTACTGCGCCATAGGTCGTGGGTTCGATTCCCACCCGGACCAAAATTTGTGTAGTGAGCATATCTGTTGGTTTTCGGATTCTGGGAGTTCGTGTGTATTTAAGTATTTATTTAAAATTATAATGTTTATTAGTTGTTGAGTACCCATAAACAAGCTTCGGCCTAATTTGGGACTAAACAGCCGTGTATGAAATTGTCCAAAATATATAATAATATTATTACTATGTGAAGTACATAAAATTACGTATTATGTCGATTTTCATGCCTGAAGAAGAAGAGCTGACACAAAAATGTCGAGAAGAAATAAAGAAATGGTTTGACAAAGTATCCACTAGACGTCAAAAAGAAGTTTTGGGTTGCCAAAGTCATCGCTAGACGAAAAAAGAAGTTTTTCTAAAACACAAATCCTGATAAATAGCGCGGGTTTATCAAGTGTAAAATTAATTTCACGCCATCCGTCTATCGAGATAGTTCATCAAACTTTCGAGATTCGGATGAGCATAAAAAGTTGATAAAGAGAAGGCGAGAACTTTGAAAAAAAAAATCAAGTTCACTTGCTATGAAAGTCGAAATCCGCGGCAAAGACCTTTGCAGTCGCAGATTTTTATATAGAATTTTTATTCTGCCTATATTTTTCACACCATAGATATTATTAGGTTATAATGTATGGTACCTAAAGCGGTCCCTAGACGATCATGCGGTACGTTTACGGGAATTATCATCCTGCATGATAGACCCTCTTGCCATCAATCACATAGTACAGTGATGCATTCTGATGTGACAGAAAAAATTGTAATTCTTTATGCATAACTTTTTCAAGATGTTAAGAGGTCACTATAGATCTGCAACACCCGGTGGGTGCTGGTGCGATGCCGGCCTTGGTTGAAGGGATTTTTGAGTCTCTTTTTGAAGGACCCCATAACTTTGCAAATAAAAAAGCAAATCAATTCGGCACCATGACGCATGCGGGTGCAGAATCATATTTATTGCGATACCGCTTTCTGGCAGCGCGCCGAAATAGCGCTTAAAAGCGCTGCCTGCGCTGTTTGCAGCGCTAATTAATCTCTTCCCGGGAACGGTGCTCTAAACCAATTACTGCTCTAGCCGAAAACTCGGTGTTTTTCGACGACTACGCTAAATTGCTTTACACGCGCGCTTTGAAGTGTTAAACGCTTATTAAATTTCAAAGCTCCAAAGGGAAATATTGTAAGCGCGCCGCTTGTGTGAACGCCGCATTATGTTTAATGTTTTAAATTTTTAAACAAAGATTGCTTATTATCAGTAATTCATCCAAAAATACTGATTTTTCTTCCACTGAGAAAAGATCATAGAACGTAAGTAAATCAACTAATAGAAGATGTCACTACCAATAATGAAAAACGTAAAAGGAAAAAAAAAACATACATACAGCCGAACATAGTACCTCCTCCATTTTTGGAAGTCGGTAAAAAATATATGCGAAAGTGTGAATATATTTTTTATTGTTTGTTTGTTTCTCAAGATTAATTAAAAACTCGGTACTTCGGGTCCGTCTGGATGTCACTTTACCTATTTCTGCTGTCAAACAATCAACTAGCAATGCATGTATTGCTGTTCTGATTCGAAGGGCAACAGAGAGTAATTACACTTTACGCTTCCTACCTTTTCTTGCAGGGACGTACATTTTGATCAGTAAATAGCATACAAAAATGTTTTCTTTGTATTTTTGTATATTGTTTTTTTCTGGCTTCTTGCATGACATTGGCTCAATGCACCATGATTTTTTTCGTTTGAAAAAAAAGTCCATGCAGTAGCGGTTAACATTACTAACGATTGTGCTGTTATGCAAAAATTTCCGAGTGGAGTGAAGGGGATCCCAGAGACACGCGGCCTGCGGTGGCGGTGGCGGCCTGTTGTATTCCCTATGTATGTGAGACTTCAGACACGCGCGGCATGCGTTTGCATATTTATGGAAGCTGCGGCCTGCGGTAGGCCGCCACCGCAGGCCGCGTGTGTCTGGTATACGCTTGATGCTTTCAAAGTTTTTCAACATGTAGCTGAGCTGAAGTGACAACAGTTTCATGTCAACATTAAGCGGTCCCTACACGATCATGCGGCATGACATGCGTTACGTGCTGTCACCTCACGCATGACCGTTTAATTGTAGTGATTGACGCGAATGACATGCAAACTACGTGCTGGCCGTTGCTTCACTGTACTATGTGATTGATAGCAAGCATGAGGGTCCTTCATGCAGCATGATAATTCACGTAAACGTAACGCATGTCATGCCGCATGATCGACTAGGGACCGCTTTATATTTCTGTTCAAATGAAAGACAATCTTTTCTTAAGACTAGACAGGTTGTTCGCGAAATATTCTTAAATTTACTTGCCTATCAGGTTTTAATCAAGGGCGCCGAATCGCTGGAATTAATTCCAAATTAACGACGTTTCCGGCGCCCTAACAAGTCTTCAAACAATAAACAATTGAGGAATTGGCTTCTACAGGAATTAATTAGTCTCCCGGACTGGGCTGGTTAGATATTAATACATTACATATCTCTACAATTAAATAAAGATGGAAAATATCAGGAAATAATTACTTGAAAGGAAAGAGTTTGCGTACATTATTATGCATAAGCAGTAACCGTGATCGTGAGTAGGTAAAATTATTATAGATTATGCCTCGAATAATTCGTCGAATTCCAATCAAAAAAAAATCGTTTTGAAATCTAAATCTCCGTATGTCCAATTCCCTCTGCAATTGAAAGAAAGAAAGAAGGAAAGAAAGAAAAAAATAAAAAGCATTTATTCGCAATTGAACGTCCAATCATCTTTAATCATTCAATCATCCGTCAATCATCCAATAATCACAAATAAGAAGAACACAATTTTAAATTGTGCAAACAGTTACAATTTTAAACCTATGAATACAGAATAATTTTAAAAATGATTAATTAGTGATTAAAAGCTATTTCATTTCTTTACTAATAATAAAGAGGTCAAAACTGGTGGATAATTTGCACGCTTATATATCTTGCGAAGAATCAAATGATAGCGGGGTGTAAAATACACCTAAAGCCATCTATTGACAAACTTTAAAACTAAGAAACTGGCATGATTAGAACGGGTTAATAGTAAGTATACTATTTAACGCGGATGAAGTCGCGGGGCATGGGCTAGTGTTCAATATTCTGGAACCCTGTATTCTAAATAAATCAAATGTAGGTATAATAAAAGCCGTGACCAAAATCATATTTTTAACCGTAAACGATATTAATGAAATTATCAACAAAATTTCGATCGTACGATAGAAATTGCTATGCAGATAAGTAATTATGTAGTTTTCTTTTCAAACAAATCTACTAATCCAAATAGGTACACGTGTATTTCTCTCTAAATCCTGAAAGGCAGTCGAACACACGCCAACTCATTCACCGTCGGCTCAGTTCATTCACTCACTCGTTCCTCGCTCCTGCCGCTCACTCTCGAGGTATATTTAAAAAGAAATTTCTGAGTTCTGAGTGTGAGCTCATTATGGACTTTTATGCCATGTTCTTTGAGTTCAGGTGTTCATTAACAGAAATACCGTGTGCGGTGCAAAGGAATTTTTCATTATGAGTTTTCATTGAGATCTGAATATATGCAGGGAAACCTGAATTGGATTTTACGCAGACTACGGCTGGAATATTCTTGGATAACTAAATTAACTTGTTTTAGGTATCCGCCAAAGAGGTACTCTTATTAAAAATATTTTTTTGAGCGTCTGTCCGTCTGTTTGTCCTGCAGATAACTCGAAAACTGCTAGACCGATTGACTTATTTTTATAGAAATGAAAATAATCTATTTTTTTTTACCGAGGCTTTGGACTTTCAATACCAAAGAGTCATACCTATTCCTAAACCTTTTTAAATATATTTTTTAAATGCAATTTTTTTTTTACAATTGGATAAGTACCTGTCTCCGTCTCTCTCAAAGCCATTATGTTTTAATCATCGTATTTAAATAAAATTAATCAACATTTTGTTCCTTGTAATGATAATTGTTAATTCATGTGTCATTAGGAAAAGTGATACAGCAAAGCGATTCAGTTCATTTAAAAAAAAAAAATTGTCATAATCGTAAAGAGAGAATCAATAGAGGACGCACTAAAATAACAATAATAATCAGAGAGGGACACACTTATTACAAAAGTGTAAGAGTAAGCAAGACAGATATAACATCTTCTATCTCTATCTACATATGTGACAACAACAGCCCGACTAAAATAGATAGTGTTTGTTCAGTTTGACCCCGCCATGTAAGAAGCGTCTTCTCAAATAATTGGGGTAAAAGACTATTGCTATTTCATGCCATACGCTGATTGCAAATCTATGGTTACTATACTAAATCTATGGTCATAATAGACTGTTAATAGGATAAAGTACAGGGTAGGGTGAGGTAGTCACATGAAAAAATATTAAGTATTGGAGAGAAATCGTCTTTCATACACAATCCAATTAGAAAATTCTATAAAAATCCCAAAGGTGAAACCAAGAAAGACTCGCAGATGTTCCGTGACGTCCGCCCCACGAGCCAACTAGCCATTGTAACGTCTCACCGAGACACGACTTTTTACAGACTTCAGCCGCGCAGCGCCTCCGCCACGCTTGCACTGCGGTGCAAGCCGTAGGCGCACAGCGATTTTATGTCGCAGTTTTATTTCAATTTTATGCAGAAAACTTACAGTCTAGCAAAGAAAATACTATGATTTTGACAAATAAAATAAAACATTGACAGACCCTTCCGACGCATACGACTAAAAACGCAAAAGGACAATAAACGCTAAAGACCTTACTACGCAACATACCAAATACGTGATTTACCAAATCTTTAATTCGCGTTATACGAAAAACGCAATGTCCATAACTTAATAACCGATTTTAAAGATAACAATTTTTTGTTTGTTTTACAAGTGAAATGTATTTTAAAAAAATTTTTTATTTCAGACTGGGTCCATTTTTGTTAGTACCACACACAAAGAGTCCGACCCGATTTATAGACTACTTTTTACGGGCATGTATTTTTGAAAAGCTTCCCAAGGAATCGCCATCCGAAGTCTGCAAAACTGACCAATCACCAATCTGACTAACTTCGTTTGACAATTTGTTCAAGCTGACATTAAAAAACAATTTAGTAAGAAAAATTTAATAAAATTTACGATTATATTATTATGAATGACAAGATGCCTGGTATTGGTATTAGGAATGGTATACTTTCTTTTATTCAATTTTTTTTATTCTATTCATTCAATTCACCTTCCATATTCCTCGCCGTAAGATGAAAAACTGTGTGTTTCGCTCGGCAGCAAAGTTATTTTTCGTTTCGCACCTTTGAAACTCTCTCTACGCTCAGGATTCTATCTTTGAACCACTTGCTACGCTCGTTACTCAATCCTAGAATCCTTCGCTTGCTCAGGTTTCAATACAAGTACTTGCGCAATCATAATTATCTTTGCAGCCTTGCATAACAAATAACTGATGCTTTGACTTGAATTTTGGCATTTCGGCACCCGCAACTCGGGCCCGACTGTGACTCGGTGTTGTCTCTCCCGCAGCCGCCCGTCTCCCGTCGCTTGCGCCGCTCCCGGCGGCTACGAACGTGATCCCTGAATGGAGAGATCGCTTTGAATACCCGCCGGGGTGCGATCGACGGCGGCATCGCTCGCCGACGGACGCCAGCACGGTTTAGACACGGACACTTTTTAGTTTTCTTAGACGTCCCTTGTTGCACAGATTTGCTGGATTCTCGTTTTCAATCGAACGTTTATTCCGAAAGTAGAATATCGTTAATAAGACTTGAGTAATATAGTAGTATAATACGTAATATAGGATAGTAACTGAAGCCTTAGCGCTAAGTATGAAGAAATTACGGGTTATGTTATGATCGTGTAAAAAGCAATTTGCCTTTAAAGCAAAATTTCTAAAATCATTGTCTAAATTGTACTTAGAATGTGTAAGCATTAAATGCCTCAGACTCAAATATCAATCTAAAATTTGTAAAACGTCTAAAACTAAAACATCTAAAAAGCAATTTGACATATGGCATTCGACATGCATTCCATGTAATTTGTTTCATAGCCACTTTACAACAACGGTTAGCACGCTGAAGCGGTGGCGATTGGGGAAGGTTGGTTATCTCCAGCAGTAGACATTGATCCGGTTAATTAGCTTGACAGCTATATAACAGAATTGTTCTGTCGATTTTGCCACCTTAGAATATTTTGTTTTGAAGTGCATACTTCTTTGTTTGCATCTCGTATCCACGTTCAAAACTGTCACTTCCGGATTTAAAGAAAAATTTGATTTCTAACTACAGGTTAAGTAGGTAGGTACCTATTAGGTTTTTAATTTGTTATTAGTTATTATTCATGATAAGTTAAGGCTATAGAGTCTTAATAGAGATATATAGATAAAAGAGAAACCAACAAAAGCAATCAACGATATTCGTGATCAAGAGAAATTCGTCAACCGTTCAAAACGAAGGCAAGCGCACACTCATTCATTTCTTGAATTGCTGCCACTGCATCGACACGACATGTCACGACAGTCGCAATGAGTCGCAGGTGTGTACAGGCTGTAATATGCGAGTTCGACGTCGCACGCGTCGGTCGTGTGCACCGCGCTTTGCATCCAAATGAGGGTTGAAGTTTGACATATTAGAAAACGTGGAATTGGAATATTTTGCTTGTGATAGAAGTTTAGCTGGTGTTAGAACAAACGAGTTTTGGCTACTAAACATGGCAGTATATCAACAGTTACCTATTAGTAACTATTTGGCCACTTCTAACTGAATTACCTGCTGTTTGATTTGGAATTCTACATTCAGATAAATTTAATGTAAGAATTTAACTTACGTTACTCCAATAATACCTATTTACTTGTTTTGGGTTTGGTATTCTGTGAAATCTTCGTTGACACTAAGAAAACTAGCTTCATTTTCTAATATATAAAATAAATAAATAAATATAATTAACCTAAAATCAATATGTGCTTACAAATTTTTGCGGTTATGATCGTTTCGTCTAAAAAGCAATGTGCCTATGAGATAAAATGCCTGAAACGTACATTGTCGATCAGCGTGGACAAAAGGTGGCGCAATGAAAAATATTTAGAAAAATTTCACTTTTTCGGAATCCGACGCTGCCTCCACTCCGTCCACATTGTCAATTATCAATAGGTCTAAAATGCATTGACTACTTATCAATTTGCCTAGGGCTACTTTGCAAAATATACAATACCTACCAAATTCCGCTCGCAATGCCATTTTCTTACAATAGTGAACTCGAAGCGAGTTAAGGTAGTCGCTCGCGGCAGGGGTCGCCAATTATCGGCCTCGGATCGCGCCCCCCGCCGAGTAGCGCCCATTATTGCTACAAATCGTTTTTGCGCCTCAAACAGATTCGCTACTCATTAAGTCTCGTTGGTACCTTATTGATGGAGTTGGGAAAATACCGAATGAAAACGTGTTGAAATAATTATTACTTAGGTATACAAAATGTCAACTTAGGACTTTCATAAAAAAAATCATCATCTTCATATCATCCTGTAGGCGTCGACTGCTGGACAAAGGGATCTTCACGACGACCGGTCCTGCGCTAACCTCTTTCAGCCGGGTCCCGCGACCTTCACCAGGTCGTCGGTCCACCTTGTGGGAGGCCTACGCTGCGTCTTCCGATACGTGGTCGCCACTCGAGAACCTTTCTTAGTACTGACATCAGAAAGAAGGATTTCAAAGACGTTTGAAATATAGGTACAGCAACAAAAGTATCGGGATTTTGCTAAGTACTGCTAACCGGCAGCTTAGTGTGATCAGAATGGAAAAAAGTATATAGCTAGCTCAAAGAATTGCCAATCTGAAGTGGGCAGAACTGAAGGCCGTTGGGGCAGAAATACTCTTGAGTGGCGACCACGTATCGGAAGACGCAGCGTAGGCCTTCCACAAGGTGGACCGACGATCTGGTGAAGGTCGCGGGACCCGGCTGGATGAGGTTAGGGCGGGACCGGTCGTCGTGGAGATCCCTGGGGGAGGCCTTTGTCCAGCAGTGGACGTCTACAGGCTGATATGATGATCTAGATATATAAATGGTACACAAAAAGGCGAAGGCTGATGTTCATCAGTGGACTAGTGCAGGCTGATGATGATAATGATGGTGAGGTAAGGTGAAAGGAAATAATTTTAACGAAAATTTTTCAATTCCTACCTGTGCAGAGACAAATTTAAAATTTGAAGTTTAAACTGCTCTGGTCTCGTTAAAACGAGACAGTGAACCCGATGGACTTTTAATAAGCATTGGACACAATAAGAAAACAGAATTAATTCCAGTTAATCGATTCGTTGGTGGTCCGTGGACTCCCGCTGGGTCGGACATGTCGATACGACAAGGAACCCTCGCCACGGGATGTTTGTCTGATGTTTTGTCGACGGCGGCGAACCTTTGTTGCTTTAATGCTTCTGTGCACGCGATGTTTGTGAAACTTATTGCAGATCGATGTACCAACTTCTCCCTGTTCTTGTTTCTCCCCGAAACATTACCTCGAATTCATCATAGCGTTCGCAGAAAGATCAGCACATAATCGACTCTATCATCATCATCAGCCTACACTAGTCCACTGCTGGACATAGGCCGCCCCCAAGGCGCGCCACTGAGTCCGATCCTCGGCTCTCCGCATCCAGTCACTGCCAGCCGCCCCACGCAGGTCGTCGCTCCATCTAGCCGGGGGGCGTCCCACACTACGCTTGCCTAGTCGTGGTCTCCACTCGAGAACTCGTCTATCCCAGCGGTTATCGGTTCTCCGACAGATGTGACCAGCCCACTGCCACTTCAACGTGCAAACCCTTTGAGCTATGTCAAAGGCTTTGGTTCTCTGGCGGATCACCTCGTTGCGGATCCTGTCTCTCAGAGAAACTCCGAGCATAGCTCTTTCCATAGCCCGTTGAGCGACTTTGAGTTTTCGGACTAGTCCCACTGTCAGTGTCCACGTTTCGGCGCCGTAGGTCATTACGGTTATTAATCGACTTCATGAAGCACAAGAAATGTAACATCAACCTTTAATCGGGCGTAAATCAAGCTAAACTGCAAATAATTTCATCGCTAAGCCCGCATTTCACACTCCAGTCGGCAATTACCCGTGATCTACCTGATTAACATGCGTTGCTGGAGCGAGCGGGCCGCTAGGGTAGAGCTGCACTGCTAGCGACAGCGTTGAGCAAAGGAAATGAAACTCAAACAGCTCACCTATACTTACTGGGTAACATGATACATGATTACTTTTGAACGCAATGCGCGATGATGTTTTCTACTTTGTATGATAGTAAACTCAATATGCATAATGAATGTGACAATATGCACATGAAGTCCACTAACCTGCACTGGGCTAGCGTCAGACCATACGAGCTCGTTAGGCCGGTGCCTTAACAGCCCTGCTATTCTGTAAGCGTATTTGTGCAACTCGATCCTGAATCCGCAATGAGATCGGTCTCTAACTCAATGATTCATAGTTCAATACTCATTTTACTTCGCAGGTGAAGTGTTTATTTTGTAGCTTGTATTTGTTTACACAATGCGACATCAAGGTCTTTCATGATCGGATGCCAAGTGAAGTAAGTGACTTGCGATGTGATGGTCGAGTTTTAATTCGTATTTTACAGAATCACACAGCAGTGGAGATATATTGATAGGCAGTTGATTTGATTTGATCATAAGAAAAAAAAATGTATTCAAATGTGGAGGCAAGGGGCAATGTTTTAGATAAAACACCCTGTAATATATAATACTAGGTAGCTTTTTACCGCGGCTTCGCCCGCGTAGAAAAGTTTTTCCCGTGTACATTGTGAAACAGCGCCCTCTATGTAGGTGTTTTGTTACTTAGGGGGTATTAGCGGACGCCTCGCGACTTTGTCCGCTTTAAAAATTAGCCTATATGTTATTCCAGGATATAAGCCGTCACTGTACCAAGTTTCATCAAAATCTGTTCGGTAGTTTTTGCGTGAAAGAGTAACAAACATCCTCACATCCTTACAAACTTTCCCTTTATAATATTACCTATACTAGTAGGATACCGAGTATAGACTACCAATTTCTTCTGTACGCCCCGCTGCAAGTGCCGCCCCGCCCAACTGTTTAACGCCGACTAACTGCCTGCGCGGACGGCGCCGACGCGGGATCTTTCAGGTGTTACAGCCGCTGATTAATGCGACGTGACAGCGTGAGTTATCGTCACGATATGATAGCGATTACTCACGATGAATCACTGATGATGTCCAGTTAAATTTAGCCCAGAATCGCGACTCATATTGAATTATCACGGTATAAAAACGAACTTGTACTGCCACTTGTTAAGACTTAGTAAGGTCAAGGTAATACCGACAAAAGATGCCAGTGAATGCGAGCTTCAAATTTTTCTATCGCAAAACATGTGTGTAGGTACCTAATTTACGTTACAAGTATGTTTCCGGATCACGACAATCAGCCAGAAACAAAGCTGTACAAGACAAAGTCTTCGCTTGGGGCGGATAAAAATAAAAAGTAAAAGCCGGTTGATTGAAATCCGAGCGGAAAGCCGCGCCGAACGAGACATATCCGAAATGTCGCCGAAATTCATTCGATTCCTGTGTGCAAAATGTCGTGAAGGTTCATCTGCTTACTTAACAAATAAGATTGTTGATTTATTTGTTAAGAGTGGTAGTATAGCGCCACGCATGTCCATATAGGCTGTTGTTGTAAGTGGCACAAGATCAGCTAATATCTGTCACCGGAGCAATGAGGGAAGGAGGAACTGGATCTCTTTTAATACGGATGGCCACATTTCGAAGAAGATAAATGCAAAGAGGAGGAAAATCTTGGCTTAACTTGAAATGGACTTGAAAAACTACAAAGCAAACGCTGTCGAGAAGTCCAGAACGACCTGCTAGAAAATATACTCGTGACAAAAAGCAAATAATGAAACGTATAAAAGCGGAAGAAAAAAAAAATTGAAACAGAGTATCTTGTAAGATGGAATGACTGCATTATTCCCGCCGGGAATTCCTTGCGAACTTCCATTCCTTGCGACGCAATCGCATGTATTTGGCGCTACACACAATGGGATCTGGTCGGGTGGATTTGGTTAGACGTCGCGACTAGCGACTTCCACAAAGTTACCACGCCTTGTCTCATGTGTTACATAGAACTCGGTAGGTTAGGTTCATCATCATACCATTCAGTTCATCGATGTTCACTCCTGGATTTATACCTTCCCCAATGAGCGCTACCCCCGGTTCTCCACCCTCCACATCCTTTAGCTTGACTGTCCACCTGACGCATTCGCAATTTCTTCCAGACTTGTTGGGTCTATCGTTGCGGCCCCCTTTCCGGGCTATGACCAGCGGGCCGAAACAACGAATTTAATAAGATTATATTTTCCTACGTCAATTCAGTCTAGGAGAAAAATTAAGAATGTTTGATTCTGTGTATAGTCGAAGGGAAAACGTATTAGCAGAAATCATCTTCATATTCCATGCGTTCCGTTCCTGTGGTTTTAATAAATAGTATGAGTAATTAGAGTCTCTACTTACCCTATTTGGCCGTCAGTTCAGCTACAGATGTAGCCCGGTTTGCTCCTTGTAGATCATAGACATTGACCACCAGTGGTGTACGAGGAAATAAAATTCCTTGTGCATCACTGGTGTTCTACAAGGAGTTCTTTGAGTCTAGAAGTTCACTATCAGTGGTTGAATTTAAATCAAATAGGTCACCAACTTAATCTATGCACGAGCATCTGACTAATCCTTTCTTCTTTGACAGGATAGGACAACGTCCATCTGTCTGTGTGTAGTCCCTATTATTTGAACAATGCACACTTCCTTCTTTCATCCCGCTCTGATCCACCTCTCTCGTTTCTCTCTTATAAGACATTAAACCTATTGCGCGTATAATATCGGAAGTATCCTGTGAGTGTTTATATAAAAGGGTTCATACCATTGGTTCCATTCGGGTCGAACTCACTTCCTGAACTCGAAAGTAACTCACCTTAACATAACTTCATTGGAATTCATGATATTGTTTTAACGAAAGCTAAGGGTAAAAAATCTTAGTAAGTTAATGAAACTGATTTATTGTAAATTGGAAAAAAAAAATTTTTTATACATTATTAATTCATTTAATAAAACGGGTTCCCTGTTTAAAATGCTAGGCGAGACATACTGCAACCACTTACGAAGTGACTAGATTAAACTAGAACTTAACTTTTCTTGAAATATTGTGATCTAGAGTCGTGATCTAATCACAAATAATGAATAAAAACATAGGTAATAGGTACTTAAAATTGTTCAAATACGTTAAATGTCACAAAAACACACATAGATAGACCTAAACACACAGTATGTCCATGATACGCTTAATGTAGTTTTAAGTTAATAAGTTTATTTTAAACCCGGTATTGGAGCAAGTAAAAGATATTATTATTCTAGAATTATCATTGTTTTCTTAAGTATTTTTTATTTTATTTATTTTCACAAAATCTTAAAGATTAAAATATACTCATTGATATTAAAACCAAAAGTAGGGCCCCCAATACGAAATCCATCTTTCTACTTTATGACTCGCATAGAATTGAATTGTTGATTTTGGCGAATTTTAAGGAAGCAATAAAACGTTTTATCGTTTGCCTTTCCCGATATTTTTGGCGATTTTCCTCTTTTAATGCCGGTATAGAAAATTCAGTATGATTGAAAGGTTTGAGGTCAGTCGAGTTAATATTCTTTAAGGCCTTAGATTCTTATTCGAGATGTATAAATGTTTTATTGCTTCCTATTGCCTCGTCATTTGATAGGAAATTGCAAGGATGTTCTATTAATTTCGCACAAAATCAATCGATATTTAAAAGTGGCGCCCATCGTGGGACCTGTATCATAGATGATTTTAACATTTTATTATTTAAATAGTTATTAGATTTTTTATTATTTTTTAATACATATGTATATTATTATTATTATTTAAATATTTATACTTAACAAATTTTAAGTTTTTTGCTACTAACAACATTGGATCATAGTTAAAGTAATCTGAATAAATAAAATTAATTATTATTTTATTATTAACAAACTAATTTTATTTTAGTTTAGAGAGCGAGATGGCGCAGTGGCGAAGACACGGCCTGTCATGACGAGAGGTCCAAGTTCGATCCCCGATCGTGCCATGCACCAATGGGTTTTTCACAAAAATTAATTACATTTACTGACTACTCTCGAACGGTGAAGGAAAACATGGCGATCAAACCTGCATACGCCGAAGATGGAATTCTTAGGCGCATGCGAAGTCCAACCAACCCGCACTGGGCTAGCGTGGTAAACTAGTTAAGTAAAAGATATACCTTTTTTATACACGAACGATTACGAAACATCATGCAGAATAAAAACTAGACTACAGGTTAAAACATCCAATACCACGACTATCGCAATAACAGCTCCGCGGGTCAAAAGGTTAGTATAAATAATAAATACCCAATAGAACAAGTTTCGAAGCCCTAAATAAATAATTTCCCAACAACCGACCAAGTGCAGTTTAAACCGGTTACGCGGTAGAGCGAATTTTGAGCGCTCATAAATCTGCCATGCGTCAAACTAAGCCGCGTATCGAGCCGGCCAGCCCTCCGGTAAATTATGAACTAACTGACTTCGGTGGGTGCCTACCGACAGAGCGTCTACAGGTTTTGCCGAAATTTGGTGACGTAACAAAAAAAAATACATTGGATTTTATAATTTCTTAGAACTCAGTAGGGCTCGGAACTCGACGTCGAGGATCATGAAAATTTTTATAATATTTAGTTTTTTTTTATAATTTTTAACAGAACTGCCTAATGTACTGATCAAAGTCAAAAGTCAAAACATAGGGTACATTTATAAACGTCAATGTTTTATCTACTATCACTTTCTAGGTGTTAGCTCTGTTTGGAAAGAAATGGCGAAACAAACATCCGCAACACATTTTTATGCACAATATATTTTTACTCGTAAATAAAAAAATTAAGTTGCAATATAAAAATATTTTAAAAACTTTGCTTTTATTGAAATGCACAAAAAAGAAAAAAACCCGTTAATAAAAAATCTTGTTATGTAGTTTTGCTGAAATATGGTGCCAGCAATGGCAATGGTGAAATATGGTTTCAGCAAAACTACATAACAAGACCAATCTAACCATAGAGTTAGTATACTAGCTATAGAGCGCGCGCGTCGCTCATTGCCCATTGTGCCAAGTGTAAGCAGGTGTTCTATGGACGCTTCTATATAGATTTTTTCTAGATCGTTTTTTCCGTGAATCATTATTCATTTCGCAATGATTACTCCAAATCTAAATAAATACCGGCGAGAGCAACAATCAGCGCTACTGACGTGTTGTGACTAGTAGCGTCGCCCCGAACATTTCGAGACTGTTCAGACCCGTGCTTACAGTTCAGACTTGCTAACGCGCGCTCTATGTATACTAACAACTCTCTGAATCTAACGGTCCAAATTCGAAGGTTCTGGTTAAAAAAATTGACAATTTAAGGTATGAAATATACATAATAATTATTATGTAAGTACGATGATAAATTCTCAGTAAAAACTGCAGCACAGAAAACTGCTACATAACAGGTACTTCACCCTGATACCTCCGAATCCTACTAGTCCCATCCTACTAATATTAAAAAGGCAAAAGTTTGTGAGGATGTTTGTTACTCTTTCACGCAAAAACTACCAAACCGATTTTGATGAAATTGGTACAGTGATAGCTTATATCCTGGAATAACATATAGGCCACTTTTTTACGCGGGAAAAGTCACGGGGCGTTCGCTAATACCCCCTAAGTAACAAAACGCCTACATAGAGGGCGCTGTTTCATAATGTACACGGGAAAAACTTTTCTACGCGGGCGAAACCGCGGAAAAAGCTAGTATTGTATATTGGTACCTAACATACATAGATACCATTTTGAATTGACCATGCAATCAACGTAACTATTCTATCTCACCGTATTTGTCCTCCCGAAAGCTTTCAGTGGTAGCCGGAAACCCATCTCGGGGTCCTGTCAACAGCACCTTCGGAAAATAAAACAAAACAAGCGGCAGAACCCTACATTATTTTGGTAGACCGGCAGTCACGTGGGAGGCACGTGACCACAATTAATGAGACGCAGGTAAGGAAATTACGCGCTTTTGGCTCCCGGACCAGCATATTTGTGAGTTTTGAAGATATGCTGGATGCTAGTTTCTGCCTTCGATTTAACTGCCTCTCAGAGCTTCTGGCAACTAAATCAGACGTGTTCCAAAGTTAAACAGCATAGACAATTGCAACATAACTCGACAAGGCCAAGTTTCAATAAATCAAAGTGCAGATAACAAAACTCAATATTTCACAACGCAATAATGATTGGATTGGAGATGCAGCTAGACGTTATCAGAAGAGGCGACCGAACAATGTCAGTAGGTATAACCATTTACAGACCGATTACAGGCAGCACCGACGATGACTCTGATGATGGTAAAAATATAGGTAACGTGGCCATTAAGAGCGTAATTGACATACCTTTAACATACATACATTTTATACCCGGACAGACAAACAAAATAGGAAACTAACTTATTTTTATTTATTTATTTATTTAAAACTTTATTTAACTAATTTGTACTTTGGGCCATGCAGATAAATTAGTGATTTAATCACGGAACGTACGCAATTTATCAGTATTTTTAACAAGCTTTTATTTAAGTTATTAAATTAAATAAAAGCTTGTTAAAAATACTGATTTAAGTTATTAATAATAACTTAAATAAAGGCTTGTTAAAAATACTCATAAAGCGCCTTCACACTCACTCACATGGGAGTTTTGGGATCAACAGTAGATGCTAGCATTGTCGTAAAGAAGGCAGTGGATTGATGTGTAGTTTCTGCTTGCTTATTGCTCTATGAGCTAGAATTAGTCGGGTTGGCGCGCATGTTTGAGCTCGTACTTGTTAGCGGAGACGTGACGGTCTTTACCGAGCTGAGCCGCATCCGAATCTTGCCTCCGATGTATTCCAGCTCGCTCTATATTTAGAGTTAGACTGCCAGGTACCTGCAACGCGGTATTGACATGATCTCACAGAGATATATGTGACGGAGAGAGATGTCCGAGGTCGCCATGCTACACCGGTGTACAACAACCTAACAGCCTTAAGCGGTCCCTAAACGATCATGCGGCATGACATATGCGTTACGTTTACGTGAATTATCATGCTGCATGATGGACCCTCATGCCTGCTATCAAACACTTAGTACAGTGAAAAGTACGCGCGATTATCAATCAATAGCCAGCACGTAGTTTGCATGTCATTTGCGTCTATCACTACAATTAGACGGTCATGCATTAGTGACAGCACGTAACGCATGTCATGCCGCATGATTGTGTAGGGACCACTTTACTCCATTGGCTTACTTTTCATCTGACACTGCGGCCTGAACAATCTTATCTTATCTTATCTGCTTAGGGGTCCAGGAATACCCGGCGACACTTTGACCCTGTTGTGCCATACTCCGGTCCGCCAAACCGGTTTCTTCTGGTGGACTTCACATACGCCTTAGAATGGTTGAATAATAAGGTTAAGTTTATCTCTAAACTATTATATTAACGCTTTAATTAAACATCGTAAATTAATTAAAGTATTAGCCAATAACACAGAAAACAAATTCACCCAAAGTATTGAGCTTAATTACTTAGCGTTGAGTTATTTGACGTAATCTCTTGCTGGGGTAACAAACGTGTTAGGAGAGGCAGCACAAGAGGATACTTTCAGTTATCCAAGTAAGAAGAAGGTTAAAATTTTGAACCTGATTTTTATTACAGAAAAACCAGCTTCATTTGTCATTCACAATATTCTAGAATTGTGGTAAACTTCAATGCATAATCCGTTACTAAATCTTAAAATCGGTGTAAAGTTAGCAGCCGACTAAATTAAGAAGTCCATATAAAACATTCTAAGAGCCTTGACATGAGGATCGAACGATAGAGGACAAGGGATAGGGACAAGGGTAATTTTTTTTATACGTTACGTCTACGGCGCGCGATAAAAAAAAATCTCTCGACATTTTTTTACAAAATAATTGTCTAAACATACCCACCTAGTTGTTTTTTGTGATTATTTTCAAAAATGTTGACTTCAAGTAATGAAAAATTATTATAAAATTCAATGTCGCCTAAAATACGTACAAAATGTATATGACAGCCTGTCGCCATAAAAATCAAAGGAGCATACAATTTTATTTCCTCGCAAAGTGCGTTAAAAAACGTCGGATGAAACGCGTGAGCATTAGTCATTACACTTTCGGATTCCTTACGCTTTCGCCTTCGGCTCGGGCTGTGCAATCCAACCTCGAGTGTAAGGAATGACTAACTTAGCTCACTTGCATCTTATTATGTATCTATACTCCTGGTTTCAAGCACTATGCCAAGAAACCTTAGTATGTACTCTCTACAAAATGTAATGCTGCCTTCTGTACGGCAGCTAGATAGAATCAGTCCCATGTTTTCCGCTTTGCGCCTAATCGATAATTAGTAATCTCATTAGACCCCGAATGAATCGGCTAAAAGTTTTAAACGAAAAGTTAAGTTAACTGTTGACGTTTAAAATGATTTTTCTGTCAACGTCAAATTGAAAAGTTTGAAACCACCCGCACTCAGGAAGTTATTCGAAAGCTCTAAACATTTTAACGATTTAGCGATTTTATGGGCGGACTGTCCGCTTTGTTTGCATCTGTGATAAGCGTCGGATTGACCCAAAAATTAGATAGCACCGGTGGCGTAGTGGGGAGAGACGCGGCCTGCCACGTCGAGAGGTCCGAGTTTGATCCCCGGTCGTGCCATGTACCAATCGGTTCTTCTGGGAACATAAGTGCATTTACTGCCAGCTCTCAAACGGTGAAGGAAAACATCGCGAGGAAAACTGCATACGCCGAGGAATTCTTAGGCGCGTGTGACGTCCGCCAACCCGCACTGGGCTAGCGTGGTGGACTATAGCCCGTACGCACTCGTTGAGCTGGTAGGCCTGTGCCCCAAACAGTGGCGACTTATTAATAGTTATAGGCTGTTGACTTATCTAATCAATTTATGACATTAGCCTTAGGAAAAAATTGTATTCTGTACGCGTAAACTGACATTAGTGTCTAATGCAAGTTTCGGGGTATTCGTAATGAGTCCACACTTCAAGACAACCGCCTCCCCCCTGATGACCAGACAAGGGGCATCGAGGGGCCCTCCTGCTGGGGTGAATGGTAGGGGAAGGTGACAAGAACATTTCGATTATTTCTTTTGGTTGTCATAAAAATGCTGACAGGCTATGGGGTCCTGTTTGTGTCACGTTCTTTGGTCAATTATGTAAGTACCTATTAGTTATTAGTTGTTGTTATTCTTTAATTATTTATCTCCACCGCAGGTTAGCTGGAAGAAATTTCTTTGGAAATAAGCCTCAGAACCTTTTGTATAATTTTCGTTTCTATGTATTCTTTTCTTGCATTCAGATAATACATTTAAATTGATGTTAGCTTAAAGGTACTTCCACAATTTTTCTTTATTTAAACTTTATTGCACACAACAGGTTATTCTCTATCAGTTAACCGTCATGCATTATGGTAGGTGCAAAGATCTACTTACTTAATAATAAAAATCACTATGAAAAATAATTCAACATTTTCCATTTTTATTTTAGTTTTTTATTAAGTTATTTTTAATTTACTGTTGATTTATTATATTAAGTACCTCATTAAATAAATTAATTCCATATTTTCCCTAAAATTTATCGGAAATTTGCTCGTTCAATGATTGATTGCTCAATGAGTAGTTTTTCAATCATCTACACCAATCAATTTTAATAGGTGCTGGGTTTCGTAAAAACAGGACGTAGTTAAGTCATTTTGGTCCAAATCTAAAAGGCAAGAAATGTAAAATATGCTTCGACGGGCAATTTTAAGCCGGATATTTCTGATTTGGACCAAAAAAATGAAAAACTTTTCAATGGGTTCTGAAATCCAAAATCTTTTACCGCTCGAAGTCTTTACACAAATTTCCGGAAACAGTTTCCTTCCACGCCATAAATCCATAGACAATATTCGCGCGAACGTTTTGTTTCGGGGGGCGGAGGCCGGCGAAGATATGGGCCTCCGTTCAAACTCAATCTACCCGCATTTACATAGGCAGCCGGATGATGGACCGTAGAACTAACAAAATTATTCAAAGTGCCCCTCGGAGTTTTTATGGGCCCGGAAAAAGTGTGAGGTCACGGAATATTTCGCTCGGGGGTTTAAAGATTACCGAGTAACGGCTCTGTATGAATAACTAGGTATTTCTTTGTTCGGCTTTCGGTAACAGCTTTTTAAGAACACTGGAACATCTGTATGCTTTGGACCTCTGCTACTGCGAGATTAGTCTATTTCAGCTACTTCCACAGCATCATGTCATACGGCATCCTACTGTGGGGTCAAGCGGCAGATATAGAAACCATCTTTATTTTGCAAAAGAGAGCTATTAGGGCGATCTATAATCTACGTTGTAGAGAATCATTAAGAGAAAAGTTTAAAGAAATTAATATATTAACCGTTGCCAGTCAATACATTTTTGAGAATATTTTGTATGTCCGCAAAAATATATCTCTCTTTTTGAGGCACTGTGATATGAACACAGCTTATGTTACAAGAAACAAAAACAAACTTGTACCACCACAGTTAAGGCTTAGTAAGGTCAGTAAATCATTCACGGGGCAATGTATACGCTTCTACAACAAACTACCAGAAGAAATCTTAAATATGAATGACAGAAAATTTAAGACTCACATTAAACAACAACTTTGTAAGAAAGCTTATTATAAAACAGTCGATTATCTAAATGACAAAGATGCCTGGTGTTAATGTTACTTCAGCCTCGCACAATCTTTACAAAATAATGTTATGTACAAACTTGATTTTAAAAGATGTGTTGCGGAAGTTTGTTGCGCCGCTTCTTCTTCCCAGCTCTATATAACACCTTGGAGGCGGTGGTAGATAAAAAATTGACGTTGTATAAATGTACCTAGTGTACTTACATGCAATAAAATACTTTTGAATTTGAATTTGAATTTGACCTCTACTTTGGATTCTACGTCTGGAGCACTATTTTTGAATCGCTCTCCTCGCTTCGAGCGGTCGATTCGACTAATTTCCCTTCGACATCCGATACAAAAATCACAAGAATCGAGCGCTAGCGAGGTGAGCGATTAATAAATAGAGCTCCGGATCTCAGACATAGCTGTTTGTTTGTTTATTCGTTTGTTTGTTTCTTTGTTTGTTTGTCCAGGAGGAATCTTGCAATCGAATTTTTGGTTCGATCATTTCAAATGCTTAAATCTTAATAATAATATTTTATAGTTTATTTCATGAAGGAAAAAAATTAGCTACGCCCTTATGGGGGACGCAGGCGCTCACCTAATAGTACATTGTGCAATAAGGGCAGTAAGTACGATATTACTAACGAGAGTCTGTTAGAAGCCCGACGCCGAAGGCGGAGGGATTTTAATGACTCGAGTTTGTAATACCCTTACTGCCCGTGATGCACACAATGTTTTTCATCACATTTGCGAGGAATTAATACCTACGACACAAGGGAACAAATCTATTTTCTTTAGACTTTGCTGGTAACAAATTTTCACTAAGCAACTGAGCCGCATTCACTCTATCCGGAGGTGTTAATATTGTTGTTGCACTTTCAGACTCGAATTCTTCACATGACATAGACATATTTTAAGTTTGTTTCTCTCTTTATTTAAACTAATAGGTCACAACTACAGGTAGTTAATAAAATAGTTTTATTGTCAACTTTGTCAATGGAGCTTCAAGTTTTTTTCATATGTAGTTTTACGGCCAATTGGAAACAAGTTCTTAAGCCCAAATCTTAGATCGTAGTTTATAATCACGAACACATAAAACCGCAGCACGGCCTCCAAGGCACAATCAGTGCCATTCGGTGGTCCACACTGCCACAGATAATGATAAAAAATGCATTTAGAAACTCCCAAATGCGAAAGCCCATACAGCCAGTTTTTATCGAATTTCAAAATAAAATTCACTGAAATAATTGCAAAGTAAACTAAAACATTTATAAAACACAAAAAATAATGCATTTAATGAAACCGTAAATGTTTAAATTACCATTTGTAGAAGTTTCGAAGACATAAAAAACCATGTTTGATTTAAAATCTCCTTAGTGTGGAATGTCATACCTGTTTGCTATAAAGTTCTTTGCCTTCGAGTGAACGCCATTTTTTAAAACTACACATTATAGTCCCTAGGGGTATAATATTGTACTTATTTTCATTACTCCCGCGGGTGTATATAGGCCATTGTGTTTCTGTATGCATACATATAATAATCCACATAACGAGCAAGTGTGATGAAAAAGTTTTTAGCATCATGGTTTAATAAAAACTTGTTTCAATTTATTTATTTTTTAAGTTACTTGACGATTTCTGTTAGAATATTTCTAATTATATTCATCATCCGGTCCTGCTCTAACCTCATCCAGCTCAATTATATTTCTAAACTAGCCGATCCCGCAGCTCCGCTTTCTTTCTTTTAAGCCCATTAAATACTTAGGCAGTAGTAGCCCCTAAACAAGGCACTATTGCGAGGTTGGCATTTGAAACTATCCCCACTCATCTATAGTTGACCGAGCGAGCGAAGCGAGCGAAGCGTCTCAGTTTCGAGATTGGCCAAAAATGCTATTGTCCGTCTGTCAGTCTTTCTGTCTTTCTGTCATTCTGTCCGTCTGTAATTCTCTACAGGTCGCATTTTTCAACCGATTTTGACAAAAATTTGGCATAAGTATAAATTAATTAAGCCGACAAAATGAGTAGAATAAAATTTTGAAAAACATTTTTTTTAGAGTACCTACCATACTCGCAAAGTGGGAGTGAACTTTTTTTTCTTGTGAATCCCATAGTGTGGGATATCGTTGGATAGGTCTTTCAAAAATATTGGTGGTGTGTGAATACCATTTTTTCGATTTAGGGATCCGTTGGCGAAATATTAAGCTTTAAAGCGGTAATTTTTGTTAGAGTCACGTGTCCCCCCCCCCCTGCCAGCTAAACGTTGCTTCTGGAAATGTGAAATAATTCACGGCAGTAGCATATATAACGTAGTTAAAAGGAAAACTATGACGGCTAAGTAGGTTCAATTAGTTTTTGAGTAATAGTCAATTTACTTAAGAAAGTCGAAAATTTTAATTATGTTTATAAAACTGCATACGAAAAATGGGAAATAATTTTTTTTCGCGTGAATTCCATGGTGTGGGGTATCGTTGGATAGATCTTTCTTTTTAGAAAATATCGCGGGTGTGTAAAAAACATTTTTCGATTCAGGGATCCGCGAAATATTAAGCTTTAAAGCGGTAATTTTTGTCACATTAGTACTTAATCTGTCTCCAACTGCAAAATTGACTTCTGTTCGTTTCTTTTAGTTTATATGGGCTGGCGAGGTCTACTGTTCTCACGGAACTACTAGTTATAAATTACACACGTATTCAAATCCGTGTTCAACACAATCTTTTGAATATTATTCAAAACTTGCAGAATCCAAGTAAGAAATAGAAACTGCTAAAGAGAAACTCCAGTAAGTAAACAGACTGAAAACTGTTTAAAGTCAAACTATAAAAGTCTAGTGAAACCTTAACCCACGAGAGCACCCTCGCACCAGCTCTATTCGGAGATTTGGGAAGCTGTTTTCTAAGCTAGAGGAGCTTGCATTGATTAAAACTTTATGAATCACTCATCTACTAATTGTGAGCACAGGTTTAAATACAGGTAGTCAATATACGAAGGTTCAAATCAATCAACAGCCTATTAACATGTCCCCACTGCTGGGGCTCAGGCCTACCCTCACGAGGGTGTTAGGGCTATAGTCCACCGCGCTAGCCTGGTGCGGGTTGGTGGACTTCACATGCCCCTAAGAATTTCTTCTTCGGCGTATGCAGGTTTCCTCACGATGTTTTCCTTCACCGTTTGAGAGCAGTCAGTAAATGTACTTAAGTTTCGAGAAAAACTCATTGGTACATGGCCCAGCCGGGGATCGGACTTCGGACCTTTCGATATGATAGGCCGCGTCTTATCTCCCACGCCACTGACGCTCTAACTCCTCGAAACTTAAGTACATTTACTGACTGCTCTCAAACGGCGAAGGAAAACATCGTGAGGAAACCTGCATACGCCGAAGAAGAAATTCTTAGGCGCATGTGAAGCCTACCAACCCGCACCGGGCTAGCGTGGTGGACTATAGCCCGAACGTCGTCGTTGAGAGGGTAGGCCTGAGCCCCAGCAGTGGGGACATGTTAATAGGCTGTTGATTAGTTAATGCACTAAGTAAAGAACAACTCATCGGTTTGACCCAAGCTTGACCCTTCGAATGCTGCGTCCATTTCTGCGGAGATTTTACTCCGTCCAAGCCGAAGATATATCGGTTTTGTTTCAAAGTCGTATCGATTCGAGGCCTCATTCCCTGGATAATGAAAGTTGGAGAAAACTCGGAGAATAACTCGGAGAATTTCGTGAAAGTGACTTTCTGTGAAGTTATCGGGAGTAGCATGAACGCTCCGGGCCGGGGATTATGTTACATGCAAATTGGGGTGGACTCCGTTTTAAAAAGTTACTTCATTTTGTGCCGACCCCCTTTCGAAAACCCCGCTCTACCTATTATCTCATCTTATTATTGACTGGCCTGTTGGCGTAGTGGTAGTGACCCTGCCTACTGCGCTAAAGGTCGTGGGTCGATTCCCACCCGGGACCAACACTTGTGTGATGAGCATAACTGTTGGTTTTCGGATTCAGGGTGTTTGTACAAGCTTCGGCTTAGTTTGGGACTAAACAGCCGTGTGTAAATTTGTCTAAACATTATTATTGTTATTATTATCTGCTTAGGGGGCCACGAATACCCGCCGACACTACGACCCTTAGGTAAATTTCAAACATGTTGATAATGATTTCGGCTAAACGTCCTTTCAGCGAACGACGATCTGAGCTCCTCAGAGCTACAACTGTTCATAAAAAATCTTTGAATGCAGTTCTACTTATTTTTGAAAATAAGGGAATTTTTACTTTCTGTAAAATTTGCTATGTTCAATATTTAGGGTACTATTGCTCCTCATTTCTGGCAACATAATTAGGTATTACAGGTTTTCCAATAAGACGGAATATCTCACAAATTGAAGTTCATTTAGATGCTGCCAGCCTGGGGTGCTAATTCTCGCCCCTCCAATCAGTGCGTACTGCGTTTCTGGCAACATAAGTAGGTATTACAGGTTTTCCAATAAGACGGAATATCTCACAAATTGAAGTTCATTTAGATGCTGCCAGCCTGGGGTGCTAATTATCGTCCCTCCAATCAGTGCGTACTGCGTTGCTCCTCATTTCTGGCAACATAAGTAGGTATTACAGGTTTTCCAATAAGGCGGAATATCTCACAAATTGAAGTTCATTTAGATGCTGCCAGCCTGGGGTGCTAATTATCGCCCCTCCAATCAGTGCGTACTACGTTGCTCTTCATTTCTGGCAACATAAGTAGGTATTACAGGTTTTCCAATAAGGCGGAATATCTCACAAATTGAAGTTCATTTAGATGCTGCCAGCCTGGGGTGCTAATTCTCGCCCCTCCAATCAGTGCGTACTGCGTTTCTCCTCATTTCTGGCAACATAAGTAGGTATTACAGGTTTTCCAATAAGGCGGAATATCTCACAAATTGAAGTTCATTTAGATGCTGCCAGCCTGGGGTGCTAATTCTCGCCCCTCCAATCAGTGCGTACTGCGTTTCTCCTCATTTCTGGCAACATAAGTAGGAATTACAGGTTTTCCAATAAGGCGAAATATCTTACAAATTGAAGTTCATTTGGATGCTGCCAGCCTGGGGTGCTAATTCTCGCCCCTCCATTCAGTGCGTACTGCGTTTCTCCTCATTTCTGGCAACATAAGTAGGTATTACAGGTTTTCCAATAAGGCGGAATATCTCACAAATTGAAGTTCATTTAGATGCTGCCAGCCTGGGGTGCTAATTCTCGCCCCTCCAATCAGTGCGTACTGCGTTTCTCCTCATTTCTGGCAACATAAGTAGGAATTACAGGTTTTCCAATAAGGCGAAATATCTTACAAATTGAAGTTCATTTGGATGCTGCCAGCCTGGGGTGCTAATTCTCGCCCCTCCAATCAGTGCGTACTGCGTTTCACCTCATTTCTGGCAACATAAGTAGGAATTACAGGTTTTCCAATAAGGCGAAATATCTTACAAATTGAAGTTCATTTGGATGCTGCCAGCCTGGGGTGCTAATTCTCGCCCCTCCAATCAGTGCGTACTGCGATGCTCTTCATTTCTGGCAACATAAGTAGGTATTACAGGTTTTCCAATAAGGCGGAATATCTCAAAAATTGAAGTTCATTTGGATGCTGCCAGCCTGGGGTGCTAATTCTCGCCCCTCCAATCAGTGCGTACTGCGTTGCTCTTCATTTCTGGCAACATAAGTAGGTATTACAGGTTTTCCAATAAGGCGGAATATCTCACAAATTGAAGTTCATTTAGATGCTGCCAGCCTGGGGTGCTAATTCTCGCCCCTCCAATCAGCGCGTACTGCGTTGCTCCTCATTTCTGGCAACATAATTAGGTATTACAGGTTTTCCAATAAGGCGGAATATCTCACAAATTGAAGTTCATTTAGATGCTGCCAGCCTGGGGTGCTAATTCTCGCCCCTCCAATCAGCGCATACTGCGTTGCTCCTCATTTCTGGCAACATAATTAGGTATTACAGGTTTTCCAATAAGGCGGAATATCTCACAAATTGAAGTTCATTTAGATGCTGCCAGCCTGGGGTGCTAATTCTCGCCCCTCCAATCAGTGCGTACTGCGTTTCTCCTCATTTCTGGCAACATAAGTAGGTATTACAGGTTTTCCAATAAGGCGAAATATCTTACAAATTGAAGTTCATTTGGATGCTGCCAGCCTGGGGTGCTAATTCTCGCCCCTCCAATCAGTGCGTACTGCGTGCGAGTTTATTGCATGTCACCATTCCCCTCTAGCAGGTCCGTAACATTACTACGGACGGCTAGCTCCCCTACTCCGACTATATTTGTGAGATATTACAACCCAATGGAAAACCCGTAATACCTACTTATGTTGCCAGAAATGAGGAGCAATAGTACCCTAAGAATTATACATAGCAAATTTTACTAAAAGTAAAAATTCCTTTATTTTCAAAAATATCTGGAACTGCATTCAAGATTTTTATGAAACTATTTGGGTGAGCTATGAATCGAGTCAGACCAATTAATGTGTAAAAAACACCATGTGTGTTTATGGTACAGTCGACCGCACGTCAGTGGTAACACTTTTGAGCTGGCCTAGCCTATTGGAGTGTTTCAATACTAGGAGCGACCAGTTTATACTGATTTTGTTTCCACTGACGTGCGGTCGACCGTACCAATCGAAAGGGGCAATCATCAGAATTAATTCCTTCTTAGTAAAATAGTGTCTTAAATTAGAGGAAGTTTTTTTTAATTCAGGAAATATAATGATAAATTTGTCCGTATGATTTAAACTGTGTGATAGTGATAAGAGTGATTTATATTTTTAATTATATTTTAAATAGAATAAGTGACCTAATGTAGCAATTGAATAAGGTGACATATTTTAATTTATCTTTAATTTTCTTGATTTAATATTTTGATTGTTATATTTACACTAACACTTATAAATTGACAGGTAGGTACTTATTTTAATTTACATTGACATTTTATTTTTCTTTATTTTTTCAATCCAATGTAGGTATTAGTAAATGTAGGTACTTAATTGACATTTATATTTATAAGGTGACATATTAATTTAATTTGACTATTTTATTTTCAATTAGTTACTATTGGTTTGGATCTTTGATTATTATGTTTTTATGAATGTTAAAAGATTATCTACCTAGTTATTTAAAATAATTCTAATAATTAATTAAGGAAAACATTGTATTTAATATTGATAGATGTCTGTAGGAGGCTATAATAATAATAATAATAATGATTTAAACTTGATTTTTTAGGAAGACCTTTAATCATTTTGTTATTTAAATAATCAATTATTTAATTAAATCCTTCATTTTTAATGAAATGCATACGGCGTAGCAAAATCATCATCTCTCACAGTATTCAAACTCCCTAATAGCCAACCAGCTCAAGGTCAAAGTGTTTCCAGTGACGTGCGGTCGACTCTACCTGCTACATTGACATTTAAAACAAGCTGATGACGTCACAAGTCGGTGCCACAATTAGAACACCGCTCTGCGCCCCCTCGTTCTTGAAGAAAGCTCGCAAATGAAGCGCTGTAACGAACGCGGGCTGACGTCACCTGCTGCCTCTGTCGACCGCTGATGCTCAAACTACTCTTTCCCCCAGTAAATTACCAGATATTTATTTATTTTCTTAGTATAGCTACAATGGGGCCCGGCTCTGCATTTACATTTTTTAAATTTGACACTAATTTAGTGTAGTCTATATCTTCTTAATTAATGTGTGACAGGGATAGAAATCGTAAAAAATTTGTGCTGTCAATAATAACTTCGTGCCTTCAGTCGAAATCAGGCCTACTACAAACAAAATGGTTGTTATTTGATTTCGATTTGATAGAACGCAGGCTTTAAGATTTTAATTCAATAAAAGAACTAATCTAACCGATTTTCCAAAAAATTTAAAATGTATAAACTATAATATCCAACAAAATTCCACTGACTTCTTAGCCTAGTATTTCGAGTATTTGTCTCGAACTCCAGAGGTCCTAACGGCAGATCTGACCCTAAAACAAATGCAAACTGTAGTCCGAGAGGTCAAAAAGTTGTTGAACTTTTAAAGGTTCCTCAGAGGAACATACAAATAGTTGTGATAAAGGCCCAAGTGCTAAACCACGAAGACGAGACGCCATTATTTTGTTGTGCCAACAAAAACGTTTGTAAAAGTTTGAGAGTCGCTCTGTGGGCGAACGAAAGAATCGTTTTGTAACTCAATTTGTGGCGAGTGCAGTGCAGGCTGCACGCTGTATGAAGGCCTTTATAATAGGCTGTTCCTAATAAGTAAAAGTCCTACGTCTACGTAGGATTGAGTGAATGGTTTTGAAATTGAGCGAACGACTAGCAAATTTGCGATCAAAAAATAAGTACCTCCTTAGTTACTTTCAATTCATGCGGAGAAATGAAGATCAGGTTCAGTGACGCTCCTAAGGCCTCGGAGGAGACTTGTCCAGCAGGGGACCCCTACAGGTTAATGATGATGATGATGGTTGATTCTCCGTTATTGAAAGATTTGGGTGGAAGGTGAACTGCAAATTTGAGAAATTGAAAGGATGAAGTGCCTTACAAATGTATTTTATACTAGTTTTTTCCCGCGGCTTCGCTCGCGTAGATAAGTTTTTCCCGTGTACATTGTGAAACAGCGCCCTCTATGTAGGCGTTTTGTTACTTAGGGGGTGTTAGCGGACGGCCCGCGACTTTGTCCGCATTAAAAAGTAGCCTATATGTTACTACTGGATAAAAGCTATCACTGTATCGAGTTTCATCAAAATCTGTGCGGTAGTTTTTGCGTGAAAGAGTAACAAATATCCTCAAACTTTCGCCTTTATAACATTAGTAGGATTAAACAACTGCATGGCACTGATCTTTGTTGCAAAACAGCCAGCCAACTGATACTAAAACTTCATAAAATTTAAATGAAAGGAACCCGAAATCATATGCAAAAACCAACGATATAAATATAACTAACCCACCGGCAAATTTGACCAAACAATGCTATACTATTGGACACGAAACGCTTGCTACAGGAGGCTATAGTAATGAAACCCATTTGTCAGAGTAATGTGCGTTCAGGATAACGTTTAATATGAAATAACACCGACTGCTAGACGATAGGGTCATTATACAGGGCCTGCCTGAGGTAGTGCGTCTTCATTTGGTACTGATCGAGAGATATGAGGGTGAAGGACACCCTGTATCTGACATTGTACTCACTTGCTTACTGATCTTCTTTGAAATCTTTAAAGGAGACGTTTCACGAATGTATGGAGCCCCGGCCTGGACCTTGTACACATATAATTATGAAATGTCAATATTATATAAAAGTGGTTTAATGATCATTTTGGTATATTTTGGCTTAGTTTTTGTGTAGAAATGCATTAAACGTTATATTATAGGCAACACTTACCCTAAAAATAAAGATGGCTGCCACTGTCAATGACATATCATTTGACGTTTTCCACGACGTTTCCATTCGTTTACCATTCCACATTTTTTGTCGTGATCCGCAAAATAACTTGTGCCGTGTTGTTCCCAGCTAGATATTTACATAGGTATAATTATTTTCATTACAGTGCAAAAAATTATTTTTAAAAAAGACGGTGGTCTACCCTGTCTATGATTAATAATTCATAGACAAAGTAGACCAACGTCGTCTTTTTTCCAAGGCTCACGCAATGCCTAGATGTGGAAGGAACGCTTTTAAGCCAGATCTTTTATAGTCATGGAAAGCTGATTTCAAGTACCTCTAGTCAAGATTAGATTAGATTAGATTAGATTTATTTATCACACATTACAAATATTAATACATAGTGTAACTTACGTAAAAGGTCAAAGTTAATGTGATCGTCAAAGAAACAAAATAAAAATAGAATACAAGATGTCAAAGCCAATACAAAATGTCAATTTTACACAACTTGTGTATGATCATTAATAATAAAATAATGTATATAAAACAAGGAATAAATATCATGTCAATGTTACAACATGGCTTTATGAAGGCTCGGTCTACATCAACAAACCTGGTTTCATTTCTTGATGAAGTGACGCGGCTGGTTGACTCAAACACTCCTACCGACGTTATATATACCGACTTCAGCAAGGCTTTTGATAAAGTCAACCATTCTCTCTTGCTTCTCAAACTCTCTCACCATGGATTTTCAGGCGAGTTCCTCAAATGGTGCGCCTCATATCTTAACAACAGACAATCGAGGGTAGTAGTGAACGGTTACACATCTAAACCATTTTTTGCATTGTCGGGAGTACCCCAAGGTTCCCATCTGGGTCCAGTCTTTTTTAACATATTTATCAATGATATTATAACCTCCTTCAAGCATTCAAGTATATCGCTTTTTGCAGATGACTTAAAAATTATGAGAGGCATAAGAAACATTGATGACACCAAACTATTACAAGAGGATCTAGACAGACTTGGCCTCTGGTGTGACAATAACGACATGTCACTCAATGTATCAAAATGTCATCACATAAGATTTTCCAGACAGAGAAAAACGAATCTACCAGTTATATATAAATTAAAAAGCCAAAGGTTGGAAGAAGTTGATGAAATCCGAGATCTTGGTGTGTATCTGGATAAAAAGCTGCGTCTTAATACCCACATTGACAGAACTATAAACAAAAGCTTCAAAATGCTTGGGTTCGTCATAAGAAACAGCAAAGGTCTTAAAAGACCGGAAACTAAAAATTGCTATTTTTAACTCGCTGGTAAGGAGTGTTCTTGAATACTGCAGTGTAGCATGGTCTCCACACTATGACATATATATAAAGCGCATAGAAAGGGTACAAAAGAGATTCCTGTGGCACCTCTCGTTCCAGAGTAACCTTGCTAAAAAGCTTCCATCTTACGAGGCTCGACTTAAACACTTTAAATTATCTAGTCTTAAAAATCGTAGATATTTATTGGACAATGTCTTTCTGTACAAAGTGATAAATGATGGAACTGATTGTCCCGCACTTCTAGCGAGACTCAATTTTAATACGCCGAGGAAACTGCCGAGGCGAACAAAATATACCCCATTTAAAGTCAGTTCTTCCCGCAGTAACCTGGGCCAAAACAACACTCTAAACAGACTACAGAGACAGTATAACTCTTTAAGCAAACTAACAGAAATTGATGTATTTTCAGATAACCTTAACAAGTTCAAAAAGGCAATTAAATCACTTCACATCTAAAACTTTTAATTTTGATTTTTCACTGTTTTCTTACAAAGGCAGGATCTCAAATAATGTAATTTAGCTCTAAATTTATAGGTAATTTTACTTATAAGTCGCAATTTCACTTCTTTATATAATGCATGTCGTGGCAGCCTATAACTAAGGTAGCACTTAGATTTTTCTATCATACATGTATCAGTAATTAGCAAGTAAGAGTGTATACTTTGTTGGTTGTCCTTAATAAATAAAATAAAATAAAAATAAAAATTAGGATTTTATATTCATGTACTCTTTGACAGAGTGTAATTCTCTATCCAATAAGAGGTTTCAAGTATGTTCGGATACGCATCAATTATTTATAAGTCATAAAACCGATAATCGGTTCTCATCACTAGTGACGCGTGACTGAAGAACGCAGTCACACTATTAATCTGACGTCAATCTCACTAAGGCAAAAATATTCAATATATAACAAAAAATAAATCAAAATATTCAGAAATCCATCCGTCCAGTCTATCAATCCGTGGGTTAGATGGTCAGTTTCGCTTCAATATTACCAGACTGATGGTTTGGACTAATATAAAACGATTGCCTAACCGACGTCAATGAAAGAACGAGGAAAGAATCGGGATAAAGGGATTAGTGAAACGGACCGGATTTGGCTGTATGGCTAACCTTTACTAAAAAAATGCTTTTATAACACTCAATGCAGCCATCAAACCAAAATGATATTCAATGCAGCCAACAAACCAAAATCACATTCAATGCAGCCAACAAACCAAAATGATACTCAATGCAGCCAACAAACCAAAATGACATTCAATGCAGCCAACAAACCAAAATGACACTCAATGAAGCCAACACACCAAAATGACATTCAATGCTGCCAACAAAATAAACCAAATTCGTGACATTACAAAGTAGGTACGTTCAGAAATCACAGCTCGAAACTTCGACACATTTTTATGCAATGAAAAATAGTTGGTGTATAGCTGTTTTATGGAAGTTAATAACCAACTGACGATCAGTTTTCCCATTTTTGTTTTTTTATATATTTGTTTCTTAGGAAGATAATTTAGTTCATGATTGACAGTTATCCCAATACTCCGGACTCAGTTTCGGAACGGACTCGTATTAAACGTACATGTTGCCAGCTTTGTCATCTATTTAATAAAATATTCCTTTTCTACCAGAAAAATACTGCAAATATTTCAATTTTAGTATTATTTTAATAACCTTCAGATTTTTCCTCGAATTTCCCAAAAGTGTACATAGTGCAGGCCGGATCTGAAACGTCTCCTTTGACTTTTCAAATAGTTAAATAAATCATTCGTTACATCATCTTTTCCATTCTTAGCTGATGCCTTTTTAATTTCAGTACATGCCTAGCAGTCTATAATTCGCTAACACCTAGGAAACCTGTGGTCGGTTAAAATTGTACCCATTTGACTTTTCTCTCAGCATCTAGTCTGATTATCTACTATGGTCTTAGTGATCATTTTAAATCTTCTCTCAATTCCAGAATTCTCCTATCAAATTGTAACTTCATAAAAATTATCTTGCAATTTTTTGTGTTGTCAATTCTTTATTACAGATTACCATCATTTGAGTTGATACGCGTTTTTGTACTTATTCTTAAAATAACTTTGTGGCAAATAATATAATCACACGAATGTCCTTTCTCATTGACCTTAGCGTGAAAGCTTTGGCATCGGCAAATAGCTGTATAAATCCAAATCCAGATTCACCCAAATAGCTAGTTGTCCAGACGAGGTCATTTATCAGTCCGTCCCGTATCCACCAATGCGAGCTAAACATCTGGATGTAAACTGTATTCGTTTGTAGGTGCTGTGTCGGGGCGCTATTAATCAGGTTCGAGTCAGGCTTCTGTTTTGTTTGACCGTATCTAGCGGGAAGGAACATTCATGCACAAGCTGTGGATCTGTTATCTTCGGTAGCTCTTCTAAATTATATCGAAACCTTATTTTAAAATAATTATTATGATACAATCACACATTTTTAGTATCTCCGAAAGCCTTAATATCACTTAGTTTATTAGTAGCTACGAGTAAACTCTTGGTTTGCATGGTTTTAGTCCGTTGCAGGCAATATACCCTCAAATTTTCCGTACCGAAATAGCAAGGACATTTGAATTGAAAAATTACTTATCCAAACAGATGATTTAACTCACTAACAAAGTTAACTCAACGACAAAGTTAACAAATCTAAGTTCATGACAAAATTCTTTCTAACGACCACATCCACTACAACTGTAGCAATGCTTCGCACATCGGCAGCAGTAAGCCTCGCGCGTGTTTGCACGGGCCGACCGTGATAAGAGCAAAGCAAACAGCGCTGCGAGTGACCTGACGGCAGCCGATAGCCGGCAGCCGGCTGAGTGATTGCCGTCCGATGCTCCGTTATTGACAACTTGCCGTAATCTAATGTCGCTTGATGATGTTGGGATTGACACTGATGATATTTGCATTAGATAACCAACACTCAAGTGAGATGCTATAGTTACTTTGGATAATAACATTATTGTTTGCTTGACAAACGCTATTACCATAAACTAAAAGAAAACAGTGGAGCCTTTAAACCTTCCCAACACAGATTAGATTCAATTATTTCGATTTTACAAAATTAAATTCAAACATTTCATTATTTATGTAAATAGGATCATCATTATCAAACATATCAATAAATCCTTTAACTTCTGCAACTGAAACCTTACACAAACTAGTTCTCGAAAAATTCCCCATAACTGTTTCTTCTATTTCCGTAGAAAAACAGTCTACAAAAACTAGGTCGAATGCAGATTCTTACAGCGGTCTGTCGGTAATTCAGTAGCATAAATTTTCTTCGTGTAGAAGTTATAATTTAACACACAGAGACTGAAAAAGCTATAATATATTTTTAATTACTAAGCAACCAAATGCATTTATTCAAGTTAGCTCAGAACGCTCTTGCCAAAACGAACGGTGAACCTTTCCCAAGAACAATTGCCTTCACCGGGACCACCTCCAAGCACTCCAAGATTATCCACGTTTACCGTCTACTCGAGTCCAAGTACACCATTACCGCTACAATTAATCTGCCTAATGAATGTTTGCGCGTGACCACTCCATTTGTCGGTGAAACCCCCAATATTTGCCGGACACTTGATATCTAATGAAGCCACATTGTGCTGCATCGGATACCCTTGACATGTGATTGTGTTAGGATGTTTGATTAGATTTTGTCCTCCAGAAGTAATGTCATTAACAGATCTAGACATTTTTCTGGCACGATTAATTGTACATAAACAATTCTTACTCAACAACATAAACTTTTTTAACTGTTTCCTTATTTTTGTAAGGGCCTCCTCCCACTCAACGTATTGGAAGACGTTGGAAGTGGACTTCCCTCTATCTCCCGCTATCCTTGTCCGTGTTTTCCCTGTTATATCTTTTAGTTCATCCTCCCACCGTTAAACTGCATCCCTTCTTGCCGTTCATAGTATTTCGAGAACCAGTTCATCATAGTTATTTAGAGTTTGAGTATGACTGACATACTAAAAGTTAAAGAGCGTTTAATTGTTCCTTGTAAATACAGTATTTTTAAATATAGACGAGCAGAATACACAACTCTGAATCGTAAGTTTGATCATAACCCCTTCTACGTGTGATTCTATTCAACACGATATTTCATTTGATCACAATAATATCACATCCATTATCGCAAATCTCATTCCTCAAACGAAAAAACTACGATCAGGCACGTTCTCTTTTAAACAAAATCATTGTCCTCTATTGTGGTCCATTGTTGTAGTGATCGATAGTAATGTCCGCGGACTATTAGTTTGGATTGGATCCAGATTTGGTGTGGGCTCAGTATGTGTCTTTTGAGAGGCGATCGTGTGAGACGAATCGCGAGATGGGGTGGGGTCAGATACGTAGTTCGAATTTTTATCGAAGGCAGAATTTATTCGAGACATCAAGGTTTAAAAGAAAGATTGAAATAGATCTGAAAGAACAACAGCTAGTGCTTATTATAACAGTGATCTACAATTATTTAAGGAAAATAACCAGACATCACAATAGAATAAAATCAATAACGAAGTATGTAGATCAATCGGTGAACGAAAAAAACAACGGAGATTAATTGACAAAAGAAAGGAAAACAGAAAAAAGAGAACACATCGAAACTACATGAAAATGTTAGAATTTCTAGAATTCATTTGAACTAAAACCACACAATCCCTATTTATTACAGTGTCAGTAATTTTATTTGTGCTTCTAATGGACTTGGAAGTTTACTGCAAAAAAATAATTGTTTGAGGGCGGTGCAGGTTATGATAGAATTCAGATTATCTATCTATCATATAATGTCGTTTGTTAACAATTTCTTTGTACAAAACTTCCCCTTATGATGATAAGTTTGTACAATCACATGCAAGATCCTAAAAAAGAAATAAGAAAACATTAATAATGAAATTAGCCTTACACAATTTATTAATTCTGTGAATAGACACGAAAGGACATAAACCTAGGTCTAATGCCGCAAAAATCTGGTAAAATGAGTACCTATAGTAATATTAGTTAGGTACACGTAAGATATAAAAATTAAATGTGTTTGCAAAAGTCTGATTTTATTTGAAGGCACAATAAATTAGAGTTAGCAGAATTAAATGTCATTGTGGAAAGGATATCGAAATGACTTTTAATATAGGTATCTGCCTTTCATACTGATATTGTGTTACTTAAAAGAAGACTAAAAGATTAGAAGAAGAAGTTAAAATAATTAAAGAAGAAGAAGCACCACTTACTTATTCACAGAACTTAACAAAAAGTAAGTCTGGTATATCGGCAATGATTTCATGATGAAAATAAATTTAAATATGATACGAAACAATCGCTTTTATATACGACTGTACTTGGATATTGCCGACATGGTTCAGTGGCAAGGGTTGATAAATCGATACAGTTTTAGAGTGATCTAAGGATCCAAGTGTGACCTAAGATTAATCTTTCACCGTTGACATGCCGGGGACAGATCATTTTTCTGAAACGTCAACGTGTGACAAGCGTGAAGATTTAATCTGTTGAAGACAAACGATTCACATCCCTATTCATCCAGCAGACCTCGAAATTCTCATAGCTCAAGCAAAACTTGCATAGGAATAGAACATCTTATTTTATCGACGTCTCTGACATTGACGTTTTTTACACTAACTGTTTAATTATTGTGGAATTCTTCATTTGGAATATTTTTTTCAGCTGTGTGTATATTATGCATTATGTTCGTTGAACGGGCTAACCACTGAAACTACTGAACAGAATTCAACGAGGTTACCACATTAGGAGCTAGGAATTTAAGTCGCATTTTGACAAACTTTTTATCTCGACAGTAACTTGCCCAGAAGATGAGCTCTCATTTCCTAACATTTGTATGAATTTGCAGTTCAGAGTAAACTGGATGTAACTTAATTGAAAATGCTCCAGTTTGTCCATGCGAGTGAAGTCGCTGGCAACAGCTAGTATAGTACCTAATAAAAATGTTAATGCTTAAGATCTTGGACAGTCTAGAGATGGTATACGTGTTGAGTGTGTTTGTTTGTTTGTTTGTTTATTTGAGAGAGTAGGTGTGTACGTGTGTGTGTGTTGCGAGTGGTAAGTGATTAGAAATCTATGTTCTATTCCTGACAACGCGCGTTATTCGATTTCTCTCACTGCGCTGTAGGTGGGAGCTTATTCTAATCCCATGCGACATGCGCCGACGGTAGGGTAGTTACACACGAGCATCAGGAGAGTTACAACTGTTTCCAATGTGAGTCCTTCCTTAGTCTAATTTTCTAAAGGCAGCATTATATAAAGTTTCATCATCGCCAGTATTCTTTTTTTATCTGTTTCTTATAGGCATTTTGACTTTCAAGACTGTCACTTTTAAGAAAACAACAAAACTAAATCTCCGCTTATCAAATACAAAATAACTTTTCATTGTGACCTAAATTAATATTATCTTTACCATACTCTTTAACTCTGTAGGTCCATTCTTTATAGTACATTGTGCAATAAGGGAAGAAAGTAGGATATTACTAACGAGAGTGTTAGAAGCCCGACGCCGAAGGCGGAGGGATTTTAATGACTCGAGTTTGTAATACACTTACTTCCCGTGATGCACACAATGTTTTTCATCACATTTGCGAGGAAATTAATACCTACGACACAAGGGAACAAATCTATTTTCTTTAGACTTTGCTGGTAACAAATTTTCACTAAGCAACTGAGCCGCATTCACTCTATCCGGAGGTGTTAATATTGTTGTTGCACTTTCAGAATCGGATTCTTCACATGACATAGACATATTTTAAGTTTGTTTCTCTCTTTATTTAAACTAATAGGTCACAACTACAGGTAGTTAATAAAATAGTTTTATTGTCAACTTTGTCAATGGAGCTTCAAGTTTTTTTCATATGTAGTTTTACGGCCAATTGGAAACAAGTTCTTAAGCCCAAATCTTAGATCGTAGTTTATAATCACGAACACATAAAACCGCAGCACGGCCTCCAAGGCACAATCAGTGCCATTCGGTGGTCCACACTGCCACAGATAATGATAAAAAATGCATTTAGAAACTCCCAAAGGCGAAAGCCCATACAGCCAGTTTTTATCGAATTTCAAAATAAAATTCACTGAAATAATTGCAAAGTAAACTAAAACATTTATAAAACACAAAAAATAATGCATTTAATTAAAGCGTAAATGTTTAAATTACCATTCGTAGAAGTTTCGAAGACATAAAAAACCATGTTTGATTTAAAATCTCCAGTGTGGAATGTCATACCTGTTTGCTATAAAGTTCTTTGCCTTCGAGTGAACGCCATTTTTTAAAACTACACATTATAGTCCCTAGGGGTATAATATTGTACTGATTTTCATTACTCCCGCGGGTGTATATAGGCCATTGTGTTTCTGTATGCATGCATATAATAATCCACATAACGAGCAAGTGTGATGAAAAAGTATTTATTTAGATAAGGCTTTTTCTAATGAGAAATGTCACCCTCATATATTTTTAGCTACGTATATATCATACTAAATAACTTATGAAAACTATAACTAGTCCACCTTATTATACATTTCATTCGACAGTGTGTAGCATGCCCTATTGAAATCCCGTATGACAGGGCACGGTGGAGCTGTGAGCCGGCTAAATAGTGTAGATTACACAGAAACACCATCAGCGAACAAACTTACCGGGGAATCTTTGATGCCCTAGTCCAAGCGCCTGGTAGTGGTGAGATCAACGTTATTTGTATGTTATAACTTGTCGATGAATTCATGAAATAGATAATTAGCACCAGTATTTCCGGTTGGTACAATCTCAGTTTTAATTCTTTGATTATTTATATTTACAGTACAATATGAAATACTTTTTAATAAAACTTTTGATGATAGTAACTCTTCAGGAGGACTCAGTCTGACATTTTATGGATGTTATTTCGTCGTGAATGGTCTTGGAAGTTGAAGGAAGCTAAAATTTTAATTTAATAATATTATTAATATGTAACATTACCTATATTGTAAGGATTTGTATAGGCTGTCAATATAATAATTTTAATGTCTTTTATTATCATACACGCTGAGAATGACGTGACGGTCTTAAGGAAACACCCATCTGCGCAACTTCTAACTTCAGCCTGATGAAGTAAAAGCAGCAAATAAATCAGTGCCAAAAGCATGTTGAAGTTCCTAATTCCTAACGTAAAACTGAGCACTGATCACAAATATGTCGGTAATGGTAGCAGTGATACAAAGCTGGGTAAGTTTGAAAAAGCCCAAAATAATAATAATATCGATACGGTAAGTATCATTTTAAAGACATTTTCAATTTTTTTATCGATCCGTCAAAATTATAATATCAAACAACACTATGCGAGTAATCACAACAGCAATGGATTCACAAGCAATATTTGTAACGGTTCGTTCGCTGGCGCTTGTCCGATTCTATTATTTGAGGTTTAGTTTGTTAACGGATATAGCTTTCATGATACCACGAGAACTCAATTATCAGAGCTTTAGAGAAATAGCTATTAGATTCAGACTCTAAGACATTTTATAAGATCATCGGGAATGCCACTACTATCCACAAATGTTGAACTTTTTTCAACTTTGATAAACGATTCATTTTTGTCACAGCTGAAGAGTTCACACTGAAAGCTTATCCAGAAACCACTCGATTGCAAAAGCGGTGAGTTCGTTTGTTGTTTTCAGCAAAATCCCCTGGTCAATTTGCCTCGTAAGCAGTATTATTTTCGTGCTAAGCATCCGAAGGCAAAAGGAACGGAACATGATGAAACATGTCTTTCGGCAAACACGTCTGTATCGCGCCTTGATTTGTTGTTTACACGCGCTGTTTGCGAACATGTCGCGGCGATTCAATTTGCGATGTCCGCCGCGTGTGACGTAATCTCATCAAGTTAATTTTTATTTACTCTCCTTGATTGTCCAACGTTTTTCTCTATACATGCACAGTGACTAACTGTAACAGCAACGGCTTGGTTTTCTACATGGAATAGGGGAACCATTTCATTATCTCTATGTAAAATACACAAGTTGCGTCAATAACTACATACGCAGGTTTCCTCAGGTTGTTTTCCTTTACCGTAAAATCATGTGGTATTACATTAAGTTCCGTAAAACTCATTGGCACGAGCCAAAGCTCGAACCCACGACCTCACAATCGTGAAGCAAGTCCACGACTACCTAGTCTACCACGGCTTTCAACTTGTTCTATATATATAAACAATACATAAACATAAACTTTCCTTCTCTGCTATTTTTCTTTGAAGTTTGTACTTGATTTTGCTTTTTATTCTTATTTTCAAGTTGCGTATACGCTTCAAAGTCAGGGAAGACAAATTACGCGTCGACGCACCGCTAAGCCGGGCCCGACACGGCGCAATTGCCCAAATCTCCTTTATTGGACGAATAAACAAGCGAGCGTACACAAATCAATTGTCTCCCTGACGACTTACCGCAAAAAGTAAATCGCCAAGTGTGAATGCAGTTAATGATTCTTGGTATTCCGTATAAAAAAATAATCTGTACATTTATAGTCGAAGTGTCCTTATGAGGACCTACTCAGAACTGCAGAATAATGGACAGGGTGCCATTTTCACTGTCACTTTGAACCCTTTGAAATCTTCATTAGGGAATGATTTGCTTGAGATCTGATACTCGCTGTCCTGAGAACGGATGGAGGAGGTCCAGAGAGCCATACCTACATACCTAACAAAGCAGGAAAGCCATTTGCCAGCATATTCAGAATAAAAGGTCAAAGGTGATCGCGCTAGATTTACACAAAACCTCAATCAATTATCAATCATCCATTGTTAAATTTGTAGGTTCAAGAAGATGCCTCGTAACTACTGCAGAAAAGGTTTAAGGGCAACTTGCTACACTTCTGATGCCAGCTCCTGATCCAGCGGATTTGATTTTTGATATATTTCACACTGGTCCCTAAAAAAGGGAAAGACAAAACGTCAACGGGAACGCAAAGCTCCCTAATTTGATGTTGCCGCACGCACTCCCACCGCCAATACATCATTATTATCATTGCCGGTTGTTTCACATTCTGCTCGTGTGCCCAACGGAAAATTGTCATCGTTGACAATTTGCTCTTGTTTGTTGACTCAACATTTCCTTTCGGATTGGAGACGATTGATAATCTGTAGATACAAATGTTACTCCAAATCTTACTGTTAATTTGAGCTTTGGAATTACATTACTTCCTAAGTATTTATTTGCAACTTTAGAAGAGAGTAAACGAGTAAATGAACAGTTATAACTAATGGTAAAAATCAGCACCATCAAAGTAATATTTAATATTAAAATTCCAACTGGTAAAATTATATTTAACTTGGTATTACCAGCTTAATTAAATATTGCCAAAGGTCACATTGCTGGGGTTGCCAACAGAACTTTTCGTTGCCTTACTATTTCAACCACTTGTCACAAGTGTCTAATACCTACAACTTTATGAGCGCCAAAATAAAGTTTTTATTTTGACACAGTAGAGCGAAGATTTCAGGAATTCATTGTAATCTCACAAACTATTATTATTCAGTCGAATCCCGACCAAATCTGCTAATGAATTTCAAGTGTAGATTTCGCTTTAAATATAGAATGGACCAATATTAACGCAGCACTCGTTGGAGGAACAATAAATGTTAATTCCTCTAAGGGGCTCTACTCACTGCTCAACGTGGAACATCTGATTTGTGGGGTGATATTATTTTATCAAACATATCTGTATTTTGAATCAAATTATAGTTTTGTCACCAAGTGATCATGCTACTCCATTGTACTTAACGTTAAATTGAAAACTTATAGAGTGGCATGGCACTTATGAGAGGTGAGAAAACTCCTAAAATTTGATTTAAAAGAAACAGATTACGATGTGTCTGGATTTGAATAGAAACTTGGTAAAGACATACCTCTTAATGTCAGAAGTTTAAATTACCTTTATACCTATTACGAAGCATTCATAAACTACGAAAGGAATACCGGCTTTATTTTCCTTCTGCATTTAAATATTTTCTATGCCGTGTGTCCGTCCAAATGACAGCCAACAAGTTTAAACAGTTTGCACGTCAGGTCGTGTGTAAAACCGAGTCAAGTGGCTAATTGCTACCCTCGGCTCTGTTCCAGTCGAGATAAATATTTACATACCGGCGATCTGCTATACTTAAGTTTAAAATTCTAATTTTATTAAAATCAGAGAAAGGTTTAGTAGAGTCGCGAGGACTAAAAACCTATTATGGCAGTGAATAAAATTGAATCGTGAACTGACTTACCTTTCAGCGGTTCCTGACTTGAAACTGAAACAAAGAAACAAATATTAATTTATGATTTCCATAGTGCTTTCTAACTAATTTCATCGTTTTTAAATCCCAATGCTAGAGATCTATCTATACCCAATCGAAAGAAAAGAGATTTAAACAAATTTTGTTCCACAAGTTACAGATTTTTGTACTGTAACTAAAAATAAACTCGTACATCAAAAGTTTGCCACTTTTCCGATAGGCGAATTAAAGTTACCTGAAATGTTTGGTATGCAACCTCCAAGTCGGTTCCCGGAGCAAGGAATTGTCAAAGCTTTGTCGCTTGCCGTGCTGCATACCGTTACGCCGTTTGTTTTTCAAGTCTTACTTACGAACGAGATTCAAATTCAAGAAACTCGTTGAGAAGTTGGATCGTGTACGAGCCGACTTACCAATCTCTACGTCAAAGGCACTTTTTGATACATTATGGTTCAAACGGTTTCAAGAATTTTAGAAGGGTTTCGTGGGATTTTATATTGTCGTGTAAAGAAAAACAGCAAAATCACATTTCAAACATAACATTAATTTATGAATTGTCATTTTGGAGATTCTATAGGTACTTACTTAAATGAATTTAGATGAAGTAACTGATACCATATTGCAAGGTATCGGCACACATTTAACTCCTTTGTGAGATCAAAACTTGTATCTTCCACTCACCTTTTTACTTTCAATACAATAGAACTCACAAGTTCGTGTTCAAATAGTAACTTAGACAAAAGAGGGGGGAATCAAAAGTAGTTCTCCAAGGGTGTTACCTCGGCCCGCTACTATTCCAACTGTTCAAACTTTCCCACTTTCACGTTTCCTTTTATCCGAAAGTGTTCTGTTAAATTATTATTTTTTTCCCTTTCCTTGTGCTTTATGATGCGTGTGACTGAGACTAAAGTCTGAAAGTTTAACGAGTCAGTGAAGGAGATATTTCTTGATAAAAAGAAAGTTAAGAATTTCATCTTTATCAATTTTGTTCCTGTAGTTGTTGTCATATTTTTTTGATCAAATTAATAAATAGTTACTAATAAGGTAAAGTTAAATTATTTATTGATAAACAGTAACTTCGAACTAAATATTATATTTCTCGTGCAGATTTCAAGTTCTTTTCAGGTGATTGTTAACATAAAATGTGATATTTTATAGAAATGTTCACAACCGCTTAAACTTTAAACAGTCCCTTAACCAGTTACTTTGAAACTTTCATCGCCTAATACATAGTTTCTGAACAGAATGAGCGCAATCGAGCGTGTATTAATACCAGCTACAAAGGGCACAGCGACGTCTCTCAGACGGCAATTTTCGACAAATTTCGGTAAATTTTCGCTCAAACCGAAGACAGTTTCGGAAAGTTTAGACTTTCAACAGATGCAGTGGTGATTGACTTTTGAAGCGGGAGCTGAAGGCTGTTTCGTAACAAAGCGAAGTGATAAAGTTCGTTAGATAAATATAATAAGAAGAGTTGATTTGTTTTGTGTTTTGATGTGATTTGATTTGGTAGATGTTTGTTAAATTAGGTCAACCTACTCGTATTGTAAGTTTATGTGAATTGGGAAAATAAAATAGTACATTATAAAGAGCGTAATATTTTAGGTGAAATGCTTGAATTTCTATTTTCTAGGCATTCAGCTAAAATTTAAAAAATATTTTTCGTTTAACAGCTGTGAAATAAGACTAACTATAAAAAGAAAATCGATGTCCTTAATCAATTCGGTTAATGAATTTTTTTTTGTTAAAATTTCTCTTTCTAAAATCATTTGACTACGGTATTAGTCTAACATGACGGAAGCTAAATTCAAAATTGGAAATAAATAGGATAGTCATTGAAGTGCTGTAAAATTCAGCTGCAACCTCAAGGTTTTTCATTAATTACCGCTTCTCGTGAAACAATATAGCGGGCGTTCTAAAGGGTGCTCCCAGCGATTGAGCACTCGAGCGCTGTAGACGAGAGCAAAATTAATATTGATGCTATGAACGGTTCAGATGTTATCTTTGGCTTTAATTATACAGGGGGTTGCACAAGGAGTGCTTCTTTAATGCTTTTAAGGGTTTAATGGTATAAAGTAAAATGCTAGACGAGTCAAAATGTATTGTTTTAACAATAACTGTCTTAGACAAGTCACATTTTATAAGATTTAATGAGACGCCTACGAATCTATGAATGACTTAGAATACCCTCATATTTGACAGACATAAACGCGGTCGTAGGTTTGGATTCGGTAGATAAATTAGAATAAGAAGATTCTTGCATTTGTGATAGTGTCATAGAAATCATGCATCTAAACAAAAAACCAAATAAAGATAACACTACTGCAAAATACAAGAATTTTCATAATCTGATTCATCTATATTTAGGAATTTCGTCGTATGATTTCTGCTACATTATTGAATGTCAACTGACTCCTATAAATAAATATGAATAAAATTAACGTTTAGTTGTCGTCAGTGAATCAATTATCTTTTCTCACGCCATCACACCCTCGTCTTATATCGTTTCACTTTGAAACAATACAATTGATTATCTATCTGATAATTTCAAGATGTTTCATCCACCTCCACATTTCAATCCATTACTTTCAATTAGTTGTCACCATTTCATTCCATTCCACCTTCTCCAATATCAGAGTAACAAAGCGAACTATCAGCGACGTACCATCTCTTGCTCATTATTCTGGAGGTTTGTACAATGCAATTAATTAAGATATATCCCATTGTCGGTGGGATTTATAAAGGCCGCGCTATCTGGTCACGCGATGTCTTATTGGCGACGGCAAATAATCTGATAATTACTCTATGGTGTGTCATAGAGTTAAAAATGTGATGTCAGTGACGTTTCCTATCTTCCGCATTGATTACACTGAGTTCATACTGTGCTAATTCCGTTCATGTCCAAACGGATTGTCCTATTTCGATGTAAATCATTAGTACCTATTTAATAGATTTTATTTTTAGCTTAAATTCACATATCTATTATAATGAAACCTGTTTTTGATTTAATTTTGAAACTTAAACGACACAAAAGTGTCTCATCAGCTTTTCAATTTTAAAAACATTTAAGTAATTGGACTTTTATGAAGAATTCTCACCAGTGGATTTCATATTTATAGGAAAACTCCACAGACTTCTCAGAGATCAGAATTTACTCTTTCGATTGAATGTGATATAATATTACTGATTTATATTTAACTAGCTATTGCCCGTGGCTTCACCTGAGTGGGTTAACTATTTGTTTCCCCCAGGGGAAGTACCTATTTCCAAAGAAAAAAAAATACCAAAGTTCATCACTATGACATAAGCATCGGTATGAGGAATTTCTTAAAGATCGCTTGACGGTTATTCGGCCTAGAAATTTTAACAAACAAGTTCATTTTCGAATTTAAAATAATAGGATCAGTATTTCCTTCCTTAGATAAATGAAATAGATCATCTCTGTTAGAGTATTAACTCTATTTAAGTAGCTGTATTGTCTTCTAAAGCCATAGAGTCTGTATAGAGCATGGACGGCGGCACGCGCAAAAGAGCTGCCTGTCATGGTAAGTAGCTGTCACTGCATAATATCGTTGTTAACAAAAATAAGTTCAAAACTACCTGCCTTATAAATTGTTAGGTTATTTCGAACTGAAGTCATACATTTTGATTCAATGAAAATCGTGTAGATTTAACTAAATAACTGCTGGGGCAAGTCAGGTAGCGATTGTCCGCATAGGGATTAATTACACTTGAAGTACCGAACTATAATAATATTGGAGCTACTGATAGAAGCCTCCGGAGACCAGATGAAGGCTGGACAATACCTCGGCCAACGAATCAGTTTGGCCATCCAAAGAGGTAACGTTGCCAGCCTTCTGGGCACAACGCCCCAGAGCGATCACCACGACGGCATTTTTTACCTTTAGTATTTTTATTTTGTGTTTAAATTGGGGAAACCTATAATTGGCTTCTGTTTAGTAATATCTTTATGTATATTTGTTTAATTATAAGCTGTTGGTATCCTGAATAAATATAAATAAATAAATGTTAATTATTTTTACACATATTAATGTTAAAGCAAATATTATAGGTAGTTTCTGATCAAAATACAATTACTTATTCAATTTTGCCTATTATTTATTTTTAACCTCCTGGATTGCATTCTTGACTTACTGGATCGAAAAAACTTGAAAATTTAAAACAGTATAATATAGAGTATATAAAAAGGACAAAAAATTCTTCGTGACCCTAAATCACCCAAACCTGTGTAGAAAATGAAGTACATAGATAAAAAATACAAGAATGAAAATGCCAGCCTGCATCCTACCGTAACCCAACCAGCACAGTAAAAGATCCTGCGATAGTGACAACCCGGGAATCGAACTCGGGACCGAATTGCCTCATACCACGTGAGATCTGACAGATACGGGCTGATGACGCACTGGATATCTTTATTGGGTTCCGTATTAAGGAAGAACTTGTTGGATTTCTGTATTTTACAGACTCTATTCCAATCAGATCAGAATCTCTTTAACAGGAAGATTTCGGACCCAGCGTCAGAGGCGTCGAAGCGTCAGTAGCGTCAAAGCGTCAGTGGCGTCAAAGCGTCTGTGGCGTCAAAGCGTCAGTGGCGTCAAAGCGTCAGTGGCGTCAAAGCGTCTGTGGCGTCAAAGCGTCTGTGGCGTCAAAGCGTCAGTGGCGTCAAAGCGTCAGTGGCGTCAAAGCGTCAGTGGCGTCAAAGCGTCAGTGGCGTCAAAGTGTCAGTGGCGTCAAAGCTCGAAACTTAAGTACATGTACTGACTGCTCTCAAACGGCGAAAGAAAACATCGTGAGGAAACCTGCATACGTCGATGAAGAAATTCTTAGGCGCATGGGAAGTCCACCAACAAAAAAATACAGTCAAAGAATATTGCAATCATACTAATATTATAAAGGCGAAAGTTTGTGAAGATGTTTGTTACTCTTTCACGCAAAAACTACCGAACAGATTTTCATGAAACTTGGTGCAGTGATAGCTTATATCCGGGAATAACATATAGGATACTTTTTAACGCGGACGAAGTCGCGGGGCGTCCGCTAAGTAATAAAACGCATACATAGAGGGCGCTGTTTCACAATGTATATGGGAAAACTTTTCTACGCGGGCGAAGCTAGTTATTCATAATGGTACTATGGATCCTAACTTAGTGTCACTAGTACCATTGATGGTACTAGCAAATATAACAATTATTCATAATGGTACTATAGATCCTAACTTAGTGTCACTAGTACCATTGATGGTACTAGCAAATATAACAACTATTCATAGTGGTACTATAGATCCTAACTTAGTGTCACAAGTACCATTGATGGTACTAGCAAATATAACAATTATTCATAATGGTACTATAGATCCTAACTTAGTGTCACTAGTACCATTGATGGTACTAGCAAATATAACAATTATTCATAATGGTACTATAGATCCTAACTTAGTGTCACTAGTACCATTGATGGTACTAGCAAATATAACAATTATTCATAATGGTACTATAGATCCTAACTTAGTGTCACTAGTACCATCGATGGTACTAAGGATACAAAGTTGTATCACTTGTACCATCAATGGTACTACTTATTTAACGGGGAATTGTGAACCCCCTCCTTATTGAAGTCGATTGAAAATGCATGGTGTCTATATATTTTTGAGCGATATTTTATTTTATAATCACGATATGTTTTTATTGACTTGCCCAACCCGTGGCTTCGGTCAATACCACAATCCCCTAATTTTCCAGCTCATTTAACAGTCTTATGGCGTCTTGCGTCAGAATGGATTCGGCGCCTTGATAGATTCCCCATTAGATCGACTGTGGGGTCCTCCCCTCTATGTATTTCCCCCAATGGCGAAAGAAACAAAGAAAAAAGTGATAGGTTGTGTAAGTTTTTATCTACCTATTGAATTTTAAAATCGTCTATAAGTTAGTGTGTATAGAGTTCAGAATTCTAAAATAAAAAAATTGCTATATTAAGTACCCATATAAAGCTGTAGAAAATGCATAGGTAAATCATCATATCAGCCCGTAGACGTCCACTGCTGGACAAAGGCCTCCCCCAAGGACCTCCACGACGACCGGTCCTGCGCTAACCTCATCATGGGGTTGGGGTTGGGGCAGAAAGGTTCTCGAGTGGCGACCACGTATCGGAAGACGCAGCGTAGGCCTCCCACGAGGTGGACCGACGATCTGGTGAAGGTCGCGGGACCCGGCTCGATGAGGTTATAGGTAAATGAATAAAAGAAATTGTGAAAAAGCACATTTTACATTTCGCGCTTTGTATTCATAATTTGAAACGGTCTTATCACTCTAAGCGATTTCTTCCAGATATGTTTCTTACTTCTACTTAGAGAGCGTCAGTGGCCTCGGGGATAAGACGCGGCCTGTCATATCGAAAGGTCCGAAGTTGGATCCCCGGTTGGGCCATGTACCAATGGGTTTTTTCTCGAAACTTAAGTACATGTACTGACTGCTCTCAAACGGTGAAGGAAAACATCGTGAGGAAACCTGCATACGCCGAAGAAGAAATTCTTAGGCGCATGTGAAGTCCACCGACCCGCACTGGGCTAGCGTGGTGGACTATAGCCCGCACGCCCTCGTTGAGAGGGTAGGCCTGAGCCCCAGCAGTGGGGAGATTAATAGGCTGTTGATGACTTTTCTTAGAATAGACTTTTACCTAATATCAAAGGCGGAAATCTGTCGTTTTGAAAAAAAGCAGTTTTGAGTCTTGCTTGGTTCTACGACAAGAAAGTTGAAAGTTCAACTGACGTTGAAAGTGAGATTGCAGTTTTTGAAGTCATTCAATGTACGATCGACCGCACGTCAGTGGAAATAAAACCAGTTTACTGGTCGCTCATAGTGTTCAATCACCCTAATAGGGTAGGCCAGCTCAAGGTCAAAGTGTTTCCAATGACGTGCGGTCGACTTTACCACTGGTGTTGTATTAAAATGTGTAAAAATAGACATTAAAAAACAAGAATATCTCAATGTTTTAAGTTAGTTAAATTTTAGGTTATTTTAGTTTTATAGATAGTTTTACTTATGATTAATAAATAAAAGAAAAAGTGAATTAAGGTACTTGGAATAGAATATCTCGAAAATCTCAAACCCGACTGAGGCCTGTATGGCTTACCTCCTCATCGACCTTCAAAATACAAAAAAAAAGAAAAAGATTTTTTTTTTACAAAATACAGGGTGTATTTTATAAAAACAAGTAATATTTTATATCGCAAAAAATAACGATAAACTTCCCGATGCACCGCGAAAAAGTCAAAGAATAAATAAAATAGGAGACACATTCTTTCATATGACGGCGGCGCCCGACACCCCTGCCAGTGAAGCGTGGCCGCTGACTGTAGACAAAACCGGCGGCTGGATTATGAGTACTTATTTGTCCAAGTGATAGTAGGTATACCGAGCAGGGACCGAATCACCGGTAAAAAGTTGGTATCGTTACCCAAAAGTAATCTTAAAAATAACGGTAAATTTTACCGGTATAACTAGTAGTTCCGTGAGAACAGTAGACCTCGCCAGCCCTTATAAACCAAACCTAAAAGAAACCAACAAAAGTCAACTTTGGAAACAGAAAAAGTACCTACTAAAGTGACAAAAATTAGCACTTTAAAGCTTAATATTTCGCAAACGGATCCCTGAATCGAAAAATGTTTATCACACACCCGCGATATTTTTGAAAGACCCATCCAACGATACCCCACACCATGGATATCACGCGGAAAAAAATAATTTTCCATTTTACGTATGCAGTTCTATGAACATAATTTATTTTTTCAACTTTCTTAAGTCGATCCACTATTACTCAAAAACTAATAGAACCTACTTAGCCGTAATAGTTTTCCTTGTAACTACGTTATATATGCTACTGCCATGAATTTTTTCACATTTCCAGAAGCAACCGTTTAGCTGGCAGGGGGGGGGGGACACGTGACTCTAACAAAAATTACCGCTTTAAAGCTTAATATTTCGCCAACGGATCCCTAAATCGAAAAAATGGTATTCACACACCAGCAATATTTTTGAAAGACCTATCCAACGATATCCCACACTATGGGATTCACAAGAAAAAAAAAGTTCACTCCCACTTTGCGAGTATGGTAGGTACTCTAAAAAAAATGTTTTTCAAAATTTTATTCTACTCATTTTGTAGGTTTAATCAATTTACACATATGCCAAATTTTCGTCAAAATCGGTTGAAAAATGCGACCTGTAGAGAATTACAGACAGACAGACAGACAGACAGACGGACAAGAGCATTTTTGGCCAGTCTCGAAACGTAGACGCTTCGCTCGCTTCGCTCGCTCGGTCAATGAGTACTTACGGATAAATAATGTTGCAAAAATGGGGGTATTAACGTTACATGCATACCGATACTTTGGGTCTTTTTTCTTCTTCTTCTTTTCTCTTTCTAGGGCTCTCACCGGTGGCGGGTATATCGTTATAAGGTATCGGTATTTATCAAGAAGATTCGAATCTCTTTGATCCCGCGCACTTACTATGGAGAAAGAATCTTGCATATTTAGTATGGGAACCAATGGTGCCATTTACAGGGGGGGTGCGGTCAAAGGAAGCGGAGTAGCGGGAGGAGGTTGCTAATACAAATTTATATGGAGTTTGAAAATGAGAATGTGTGAGTGAGCTACAATATTGTAATCAATTTGACACGATTTTGACACCCCTAAAATGCTTTTGTTACTGATCCATATGGGAGTAGCTAATTTTTTAAATTCATGGTATTTATAATGTTACTTTTGGTATCGATATTTAAAATGTAAAGTTACTTTTAAGTTAAAAACATTACTATTGTTAATCTTGATAGCAGCCTGTAGACGTCCACTGCTGGACAAAGGCCTCCCCCAAGGATCCGGTCACGACGCTCGGTCCCGCGCTAACCTCACCCAGCCGGGTCCCGCGACCCTCACCAGGTCGTCGGTCCACCTTGTGGGAGACCTGCCTACACTGCGTCTTCCGATACGTAGAAGTCCTATCTATACTAATATTATAAAGCAAAAATATGTATTTTTGTGTGTGTGTATGTTTGTAATGAATAAACTCAAAAACTACTGTGCCGATCTCAAAAATTGTTTCACCATTGGAAAGCTACATTCACCCCGAGTGACATAGGCTATATTTACCTACTTATATCTATGTCCACCCGTGCGAAGCCGGGTCGGGCCGCTAGTTGTTAATATTATTATTAAATTCAAATCGGTCTATTCTTTATGACTAGTCGTTGATCAAAAAGCTAGGGAAGGCCCACCGTCATTGTCAATCTCAACATTAAATGGCGTTAGTTCTTTCGTGCCATGCTGACTACGTTTCGAGAAAATGCTGCTAATCCTTAGTTAAGCTGCTGAGATTTAGCTGCAGGTCTTGGAGCCAATTAATCGCGGCATTGGAGGCTGCAGCACTAATCTGGAGGATGTTATCTCGGTCAGCCATTGCACTGGTATTTACAAACCTGGGGTTCTTTTTATTACGGAATTTCACAAACTGAGTGATAAAGGATTGCGGTAGCGAGTAATACGAAATTATTTTATTATTATTATTGCTACGGGGGCAACAAGCAGGCGGGCCTCCTGATGTTAAGAGGCCACCGCCGCCCACAGACACCTGCAACACCCGGGGGGTGCTGGTGCGGCGCCGGCCAAGGTTGAAGGGCTCTTTTGACTCTCTTCTTGAAGGACCCCATATCGTAGCGCTGTGGAAAAGCGTCTTACTATAGTGTTACATTAAATTATCGAAGAATTTGATTGTGTATCTGTCGTAAGTTAATTTTAAAAATCGGATCTTTGGATAATTGGAATGTAATGAATGAATTTCGTTATCATCCGAGATATTTTCAGGATTTTTGCGAAAATCCGAGTTTGTTTAGGACGATTGGAAATTTGAACGCCGATTGGCTAATCTATGAGTCGATTTGGGCATCTGTCAATGCGTATAATGCAGAAGCAGCCAATCAGCTCTGCTAACTTACGAAACGTGAGCCGTTTTTCGCTATTTATCATAAAATGCGCCGGTTATTTGCAAAGATCCTGAAAATAGCTCGGATGATAACAAAATTCATTCCTACATTCCAATTATCCGGTTTTTGCAAAAATCCTGTCATTTTTGCTAGGATCCGAATTTTTCGATTAGGTATCTTACGACATATCGATCTATATAAAATGATCTACTACATTAATTTAAGATTATTATGCTGGTACTTAATGACGTCACATACAACACATACAAACTTATTTAATTTATTTTTATCATTAACTATGCTTTGGCTTGTTTCCAATTGGCCGTAAATAAAACCATAAAAAAAGAAACAAAGCTTCCCTTGCCCGTCCTCAATAGAGGACCAACCAACAGAAAAAAGAAAGATTTCTGAAAATTGTTGAGGATACTGGAAATCTGACATTGTTGCTATGTGTATTACCGGCATTACATTTCGAGTATGTAATGTATGTATGTCTGTTCGACTGATAGGGTCGTATGTACATAGTTTTATCTTTGTATTTTTGTGTTAAGTTATGTATAATTATTTGATAGTTATGTAGGCTTTATTGTAAAGACTTAAGTGGTAGGTTATAGATATAATAAATAACAGTAAATAATCAGCGTAATCCAACGTTCCGTTCTATTTTCAAAAACCAATTACATTTCGCCGCTAAGTTGGAAGGCAGATAGTCTGTGGCCGCGGGCGGAGTCCGTTCAGAAATTAAAACGTTTCCAATATAACTAATGGCCTTTTAAGATTTTATAACAAAGAGTTTTATCGTTGTCGAGATTCCAGTCGGAATCAAAGTTTCTGAACGGCTCTGGGAAATTGGGAAACTTTGCGTTACTCATTCACGGGAATGGAAGCATCCGTGTTGTTTTCTTTCAATTAATACAATTCAATTAACCCTTTGGCTCCCGAGATTCAGGGCAATACCTTGATTTTTTAAAATAGTTTTACGGCCAATTGGAAACAAGTCCTTGTACGCCAAACCGTAGTTTAAAATCACGAATACAGAAAACCGCAGCGCGGCCTCTGTTCGGTGATCCACACTGCAGCTAACACCGCACTAAACTGATGTCGTCGAGGGTTTTTATTATTTAATTTTTAAAACTCAAAATTTTACAAAAAATAGTTACCAAGTTCCGTTAACAAAATAATCACTTAATTACTGGTTAAATTAGCCGCCGGCGCCGCCAAGGAGCTCGTGTTATACAGGGTGCTATAAATCTCCACGGCTTGAATAATATATACAGGGCGGCTGCGAGCCACAACACCTAGCTGGATTTTCATACTAAATGTGTAAAACCTTACGCTAAAGGAGATATTCTAAGACGTAGCTAAAGTCCACCATCAATAGACTATAACCAGCATGACTACGCGGTGAATGCTTCGTCCCAACAGTGGGACGTTTGTCGGTTGTCAAGGACGCCCTTGTAGTGTTTGGATAATTTTAATAATAGATATACCCATAGAGTTACGATCTCTTTGGTGGGCGCCCGCGCCCTTTTATACCTACCTATTCCGGTTTCTACTTTTAATCGGCATTATCTGCATTTGGATAAAACGTGAAATCGCACCCACCTTCGCAAATAATGCCAGAATTAACATTCTTTTAGAAATAAATTAAGGAATCGTGCGTACAACAAAACAAGAGGAATAGGGTGACAATGGTATTGGGAAAAATTATAATAATCATGGTGAAAACGCAATGGATTCTGCTTTTATCTTTAAAGGTAGGAGTGTTAATGCTATACCTATAATTAAAATGCAATATTTTTTCTTGTTCCTTGTACAAATCCAAGTTAGATAACCAATATTAGGACTCAATATTAAGAACCTATGCCAATATAAGAAAATGAATTTTTATTCCTTGTAGAAAACTGATTAATCTACCTGTTATTTTACTTAAACTAATTAGTTTTCTCTGTTAGAAATTTTTCCTCCTAGAACTGTTAATAACCTTGATTTTCAACAAATAACAAGGGAATATTTTAAAATGTAAGTACATATAAAGTTATTAAGTTGTGGATGATAACAGATGACCATGTTGACCTCAAACAGTTTTTATGGTCGCAACGCAAGTGTACCTATTGTTACTTACCCCCTTGATGTCGCCGTCATGACGTCATCTCAAGTCATTGCTAAAAATTCAAGACATGGGGTGATCTATAACTTCAAGCTATCGAGCAAAATCCTCACTTGCAACTTTCAACTCTCGCGTAAAGTATACGACTGTCTTCTACCAACAGTACATTGTCACCAAACTCAATATTAGGGACTGTCTCTTCCTGCTCTATCTTTTGGTCACCCCAAAATGGAAGTTATGTGCATTTTCGAAGCTCGAGGCGAGGGTGGGATAAAAAATCGCTTTTTTAAATAGGTTTTGTGGCGCGAAGTGATTTAATGATCTTTTTCCCGATTCCCATGCAGTACGCGAGGTGACGAACGATTTTTTCAATTGTAATTGATTCAATGGTAGGGGTGTAAATTGAAATTCTTCGCTGAGGTGTGATGTGAATCACTAAAAATTGCTAAATGTAAGGCTGGAAGTTGAGAGACAACCTTCTACTTCTGTTTATAAATTACTAGCCGATGCCCCGCGACTTCATCCGCGTTATAAAGTATACTATTTAAAATGTTATTCAAAATTTTTTACCCGTTCGAATCATGCCAGTTTCTTTGTTTTTTTTTTTTTTGACATTGGAAAAGTTTGAACGGTAATTTCTCTTGATTACTAAAATATTTGTGTTTGGGAAGATGTTATTAAATATGTATCCCAAATTTTTTATTGGTCTACAACATACTTAACCTAAAATACAATATATCCTAAAACCAATTCAGGATATTTTTGTATTTTAGGTTATGTATGTGATAAGTACCCGAGTTGGACCCGAAAAAAGGACAACTCAGGTATTTATCATTGTTAGTTTCTCTAAAACCATTGCATAATGCTGAAGCCACCATGTTTATCTTAATAAACAACGTAATAATTTGAATATTAATCTCAATAATCTCTACGAACAAACAAAGGATAGATAACATCTCCCAGTAGATATGATCGAGCCGGGGTCTTAGGTCGTGTGGCTGGAAGGGAGCGACCTGAACGACCTTTCTCCGGTCTAGATGAAGATAAGGTTACATCTTCATTTGGCTGCGTTATTGCGAAACTTTACAATGAAACGTTATTACGTTTTGCTTACAAGCCGGTTTAATTCACAGGAAAAACATTGGGTGAAATCAAAAATCAAATAGTTATTTTCACCTCACAAGCTCGGAAGGGTATACTTTCTCATTCGAAATCTGCGTGGAAAACTGCACCTGGAAAAAACTTTTTAAAACTTTTCTTCTAATTTGTAGAAGGTTTAGGTACATTTAAAGAAGTAGTCAATTCTAATTGTGGTTATTATTATTTGTGGTTGTAAACCGACGAAAGGATTCAATTCACCTAGTATTTTCCTCGCTGTAGTGAGGTGAAAAATTTTATGTTGCGCTCAGTAGCAAAGTTATTTTGCGTCTCGTACCTTGAAACCCTCGCTACGCTCATGATTCTATATTTGAACCAATCGCTTGGAACGTATAACTTGGACTTCACATGCGCCGAAGAAGGTTTCCTCACGATGTTTTCCTTCACCGTTTGAGAGCAGTCAGTAAATGTACTTAAGTTTCGAGAAAAATCCATTGATACATGGTCCAGCCGGGGATGTAATTTCGGACCTTACGATATGATAGGCCGCGTCTTATCCCCGACGCCTCTGCGACGCTCATGAAAATGTGCTTGAAGAAACATATTTTAGCTCTATTACTTACAAAATTCAAAAATTATACCCGTGGTAACTCCACGCGGTACCTATGTACCTATATAGAAACCGTTCTTGAAGCGTTAATTATCATAGTCTGATGCACTTACAAGGGTATTGGTACGTACGTCTGCGTCCCTGGGATCTGATAGGTAGGTATTACGTCGACGTTCGTTGAAAGTCATGGGAATTATTTGTATTAAAAGACGTAATGTATTTTATGCCACTGTCACTCTAAAAATAGCATTTTATTCATCGAAAACAGTGAATAAAACTCTATTTTAGTCACTAAAGAAAAAAATTAGCATTTTGTTCCTCGAAAACAGTGAATAAAAGTCTCTTTTAGTCACTAGAGAATAATAAAAAAAAAGATAGCTGGCTAGAGAGCTATGTTCTAATTTCACCATGGAGCTAAAATCTCTTTGGTGGGCGCCCGAGAATTTGAACCTTCCTTATTTTATAGCTGCCTGATAAACCAAGAGCAAGATAAAGATGCTGTTATTTTTTTATCTGTCAGATAAGGATGGTTTTTACAACCTCCCTATCATATAATAAAATGTGATAAATTTAAATACCATACTACTATTTATTTTCTCGCAGTCAATGGTATAGAGTACACAACTCGTGAAAAAAAAAACTTGGTCCTTTTGTATCCCTCGAATTAAATTCACTTTTTATTCGCTTGTATAATCTACTATACTTTCTGCTGAAGTAACAGCTCGTAAGTTTTTATGTTACCTACTTAACTGACAAAGTAACAAATATAAATGTTAATAAAAATAATTTAAATAAAAACTGGTCAATGTGATAATTTTATCAATCAACCTTACTTGTTAGTTATAAATAATTCCCAATTTATTATACTTAAACCTTACGAGCAAAAATAAGCAGTCAAGTCAATCTTATTTTAAGTAGGTATAATTTCACTTTGGGTTCCTACCCTAATACATTATTTAATTTTTAATTATATAATTATTTACGGGTCTTACACACGAAATAGTTTTATTTACCTTGCCCGACGTTTCGATCGACGACGATATAATTATAATTACAAAGCGCGAAAGTCTAAAATGTACTATTATTTAATTTTAAGTGAAAGCAATATTTTTTTATTTATTTCAGGAAAAGAACAGTCACAAACAATAATGAAAAGAAATTATAAAACAAAAAGCCCTAAAGTTTCACTAATCAATAACCAAAGTACATTTTATCTAAAAATACAAATTCAATACAAATACCTCTACAAATACACTTTGAATCTACTTCAAAAACAACATCCACAATGCTTAAACCTTCTTTACTTGCTGGGAATCTTTGGGAAAATGCGCAAGCAACCGATTTGCATACTAAATTAGCTATTTGCGGGTTACACCGTTTCTCGCAAGGAATCTGGTTAGGTGTTTTTTGCGGCGAAGCCTGTGCGGTATCGTACACGATAAAACACTTAGTTGGGACCGAGGAGGCGGTAAGGATTTGAGGGTAAGAATTAAAATTATCGTATAGTTAAACTACTTTTAAATTTAAACAGTTTAGGCAGGTAGTTATCGTAAGTCGTGGTGACCACGACTGGGCAAGCGTAGTGTGGGACGCCCCCGGCTAGATGGAGCGACGACCTGCGTGAGGCGGCTGGAGTGACTGGATGCGGAGAACCGAGAATCGGGCGCCTTGGGAAGGCCTATGTCCTATGATATTACGTGTAGTAAGTTCTGTTTCCCGCGGCCTTTTCCCCTTTTTGCTCGGCTCCTTAGGCTCATAGCGTGATGTTAAATAGCCTATAACCTTCCTCAAGGATTGGGCTATCAAATGAAAAATTAATTTCTCAAATCCGACTGGTAGTTACAGAGATTAACGCGTTCAAACTTCATATAAAAAATAATATCCGTAAAACTAAAAATAATTTAAAAACCTTTTGGGGTATTAAAAGTTGTAGATTTAAATAATGGTTCGGTACGAAAATTCCACCAAAGCATTTTGGCGAAAAGTCGCTATATAATTTTACCTACTGCGTACGCAAGGTAGGGTAAAATGTTGTCACACTCAATCGCAATAAAATGCGGAGCAAAATACTTTCCCGGGAAAATTCTCACTGTTTCCTTTCGGAACGCCTTCATAAGGCAATATTTCCTCAGGACCGGAAGTAAAGTGACAAATACCTATCGCATATATCTCTCCTGTGACTTCTTTCGCTAGAACAATTGATATCGATTTAACACTTTCACGAGACTGGATAAGTTTTCGAGAAATGAATTTTATGATGAATCTTTACCTCTAGTTTTAGAACATCGACAAGGATGCTACAGAAATTCATCATCATATCAGCCTGTAGACGTCCACTGCTGGAGAAAAGCCTCCCCCAAGGATCTCCACGACGATAAATCAAACCAAATCATTGCTTAGGATTAGTCAAGGGCAATTGCTGTAGAAAGGTTCTCGAGTGGCGACGACGTATCGGAAGACACAGCGTAGGCCTCCCACAAGGTGGACCGACGATCTGGTGAAGGTCGCGGGACCCGGCTGGATGAGGTTAGCGCGGGACCGGGCGTCGTGGAGATCCCTGGGGGAGGCCTTTGTCCAGCAGTGGACGTCTACAGGCTGATATGATGAGTAGGTTTTGCTATTATGAATTTAACAAAGACTATACACACAGACAGAATAATTGGTAAATAAATCATTTTAATGTAAAAAGGCTCTCAACAACTCAGTTTCGAGACCAGTGTTTCAAAATAAACCCCACCGTGGGGCTTGAGACACTTCAAAGCACCTCTAAGTACTTCTCATTAGCATCAATAATTCATACGTCGCGAGACTATTTGTTTCGAAATCCAGCCGTGTGAAGACGCAAGTGTGATCGCAGATGTGTATGTAACTTGCTCTTACGCTGAGGTTTGCTTGAATTCACATCTTCGATACCGACAGTAATTTAAAAAAAAGCACAAGTGCGAGTATCGCCCCGGGGGTTCCGTACAAACTTAATTAAAGAAATAATTAGAAAATCGTTAATAAAATTTCATACGCAAAGTTTAGTAAAAATACTCACACTCTCAAAAGCGAGGCGATGAAAACCACTAACAACAAAAAAATTATAAACCGTAAAATAGAAACAATGCATCAAATTGTACAAATCAGACGATAAAGAAATCAGTAGCCGCAAACCGGCCCATGCGTTCTCTCGCCTCGTAATTGTTGCCAGGTACGGACTCAGTGAGGGGTCGCTACACTTAATAAACCTTATAACATCAGAACCGGAGCGTAAGTGGTGTAGAAAAGCATCTCTGACGTGGTGGGGAAGACACGGTCTAACACGTCGAGTAGTCCACCAATGGCTTTCACGAAACTTAAGTACACTGCTCTCTTCTGCATAGAATACGCTATACGCCGAAGAATAAAATATTAGGCGCATCTGAAGTCCACCAGCCCTCACTGGGCTAGCGTGGTGGACTCACCCCGTAACAGTTAAGCCGCTCAGTTTATTCATCATCAACAGCCTATTAAGATGTCCCCACTACTGGGGCTTAGGCCACCCACTCAACGAGGATGTTCGGGCTATAGTCCACCACGCTAGCCCAGTGCGGGTTGGCGGACTTCACATGCGTCTAAGAATTTCTTCATCGGCGTATGCAGGTTTCCTCGCGATGTTTTCCTTCACAGTTTGAGAGCAGTCAGTAAACGTACTTAAGTTTCGAGAAAAAACCCATTGGTACATGGCCCAGCCGGGGATCGAATCGGTCCTTTCGATATGATAGGCCGTGTCTTATCCCCGACGCCACTGACGCTCAGTATATTATTTTCCTTTATTCCACTTCAAGGCCTTTACGCCACATAGTTCTAGCTGGAAGCTCTATTGTGCTATAGACTCATTCGATAGTTCCGCGACGGATATTCACGTTAGCGGGCGCTAAACTAAACGCATAGCCTAGATCCGCCCCTGTAATACTCCGGAGATTTTTCTCCTGACTGTTCCACTATCTCATAAAAGATGCATAGGCCGGAACAGGAAAATTAATTCCAGACAATGGCACCGCGGCGCCCTCGCAACAAGACGGGACCTAAGCGCGTCGCGGTTTCATATATTTGTGCTCCTGGGATTTTAATTTTGAAGTTATTAGATTTTGTTTGTGACTATTTTTGTAAAAAATATAAGTACCTAGACATAATAAGGGATGATATAAGCAGGAATAAATCCCTCTAAGATTGGCTTTAAATAAAACTTAGTACTTTTTGTGAATAAGACTCTAAACTTTACATAAAGAAAAACGATGAATTTTTTTAAATCTAATTTTTTTACTTTTGGCAAAAGCTATTTAACGTAGAAAAATGTAAAAAATCAGATTTTTCAGATGGCAAAGAACTGGATAATTTGAATCTAAGACAGATTTTCATAATCATCCGGGCTATATAAGCATGATCATTGCAACAATCCGGAGTTATTTAGGTAAATTGCGAAATATATTATGCACTGACGGATGCGTTGATTGGCTTTGACAACATAAGGTTAGATGTTCTGCCCAACCAGAATGCAGGTGTTAATTAATCGACTCTTAGGTTAGCCAATCAGCGTTCAAGTTTCCAATCGTCCGAAACAAACTTGGATATTTGCAATAATCCTGTTAATAACTCGGATGATTACGAAAATCTGTCTTAGATTCAAATTATTCCTTTGCAATCGTCCTAGGATTATCGCAATTATTCGATTTTTCCTGCGTATTAATAAATTATAACTATCTACTTGTACCAAAAATCTTATTTTAGCCAAATAATATTCCCATTTGCGTCTGTAGAGTCCTAGCCGAACAAACGGGGCAGCCTTGGAAATATTTAAATCTAAGTCCCATTGTTCGGGATTGGATGTCGAAAATTGGCTATTACGAGACCCTGAGCACAGCAATATTGCTGCTTTATCCAATTTATCTTCCGCACTTTACTATTTCTGTAGACGCGATTTATTCGTCGACTTCTTTGACAGTTGCTGGACTGCGAAGACTACGGTTTGAGCCTTAGATTGTTGAAATGCTGCTGAAAGTATTGCAAACGTTAAATTTATTGTCTTACATCATATCAGCCTGTAGACGTCCACTGCTGGACAAAGGACTCCCCCCAGGGTTCTCTACGACGACCGGTCCTTTTTTTTTTTTTTTTTTTCACGGAGTTGGAAATGCGTTAGGCACCATCCCCCCCGGTCTAGGGAGACCATGTGGGGGGGTGTGTGGGACTCCCGATCTCAGAGTGAGATGGTATACCCACTAAAACCAACTGCGGCGTTTTACCCGCTCTGCCGTTTTTGTGGGGGGTGCGTGGGTTGCACAAGGATTTCACCACGTCACCCCCCCGGCCGCACCAACTGGTGCCCCGCGCCAAGGAGGGAAGGAACCGCAAACGCTACGGCCCTTCCCCCAGACGTGTGTAGACTTTGATAGTGGGCCCCTCACCCACGTCTACACAAGGGGCAGAAGACGACCGGTCCTGCGCTAACCTCATCCAGCTGGGTCCCGCGACCTTTATTGTCTTTAGCTACGCCTATTTTCAACCGACGAAAAACAAGAGAGGAGGTTCTCAACTCGCCCCGTATATATATATTTTTATGTATGACCACGAATAATTAATATTATGATACAGTTAGGTCCGTATCTATTAGATCCAGATGCTTCTCCCGCAGAAAACGTCATCATCAGCCAGTACCAGTCCACCGCTGGACATAGGCCTCCTCCAAGGCGCCCACTGAACCTGTTACGGACAGCGAACCTGCCTGCGGCCGACTGAGCGGCGTGCGTGTGCGAGCGAGACGGCGCAGAGGGAGATGGCGCACACGAGAGGTTTTGGGAACCGCGAACCTGCCAGCGGCCAACTGAACAGCGCGCGTGTGCGAGCGAGAGGACGGAGAAGAAGACAGCACACAAGCCACAAGTGCGGCTCCGAACCTCTAGTAGTTAGGAACTTGTAAATAGTACTTAAGCAGGAACTTTGTGAAATAAATCATGGTCAATGGTCGTCTTTGAACAAGAAATCTTAGTTTCATTTGATCGAACAAGAACAATATACAGTCCACAAGATCTATCCACAATAGAACCCGATCCTCGGTTCTCTCTCCAGTCATGTAAACGTAACTTTATTAAACTCGCGCGCAATATCTTCATAAACACATTAGGCGTTCATTCGCCGTAAGACGCTGCAATTTAATTTCCCTGCCCATATATTTTAAAACGAGGCCTGCACTACATTTCACGGTAACGCAGGCATATATTGCGGCCCCTAATGGCTGGATTGTTTTATCGTGCTCATTATGAGAGAATCTGCCAGCTAGTGGGTATTAATTTACGTGGGCCCGGAATCTTGGACCCGGAATTGCTCCAAGAAATATGGCGAGATAAAATTGAAAGTGGTAATTGATAGTTGTGGGTGTTTAGGGGAGACGAATGAGGCCTTTGGTTTATAATCGAGACGTGCTTTAACGGGCCCTTTTATTTTTTAGGGTTTCGTACCTCAAACGGAAAAAGTATCACTTCGATGTCCGTCTGTCTGTCAAGACCCTTTGTCTCAGTAACGCGTGGAAGTATCTAGTTGAAATTAATATCAAATACTCAAGTCTGCAATCACTTGGAGCTGTAAAAAAATCAAACTTGTAAGTCAACGCAGTAAAAAGATATGGCCATTTTTGTCGCATTTTTCAATATTTTGGTAATGAAAACCTGTGGGGTACTTCCGGTTGACCTAGAATCTTGAAATTTGGCAAGAAGCAATGTTTTGTAGCACAAGTAATGGAAAAAATCCGAAAACAGTAAATTTGTAGTTGTGTACATCACAAAAAAAGTATTTTTTCAATTACCAACAAACTTAACTTTGCGTATAACCAAATCATCCATGTAACATAGTACCTAAGTGATAAGTAGGTAAGTACTATTATTAAATACTTTAAAAATTTTAAAAAAAAACTTTGTATATAACCCTCAGGGCGCGAGTCCTACTCGCACTTATCCGGGTTTTTTTAATATTCCCGGTTCCCATTTCCACTAGGTATCTAACAGGTCCCACTGTGGTAAATCTTCTGTAATGGAAGTCTTCTGTACTAATTACAATTTCCTATCATCAATACTTCAAGTACCTTCCCTCCTATTCCTGAGACATATAAAACAAACAACGCGCAAGTTTTAAATTACAAATAACATTATCGTGTTTAAAAGCCTATTTGCAAAGTCCTCGTAAACTCATAACGAGAGTATTCGCAATGAATTCGTAACACTCGATAATTGACATGTCTGCAAGGGTCTAATCCCCCCTTCAACCCTCCGCATGCTAAGATCTCGGAAACTTCTGATATTTCACACATGAATTTTGCAGGGTTACGAAAGTGGTGACATTGTGAATTGGCTCCTCGTCATGACCCATCATGCTGGATATCAATCAATACAGCGAAGCGACGCGAACGGCCAGCACGTAGTTTGCATGTCATGCACGTCAATCACTACAGCTAGACGATCATGCATGAGTGACAGCACGTATTGCATGTCATGCCGCATGATCGTTTAGGGAGCCCTTAAAACACTACGACGGTAAATAAGCTTTTCTTTCTGAAAGAAATACATTTATGTACTGCCAGTATAACAAGAAATATAATGAGAACTAAAGTGCAAACGTTTCTTTATTTGTTTCTACTTTTGGTAAAATATTATTATTAGCTAGACATGTGTGATAAGGACAGAATGTATTATTTGTGCCTAGTTATTAAGGATTACCTAATTAGAATATAGGTAAATATTATATATTGTGTTAATTTCCTTGATTATGTAAAAATATTTCCTGATTGTATATGTATAAGTTATTTCCAACACAATTGTCAATTGTTAAGGAATAAATGAAAAAAAAAAGTTATGCATTTTTTTTACTTTAATTTTTTTCTGTATTATGTACTTTTTTAAATTTATTAGAGTAATTCCGATATTGTAAAACTATCTATTTAGACATCCTTCAGAATGATTCAATAAACTGAACGTAAATAACGTTGCATTAAGAAACTTTTATTAATAAAACCTCGTGTGTATAATTAAAATAATTATTATTATTCTTGTGGTTCAAATATATCTGTACGAAAATATAGACACTTCACAGTGATTTTAATATGTTATGTATGTATGTGTATATTATAATATTTAATGAGGTATATTTGTTATTACTTAAATATTTTTTAAATTTTAACATGCACAACTTTAGATCTCCCGTAATGTATACTCTTTCTAACAGTGAGGGTTGGCTGGAAGAGATCTCTTGTAGAGATAAGTCCTCCTTTGTACACATATTTCTTGTTTGTTTTTCATTGTAAATTTATTTTGTGCAATACAGAATAATTTTATAGGCAACCGTTACATATGAAAATGAAAATGAAAAATGAAAAATGTTTATTTCGTTTCTCATTAAACTTAATTATATAGGACATTGGAGCCTTCTATTAAGTAAATAAATTACTTGTGGAAGAAGGCACCGCTCTTCTAGAAAATAACATTTTTAGATACTCCGAATTTGTAGCATGACTTCAAAAACTACAAATAAAAAAAAAGTAAATAAAGTAGAGAAAATACAAAAAAATAAAAATAAAATCCAGAATACGAAGTTAATGGCTATGTATGAAATAGTGTAGAGTGTACATGTGGAGTGTGGAATGTATACTTGTGTGTATGTAAATAAACGTGTTATCGGAATAAATTTTATGGAGGTATCTATAATGTAAATAAATAAAATGTAGCTTAGGTAAAATGGTATTACAATATTAATTTTAATTTATTTTATTCTTGTACGGGATATATTAATAAATTCTCTAATTCGTCATAACTTAGTTTTTTAATCCAATCAATTATAGTACTTTTGCATTTATGCAAGTTTAGTGGGTAAATTTTGAGCTCCTTGTTAAGTTTATTATAAAGAAAAGTGGATAGTCGTATGCCTCTTATGATAATATATAATAGACATATGCCTCTTTCTTTCCCAACGGCCAATCCACAACAACCGTATATTAAACCTTAATAGTAGAAAACGTAATTAACCCAGGTAAATCGGATTGGGTGAAAGTTTTCACACGATAACTAGAGCGGAAAGCCCGCGCCCCCCCATCCCGCGCCTAACTTCGCTCCACCTGCCTCGCCCCATCGTGCCCCACCGTGCCCCACTGTGCCCCACCGTGCCCCATCGCGCCCCACCGTGCCCCACCGCCCTTTCGCACACCTCTGCGGTGCGTTTAGAAGCTTTATGGCACTCGTTAAGTTTGAGATACATTTTAATCAAGTAATTAAATTATAATTTGTACATTTGGCTTGTACTTATAGTTTTAGTAACTTAATAGCTGTAAAATGTTTTTTCCCGTCTAAATAGAAATACATTATGATGAGTGAGCTAAGCTGGTCATTACACCCTCGGCTGGAAAAGTACGAGTCGACGGCGAGTGCGAAATCACGCCGAGGGTGTAATCACCAATGCTCACGCGTTTCATACGACGTTTTCAACACACTTTGCGGGGAAAAAATCATAAACTTATTTTCCTTTGATTTTGATGGCAACAGGGTATCACTTATATTTTGTGCCTTTGTAAAAATAATTATTAAAAGCGGTATACTAAGCTTATGTGTGTATGCGTAGATTAAATAAATACGAAAAAGAATAAAACGTCGGAAGGTAATAACAGGGTTATCAAATAAAAGAGCAATACAAACATCTAATAAAAAGACGTAGGCGGGCGGCAAATTTCATTTTTACAGTGTCATAGTAGCGTGAAATATAAAATAATTCCCGGAATAAGGCGGCTACACAGCGACCGACATATCAGGCGCCTCTCCGGTGAAGCTGTGATACGGCCGTCGAGGCCAACAGTATAGTCGGTTCTAAAAAAAATATCACAGGCGACAGAATGATGACCGTGTGCTGACTTTGTATAACATTCACACAAACACTCAAACATCGTCATATCAGCCTGTAGACGTCCACTGATGGACAAAGGCCTCCCCCAGGGATCTCCACGACGACCGGTCCCGCGCTAACCTTATCCAGCCGGATCACCAGATCGTCGGTCCACCTTGTGGGAGGCCTACGCTGCGTCTTCCGATACGTGGTCGCCACTCGAGAACCTTTCTGCCCCAACGGCCGTCACTTCTACAAGCGATGTGCACCGCCCACTGCCACTTCAGCTTCGCAATTCTTTGAACTCACACATACACACACACTATATATTGTAGTTGTAATTACCGGTAGTCCATCATTATCATCAGCCTGCACTAGTCCACTGCTGGACCTAGGCCTCCCGCAAGGCGCGCCACTGCACCCGATCCGTCACTGCGAGCCGCCTCACCCAGATCGTCGCTCCATCTATCCCCGGGGCGTCCCACACTACGCTTGCCCACGCGTGGTCTCCACTCGAGAACTCGTCTACCCCAGCGATTAACGGTTGTCGCTTCTTCACACGTAATAGTTAGTATTCTTTGCCTGCAGCTATGAATCCGGTAAACTGATTGGGCGACTGACAAGTCAGGTCGTGTGTAGCACGAACGCTTGGTTTAACTAGAGACGGGACAATCGCGGCGGTAGTTGTCGCAGAAAAAAAACCGGAGATAAAAACCTTGGAGTTTGTTATCTAAGGCCAGCTTGAAGGTGGGATTGTACGAATTAATTCAAATTCAAATTCAAATTCAAAAGTATTTTATTGCATGTAAGTACACTGGGTACATTTATACAACGTCAATTTTTTATCTACCACCGCTTCCAAGGTGTTAAATAGAGCTGGGAAGAAGAAGCGGCGCAACAAACTTCCGCAACACATCTTTTAAAATCAAGTTTGTACATAACATTATTTTGTAAAGATTGTGCGAGGCTGAAGTAACATTAACACCAGGCATCTTTGTCATTTAGATAATCGACTGTTTTATAATAAGCTTTCTTACAAAGTTGTTGTTTAATGTGAGTCTTAAATTTTCTGTCATTCATATTTAAGATTTCTTCTGGTAGTTTATTGTAGAAGCGTATACATTGCCCCGTGAATGATTTACTGACCTTACTAAGCCTTAACTGTGGTGGTACAAGTTTGTTTTTGTTTCTTGTAACATAAGCTGTGTTCATATCACAGTGCCTCAAAAAGAGAGATATATTTTTACGGACATACAAAATATTCTCAAAAATGTATTGACTGGCAACGGTTAATATATTAATTTCTTTAAACTTTTCTCTTAATTCAAAATGGAACCAATAAAATTTTTTCAATACGTTATATTTTTAAGAAGAAGTTTTATAAGAAGTTATCTAGTTATTATTTTAAATGACTGACATGGTAAACTTATAATTTTAATCTAAATAAATTAATGTATATATATTCTATATTAAAAACCCGCCTAACCTATTTAATTGATGAAAATCGATGCTTTAACACATTTAGGGCTTCTTTCACCACTTGCTGATAAAGTCCCAGATACCCTATCTGCTAGCTATCTGACAGATAGCCTTTTATTTTGCTTTCACAGGTATCTGATTGCCTTATCAGTCAGATGAACCGCCATATAAATTAACAGTGTAACGGTACAGGTCTTGGTATCCGTCACTTTTCAAATTAATTAAATCTCTAATAACATTAAAGTATGAATAAATCAAATAAACAGAATCTGTGGAAACAAATAATAATGGAACTTGGCTTAACGCACTGCCGAGTGACTAGATAGTTGTTATCAAGGTCAATGAACATCCTTTTATATATAACTATAAAGAAGGGAGATCTATTTATTAAAATTCAAGATATTATTATTGGATTTGTAATATTGGGCTAAATAATTATAAATTTCAATTAACTAGTACATATCTGGCAATTATGTAATTAAACAGTAACTAAATAGTCAATATTGGTTATCTGAAGTGAAAATATTCAAATGCAAACTAAATACGATCTTATTGGTATAACGATATGTCATAGTATGGCTAGGAGGGCGAGAATACAAGCAGATATCGACTTTGTTTACATAAAGGCAAGGAACATTATGAGACGATTCGGTTCGTGAGTCACTGCTGAGTCTCAGCTGAGGCTGCCCTGAGGCTGCCCTGGGGCCGATCTGTGACCACGCTGAGTCCGACACGCGTGGGACTCGTGTCCGCGCTGTGTCCGCCGCGCGTCGGAGCTGAGTTTGACGTGAGGCTACCCTGCGGTTGCCGCAAAAATAATTTATATAAAGCTTGAGGGAACGCTGTTTCGGGGTTCATTCTGTTTTGGGACGTCATACTGGTACTTTGAGAGTTAATGTATCGAATTTATGGGCAATTTATTTTCTCAGAAGTTTGGTCTGTAAGGTCCACTACAGGACATAGACTTTACAAGAATTAATTTTGATTAAATTAAATTCATTAAAATGTTTTGAAATTAGTTTGGCCTGATAAGGTCCACTGTTGGATTTAGCTTAATTATAAAGTTTTATTGATAACTTTGCTTAAAATCAGTTTAAAGTAATTGATAAACTCTAGATTCAATATTAGAGGTTTCGCGTTGCGATTAGGGACTCACATCGACATGGTTCGGTGGATTTTGAGCCCGTGCTCTTAATTTCAACTGCCTGCGGGCAGGGCTTCAGGTTGTGACGGCCTGGAGAGCCATTTTATACCAACATAATGGCTGACAGTCACTCAGTTCTGTGGAAGCTATAAAATGAGCAGACCAGGGGCTCCGAGCTAATTCGGTCAAGACTGCCCCCAAGACCTGTCCTTTGTAGCTTTCCTGAACTGGTCCTACACTGTTAGGAGTCTGTGCTTTGCCAACCCAAACCCCTGGCGTTCTCAGACAATACACGGGTTTTAGGATTAGGATACACAGAGCCTAACCCACTCGATTTCGTTCTGTCGCATAGTTAGAAGGAAATCATTGCACTAAGATTTTCTACACAACACACATATAAAATTAAATGTGAGGACCTGTCCTCTAGTTTGATTCATCACAATTAATCAGAATAGGAACAGCATTTTAGGCAAATGATAGGAAGGGTTTTGTCGGTTAATAGATAAAATTAAATTAAATCTTTTAGTTCAATAATTAAAAGTTACAACCATTTCTAAAATCAATCTATCAAAAGATACCAATTTAAATTTACTAAATAGAATCAAAGTTATTTTAGGCTATAAATAGAAGGGACTAGCCTGGATTTTAAAATAAAATAATTATACTAAATTCTTCGCTGTAAATAATTATACTAGCTGAATCTAAATATCAATCATTGATGCGCTTAATTACATCTAGGGGTCAAATAGTTATCCCATAGCCACCCTTCATACCAAAAAGGATTGAAGATGCTATATTAGTTTGATTGGGCATATCATTGGTTAATCTAAATTCAAATATGATTTCAATATCACAAGTGATCATATTGTGTCACCAAAAGGCTATCATTGGCTACATTCATTAATAATGAATATAAATAATGACTAGACATATTGTTCTAACAGTAGATCTTTACTGTGTCATTATGAAGCTGAAGTTGGAGCTTTGTGAAGAGAGAGAGGAGTTATTATTATATATCTATAGTTTATTATTATAAGTGGATCACACATAGTGATTCACTAAGGGAACATCTAATCTAATAAGAGAATCTAACAAGGATTAGTATTGAACCCTGTATGTATCTCTAGTCGAGCTTAGAGATTGAACTATAGTTTAGGGAGATTCTTCTTGCATCGGGGAACCTTCCGACCTTGCATTCCTCACCGTCTCATATATAAAAGATTAATGACAGACTTACTTATCTTTACCTACTCATATGTATGTCCAGTTTGACTAGAGAGAAAGAGAATTCCCCCATTATCTAAAAAACTGAAGATAATGAGTAAAAACCGGCCGGGAGGTGACCAGTCTGGGACGAACCTCAGGGTCAGGCGCGGTGGCGGAGCGTCGACGTAACCGGTACAACTAAATGCTGTCATATGACAAATAAAGATCTTACAATTTTAACATTTAATTATTTTAATATATTTTATTTAAAATTATTGATTTCTATTTTCAAATTTATATTATATTTATTGTACAAAGCTCTAGGTACCATCTTCTGTAGGATAACTAAGTAGGATCAAATAGGAGAAAGTAGGAAAATAAATGTAGACCATAGTTAATAATAGGATACTTTAATTTCAAACTAGGTAGAATGTTCTTCGTAGAATCACTGCTAGTTCACTTCAATAAAAGAGTCAGGGTTACTGTTACACGGGTCCACTACATAGGGTTCATTCATGCCACTAGACGATACGCAGCCATTTCCCAGATCAAAAAAAAAAAAGTAAAAAAAAAACTAAGTAGGTAGTACAGTTCTCTTGGGTATTCGATAAGGTTTGGAGTAAACGATGGGTCATATAATAGGATTTTAGGAGTAAAATATAGATAGTATAAGGGTAGGGGGTATGGTAGGGTAGGGTGGGATCGTTACAACAGGAAAGAAAGAAAGAGCACACTTTATTGACACCATTGCATCAATAACATAAACATACTAAAACATAAACACATACAACTATTGTTTATACAGGGTGAGCAACAGAGTCAAAAGGACGCTGCCTCAGCTTTTTGCCGCAGAGTAGTCTGCGGCACTGATTTTCAGGCAGAACCTTAGATTTATTTTATTTTGTAACAACAAGATTCATCAGAGATTTGAGGTGCATAACAAGAAAATATTACCAGACAGATTTATCTGATAGATTAGTTTATCTGTCAGATTACTATCTGTAACAATATCAGCAAGTGGTAAAAGAGGCCGTTAGAGTCAAAAAACTTTTTAAAAAAGGTATGTATTAATGTGTGTTATACACATCCTTACACATCGATACTTTATACAAAAACAAACTTTTTAATTTTTTTTTTAAAGATCAAGCAATTTAAATTAGCTTGATACATCTCGCATAGCACCGACCTCGAGTTAGTGGTGTTCTTTGGTTGGTAAAATGCAAATCTCAAAGATTCGTCTCAAGTTTTCTTATTACGCGCGCTAATAAACGATCCCAGCGCTCGGATTGTTCTGTTTCCTGATGCGTAACTTTTGCGTCGCGTTATGTACTCGTAGCGTAACGTAATGTAACATAACGCAATGTAACATAACACAATGTAACGAATTGCAATGTAACATAACGCAATGTAACATATTGCAATGTAACATAACGCAATATAACATAACACAATGTAACATACGCAATTTAACATAACGCAATGTAACATATTGCAATGTAACATAACGCAATATAACATAACACAATGTAACATAACGCAATGTGACATAACGCAATATAACATAACACAATGTAACATAACGCAATGTAACTAACGCAATGTAACATAACGCAATGCAACATAACGCAATATAACATAACACAATGTAACATAACGCAATGTAACTAACGCAATGTAACATAACGCAATGTAACACAACGCAATGTAACATAACGCAATGTGACATAACGCAATGTAACTTAACGCAATGTAACATAACGCATTTAAAACAACTAAATCGATTGCAAAAACTGTCTATAATAAAAACTGGCAATTCAATTTCGATTAGGTAAACTAGTTTGGCGTATACAGGTTTCCTTTAGGTATTATAGTTAATGGTACTGAAGTTCCGAAAAACTTATTTGTACGGGCCAAGGTTCGATCTCGTCGAACCAGTGCACAACCAACTACGCTACCTTTTCCTATCTTATGACTGGCCTGTTGGCGTAGTTGGTAGTCAGGGTGCCTACTGCGCCAGAGGTCGTGGGTTCGATTGGGACCAACATTTGTGTGATGAACATATCTGTTGTTTTTCGGATACTGGGTGTTTTTATGTATTTAAGAATGTTTATCAGTTGTTGAGTACAAATTTACAAGCTTCGTCTTAGTTTTGGGACTAAATAGCCGTGTGTAAATCCCTCCCGTTTACGATCTCAATATATTCAATTGCTGCTACACCCACGCCGGTCGCTGTACAGCACGTATGCCTACGTATGTTGCGCTTGACATGTTATTACCGGAAAAGATTTTATCGCCTCGACGCTATGAGGCGTTTTGCGCCTCGCTCGGAATTGGCTGGATTATGCCGTGAAAATTTCGTAAGAAACACAAGGTACTTGTTCAGATTGCGTTCTTTACAACGGTGGTACGTTCGACCGCACGTGAGTGGAAACAAACTAGTATAAACTGGTCTCTCATAGTATTGAAACTCCCTAAAAGGCTAGGCCAGCTCAAGGTCAAAGTGTTTCGATTGATGTGAGGTCGACTGTACCTGCAATTTAATTATTACTGGTAAGCCCAAGTCAAGTCAAAAAGTCAAGTCAAAACTATTTTATTGCATGTAAGTACACTGGGTACATTTATACAACGTCAATTGTTTTATCTACCACCGCTTCCAAGGTGTTAAATAGAGCTGGGAAGAAGAAGCGGCGCAACAAACTTCCGCAACAACCCTACAAGAATACTTAATTATATAGGAAGTACGAGCAGGTATGTATGAAACCCATGTTTATCTATATAGGAAGTACGAGCAGGTATGTATGAAACCCATGTTTATCTATATAGGAAGTACGAGCAGGTATGTATGAAACCCATGTTTATCTATATAGGAAGTACGAGCAGGTATGTATGAAACCCATGTTTATCTATATAGGAAGTACGAGCAGGTATGTATGAAACCCATGTTTATCTATATAGGAAGTACGAGCAGGTATGTATGAAACCCATGTTTATCTAAATACATGAAATGAAGTAGGTAGGTACCTACTTAACTTCAGAACATGAATCAAAAAATTTAGCCACTCCCGTATGGATGAGTAATAAAAGCATCCTGTGGGTGTCAAAATCGTGTCAAATGCATTACAATATTGTAACTGACTCACGCATTCTCATTTTCAAACTCCATACAAATTTGTATTAGCAACCTCCTCCCGCTACTCCGCTTCCTTTGTCCGCACCCCCCCCCGGTAAATGGCACCATAGGTTCCGATACTAAATATGCAAGATGCGATCTCCACAGGGAGCGCGCGCGCGACCAAAGTGATTTGAAACTTCTTGCCTCAGAACAAGAAAAAAGGTTCCATTTATCGTAATAAATTGGGACACTTGAGGTTCTCGAGTCTTTAATTTACTGACTGCTCTCAAACGGTGAAGGAAAACATCGTGAGGAAACCTGCATACGCCGAAGAAGAAATTCTTAGGCGCATGTGAAGTCCACCAACCCGCACCGGGCTAGCGTGGTGGACTATAGCCCGAACGCCCTCGTTGAGAGGGTAGGCCTGAGCCCCAGCAGTGGGGACATCTTAATAGGCTGTTGATTTGATTTTGATTGATTTGAGGTTCTCGTGTGGCGACCACATACCGGAAGACGCAGCGTAGGCCTGAACAAGGTGGGCCGACGATCTGGTGAAGGTCGCGGGACCCAGCTGGATGAGGTTAGCGCGGGACCGGGCGTCGTGGAGATTTCTGGGGAGGCCTTTGTCCAGCAGTGGACGTCTTTCGGCTGATTTATGATGATTATTGGGATACACGGAAATAGTCCAGTTATTGTTAGTAATGAAAGAGATTTCAGGACATTTCAATTGTCACATCACTGTCGTTAAGTCGGTCGCAGCGGCGCAAAAAAGTCATTTCGGTCTACTTTTTAAAAAACTTTTTTGCGCAAGCCCAGCCTATTAACATGTCTCCACTGCTGGGGCTCAGGCCTACCCTCTCAACGAGGGCGTTCGGGCTACAGTCCACCACGCTAGCCCAGTGCGGGTTGGAGGAATTCACACGCGCCTAAGAATTTTTTTCAAAAAGTACACCGAAGTGCCTTTCTTTCGCCGCTGCGACCGACTTAACGACAGTGATGTGACGATTGAAATGCCCTGAAATATCTTTCATTACTAACAATAACTGGACTATTTCATTTGGACAATACAAATAATGCTCTATGCTACAGGTAAAACTATTGTTAGCTGCCACAAGTACACTAGTTAACTACCCTAGGGTGGCAATAAAAGTAAAGGTTAATGACCGCGAAGCATTTGTAAGGGAAATTTTATGGTTTCTGCCACTTCTCTCCACCGAGGGAACCTACATTTTCTGACGTCATTATCTGGACCACTTTATTTGGCCACAAAATGTTGCATTTTTACATTGTACCCGTTTAATGCTCTTTTGTTTCTATTCAACCTACTATCTAATCTATATAGGTTCATTCAGACATTTCCTGTTTTTTACCCAACGACGGAACAAACATCCTTACAAAATTCTTCACAAACATTCTCACAAACATCCTTACAAACATCACTAATAAACATCCTTACAAACATTCTCACAAACCTCCTCACAAACATCATCACAAACATTCTCACAAACATCCTCACAAACATCCTCACAATCATCCTCACAATTATCCTCACAAACATCTTCACAAACATTCTCACAAACATCATCACAAACATCATCACAAACATCCTCACAAACATTCTCACAAACCTCCTCACAAACATCCTCACAAACATCATCACAAACATCCTCACAATCATCCTCACAATCATCTTCACAAACATTCTCACAAACATTCTCACAAACATTCTCACAAACATCCTTACAAACATCTTTACAATCATCCTCACAAACATTCTCACAAACATCCTTACAAACCTTTTTTTATTAGTATGATGATGGTCTCTTTATCAAAATTTCTATGAATACAAACACTGTTTCCACAACAATCAGTGCAATATAGTCTAGCAGCATAATACGTCATCACCAGAAATTCCACTGTTAAAAACGCTGACGCAACCTCCATCCGATAACTGGGTCGCGCTCAAACGAGCACATTCAGACCCGCTTAATGATGGCTGCTCAATGGTGTAACAGAGACAGGAAAATTAACAGTTAAATGCTTCATTTGAATTAAAGCGGGACTTTTTCCTGGCAGTGGAAATACTCCAATTTTCATTCTAGGATTCTTTTCACCCTGCTGCGAAGGTCCTCTAGGAACTCTATACGAGATGCCTAATGATAATAAATTGAAATGTTGAAAAAGATTAAATATATTTCTTACAATATTTAACTAGCCAAGATTGTAATTTTTTTATATTATATTCAGCTAGATCTCGTCGAGACTTTCATTTGAGTACCATTAACATGGGTGACGCAACCTCCATGGTGTTAATGTTACTCTGGTGTTAATGTTACTTCAGCCTCGCACAATCTTTACAAAATAATGTTATGTACAAACTTGATTTTAAAAGATGTGTTGCGGAAGTTTGTTGCGCCGCATCTTCTTCCCAGCTCTATATAACACCTTGGAGGCGGTGGTAGATAAAAAATTGACGTTGTATAAATGTACCCAGTGTACTTAAATGCAATAAAATAGTTTTGAATTTGAATTTGGGTCTAGCACCGCCGTTCCGGAGATATGGGCAAATCAATTTTCATCTGGAAAAGTTTTGCTATTTTAAAAACTTCTAATTTGAATATAATCGTTTAGTTAAATAATGTTAATTTTATATAGCACTAGCTTTTGGCCGCGGCTTCGCCCCCGTGGAATAAGTTTTTTAATATTCGCATAAAATATGTCAAGTTTTGGCAGTTGTCAATAAACAGCTCAACACGAACGGACGTCTTCTCTCTAATTCTCTCCCGTTTTTCATTAACTGGCGACCGTGAAAATGATGGATAAACTTAAAAATAAATTAAATAAATAATTTTTAATAATTTAAAAGAATTTTAAGAAATCTTCAAAAATGAACCAATTTTATCATCGTGTTCTGTAAAATTCAAACTGATCCGGGAAATGTCAGAAAAAATGGCTGTCTTGGACGAAAAAATTCAAGAAATTCTGCGATGGTTTTTTGAATGAAATTAATGAATTATCATGTTTGTTGGGGAAACATTCGTACTATAGCAAAGTTTGAGATAACTTTGTAGATTTTCTTCCTATTAATTTTCTTACTAAAGAGCTGCATCAGAGAAATTTCGGTATCTCCATTGAACAAACCCTAACTACATACACACAATTTAAACGAAACGAATAATAACGTCCAGAAATATGGGCCGCAAAGATTTGTGCACAGTGGTCCGAATCCGTGACCATAAAGCAGAAGCACCCACCAAAAGTATATCGGCAATAAACAACTTGGAAACCGAGAGGCCGCATTCCAATACCGACTTTAAACATGTCGACTAGAGTTTAAAGTTCAAGGGGAATGTTTAACGAAATAATGTTAGTTGAAAATATGTTTCGCGATAGATAAATTGTAGTCCTCCATCGCTAGAGCAAACAACTCGGTTGAGCTCGGTACGTGCATGCATTTTTGCTAGTTTGAAGCACTGTGCGGCTGGAGACTCTATTGGGAGCGTTTTGCGTTGCGAAAAGGGTTTATTTGAACGTTGGGAGAAATAATGGTGTGTAAATAGGATATCGTGGAAATAGTAAGGATATGTTGGGAGTAAAAGCGAGTATGGGAGTAAAATCTTTTTGAGATGCAGTCAAATATGTGTTTATTGTGTTATAGAACCTATACCCTGTCGTCCCACTGTGCGTAAAAGAAACACCCATCTAGGCAACTACTCACTTCAACCTAAATGAAGTAAAAGAAATCGGTGCCAAAGGCGTGCTGAAATTCCTAACTGACGCAAAGCTGAGCGCTGACTACAGTAAGGTGGCGATCACAATGGATCAGCAATGGTCGCAGTGATACCGAAACGAGGAGATTCGACAGAGAACTAAAGCCAGGAAGGTTCGAATCTCTTTGGTGGCGCGCGCGCTCACTATGGAAACTGCATCTTGGTTATTTAGTATGATAACCAATGGTGCCACTTACAGGGGGGGTGCGGACAAAGGAAGCGGAGTAGCGGGAGGAGGTTGCTAATACAAATTTATATGGAGTTTGAAAATGAGAATGTGTGAGTGAGTAACAGTATTGTCATACATTTGACACGATTTTGACACCCATAGAATGCTTCTTTTACGCCTCTTTAAGGGGCCGCGAGCGCGCACCAAAGAGATCTTAACTCTATGACTAAAGCCATCGACATAACTCAAGAAGTTATTAAGTTGATCTGGCTGAGGCTGGTCACGTCTGTCCGAGAACCGATAACCGCTGGAGTAGACCAGTTCTCCAATGGAGACCACGCGTTGGCAAGCGTAGTGTGGGACGCCCCCCGGCTAGATGGAGCGACGACCTGCGTAAGGCGGCTGGCAGTGACTGGATGCAGAGAACCGAAGATCGGGTTCAGTGGTGCGCCTTGGGGACGCCAGTGAAGTTGGCCTGATGCAGGTTGGAAGGTACAGGGTCTTTGGAAGGTGCAAAGCAAAGCCTTACGGAGGTGACAAGCGAGTCACTGATTACATGAGGACTTGTATAACATCTCTCTTGTACCTGAAATGGAATTTCAATTCAATTCAATACTCTTTATTGCACATAATTAACAAACAAAACACAATAATACATTAGACTAAGAAGGTAGATCTAAGCGGTCTTATCGGTAAAAGCGATTTCTTCCAGACAACCTTTGGTTACAGGACAGTATACCAGAATTCTTGTGGGGTAGAAGTACAAACTTGATTTTAAAAGATGTGTTGCGGAAGTTTGTTGCGCCGCTTCTTCTTCCCAGCTCTATATAACACCTTGGAGGCGGTGGTAGATAAAAAATTGACGTTGTATAAATGTACCCAGTGTACTTACATGCAATAAAATACTTTTGAATTTTGAATTTTTGAATTTTGAAGAAAAAGCGGGAGCAATTTGTAAAATTCCACAACTTTCCATAAAGAAGTAAGTAAGCATAGTAAAATGGAAATAATTCCGGCGCGGATGCGACAATGAATTGGCAGTAAAGCATAAAACTCTGTTGTCACGAAACTTTAAATCGCGTTTGTTGCTAACTTTCAGTATTTAACTACAGTTGGAGTTAAACTACATAACAACTACCTTACATTTGTGGAGTCAAAAGTAGACAATTTGATTATGAATTCTGGTCAGTTACATGCTCCACAAATAACAAGGAAAGGTATATCACAGTACCCAAATACATAATACGTGAATCAGTTTCGAAAAACGTATGGGTACGGGGTAAGGTCCGAACCCACGACCTCATGAACGTATGGCAACTGCACAACAAACTATACCTATGGCTTCCTATCTTCTAAAATAAACAATTTTATTCAATTTTCTTTTCCTTTGGAGTTTTTGTCGTTTACACTTATCTTATCAAACGGTGAAGGAAAACATCGTGAGGAAACCTGCATACACCGAAGAAGAAATTCTTAGACGCATGTGATGTCCACCAACCCGCACTGGGCTGGCGTGGTGGACTGTAGCCCGAACATCCTCGTTGAGAGGGTGGCCTGAGCCCCAGCAGTGGGGACATCTTAATAGGCTGTTGATGATGAATAAACTGAGCGGCTTAACTGTTACGGGGTGAGTCCACCACGCTAGCCCAGTGAGGGCTGGTGGACTTCAGATGCGCCTAATATTTTATTCTTCGGCGTATAGCGTATTCTATGCAGAAGAGAGCAGTGTACTTAAGTTTCGTGAAAGCCTTGGTGGACTACTCGACGTGTTAGACCGTGTCTTCCCCACCACGTCAGAGATGCTTTTCTACACCACTTACGCTCCGGTTCTTATAATGCTTATGAATTATTCTACTCATACAATACCAGCAAGAACTTTGGTAAAACTACTGTAACGCTGGTTAACACGACTTCCGCTGCATTTTATTTCCTATGCTAAAACCCCTTTGATAACAATAAAATCGCGCAAAGTTTACGGGCGTAGTGGAAGTTGCTAACAACAGGGTACGGGGTTCGAGTCCCGGGAATAATGCGCCGGCCGCCGCGCGCCGCAATTTCGAAGTTGGGTAAAAAAAGTTTGGTTAGCATAGATGGATATTACCTGGGCTTCGTTCGTGGCAGGAGCGCTCGAGGTCTAGGATGCAGTTACGAACGAATCTTAAAATTACACATATCTAAACATTAATACTAGCTGTTTCCCGCGGCCTCGCACGCCTTTTATAAGCTCTGACTTCCCCCCGTGAACAAAAATAGTACATTGTTACCCCAGGGGTGAAAGTAACTTATTTAGGTCCCGAGACGGGGTTTGGCGCCCGACGCGTAGCGAGGGCGCCAATAGTTCGAGGGACTCTAAATAATTCTTGAGCCCGAGGGATACACTGTGCTTTTCATTACGAATACAATGAAAGTAAAAACAAATACATAAAATGAGTGTTAATACAAATCTCTGCTATACGGAAGTATAAACAAAACTCTACAACTCGAAAAAACAAATGAAGATCCGATTGCCACTTTCCCGTCTATTTTGTTTTTTTTCATTACTCATACTCTGAAAGTAGGTCTGAAGTTGCCTGAGCAGCGTATTACTTTCAACCCGCCACTCAAGCAACTTCAGACCTACTTTCAGAGTATGAGTAATAAAAAGGATATTAGATACTCATTCAAGCAATAAGTAACAAATAGGCAACTTGCAACGAAGAAGCCATAGGGAAAGTAGCCAAAACAAGCGGCGAGGCTAAAAAGTAAACGGCGCATCCTTACAAAATATCCGACAAATCGCCCATCGTTTAGATAAATATAATCGTCAATATCCCTTCTGCAGAATTTATTCTGGCTTTTGCTCTGTAATGCCAGCTTCACACTATTACATGACATGTTTAGAGCTAGTTTACTGGACTCTTTCTAGTTAGATTGGATGAATACATTCCTCCATTCATACACGCAGATATTTCTTATTCAAGTATTTATAGTATTTATTAGTAAATTTTGACCAAAACATTTTGTTTAGAATAGTAATTTGCATGATATTATTTATAAAATTAGACTTGTAAAATTTATTTTTACTTAATATTAGAATTGTAATTTAATTTCTGTATTACTTACTATATATAACAACATAAAGTTTATTCGCGGGAAAAGCAAATTAATAATCACAATATTATTTCTTATTCTTCATTCTATACAATATATTTTACGAGACAAATAGAACGAACCGCCAAGCATCGCATCCTGACACACCTCTTTCCCTCATCATTAGAGAATGATTTCATACCATGTCGTCAGAAGCCACGAGTGCTTCAAATGTTTCCGTCTGTTAGCACTCTTTCAATCTACTGCATTCATCTTACTCACAGTCGTCTTCTTGTAAAGCAATGCCTCACTACGATATAATAAAGTTTGTAAATTTTGTAAATTGCTAGGCGTGTGCGTCTTTCGACACTTTGTGGTTCTTCTATAACGCAGATAACGCTCTGATTCCCGTTTTAATAGGTTCTCAAGCTACATTTACTATGCCTTTCATCAATAAACTTATAAAATCGTTTGTCCTGCCTGACTCACTGACTGATCGATCTACTAAGTCTAGAAATCTGAAATGTGAATCATAGGTTTATTTTACAACGTCTGCTAAGAAAGCATTTTTGCAAATTCCAACTATAAAGAAGTAATAGAGTTGGGGGAATTTATATTTATAATTTTGTAACGAGAACGAAGCCGCGGGACGTCCACTAGTACATCATATTAAATTGAGTTTAAAACCATATAATTACCTCTACCGTCTACTTGCTCCAGTTACCTCATCGACTGTCCTTCTGACTTGCCCGCTGGCCTAGTGTAAGCCGGCCTCGCTAGACGGCGGGCGTCTACTTTGCCGCTCGGCTGCGCACCGGTGACGAACGGCTCCGATACCGATATGATGCACATTTTGAGATCATGCTTGAGCTGCGAGCCAATATGTTGACCTTTTTTATTGAATAAGACTTTGGAAAATGTATTTCCGGGCATTTTTGCGTACGAATATAGTATTAGAATACAGTGGAAGGCAGGAAGGTTCGAATCTCTTTGGTGGCGCGCGCGCTTATCGAGACTGCATCTTTCATATTTAGTATGGGAACCAATGGTGCCACTTACAGGGGGGGAAAGCGGTGTAGCGGTAGGAGGTTGCTAATACAAATTTATATGGAGTTTGAAAATGAGAATGTGTGAGTGAGCCACAGTATAATATCATACATTTGACACGATTTTGACACCCATAGAATGCTTTTTTACGCCCCTATAAGGGACCGCGAGCACGCACCAAAGAGATCTTAACTCTATGGTGGAAGGCGACGAAAATGAATAGAGAGACAAGGGAAGTCAGAGATTATGGTCGCTAAACAGAAATAACAATAGAGGTGAGCTTATCTCTATGAAGATACGTCTTCCATCAGCGTTTTTAGAAAGTAGACATCTAATAGTAAGTTATTTATTTCTCCATAATCCAACATAAGTGCATAAACTTAATAATATTACGCTTTTGCTAAGTAAATCTTAGGATATAAGTAATTATTGTTAAGAATACAGTATACACTTTATGTTGTAGGCTAGGGTATCTGAAGATCCGCTGACTGCATTTTTAGTGTCGATTTTTTCAACTAGGTATATACATAGGTGGACGGATAATTAGAAACAGGGCACGATCGAATCGAGGTCACTTTGAAGCCATGGTGCTCCGTGAAGGATTAACCGGGGCATTATCTGATGACGGTCATCGAGAGAGTAGATGGAGGACTTCTAGATCGTTATAGATATCCAACTGATCAGATAAGACGTTTGGAAGCAGCATCGTCATGAAGAAAAAAATCCACAAAATGGCATCAAAATGTATGAAAATCCTAAAGTTAAGTAATCATGACGATGCTGCTTCCGAACGGTTCATCTGATCAGTTGGATATCTATAGCGATCTAAAAGTCATCCATCTACTCTCTCGATGACCGTCATCAGATCATGCCCCGGTCAATTCTTCACGGAGACCCATGGCTTCAAAGTGACCTCGATTGTATGAAAATCATGCCATGTTTCTAATTATCCGTCCACCTATGTATGTATAGTACAATGATCGATTTTCACCAAAACACTTTTTTCTCACTCATCATCATCATCATAAATTATTATCAGCCTGTAGACGTCCACTGCTGGACAATGGCCTCGTCGTGGAGAATCCTGGGGAGGCATTTTTCGCACTATCACAGTTCATCTTCCACTCAAGTCGTTCGAAAGTAAAACTAAAATCATATAAGAATAAAATTCTGCAATGTTAAACTAACAGTTTACAAAGTTTAACCCTATAAAGAACATTTTCCAGTTTTACAGCAATATAACAAAGATAACCACAGTGCCTTGATGTTGCATCAATTTAATGTCATGTCTTAAAGGGATGGATTTAGCATATTTGGGACCTAAGAATTGAATAGGTAGAGAATTATACTCTGTCAAAGAATACATGAACATAAAGTTCTAATTTCCAATTGTAACATTGACATGACATTTATTCCTAATTTTATATACATTATTTTATTATTATTGATCATACACAAGTTGTGCAAAATTGACATTTTATAATTTTGGCTTTGACAAAAAATAAAATTTTTAAATAAAAAATGTTTGTTTCTTTGACGATCACATTAACTTTGACCTTTTACGTAAGTTACTATGTACTAGTATTTGTAATGTGTCATAAATAAATCTAATCTAATCTGAGGGCTTTATAGGACCTAAATATATTCATATTAAATACCACAATTGATTAATGCTGAAGAGACTTAGAAAAAAATCATTATAATTATCTATTGTAATTCCTTTTGAATTTTTTGTGTCCGATTAATTAATTAATGATTGTGTTGTTGTGAAGTGAATAACTTATAGGCTACTTTTTAACGCGGACAAAGCCGCGGGGCGTCCGCTAATAACCAAAAACCCATAAGTATCAAAACGCCTACATAGAGAGTGTTGTTTCACAATGTCATCATCAACAGCCTATTAATGTCCCCACTGCTGGGGCTCAGGCCTACCCTCTCAACGAGGGCGTGCGGGCTATAGTCCACCACGCTAGCCCAGTGCGGGTTGGTGGACTTCACATGCGCCTAAGAATTTCTTCTTCGGCGTATGCAGGTTTCCTCACGATGTTTTCCTTCACCGTTTGAGAGCAGTCAGTAAATGTACTTAAGTTTCGAGAAAAAACCCATTGGTACATGGCCCAGCCGGGGATCGAACTCCGGACCTTTCGATATGATAGGCCGCGTCTTATCCCCTACGCCACTGACGCTCTTCACAATGTACACGGGAAAAACTTTTCTACACGGGCGAAGCCGCGGGAAAAAGCTAGTATAGTTATAAGAATTTTCACTAGAGTCGCTTTCCCTTATTGCATCTCTGGTGGTTCGTCCCTAAAATTCAGCAAAACACAAGTCGTTTGTCAAAGAGCGATAGCAATTATTTTGTTATTTATACACTGGGGTAGCGATGGAGTATGATTTATACCCCGTGACGCATGTTTATGCTAGTTTCGGGGTAATAATGATTCATAGAGACAAACAGTGTTTGAACCTACACTTTCTACAGTCTAAGCATTTAAAGGCATGAAAACAAAGTTATCTAAAATTTGTTGGCTAAGTATTTTAATAAATATTTAGGTAGGCATTTATTGCGATAATAAACAAAAAAAAACAACTGAAGAAGTCTTCCTGGTCATGGGTAAGTCTAAGTACAGATCAATGTTTTACCTTTTTTAAGAAAAAGTAAAAAAAAAACAAAGTTGTCACTTGATTATTTAGCGTTTGCTGCAGATTAAAATTTGCTGAGATTTAATAATCGGTAAAATTATTAATATCTCTAAAACTCGGTAATTCTTGGTACTTACACGTAACCCCAAAAACTTTCAGGGGTAAATGAATAACTATAGAAAGTGAACGCGTCTTTATTCATTGTTGCTGTGATAAACCAATATAATCAAAAGTTCAAAACCAAATGTCTTTAAAGAAGTAAGCAAGACCGCAATATTATCTCCAAACTTATTTTCCAATTACTTGCAAATATCCCCAAAAATATTCAAAACAAATACACAACGTAAGCTGAAAACGGGTGCGATGTTTTCTTATAAGCATGAATAAAATTAATAGGGGTAATTTGAATATAATCACTTTGGTAGACCGCACCGACACATTTGCATGGGGAATGATTAATATGTTGTGATAACGCTTGTTTTGCATAAAAGGGGAGGATTGTGATTTCGATTTAACAAATTTGTTACATGGGATGCGGAGCCGGCAGCCTAGTTGGTTGTGACCCCGCCTCACGTTCGTGACCTCGTCTGTTCGAATTTTCTTTTTTTAACATGTTGTAATTTATTATCATGTATTTTTCATTTACGTTGAACTATGTAATGTATGGTTTTTAATTTAATTTAAACCACTGTCGTACGTGACATTTTATCTCGACAACTAAAAATCGATTAAACGAAAAATGTATAAAGTAATAAAATCAGATTGTTACACTCTGCCAAAGTGCGATTGACGTATAGAAATAGGATAGTGCAGAAAAGTGAATAGAAAAAAATTTAAATTGTGAAGAACATCAAATTCTGAATTTGGGGCTGTAATGGGCAAAACTTAATCACTAATTCGTGGCGTACAGTAGGACCCAATATATAGTGGTGGTCCCGCTGGGGTCACGGTCATATCCAACAGAGCCTCAAATATGGTTGACCAAGAAACCTTTCATAACTCATACGTCAAACCGTTTACCGTCAATCGAGCGACTCATCTTGCCCTGAGTTAGCCGTGCCATGACTACCGTCAATCCGCTGGAGTCTTGACTAAGTCGTATTGATTAATAGCGACACATTGCATCAATCACTATGGACTTGCTTCCACGCGCCTATAAGTCCGTATTAAGCTACGCCTGGGAATTTATGGCGCCTTGGTACACTAGCTATGTATAGTGATGGTCATAAATGCAGTAGCAAGCTAAGAGTCATTTTTCTGTACAACGGTGCGCACGACAACACGAAACCCAATTAGATATAACTGACCACCCAAGTCACAGTGTGTTTTAAACCTTATTTTCATAGCAATAAGTCATCAATTCATCGTAATATCTAGAAATATATTTGTGGATATGTGCGTGTGTGGGTGTGTGGGTACAGATCAAAAAGAAAGTCGTAAGTGAAACTGATCTCTCAATCTATTGAGTTGCGAACTGCTACTGCACTTGTGAATTTTAACAGTACTTATACAGGTGTATGAGATACAAGGAAATTTTTAAGGGGGTGATTAGGGAGGCGGAATCCATTCCATAGGTACAAAAATACCACTATAACTTTTGTAGAAGTCGTAGATATACAGGATGGGAGAGAACGACCATAGGCTAGTGTAAAATAAAAGGCCTCAGGTCTGCGATAGGCACGGACTCTCCATTTCAGTTTAGTCATAATTGTTTTGATGGAAACTTAAAAAATCACACACGGCTGTTTAGTCCCAAATTAAGCCGAAGCTTGTACGGGTACTGAACAACTGATAATACATACAAACACCCAGAATCCGAAAACCAACAGATATGCTCATCACACAATTAAATGTGGCCTCGGGTGGGAATCGAATGCACCACCTCTGGCGCAGTAAACACTACCAACTGGGCCAACAGGCCGCAGTCAAAATAATAAAATAAATAGTCTAAACTCGTCCGATTTTAAAGATTCTCACAATAGATAGGTACCAATTTTATTAGGTGCTTCGAAACCTGGTTTACCCCTTAGACGCCTCCATATTTAGAGGGCCGAAAAAACACAAAGCTGCAGACAGAGTAAGAGTTAGGGCTATAGGGTACACCTGCCCTCCATATTTTCGCAGACACCTCTATAAATTCAACGAAGAAAACAGTTAAATTGAATGGCCAAAGAGATATATGCGCGGAGAAAAAATCGTATTTCACGAAACGGTATCTGATAGTTTGGATAGATAAGTCGAAAAGGAAAGCAGGTATTGGATAGATAAATAATATAGAGATAGGCGATACAAAACCGAGGCGGCATATTGTGTTGCTAGTCCAGTAAAATTACAGTTGAAGTTTATAAAAATTCTAACTAACCTAGAAGTATTGATCTAATTGCTTTGCTGTGTTATAAAAATCTTTTGCTTTGTTATAAAAAAAATAACTTAAAAATAACTTATTTTTCTATCTTTGTTAGACTGTAAGTTTCCTGAATAAAATAATTTTAAATATGTAATACTAGCGGACGCCTCGCGGCTTTGCCCGCGTTGAATAAGTTTCCCGTTAAAAAAACCGATACTCCCATACTTTTTACCCCCATTTCCCCATAATCTTATAATATGAAAATTCAAAATGCTCCGAAAGGTCAGCTGGTAGAATGTCATACTGGCATTATGCTCGCCTTTTGTACAATTTAAGTGCAATAAAGTTTTAAAAAAAAAAACAATTTAAATGTTTCTAACTTCAATGACAACAACTTTCATACAAAGTTCTCCCCCTATTTCCCCAGTTAAAATTTCCAAAAATCCTTTCATAAAGCGGATGCTTATTTATAAAATAAACATGTTTTCCAAATTTCAGCTTTCTAGACTGTTGAAGATCTGTCATTCAGTTAGGACAAACGATTTTATAAGTTTAGAAGAAAAATATATCTAGGAGATATATTTTTCTTCTCTCTCTATATTTCTTCTAACTCTTTTCCAACCCTTTCCAGCCGCCGTTAATCATACCACGCAATTCTCACCAATGAATCGGACCGGCTGAACGGCCCAACTTAAGTAACTAACAAGTTAACAACGCATAGTTGGACGCGCAAATTTATAGCTTTTGGACCCTCCGCTTCGGCTCGAATTAGTTTTTGCGCGTTACGTTGCTAACCGCTGTGTCGCCTGGGCCGCAGACAGACAGGCTGTGAGGCCAGGAGACCAGCGATTAGCTTAGCTTCAGCCAACAGCCTATTCATGTCCCACTGCTGGCGCTCAGGCCTACCCTCTCAACGAGGGCGTTCGGACTATAGTCGACCACGCTAGTCCAGAGCGGGTTGGTGGACTTCACATGCGCCTAAGAATTTCTTCTTCGGCGTATTCAGGTTTCCTCACGATGTTTTCCTTCACCGTTTGAGAGCAGTCAGTAAATGTACTTAAGTTTCGAGAAAAAACCCATTGGTACATGGCCTAGCCAGGGGTCGAACTTCGGACCTTTCGATATGATACGCCGCGTCTTGTCCCCGACGCCACAGACGCTCTCACGTTAGAAGTTATTGGTTAAATTAAAGCGCACAAAAATCCCAATACTTAGTTCAAAACATACAAAATACAGAATATTAATAAATAGGCTTCATAAATACGAAATTGGAGTCCAGCAACCCGCACTGGTCCTTACGCCCTCGTAAGCCTATGCCCTCACAGTGGGGACATGTTATTAGGCTGTTGATTTGAAACACTCATAGAGTTCGTATACTAGCTATAGAGCGCGCGCATCGCTCATTGCCCATTGTGCCAAGTGTAAGCAGGTGTTCTATGGACGCTTCAATATCGATTTTTTCTAGATCGTTCTTTTCCGTGAATCGTGTTTACAGCTTGGCACTGCACATTTCGCCATGATTACTCCAAATCTAAATAAATACCGGCGAGAGCAACAATCAGCGCTACTGACGTGTTGTGACCAGTAGCGTCGCCCGGAACATTTCGAGACTGTTCAGACCCGTGCTTACAGTTCAGACTTGCTAACGCGCGCTCTATGTATACTAACAACTCTCTGGAAACACTGTTCTCGTGGCCCCAATCAACGACAAAATTTACAATCGTCTGAAGGAGCCCTTGTTTGTAATAGTTGCCGACTGTGCATCGCTAATGCCTTAATAGGCGACCGGTGTCGCTCCCGGCGACATATTCATAGCCCACCGTTGGGGTCGCTGTTAATTTATCGTTTCAATTAACATGTGAGGAGGCTGTATAGCTATTACCAAGGTCTTTGCCACGTGTTATTCCAGGGAGTGAACTTCGCTTCACATGGCTCAGATAGTTATGCTTAATGTGATAGACTATAGAGCGCCTAGGCGTCACAGTCCATCTGGCTGTACAATTTTGTACAGCACCTAATACATACTTAAATTTTTTACAACAAATATGGACAATTTCTCCTCTAATCAGGCAATCGTAGCTTCGATTTTAATTATATAATTATTTACGGGTCTTACACACGAAATAGTTCGATTTTAAGTCACTCAAAATGTACAAGTACCTACCTTTATATGAAAACTTTTCGTCTGTTTTTCTGTCTGTACGTCCACCGCATAACTCAAAAACTACAGAACTTAAAATATTGAGTTCTACCGGTTACTTTAAGTTATGTCAGGACAATAAATAAAGGCATCTCTTTTCATTTCTAGTAGTGATGTCATAAAAGTTAAGTTACCAATGTGTTAAACTAAAATTACTTTACAACTTTACTAGAATCGATACATTCCGTCTGGGGCACAGAAGAAATGCCATTGCAAAGCTGAAAACAGAAGGCGCTTTGTACTTGAAAATGAAACCTTCAATAATTGGAGTGAACGAACAAAAAGAGTTCAAATAGGTATAATAATACACCTAAGTAAGAAAATATTAACTAAATGCTATACCTTTAAGACTTTCGCGCTTTGTATTCATAATTATATAATTATTTACGGGTCTTACACACGAAATAGTTTTATTTACCTTGCCCGACGTTTCGACCAGGTTACACTGGCCGTGGTCACGAGCTGACTGGAGAGGCGAGCTGTCATTGTTGATCGCTGTGAGTAGTTTCTGAAACTACCCTCTGCTGATCTTGTATTATTGGAAAATTTCCAATAATACGTGACCACGGCCAGTGTAACCTGGTCGAAACGTCGGGCAAGGTAAATAAAACTATTTCGTGTGTCAGACCCGTAAATAATTATATAATTATAAATGCTATACCTACTTAAAAACATTAAATTTTTATATCGCTGTTGGCAGGTATTTAAAAGAGATGTCCTAATTACGTCTTCAACGCCGAGCGCGTCAAATTGTGTCGCTCTGAGCACCTCTTGTGACGTCTCGCAGCTCTGAAAACGACGCGAAATAGACAAAACGACGCAGCAAAAAGTGATAAAATAAAAACCGGGTAAATTATTCGACTCAAATTCACTATTTAGCATTAATTATTCAGCATTTTTGCAAAAAGTAAATCTACCTTTTTTAAAATATGATTTATGTAGGTACATACGTCGATGACTTGTTGATTCCCAATTTTTTTATTATCTCCCTAGAGGTGTTGTTTTTAAATTAAAATGGGACCATATTCGAAATGTAGCATATTCAATAAAAATAATCATTCAAATCGGTTCACAATCGGCGAAGGTATCGCGTAAGATACAAACAAAAATACCATCAGTCCCATCAGAATATCCAAATTCACAGATTGACCAATTCCCAGATTGACCAGTTTCCAGATTTTCCGATAAATTTGGACATTCTGGGATGGGACTGATCCCAAGAAAAACATAATATGATACAGTCGAATAGAGAACCCACTCCTGTTTTTGAAGTCGGTTGAAAACGACGCAGCAAAAAGTGATAAAAACCCGGAAAATCATTCGACTCAAATTCACTATCTCTTCCACTAAATTGCATCACTTGCAGGTACGAGCAACGCTAACTTACCTCGTAACTTCTTCAGTTTTATTGTTCAATAAAAAAATAAATCAATTTTTACGACGGCCAGCCATAACGTTCGCGGGGTAAATTGATTCATAAAAGAACATTCGGCATTGGTAGGCGGCGCACGATCGCTGTAAGTTGATGTAATGTATTTTAAGCGAGACTGCCGCTCGTTGGCGGATTAATACAGTATCGCCGGCGTAAGCTGTTGCAATAAAGTGCGGACTTAATGCGGCTAATTAAAAGAAATGTTCAGCGAACCTTACGGTAAAACTCGGTAACACGCCCCACTTGACAAAACGCCCCGCTCACCTAGCATGCACGCTAACAAAGCTACGCAGCACACGAATAGAAACGCAAGTAGCCATACAACGTAGTAGACAACTTGTCGGGCGACTGATGGCTACTTGCGTTTCTATGCGTCCGAGTTCGATCCCCGTTCCTTCCAGGTACATACCAATGGGTTTTTTCTCGAAACATAAGGTACATTTACTGACTGCTCTCAAACGGTGAAGGAAAACATCGTGAGGAAACCTGCATACGCCGAACAAGGAATTCTTAAGCGCATGTGAAGACAACCAACCCGCTCTGGGCTAGCGTGGTGGACTATAGCGTATACGTCCTCAGCGTACCTATTAATATGCTGTTGATTTGGTTTTGATTCGATTTGAACCACTAGTAAGTTACATCTATAAACATTACGGGATCTGTTGACCAACTCTGCCCACCAGCGGTGCCCCAATCCATTTTTCGGTGGACTACAGATCACATCTTAAAACACAACTTACACGCCTTTAAATAGAATTTTTTATTACTACAAAATTTCATCAGCATCAACAACCTATTAACATGTCCCCACTGCTGGGGCTCAGGCCTACCCTCGCAACGAGGTCGTTCGGGCTATAGTCCACCACGCTAGCCCAGTGCGGGTTGGTGGACTTGTGATGCGCCTAAGAATTTCTTCTTCAGCGTATGCAGGTTGCCTCACGATGTTTTCCTACACCGTTTGAGAGCAGTCAGTAAATGTACTTAAGTTTCGAGAAAAAACCCATTGGTACATGGCCCAGCCGGGGATCTAACTTCGGCCCTTTCGATATGATAGGCCGCGTCTTATCCCCGACGCCACTGACGCTCTCTACAAAATTTAAGTAATATTTAAAAAATACTATTCGCCACTGATTTTGATAGCACACGCCTAATTTTTAACTTTTACTACAATTCGTCGTAGCAATCCCGCGCCTTGCTCACAAGCAAACGCTGCCACGAAATGATGTAATTACTTAAAAGCCGGGCAAATATTTTTATACGAAATAAACGTCTGTCTGTCTGGCTGGCTGTACTAATAAGGGGCCGCTGGTTGGCTCGCCGGTGATAGTTTAAACAAATACATTAGATAATACTTCGGCTTGCTTGCGGTTTGCTTTTCTATAAGAAATTGCGTTGCGAGCTTTCAGACAATAACTTGAGGATTAAGAACAATTTGTAAGAAGTCTTCTGACATTGCGTTATTGTAGTTAGCTTAACTAGCAGTTGCCCGTGGTTTCACCCGCGTTAAATTTATAATAGGCTGTTTCTGCTTCGCCCGAGAATTAACAAAAATAAAAATATAATTACGTATTTAATGAATGTCAAATTAAACAATAGATCTCGATGAGATCTTCATTAAAGACGAAGTGGTGATAAAGTGGAAGTTAGAAAAGTGGACGAGTTAGGAAGTGGACGTTAACAGATTTGTACGTATGTATAAATATTAGATAAATATGTTATAAATATATAATAGTGAGTGTGAACGGCGAATACCAAGTAGTACCACCACAAACAGCTACTGTTTAGTGGTACTAAATAGTAAATAGATTTAAGATTCTCTTGTAATAATAAATAAATTATATTAAATAAAAAAATAACGTAGGTATTGGCGAATTCGTCCGGGAGGAAAATATAAGACATTCTTTTTGGAGATTTCGGATTTGAGACCATCCTTTGAATTTTACTCAAAATAGATAAAAGATAGGATGGCCATAATTTTATGTAAAAAATTCCTGGAAATCCATTTAGCGATTAAACCCCTTCGGAGTTCGGCGGAGCCCGAGCCGAGTGGAATGAATGCATCGCTGGATTTGCATTTCAATCAATGTCAATATTCATTAGGAGAGTGTAAACACTCCGCTAAGATGAATTGTATCCTCGTGCAGATATTGAGCTCCTATGGGAGTTATAAAATTTAAAAAACTAAAAGATTAAAAAATATATACTTATTCGTTTTTTTTTTCTAGTGTAAAAAAAAAAAGTTACATCGTCTGTTCGGAAGTAAAACTCACTAATGATAGTAAATCTTTATTTCAGGTAATAGCCCAAACCAAATAGAGTAAAATACACAATAAAAAATACAATAGGTTAATAAAAAAATATAGAGGAAACACGTTTTTCGCAAAGATTTTTTTTTAGTTTAGTACTGTACCTTCTGTAAGGTATACTAACTTTGTAGGTTGAATACTTTCAAATATGAACAATCACAAAGGGGGTGACAACGATGGGTGGGGGGTTATGTCGAGTAATTTATGAAAATTTAAACAATATTTCCTTAGAGGGCGTAACGAATGCAACTGAAGCGCTTCTCGAGGTATGCCTTCAGTGGGAAATGATAATGGAAGATTGTTCTATTCTTTATTGGATAAGATAAAAGGCTTAATGGTATATTTTAATGCTTTTTTTATTCACAAAAAATATATAAAATATAATAAAGGATAATATAATGTAGGATACCACTGTAAATGTGAAAGGTCACAAGAAATAAATATAAAATTGGTTCGGTGGGTGCAGTTGGTAAATTTGGTTCCTCAGCAAGATAATATAATATAGTAATATAATTATTTACGTACATACTTACTTAATTTATACACAGCCTCATAATTTTTAAAAATAACTTGAAATATTAAAAATATATTTCTTTGAAATTAACAGCTTAGTTTTAATATTATTATTTTTAAATATATTTTTTTGTAATTCAAACCCCCTCCCCCCACAGTCAAAGTAAAGTATTTGACTGACAAATTCAATCGCGAATAGTACACGTAATAGATCATTTGTGATCAAAGTTCAATAAATGCAGGTATTTTGAGATTCCGAGACTCAGTGGTCATGCTATTTTGCATTTACTATAAAAAAGCGTAGACCCGTAGCAGGCCCTACGCGGTCGATCTCGCTACGCGCCGATCTACGATCACGCTACGAACGGCTACGCGTCAATTGGAAAAATAAATAAATAATTAATAGTAAAAATACAAAAATACTTTTAGACATAACATATTTAAAGCTATGTATAGCGACTTTTCAATTGATACTAAAATTCAATTCCATTTCATACTACTTTAAAAATACTATGTAAATGCAAAAGTTTAAATATTTTTATGATTCTTGTTCAAGCTATAAATATGATAAAAATTTGTTTATAGCGATAGCTTATATCCCGGAATAACATAGTTTTTAACGCAGAGATGACTTCACTACGTGCTGTATTTGCGACCGCAATAAACTGCTAGATTATGGTTGGTTGAGCTTTTCGTGTTGAATTTTTTCCAGCTTTTGTTTTTCCTTTAATTATTAAAGCTTTTTTTCATTCTTTCATATGTACGTTCATGGTTAACGTATTTATTCTAAGTATGATATTGGATTTTAAGTAATAGAAAATGTTTGTAGGTACTATAAATTTAAGTTAAATAAATACATTTTGCCAAATATTTTAAAATTATTTCCGTATAAAATACTTAAGAATTTACGTATTTTACATACCTACAAAAGAGTTTTAATTACTTACCTACTTAAAAAGTTTGGAAACAAACTTACCAGAGGCCGACTGAAGTTGACAGCGAGACGGAATCAGCTGATTTGACAGTTCTTACAAAGTTCAAGCGACACGTTACTATTACTAATTTAAGTTACAAAACACTACTTTAAATAGTTACTAAGTTACTACCACGACTACACTGATAACTATAGACATAAAACTAACTTGATATACTTTCACAACCAACTTGAGTTAGCTTCGACTAAGACTACGTTTGGCGATATACCTTACACGAATCTAACTAAACCTACTTTGACTATAGACAAGAAAAAAAAAACTTTTTTAAAAGTTTACTACGAAAAAGTCTTCAAATAACAAGCCCGTAATCTAAATAGACATTCGAAAATAGTTTTTAACTGACTCGCGCACGGTTTTAACTATTTAAATATATATTTTTACAACTTTTAGAAAGTTTTCAGTCGGGATTTTCAGCGGGAGCGCGTGTTGCGTTCGTCGGCGGCGGTGTAGCACTGAGCTTCGGCTATCAGGCTCTGTAACGACTGATGGTAGGTCTAGAATAGTTGTAGACTATAGCCATATAGGCTGCATATCCACACGTACGCTAGTATATGTAGGGTAGAGCTTTGAGAGCAGTTTGAAACGTAAGTTACACTGTATTTGCACTGTTGAGTTTAAAAGTAGGGTTACCAATCTATTTGTTTAATAATGATAATGTAATAATTATGTTTGGACAAATTCTCACACGGCTGTTCAGTCCCAAACTAAGCCGAAGCTTCTGGATGGATACTCATCAACTGATAAATATACTTATAAATAAATACATATACTACAAACTCCCATAATCCGAAAACCAACAGATATGCTCATCACATAAATTTTGGTCGTGTGTGGGAATCGAACCCACGACCTCTGGCGCAGTAGGCAGGGTCACTCACTACCAACTAAGTCAATAGGCCAGTAAATGTTTAGTTCAAAGTCAAAATTATATTGTTGTTATGAAATGAATACACTGGGTACATATACATGTATTTTTTTATCTACCACCGCTTCCTAGCTGTTAGCGCTGAGAAGTGATGCAATAAACTTCCGCAACACATCTTTTAAAATCAAGTTTGTACAACCATTATTGTTTGTTGTGTTAACTTTGTACTTACAAAATTTTTGCCTGTTAAGTTAACATTTTTAACTGTTTTTAAGTTACTGCTCCCAGTTTAATAATTTAATTTAAAATTTCAACCCTAACCCGCCGATGGGGTCATTTTTTTTTTTTAATTTCAAGTGACATTAGACTCATACAAATTGTTATAAAATAATTGTTATAAATATTAACTGCACTACTAACACTAATTTATCTGCATGTCCCAAAGGTCAGCTGGTAGAGAATGCCATTGGCATTAAGTTCGCCTTTTGTACGAATTAGTGCAATAATGTTTTAAATAAATAAATAAATAAAATAAATATGACACTGTAAAATACTGTAACGTTTAATAAACTACTAAAACTGAACGATTAAAATTTGAATTAAGTAAAAAAATCTAACCATTGAAAAAAAAAAGTATTTGATCAAATTTTCTATATAATAAATAGCTAAAAATAATATAATTAATAATATAATATTAATAATAATATATATAATTATTAATAATATAATTTCTTTCGGCAAAGTGAGACTTTTCGTCCCACCCAGTAATAATACTTAGTACAGTCGACCGCACGTCAGTGAAAACACTTCGAACTTGAGCTGGCCTAGCCTATTAGGAAGTTTCAATAATATGCGAGACCAGTATAAACTGGTTTTGTTTCCACTGACGCGCGGTCGACCGTACCTAAGCTTGTAATTGTGACATACCAACAGAACGAAACTTTCATTCCAAGGAACGAAATTGGAACCAATCACTTTGATCACAAAAGGCAAAGGTAAACTATTCGGTCTTGTCATAGCAAAGAGAAACAGAAATAGGCCCGGCCCGGGAACCGAACCCCGTCCATTATTGCCTTCTGCGTGGCCGCCCGAAGAAATCACTTGCATTGGAGCTACAAAGCGAACGAATTCATTCTGTTACCGTCACTCGCTGATTTCGGGCAGTGTTCGAAATATCCGGATAATCAATTATGAATTATATTGTTTTTTTCGGGAAGGTTCGAATTCGCGCCCACCAAAGAGATCCTAACTCTATGATTTTTTAAAGATAAAATAGAATTTAGTAGATAGATAGTTTGAATTTAAAAGTACTACCTACTTACCTAACTGGTAATAATATTACTAGCAGACGCCACGATGATTCATCCGCGTTAAAAAGCTATAGCAACATTAAGTTTAATTATAGAAATAATTGAACCATACTGGTGGCAACACCACACACGCTTTCCGCTCTCTTATGCTCGACCCTTCAACACGAATTATCATTGCACCAGAGTTTGTTTTTCATCAGTGCTATCACGAAGAATCCAGGCCCGACTGCCCTACAATAGTATAATTACAATTGTAATAATATTTCAGGATAATATAAGACATCACTGTTACTGAGTTTTATCAAAATCCGTTCAGCCGATACTGTGGTTGAGCAACAAACATCCAAAATTACCAACAAACTTTTACATCGAGACTATCAACTTAAGATTATAATTACCATGTTTCTCGCAAATACAATTTCATTCATTCATTCATTCTTTTATTCATTCATACATTCATTAGTTCAATCAGGGTTTGGTATCAGAATGACTGGATTGCAAATTGACCACGTCGCTCTTAGTCCAAATCTCAAAATATCTAATAAAACATTTATTTTATCATCATAGATTACTTAGCGAGCGGGAGCGTAACGAGCTTTTTCCGTGTTCTGTGGTTATCATGGATATTTCCAAGTGGCCAGGCATAAAATCAACCAATGTACATGTACCTACCACTACCGGTCTGCGATGTAGTCATTTTGCGACTTAGGTATTTTGAGATTTAGAATTTTTGAGATTTGGACTAAGATCGACGTGGTCAATTTGCGGTCCCCAGTCATTCTGCCCTGCTATTCTGTAAGCGTATTTGTGCAACTCGATCCTGAATCCGCAGTGAGATCGGTCTCTAACTCAATGATTCAAAGTTCAATGCTCACTTTACTTCGCAAGTGAAGTGTTTATTGTGTAGCTTGTATTTGTTTACACAATGCGACATCAAGGTCTTTCATGATCGGATGCGAAGTGAAGTGAGTGACTTGCGATGTGATGGTCGAGTTTTAATTTGTACTTTACAGAATCACACAGCTGATACCAACCCGTCATTCTCTATCCCACTAAAATCGAAACATTAAAAAGGAAAGTTTAGACTGCAGCATCTTCCACTTAACTTCTTCAGCGTAACGGCAGACGTAACACGAAATAGCTCATTTCCTCACTCCCAGCAACAATACTCGAAATAAAGGCCGGAAGCCAGACCGTTGCGAATTTTCGTCGCAATGCCGCGGACAAAGGCGTGATTGCGCAGAAACGCCATCTGTAGCCGGAAACTGGAACCGCGCACTCGCGGCGTGATTGAACTAGTGCATTGCGATTGCAATGACATGGGACCTCTGTGGTGTGGCCACGGAGTAGCGTTTGCTATGGCGCTGAGAATATTGTCAAACGATTGCTCTATACTGCAAAGACATGTCATTATACCATAGAGTTAAGATCTCTTTGGTGCGTGCTCGCGGCCCCCTAAAGAGGCGTAAATAAAACATTCTATGGGTGTCAAAATCGTGTCAAATGTATGACAATACTGTGACTCACTCACACATTCTCGTTTTGAAACTCCATACAAATTTGTATTAGCAACATCCTCCCGCTACTCCGCTTCCTTTGTCCGCACACCCCCTGTGAGTGGCACCATTGGTTCCCATACTAAATATGCAAGATGCAGTCTCCATAGGGAGCGCGCGCGCACGTAAGAGAATCGAACCTTCCTGCATTATACCAACACAGTACGCTATGGCGCAATAACAGGCCGAAGGAGAGACTTGCACGATGTTTGTCCTTTTCCTGCCATTTTGCATAACACATCAGGGCAATAATTTTCATACAAACAAGGTCACTTTGAAGCCATGGTTCTCCGTGAAGGATTGATCGGGACATGATCTGATGACGGTCATCGAGAGAGTACATGGAGGAGCTTTAGATTGCTGTAGATATCCAACTGATCAGTTAAGCCGTTTGGACGCGGCATCGTCAAAACAAACTTTCGTGTTTATAATTAGTACGAAAGAAGGATTATTCCGAACGCGACTGTTTTGTTTCATTTTCCCCGCTCGTGAGAACTGGTGCATGCATGTTATTGGTCGAAGGACAGAAATACATTCGTGAACTTTCTAAGCAAACAACCCTAAAATATAACTTGAAACCTACATCTGCAGGGAAGACAAACTCCAAAAACAATTTACATGTAGCGCGTCCCGACCGCGTCGGCTGAACCGGAATCCGTGGGGTCCATTTCCATAACTAATTAAATTGCGGGCCGAAGTTAGTCGCAGCCGCAGGTGCGGGCCCAAGTTGCAGCTGTCCTGGAGACATGCGGCGTCTAGTTTGTGTTTCAGGTGAGGCGCGCTGAAAAATATTGTAGACAACGGAAGCGGTGGAATTTTCGCTAATTTTCAAATAAAAAAATCACTTCATCATCATCATCATATCAGCCTGTAGACGTCCACTGCTGGACAAAGGCCTCCCCCAAAGATCTCCACGACGACCGGTCCTGCTCTAGCCTCATTCAGCTGGGTCCCGCGACCTTCACCAGATCGTCGGTCCACCTTAGCCACTCGAGAACCTTAAAAATCACTTACGTGCCAATAAAATTCATATTTCATATTTAAGTGGTTTCTTAGCACCGTTTCTTCTTCACAGCGCCAACATCTTTATGCAAGCGGTTGTTCATTAGCCTGCACTAGTCCACTGCCGGACATAGGCCTCCCCAAGGCGCGCCACTGATCCCAATCTTCGGTTCTCTGCATCCAGTCACTATCAGCCTCGTTACGCAGATCGTCGCTCCAGTAAATAATTATACAATTAAGTAATAAGTACCAATGATTTTGTAAATACAGGGTGGCCATTTTGCGTGGTTATACGTGCACTATATACAGGGTGCCGCATTACGGTGGTCCCGTATAGTTTCATTAGCCCAATTGGCCGGCAGTTTCCGCGCGATAGAGTTTTACTTTTATTATTATGTTCATTCACTACCGACCGATCATGTTTTATTTTAACTTGTTGGATTTACTTCGGGTATCTAAATACATAGCAAAATACAATATTACCTAACCTTTTTTTTTAATTCGCGCAGCCATAGACTTTGAATCATAATCAGCCTATTAACACGTGAACGCTGCTTGGGTCAGGCCTACCCTCTCGACGAGGGCGTTCGGGCTATAGTCCACCACGCTAGCCCAGTGCGGGTTGGTGGGCTTCACATGCGCCTAAGAATTTCTTCTTCGGCGTATGCAGGTTTCCTCACGATGTTTTCCTTCACCTTTGAATATCGACAAAGGAATACTTTCCCTTGGCAAAAACTCACAGAGAGCTGTCAAAAAAATCTGACTGAATGATTGCACACAAAGCACACTGATGCGCATACAGTATCAATATTTGGTCTACAGTTATGTATTTATTTGATGTGCGCTTCACTAAAATGTCTTTTAAATTCCCCTCTACTTACTACACAAATGGCCACAGCGGGGAGTATCCAAAATGTATTTTTATTAAAATTTATATTCCCCGCAAGTTGCATGTGAGTTATGAATTGATACTTGTAGCGAGAGGGTTCCTCTTATTAATGATCTTGGCGATCGTTTTAATGGAAAATTGTATGGGAGGAAGCCGGGAGGATCCCGGTACAAGGGGGCATAATGTTGTAACAATCGTGTTTGCATGTGTGATGAAGACATAAAGTTTTTGTTCGGGGTGCACTGTCTCGTAGGTCGAAATGAAAAGTCTTCAGAGCTGCTTATTTGGAGATTTATTCTTGAGTTGAGTTCTGAGAACTCGGTTTCCAGAATTTTCGTTAATGTTCTCTGACGAGCTAGACTGACATACGAGGATCAGATAGAGCGCGTGCTCCCGCTGCTAGCGTGTTTTTTTTGTTGTATTCGTCCAATGATGGACAGGCAAAAGTCATAGACCATACAGCCAAGTCAATTTTCTTCAAAACCCGGCGGTTACAGCACGGCGTCCACAAAAACAGGGCACGACTATAATAGTCGGCGATTTTCAATAAAATCGCAACACGGCCTCCACGAAAGCACAACTAGTGCCATTCAGTGATCCACACTGCAGTTCACGTCCGCATTAAACTGATAGTAGGTTTAACAAGGGACATTTTGGAACGATCTGGTAGAGTCGTTATACGCTTTTATTTAACTTTCCCGCACAATATACACTTTAATAGGCACTTGTTGCATATAAAACTATCACATATATATATACACCAAAACCTACAATATACATTTTTTATGAAAAAAGACAACCGTCTCTGACAAAATCCCACCAAAAAACCCCTACGAGCGTGTGTGGAGAGAATGAATGGCGAGACGGAGCGAAGCGACAGAGGTGTGTCAGGCTCGCGGGACTTGGCGCTCCGTTCTTTGTGCCTACCCCGCCAGGGACATAGCGTGATGTATGTATGTTTATATTTTATTGCACGCAATTGTACAAAAGGTAGCCTTAATGACAAAGGCTTTCTCTACCTGCTGAAAAAAACTGACACGATTTTCAAAGCAAGGCGTCTCCATAGGACACTTCCCCCAAGCCGTTTGAACAGGACCCTAGTAAGGCCTATTATGTATCGCCACCGCCATCGCTTCCAATCGCCATGGTGCTTATAGCAATATCCGCAATCGGCGTCGATCCGTGCTCATTATACGGGAACGATTCAATTTCCCCGGATATCCGGCGGCGTGCCGTAATGACAACGAGCCTGTTTGGTACCTGTACGGCAACTCCATGTTCTTTTATTGACGAAGCCGTATGCATTTTAAAATGGTCATTTTGAAGATGCTTCAAATCAAATCAACAGCCGATGATATGCCTCCAATAAAACAGATAAATAATAACTGTCTTATTACGTAGGTGTTATTTCTCGAAAGGTTGGCGTTTAATTATGGAACAACCTGTTCACCTCATGTCAGTCATTCAAAGTTCACTGCTGGACACAGGCCACCACCACTGCGCAATTCAATTTACTTGCGAGTTTTACTCAAAATTAAAAAAAATACAAATTTAAAAATATTTTATTGCGTGACAAAATTCCGCAACACTTATTTTAAAATCAAGTTTTACATAACATTATTGTTTGTAAAGGTTGTGCGAGGCTGAAGTAACATTAACACCAGGCATCTTTGTCATTCAAATAGTCGACTATTTTATAATAAGCTTTCTTACAAAGTTGTTGTTTAATGTGAGTCTTAAATTTTCTGTAATTCTTAATTAAGATTTTTTCTGGTAATTTGTTGTATATATTTAGTACTTCTAAATAACACTCTAGACTCTGGAGGCAATCCAAGTAGAGCTACAAAACAGTAGACCGGGAGGCGTTCCAGTAATCCGGCGGCGCAGTAAAATTTTACTGTTATCTCTGGGCTCACAGATAAGCGGAGCCGCGCCGAGGAGCAGGTATGCAGGAACTGTTATCGCAAGTAACTGTAACAAGTAACTGTTTCAGTTGGTATCGGGTTTGTCGTTATTATTGTATACTCGTACGGAGTTTGTATACGTGATAAGTTATCATATATCATATCAATATAGTTTATCGCATATCAAATATAGTATATTATCATCATACCAATATTATAAAGAGGAAAGATTTGTATTTTTGTATGTTTGTAATGTATAAACTCAAAAACTACTGTGCCGATTTCAAAAATTCTTTCACTATTGGAAAGCTACATTCACCCTGAGTGACATATTCTATATTAATTGCAAAAAAATATCCACTACTGTCTTATATTTTTTGAAATTAGTTTCAGATATTTCGGATATTTACTGACTGCTCTCGAACGGTGAAGGAAAACATCGTGAGGAAACCTGCATACGCCGAAGAAGGAATTCTAAGGCGCATGTGTAGTCCACCAATCCGCTAAAAAAGACCAGACCACGCTACGCTAGCCCAGTGCGGCTTGGTGGACTTCACATACGAATATGAATTCCTTCTTCGGCGTTATATATAGGTTTCTTCACGATGTTTTCCTTCACAGATCGAGAGCAGTCAGTACTTAAGTTTCGAGAAAAATCCATCGGCACACGACACGGCCGGGGATCGAACGCGGACCTCTCGACATGCATGACATGCTACGTCTTCCCCACTGCGCCGCTGGCGCTCTTTATTCTCATTTTTACACATTTTGGGAATTGGTCATTTTAGGAATTGGTCAATCTGGAAATGGGACATTTTGAGCACTTGGTCGTTTTAGGAATTGGTCAATCTGGGTATTTTTACATTCTGGGACTGATCGAAAATAATTTATTTGCAAACTAAGTATGATGTTTTACACATTTAGTGAAAAATCTGATTTCCATAAAATGAGTAAATTATGGTTAATACTCTTGCAATATTGATAGGGAAATATGGAAGCTGATAACAGCCTATATTACCCCAATAGACGCCTGGGGACGAATTACCTTATCTGTGGAGCCGTACGTCATGCATTACATACTGGGAATTATGGTTATTTGGTTTAGCAGGGCCTTCGAGATTAATTTGTTATTTTTACGGTATTCGACACATTAATGCGTTGAATGAAACAGAGGAGGTCCAAGAACCGAAGGTTAGCAGCCAGCAGCGGTTGGTCACAGTAAAGATTTGAAGAGAGTCTTTGTCCAACAGTGGACCTCGATAGACTGATATTAGTACTTGAATTATTAAAAATAAGAAGAAAAAAAAATAATTTACTTTTGCTTAATAAATTCATAGGGTTCATTTTATTGGGGACATTAATAGGCTGTTGATGATGATGATGATGAAAAAACTTAAAACTATTCCAGCGATCCATCTGCACTTAATTTTACACAAGTTTTAAACTTCAAATAGAGATATTGTATTCAAGAAACCCGCACGGAACTTCATTTGTTTCCATTCCTGAAAATACCACGACAGAGTCCGACGTAGAATCACAAAGCTGACCCGGAGTGACCGTAGCGGTCGTAGCAATAATCCCGTGGCGTCGTAGCCCGTAGCACATTCGTAGCCCTTCAATTTGCTATGTAAATGCATCTTTTGTCCGTCCGTCCCGTCGGAGCACTCTACAAATTTGTTGCTGCCCGTTTTGTATGCAATTTTCTGCAATTGCATCGAGTCGCCATTACGCGGTAGCCGAATGATCAGTGAACTCCAAAATATCCTACTAATATTATAATAGAGAAAGTTTGTAAGCATGTTTGCATGGATGTTTGTAAAGCGCTCCCTAAACGATCATGCGGCATGACATGCGTTACGTCAAGTCAAAGTCAAAAGTCAAAACTATTTTATTGCATGTAAGCACACTGGGTACATTTATACAACGTCAATTTTTTATCTACCACCGCTTCCAAGGTGTTACGTGAATTATTATGCTGCATGATGGACCATCACGCTTACTATCAAACACATGGTACAATGAAGCAACGGCCAGCACGTAGTTTGCATGTCATTCGCGTCAATCACTACAACTAGACGGTCATGCATGAGTGACAGCACGTAATGCATGTCATGCAACATGATCGTGTATGGAGCGCTTAACTCTTTCATGCATAGACTACGCAACAGATTTTGATGAAACTTTACAGTAATATATTACATACAGTATACAGAGGGCATGAGGGAATGAGTAGATCCGCTGGAGAACCAAGGTCGCAAATTTGTATTAGCAACATCCTCCCGCTACTCCGCTTCCTTTGTCCGCACACCCCCTGTGAGTGGCACCATTGGTTCCCATACTAAATATGCAAGATGCAGTCTCCATAGGGAGCGCGCGCGCACGTAAGAGAATCGAACCTTCCTGCATTATACCAACACAGTACGCTATGGCGCAATAACAGGCCGAAGGAGAGACTTGCACGATGTTTGTCCTTTTCTTGCCATTTTGCATAACACAACAGGGCAATAATTTTCATACAAACAAGGTCACTTTGAAGCCATGGTTCTCCGTGAAGGATTGATCGGGACATGATCTGATGACGGTCATCGAGAGAGTACATGGAGGAGCTTTAGATTGCTGTAGATATCCAACTGATCAGTTAAGCCGTTTGGAGGCGGCATCGTCAAAACAAACTTTCGTGTTTATAATTAGTACGAAGGAAGGATTATTCGGAACGCGACTGTTTTGTTTCATTTTCCCCGCTCGTGAGAACTGGTGCATGCATGTTATTGGTCGAAGGACAGAAACACATTCGTGAAATTTCTAAGCAAACAACCCTAAAATATAACTTGAAACCTACATCTGCAGGGAAGACAAACTCCAAAAACAATTTACATGTAGCGCGTCCCGACCGCGTCGGCTGAACCGGAATCCGTGGGGTCCATTTCCATAACTAATTAAATTGCGGGCCGAAGTTGGTCGCAGCCGCAGGTGCGGGCCCAAGTTGCAGCTGTCCTGGAGACATGCGGCGTCTAGTTTGTGTTTCAGGTGAGGCGCGCTGAAAAATATTGTAGACAACGGAAGCGGTGGAATTTTCGCTAATTTTCAAATAAAAAAATCACTTCATCATCATCATCATATCAGCCTGTAGACGTCCACTGCTGGACAAAGGCCTCCCCCAAAGATCTCCACGACGACCGGTCCTGCGCTAGCCTCATCCAGCTGGGTCCCGCGACCTTCACCAGATCGTCGGTCCACCTTCGTCACTGGAGAACCTTAAAAATCACTTACGTGCCAATAAAATTCATATTTCATATTTAAGTGGTTTCTTAGCACCGTTTCTTCTTCACAGCGCCAACATCTTTATGCAAGCGGTTGTCCATTAGCCTGCACTAGTCCACTGCTGGACATAGGCCTCCCCAAGACGCGCCACTGATCCCAATCTTCGGTTCTCTGCATCCAGTCACTATCAGCCGCGGTAAGCAGATCGTAGCTCCAGTAAATAATTATACAATTAAGTAATAAGTACCAATGATTTTGTAAATACAGGGTGGCCATTTTGCATGGTTATACGTGCACTATATACAGGGTGCCGCATTACGGTGGTCCCGTATAGTTTCATTAGCCCAATTGGCCGGCAGTTTCCGCGCGATAGAATTTTACTTTTATTATTATGTTCATTCACTACCGACCGATCATGTTTTATTTTAACTTGTTGGATTTACTTCGGGTATCTAAATACATAGCAAAATACAATATTACCTAACCTTTTTTTTTAATTCGCGCAGCCATAGACTTTGAATCATAATCAGCCTATTAACACGTAAACGCTGCTGGGGTCAGGCCTACCCTCTCGACGAGGGCGTTCGGGCTATAGTCCACCACGCTAGCCCAGTGCGGGTTGGTGGGCTTCACATGCGCCTAAGAATTTCTTCTTCGGCGTATGCAGGTTTCCTCACGATGTTTTCCTTCACCTTTGAATATCGACATAGGAATACTTTCCCTTGGTAAATTCTCACAGCGAGCTGTCAAAAAAATCTGACTGAATGATTGCACACAAAGCACACTGATGCGCAATCAGTATCAATATTTGGTCTACAGTTATGTATTTATTTGATGTGCGCTTCACTAAAATGTATTTTAAATTCCCCTCTACTTACTACACAAATGGCCACAGCGGGGAGTATCCAAAATGTATTTTTATTAAAATTTATATTCCCCGCAAGTTGCATGTGAGTTATGAATTGATATTTGTAGCGAGAGGGTTGCTCTTATTAATGATCTTGGCGATCGTTTTAATGGAAAATTGTATGGGAGGAACCCGGGAGGATCCCAAGGGGAGGAGGTACAAGGGGGCATAATGTTGTAACAATCGTGTTTGCATGTGTGATGAAGACATAAAGTTTTTGTTCGGGGTGCACTGTCTCGTAGGTCGAAATGAAAAGTCTTCAGAGCTGCTTATTTGGAGATTTATTCTTGAGTTGAGTTCTGAGAACTCGGTTTCCAGAATTTTCGTTAATGTTCTCTGACGAGCTAGACTGACATACGAGGATCAGATAGAGCGCGTGCTCCCGCTGCTAGCGTGTTTTTTTTGTTGTATTCGTCCAATGATGGACAGGCAAAAGTCATAGACCATACAGCCAAGTCAATTTTCTTCAAAACCCGGCGGTTACAGCACGGCGTCCACAAAAACAGGGCACGACTATAATAGTCGGCGATTTTCAATAAAATCGCAACACGGCCTCCACGAAAGCACAACTAGTACCATTCAGTGATCCACACTGCAGTTCACGTCCGCATTAAACTGATAGTAGGTTTAACAAGGGACATTTTGGAACGATCTGGTAGAGTCGTTACACGCTTTTATTTAACTTTCCCGCACAATATACACTTTAATAGGCACTTGTTGCATAAAAAACTATCACATATATATGTACACCAAAACCTACAATACACATTTTTTATGAAAAAAGACAACCGTCTCTGAGAAAATCCCACCAAAAAGCCCCTGCGAGCGTGTGTGGAGAGAATGAATGGCGAGACGGAGCGAAGCGACAGAGGTGTGTCAGGCTCGCGGGACTTGGCGCTCCGTTCTTTGTGCCTACCCCGCCAGGGACATAGCGTGATGTATGTATGTTTATATTTTATTGCACGCAATTGTACAAAAGGTGGCCTTAATGACAAAGGCTTTCTCTACCTGCTGAAAAAAACTGACACGATTTTCATAGCAAGGCGTCTCCATAGGACACTTCCCCCAAGCCGTTTGAACAGGACCCTAGTAAGGCCTATTATGTATCGCCACCGCCATCGCTTCCAATCGCCATGGTGCTTATAGCAATATCCGCAATCGGCGTCGATCCGTGCTCATTATACGGGAACGATTCAATTTCCCCGGATATCCGGCGGCGTGCCGTAATGACAACGAGCCTGTTTGGTACCTGTACGGCAACTCCATGTTCTTTTATTGACGAAGCCGTATGCATTTTAAAATGGTCATTTTGAAGATGCTTCAAATCAAATCAACAGCCGATGGTATGCCTCCAATAAAACAGATAAATAATGTTTATCTGTCTTATTACGTAGGTGTTACTTCTCGAAAGGTTGGCGTTTAATTATGGAACAACCTGTTCACCTCATGTCAGCCATTCAAAGTTCACTGCTGGACACAGGCCACCACCACTGCGCAATTCAATTTACTTGCGAGTTTTACTCAAAATTCAAAAATATAAAAATTTTAAAATATTTTATTGCGTGACAAAATTCCGCAACACTTATTTTAAAATCAAGTTTTACATAACATTATTGTTTGTAAAGGTTGTGCGAGGCTGAAGTAACATTAACACCAGGCATCTTTGTCATTCAAATAGTCGACTATTTTATAATAAGCTTTCTTACAAAGTTGTTGTTTAATGTGAGTCTTAAATTTTCTGTAATTCTTAATTAAGATTTTTTCTGGTAATTTGTTGTATATATTTAGTACTTCTAAATAACACTCTAGACTCTGGAGGCAATCCAAGTAGAGCTACAAAACAGTAGACCGGGAGGCGTTCCAGTAATCCGGCGGCGCAGTAAAATTTTACTGTTATCTCTGGGCTCACAGATAAGCGGAGCCGCGCCGAGGAGCAGGTATGCAGGAACTGTTATCGCAAGTAACTGTAACAAGTAACTGTTTCAGTTGGTATCGGGTTTGTCGTTATTATTGTATACTCGTACGGAGTTTGTATACGTGATAAGTTATCATATATCATATCAATATAGTTTATCGCATATCAAATATAGTATATTATCATCATACCAATATTATAAAGAGGAAAGATTTGTATTTTTGTATGTTTGTAATGTATAAACTCAAAAACTACTGTGCCGATTTCAAAAATTCTTTCACTATTGGAAAGCTACATTCACCCTGAGTGACATATTCTATATTAATTGCAAAAAAATATCCACTACTGTCTTATATTTTTTGAAATTAGTTTCAGATATTTCGGATATTTACTGACTGCTCTCGAACGGTGAAGGAAAACATCGTGAGGAAACCTGCATACGCCGAAGAAGGAATTCTAAGGCGCATGTGTAGTCCACCAATCCGCTAAAAAAGACCAGACCACGCTACGCTAGCCCAGTGCGGCTTGGTGGACTTCACATACGAATATGAATTCCTTCTTCGGCGTTATATATAGGTTTCTTCACGATGTTTTCCTTCACAGATCGAGAGCAGTCAGTACTTAAGTTTCGAGAAAAATCCATCGGCACACGACACGGCCGGGGATCGAACGCGGACCTCTCGACATGCATGACATGCTACGTCTTCCCCACTGCGCCGCTGGCGCTCTTTATTCTCATTTTTACACATTTTGGGAATTGGTCATTTTAGGAATTGGTCAATCTGGAAATGGGACATTTTGAGCACTTGGTCGTTTTAGGAATTGGTCAATCTGGGTATTTTTACATTCTGGGACTGATCGAAAATAATTTATTTGCAAACTAAGTATGATGTTTTACACATTTAGTGAAAAATCTGATTTCCATAAAATGAGTAAATTATGGTTAATACTCTTGCAATATTGATAGGGAAATATGGAAGCTGATAACAGCCTATATTACCCCAATAGACGCCTGGGGACGAATTACCTTATCTGTGGAGCCGTACGTCATGCATTACATACTGGGAATTATGGTTATTTGGTTTAGCAGGGCCTTCGAGATTAATTTGTTATTTTTACGGTATTCGACACATTAATGCGTTGAATGAAACAGAGGAGGTCCAAGAACCGAAGGTTAGCAGCCAGCAGCGGTTGGTCACAGTAAAGATTTGAAGAGAGTCTTTGTCCAACAGTGGACCTCGATAGACTGATATTAGTACTTGAATTATTAAAAATAAGAAGAAAAAAAAATAATTTACTTTTGCTTAATAAATTCATAGGGTTCATTTTATTGGGGACATTAATAGGCTGTTGATGATGATGATGATGAAAAAACTTAAAACTATTCCAGCGATCCATCTGCACTTAATTTTACACAAGTTTTAAACTTCAAATAGAGATATTGTATTCAAGAAACCCGCACGGAACTTCATTTGTTTCCATTCCTGAAAATACCACGACAGAGTCCGACGTAGAATCACAAAGCTGACCCGGAGTGACCGTAGCGGTCGTAGCAATAATCCCGTGGCGTCGTAGCCCGTAGCACATTCGTAGCCCTTCAATTTGCTATGTAAATGCATCTTTTGTCCGTCCGTCCCGTCGGAGCACTCTACAAATTTGTTGCTGCCCGTTTTGTATGCAATTTTCTGCAATTGCATCGAGTCGCCATTACGCGGTAGCCGAATGATCAGTGAACTCCAAAATATCCTACTAATATTATAATAGAGAAAGTTTGTAAGCATGTTTGCATGGATGTTTGTAAAGCGCTCCCTAAACGATCATGCGGCATGACATGCGTTACGTCAAGTCAAAGTCAAAAGTCAAAACTATTTTATTGCATGTAAGTACACTGGGTACATTTATACAACGTCAATTTTTTATCTACCACCGCTTCCAAGGTGTTACGTGAATTATTATGCTGCATGATGGACCATCACGCTTACTATCAATCACATGGTACAATGAAGCAACGGCCAGCACGTAGTTTGCATGTCATTCGCGTCAATCACTACAACTAGACGGTCATGCATGAGTGACAGCACGTAATGCATGTCATGCCGCATGATCGTGTACGGAGCGCTTAACTCTTTCATGCATAGACTACGCAACAGATTTTGATGAAACTTTACAGTAATATATTACATGCAGTATACAGAGGGCATAAGGGAATGAGTAGATCCGCTGGAGAACCAAGTTCGCCGACACAGCTCAAAGAATTGCGAAGCTTAAGTGGCAGTCGGCGGGGAACATCGCTCGTAGAACTGACGGCCGTTGGGGCAGAAAGGTTCTCGAGTGGCGACCGCGTATCGGAAGACGCAGTGTAGGCCTCCCACAAGGTGGACCGACCACTGGTGAAGGTCGCGGGACCCGGCTGGATGAGGTTAGCGCAGGACCGGTCGTCGTGGAGATCCTTGGGGGATCCTTGGGGGCTTTTGTCTGGAGGTCGAATCTGAACCTAATTCATCGACATCTTATAAGGTTATCGATAAACTCAATCAACCAAATCGTTACAAATTAATCATTCATTTAACCTCACACAAAGCGCATTGAATGTAATCGAGCAATCATCAAATGATTGATTCCGCCGCCGCCGTGGAATCATCGCCCGATCGCCGGCGGGGGCCGCCACCGAGCCCTCCATATGCAAATTGCTCCGAAGCCTAACTGGCTATTGTGTTGCTGCGAAATGACCCGACATAAACGGCTTATATGTCTGACCTATTACATATCGTAGAGCATTGTCTACGCTCCTCATCATGCTGTTGGGTTTGTTACTGTTTTAGTAGTATTAGACAGAATTGACGTCAAAAATATGTAGAATATTATATTATTTCATCATCATATCAGCCTGTAGACGTCCAATGCTGGACAACGGCCTCCCCCAAAGATCTCCAAGACGCCCGGTCCTGCGCTAGCCTCATCCAGTCGGGTCCCGCGACCCTCACCAGTGGTCGGTCCACCTTGTGAAAGGCCTGCCTACGCTGCGTCTTCCGATACGTGGTCGCCACTCGAGAACCTTTCTGCCCCAACGGCCGTCAGTTCTACGAGCGATGTGCCCCGCCCACTGCCACTTCAGCTTCGCAATTCTTCGAGTTATGTCGGTTCTCCTGTGGATCTCCTTATTTCTGATTCGACCTCGCAGGGAAACTCCGAGCATAGCTCTCTCCATTGCCCTCTGGGTGACCTTGAGCCTTCTTACGAGGCCCATAGTGAGCGACCACGTCTCGGTACCGTATGTCATCACTGGCAACACACACTGGTCGAAGACTCGTCTTGAAATATAATTATTTATTTTTTATCAATACAATAATGTTATTCTCGCACTACTAGTTGTCAGTTTACTTCTGCAACTTCAAATTCTGTCTTTGACCTTGAGCTGGCCTCGCCTATTAGTTTCAATACTAAGAGAGACCAGTTTACACAGGTTTTATTCCAATCACGTGCGGGCGACTGTACCAAGCCGTTAAGCCAACAAGGCGATCGAAAAGTTAATGTTTCGCGACTAATATTTTCACTCCAAAGTAACAAGGAAATGTACTTTTCAAGTATATTTATATTCAAGATTTTTCTTTAACTTTTAAACAGAATCCTTAATGAAGTTACAAATATTAATATTCATTAGTCACTTAATTTTTTTCAATTAACAGTTTGGAAAAGTTTTAATGAGCTTTTTATTTTTGTTTAAAATTCATAATCAAAGTAGAAACTTTTGGAATCACTCAAATTTATTTACCGTTGTGTAAACCATTGTATTTTATCACATTATTCCAACTAATTAGCAAACTGCTAATTCAATTCATTGCTCTTTATTTATTACACAACTAGCTGTGCCTCGCGGTTTCACCCGCCGTTTAATTTACGCAATTTTACTTCGTTTACGCTTAGCGTTCTCTGAGAATTTTTTTCTTGCTTCGCTCCGAAGGGCCGTACCGTGAAGTTATATAACCTTCTTCAAAAATTGGCCATCAAATGCAAAAAGAATTCCTCAAATCCGACTGGTAAGTATGTAGTTCCAGAAATTATCGCGTTCCAACAAAAAAAAACGGTTTACTGTTATAATGTCCAATCTGAAAAATGTCCAACGACCATGCTCGAACTGAAAAATGTCCAAACTGAATAATGTCCAATCTGAAAAACGTCCAACTTGAAAAATGTCTAACCTGAAAAATGTCCAATCTGAAAAATAAATAAATAGCGGTTTTTAAGGTTCTGTAGTGTAAAATGTTCCAGATTGGTCATTTTTCAGGTTGGACATTTTTCAGGTTGGACATTTTTCAGGTTGGACATTTTTCAGGTTGGACGTTTTTCAGATTGGTCATTATTCAGATTGGACGTTTTTCAGATTAGACATTTTTCAGTTTGGACGTTTTTCAGATTGGACATTATTCAGTTTGGACATTTTTCAACGGTTCCATACTATGTTCTAGCAAATAAAGCACTTGAAACTTGAAACTTGGACATTTTTTAGGTTGGACATTATTATCGTAAATCTAATTAAGCTCTTTCATAATAGGTATGTACTGATAATTATGTAATTAATAGGAAATCATCACAGTCTTTGATCATTTGAATATTATTTATTTTATTTTATATAGAAAGGCAGCTTAAAGCTAATGCTTTCATAATTCATTATTTATTTATTGCGTTTTTTAAGTTTGAGAAAGTTGTCTAGTCTGTTCTTCAATTATGTTTACAGGAGTGGCAGATACAACAGATTCTGGCAGATTGTTCCATTTGGATGCAACACTGATACAAGTCAGTTGTGAATGAAAAATTTTTGAAACTCCACAACATCATTCTGTTCCGCTCTTAACCGCACAATCTGCCTAAAAAGGTATTATAATCAGCGAAATGATCCTACGTCTTTCAAGATTAATAATTCGAATCCACCCGCGAGGATCGTAATATAATAACATCAGGATAGGTATTAATCCTGCGTAATATTATTACATTGGATAAAAAATCTCCTGCCGTGAGTGAGTAATCCTTTCATTTCCAAACGAAACCCATCATATTAAAAGATTTGGTTCTGTGACACGGTACTTTTGGGAAATAAATGTTGCTGTCATCATTTCGGAGATAAAAAGGAGATCAATGTAATATATTAAATTAAAAGAAATGGGTCCCGAATTTGAAATATCGCTTTAATATTTAAACGTTGTGGATCAGAACGTCTCATAAGCTAAATAACAAAGTAGGCAAGTCTTAGGGTAGCAAAGCTAGAATCCAAAAATAGTTAATAGTTTCCAGTTAATAGTTATTAAATGTCTAGGTAGAATGTCAAAAATTCAAAAGTATTTTATTGCATGTAAGTACACTAGGTACATTTATACAACGTCAATTGTTTTATCTACCACCGCTTCCAAGGTGTTATATAGAGCTGGGAAGAAGAAGCGGCGCAACAAACTTCCGCAACACATCTTTTAAAATCAAGTTTGTACATAACATTATTTTGTAAAGATTGTGCGAGGCTGAAGTAACATTAACACCAGGCATCTTTGTCATTTAGATAATCGACTGTCCTTAAGCTTTCTTACAAAGTTGTTGTTTAATGTAGGTCTTAAATTTTCTGTCATTCATATTTAAGATTTCTTCTGGTAGTTTGTTGTAGAAGCGTATACATTGCCCCGTGAATGATTTATTGACCTTACTAAGCCTTAACTGTGGTGGTACAAGTTTGTTCACTGTCACAACAGTAGCCAGATAGATACACATTTGTTAATTTGCTTGATATCCTAAGTGTGACATTTTGCAACTTGGCCAAATTGCTTGTTATGTTAAGCGTAACTTTTTGCTACTTGGCCATATTGCTTGTTATCCTAAGCGTAACATTTTGCTACTTGGCCAAATTGCTTGTTATCTAAGTGTGACATTTTGCTACTTTGATAATTTGCTTGTTAACCTAAGTGAGACATTTTGCTACTTTGATAATTTGCTTGTTAACCTAAGTGAGACATTTTGCTGCTTTGTCAATTTACTACTTGTTATCCTATTTAGAACTGTGACATTTGGCGTCTTGGATGAATTGCCTACTTTTGACGTTGGCGCACGGCACGGCCGAGGATCGAACTATCGACGTGACTGGCCGCGTCTTCCCCACTACGCCACAGACGCTCGCATATTTGGCCACGAAATATTCCGGCGTATTTCGCAGATTATCGCCCCCTCATCTCATTTCTATGGAAAGTAAACTTTAAAAGCATTCAATGAATATGAATTCGCGTCATATCGTCCCCTCCCTACCCCTCTTTCTCTCCCCCCTTTGCCCTCCCCTATTCCCCTCCAGTCACCGAGCCAGTAAGTCATGGTTATCTTGAATAACGTCATCCGGTACATGGGAACACTCTTACTTCTCTCTAAGATATCCATCTTGAGAGAATGTCACTTTTTGAAAATGTATGCACTCACCTGTCGTGTCAAGGCTTTTCTAATTTACCAATAAAATTCTAGTATTTAGAAAAAGACAACTTTATATACCGTTGTAAACAAAATACCTACTTACTTTGGTAAGGATGTCTGGAAGAAATCGCTCTTAGCGATAAGACCGCCTAGATGTGCATTACTGTATCTGTTTTTTTCATTTTTGTCTTTAATTTTTTGAATGTGCAATAAAGTATAATGAATTGAATTACTTTGGCTCTGTATTTACACTAGCTGTTTCCCGCGGCTCCGCCCGTGTAGAAAAGTTTTCCCGTGGGAAAGAAGTTATAGTGGACGTCGGAATTATATAATATGGAGGTACAAATTTTCAAGTGTCTAGGTTCAGTGGTTTGGGCTTGGCGTTGATCAGTGTGTAGTCTGTAGTTTCTGCTTTTTAAATGATTATTGATTTTAACAACTTAATGACAATTTATTAAAAATAAATGGACTGACTTCGCTTTTCTCAATGACAAAGTCTAACAATTAATCAATTAGTGAATAATCATTTCAACAACATTACAAAGACAGGTAACATTTAACATTTCTAATTAATTAAAAAAGAGAGTAATAATATGTTTCTTGGAGGTGACAATGACATTGAAATCCTCATATTAAAAATAAAACATATTTAAGTGTTTTCATATAATTAATTATTATATATTTTTATTATTATATATATTATATATTATATATTTCGTTTCTATCCCCAGGTTAGTAACAACTTACTAAGTCCGAATCCCCTACCCAATTTACAGCAGAAAAAATATAAAAGGCCGCCTCAATGCATGCATGAATGAAATGCAATACAAAAGTGCAAAGTAATGAACATCTCGTAATGATATGTCTGCCGCATTGAATAGCGAATAGGGGGCGAGCTGACCGTCAATGGTGGACGGTAGCTAATGGTAATAGTAATAGCCGTTTGATTTACAGATGGTGCTTTGATGTGGGGAAAGTTAAATGGAGTGGCTATGTATTTATTACAGGGTTTAAACATTTTGAGAACGTTCATGAAGTAAGCAAAGACATACAACTAACAAGACTCCTCAGGAGTTACACTGTCTCGTAAAAAATAACTAATGATAAGATACCTGATTATATAGATAACCAGTTAATAATAATCCTGGTTAATAAGATACCTTATATATATATATAGGTTATAAGATTATTATTAACTGGTTATCTACATAACCAGTTAATAATAATCTTATCATTAGCTATTTTCTACAAGACAGTGTACTCCTGAGGAGTCTTGTTAGTTGTATGTCTTTGCTTAATCCATGAACATTCTAAATAACTAATGATAAAGATTACTGGTTATCTAACCAGTTATACGATAACTGGTTATCTATAATATAACCAGTTATCTTATCATTAGCTATTTTCTTCCTAGAACACTGTCTGACTCGGTTTTCTGTTTCCCACACAATGAAATAAACGATCCTGGAATTGAAATGATCCTGTCCCAAGTCACTAATGATAAATACAATATTTACATTATTATTACCAAGAAGTTACAAATCTCTTTGGTCGCGCTCGCTCCCTGTGGAGATGGCATCTTGCATATATTTTCAAATGTTGATGGGTATTTAAAGGGACACTTACGTAAATTTTATTATTATTTTGATATTAGCGATTTTTCAAAAACCAAAACTGACAGCCACGCTTAACTGAGTTATTTGACTTTTGAAAGCCACGCACGGATATTTAGTATCGGAACCTATGATGCCATTTACCAGGGGGTGCGGACAAAGGGAGAGGAGTAGCGGAAGGAGGTTGCTGATACAAATTTATATGGAGTTTGAAAATGAGAATGTGAGAGTGAGTCATAATTTTGTGATTAGTTTGACACGGTTTTGACACCCATAGAATGCTTTTATTACTCATCCATATGGGAGTGGCTAAATTTTTTGATTCATGATTATTACAAATACACGACATAACAAACTAAAACCATCGCATTGTTTTAAAAATAGACTCGCGACAAAGGCTTAATTCCGCACGATACGTTTTCCATCGGACCCAATACAGTCCCAAAGATAAAGTCTCTATCCGAGCGAAAAGATACGTACGAGGAATTCTCGAAGACGCCAGCGGGGCCGCCGAGGGGGTTCAGGGAAGGCTAAGGGGAGTAAGCCCCTTTGGACCCCAATAGATTTATTGTTTAAGATTGTCAACTGGACATGTAGTGAATAGTGTAAAGGCAAAGGGATCGAGTGGTTTGAGAAATATGTGCTACTAGTTGTTTCCCGCGGTTTCGCCTGCGTTTTATAAGTTATTTCCGAATGTTTTTCTCTTTGCTCGGCTCCTTAGGGTCGTAGCGAGATGTTAAATAGTCTAAATAGCCTATACATTTCTTAAGAATTGGGCTAACAAATTCAAAAGAATTCAACCCGGATTGGTAGTTCCAAAGATTAGCGCGTTCAAACAAACGAACAAACAAGTGATCATGACAGTCTCTCTTTCACAAAGCTTTACAATTAGTAAGGCTTTGTGAAAGAGAAGACTGTCTTACAACTTTTTGGGTATTTAAAAGGTATTTCATTTCATTTCCTGTGTTTCATTTTTAAAATTAAAGGTTGAAAACGTGCATCTAGAGTCTCACTGGATTGGTTGCTTCATTTCATAGTCTTATCACGATGGTTTCTGTTTTTGAGAAATTAAGACATGCTATGCTTAGCTTAATGTTACTAAGTCATACATACATTTCGACTTTAAAAAATACTTTCCTTAGTTTTTACCTTTTTAAAGGGATTTAAAAAAAACTGTCGTTATACGATAATTAAGCATATCTGACTCTAAAACACTTTCAAAAACTGACTTGTCTGTCTGTCTGTTTGAACCCGCATCACGCTATAACTACTGGTCCGATTTGAACCGGTTATTTTTGGCTTGAAAGCATCTGGTACGACTTAAAATCTGGTGTACTTGAATTTTTTAAATTCCACCCCTAAAGGGGTGAAATTAGATGTTAAGGTTTGTATGGGAACAAAAAATTACACATTAAATTTACATGCCACGGGCGACAGTTAACAAGTAACATATACCATACTTTTTAATGCGAACGAACTCGCGGGGCATAAGCTAGTAAAAACTAAAGTCCATCCAAAATCACAGAGCTAACACTCTGCGCCGTCGAATGTATTGAAATTCAAATCACTCAGAAACTAGACAGTGATAATGCAAAGCCTTTGCTATTGCACCGGCAAGTTTGGTAAGAGGATTTAAATATATAGGAAGGTGATACAGACGGAACCATCGGTGTTAGAAAATGACAGTTTAGAGACAACAGAAATACAACATAATAGTTATTTACTATGTCAGAGACAACAGAAATACAACATAAAAGTAACTATGTCAGAGACAATAGAAATACAACAGAATAGTTATTATGTCAGAGACAATAGAACTACAACATAAAAGTAACTATGTCAGAGACAACAGAAATACAACAGAATAGTTATTATGTCAGAGACAACAGAAATACAACATAAAGTTACTATGTCACAGACATCAGAAATACAACATAAAAGTTACTAATGTCCCTGACGGGGAAGGCAGAAAGAACGGAGCGCTGAGTATCATGATCCTGCTGCCCTATTTTCGCTCGACACGCTTCGAGCGGTAGTGTCTACTAATTTTGTATGAATTTTATATCGGATATTGGTGGAAAATTAGTAATAATCGACCGCTTGAAGCGAGGCGAGCGATTCAAAAATAGGGCTCCTGAAACACCTCTTTCGTTTTGCTGAATCTCAATAATCCCTTTACTCACGCTCGCCGCGGGACGCGAGTGATCTTTTCGTGTCCTTGTCTGAGCACCCGCTCCATCTGTTCGTCACTTAATACTGAATTAACTACCTTAAATTGACGTCAATAGATAGTACCCTCTACTTATTGATATTTTTGAGTGTTACTAGATCTACGAAAATGAATCATGAAGGCTTTACTCGGCTTCCTTCCTTACATTTTCGTATCGATTGTAAACATTAGCCAATTGGAGAGAAATCTGATTACCTCGCAGGCCCTAACCTAACCCACTTATCGATTGGGTTATCGCGACCAAAAAATCGAACAGCGAACGTTTTCCAGCGCGCGAAAATCCGTAAAAATCTCTCCGATCCACCGATTGCGAAATTTAAAAGAGGGAATTGGTCCAATTCCGTTTTGCCATGCAAGAGCGAGCAAACTTATTAGCCGGCGTTGGTGATCTTCTTTTACTTTTTGCAGGTGATCGGACTCGGCTGAGATTGATCGGATGGACGGTTTGATTGCACGCCCCCGTGACTCATTTCTGACGTCACTGCTTCTGGACAGTTCGATAACCTAGTTTGGATGCTGGATCCAGGAGAGCGTCAGTGGCCTCGGGGATAAGACGCGGCCTATCATATCGAAAGGTCCGAAGTTCGATCGATTTACGATAATAATGTCCAATCTGAAAAATATCCAAACTGAAAAATGTCCAATCTGAAAAACGTTCAATCTGAAAAATGTCCAATCTGAAAAACGTCCAATCTGAAAAATGACCAATCTGAAAAACGTCCAACCCGAAAAATGTCCAACCTGAAAAATGTCCAGCCGGAAAAATGTCCAATCTGAAAAATGTCCGTGACGTTTTTCAGATTGGACATTCTTCAGATTGGACGTTTTTCACATTGGACATTTTTCAGATTGGACGTTTTTCAGATTGGACATTATTACATTAAACCGTTCGATCCCCGGCTGGGCCATATACCAATGGGTTTTTTCTCGAAACTTAAGTACATACTGACTGCTCTCAAACGGTGAAGGAAAACATCGAGAGGAAACCTGCATACGCCGAAGAAGAAATTCTTAGGCGCATGTGAAGTCCACCAACCCGCACTGGGCTAGCGTGGTGGACTATAGCCCGAACGTCCTCGTTGATAGGGTAGGCCTGAGCCCCAGCAGTGGGGAGATTAATAGGCTGTTGATGATCCAGGAGTACCTACCCTGTTTAAAAATAATGAGATGAAAATCTTCCAACTTTTATACTTACCTCTTTTGGGATCAGGCCTGGACGTTGGGGAAACAGACGTTCACTGAATTTGACTTTCGGGGAATTGGACGATAAACCCTCTTCTATATTTTGTATCGTCTCATTCTTCTCATTTGATTTCCTCGGACCAGCTGGTCAAAATGTGAAATGCTATCTGATTCTGATGCTTTCAAGACTTCACATACGTTTTAGATGTTATTATGATGGTTTCTAAGAGCCGTGGTGTGATCGTAATTCGTTTTTAATTTAACGACCTGACGATCAATTGTGAGTGCACCCAAGTCAGTCTTCCATTGGCTAAAAATCCTTACACGGTATAAAACAAAGTCTGTCTGTCCCAGTCTGTCTGTACATCAACAGCCTATTAATCTCCCCACTGCTGGGGCTCAGGCCTAACCTCTCAAAGAGGGCGTGCGGGCTATAGTCCACCACGCTAGCCCAGTGCGGGTTGGTGGACTTCACATGCGCCTAAGAATTTCTTCTACTGCGTATGCAGGTTTCCTCACGATGTTTTCCTTCACCGTTTGAGAGCAGTCAGTACATGTACTTAAGTTTCGAGAAAAAACCCATTGGTACATGGCCCAACCGGGGATCGAACCTCGGACCTTTCGATATGATAGGTCGCGTCTTATCCCCGAGGCACTGACGCTCGTCTGTCTGTACGCTTAGACCTTTTATACTACGCAACGGATTTCGATGCGGTTTTCGCTATCAATCAGATAATTTCTCCTGGATGGTTTATAGGTACTGTAGCGGGTAGAATGAACCGATGTCGTACTCGAATCAATCGATGTTGTAGTAGAGTGAATCGATGCCAGCCGCTATATAAACGAGACGTACCGATCGCACACAATCAGTTAGTTTCGAGCTCTCGTGCGATAACGAAGTGCTGTCCATTTACGTTTTGAAGTGTTTAACGTCTAAAGTGATCTCATATTCATCTCTATGTGATAATTCTGTAATGTTGTTTCATGAGTTTGTTTTTTAAGCTGGAATCGCTTACAGTACTTATTCCATGCCGCGGGCAACAGCTTATTCTACACGACCTAAAACCTCGCACGTTATCCTAACGATCCGAGCCACCGTCTCGTAAAAATTGCGCCGGGAGCTGCACACACGTCTGCGCCAACAATATTAGAATAATTGATTAACTAAACGCAAAGAGAAATAACCGCGATTCAGCGTTACCGACTAAGGTTGGCCGCAAGGTAACGATTCTACGTCTGCTGTGTGATTCTGTAAAGTATGAATTAAAACTCGACCATCACATCGCAAGTCACTTACTTCACTCCGCATCCGATCATGAAAGACCTTGATGTCGCATTGTGTAAACAAATACAAGCTACTTAATAAACACTTCACTTGCGAAGTAAAGTGAGTATTGAACTGTAAATCATTGAGTTAGAGACCGATCTCACTGCGGATTCAGGATCGAGTTGCACAAATACGCTTACAGAATAGCGGGGCTGGTTTTACATTGCTGGGGCTTTTATCACACAAATTCCTTCTTGACTTAAATGATGGAACATTTTAGACTTTCGCGCTTTGTATTCATAATTATATAATTATTTACGGGTCTTACACACGAATAAGTTTTATTTACCTTGTCCGACCTTCCAATAATACAAGATCAGCAGAGGGTAGTTTCAGAAACTACTCACAGCGATCAACAATGACAGCTCGCCTCTCCAGTCAGCTCGTGACCACGGCCAGTGTAACCTGGTCGAAACGTCGGGCAAGGTAAATAAAACTTATTCGTGTGTAAGACCCGTAAATAATTAAATGATGGACTTAACGGTGGTGCTAATTGTTTGAGGAAGAGAGGAGTTGAAGAACTTGCAGAGAAATTCTTCTGAAAACAAAAAACGTCACACTTTTTAAATTCGTTGTATTTTCTTCAGTTCTCATTCATTGTTGCCCAAAAAACGTGAGCTCGAATATGTAGGAATTTTGTTGTTTTAAAATAAGTGATAAAGTGCTCAATTCGTGTACAACGTCCTGTTAAAAGGTCTGCAAACCCTCACTGTAAGATTCCCGGTAAGAATTCACCTTGACGTGGGAGGTAAATCTCCGATCCCTAGGCTAAATGCAGTGAATATTTCCAGAATAGATTTTAAGATCGACTTCCTATTCTACAAATCTGTAAGTGTAACGTATGGTATTGCCCTAAAGCTCAGCCGTGCCAGGAAAAATGATTTATATAGCCCGTTTTGGTATCGTTATCCTTGTCTTTTATGCACCCTTCCCCATCTACCATCTCTGTCTATTCAAGTCCAATTTCACAGGCTGCTGGATGCTTCTATAGACTTGGTAGTAATGCCTCCATTGATTAGGAAGCCTGAATATTCATTCAATTACATGCCGTCGAGGTTTCTTGATGAAACATCCGTGTTAGTTTACGGTTTAAGCGGATTTTGCTGGAGGTTTTTTAAGCTGACTTGCATTTTGCAGGGAATATAAAGTAGGTACTAGCGGACGACTCACGACTAAAAAGTATCCTATAATGTTAACCCAGGTACCTACATAGGTGGACGGATAATTAGAAACAGGGCAAGATTTTCATACAATCGAGGTCAATTTGAAGCCATGGTTCTCCGTGAAGAATTGATTGGGGCATGATCTGATGACGGTCATCGAGAGAGCACATGGAGGACTTTCAGATCGCTATAGATATCCAACTGATCAGATGAGCCGTTTGGTAGCAGCATCGTCATGTAGAAAAAAACCTGCAAAATGGCATAAAAATGTATGAAAATCTTAAAGTTAATGAATCATGACGATGCTGCTCCCAAACGGCTGATCTGATCAGTTGGATATCTACGGTCATCTAAAAGTCCTCCATCTACTCTCTCGATGACCGTCATCAGATCACGCCCCGATCAATCCTACACGGAGAACCATGGCTTCAAAGTGACCTCGATTATATGAAAATCTTGCCCTGTTTCTAATTATCCGTCCACCTATGCATATGTATCATTCTTACAAGTTTTATTAAAACCCGTACATCCAACAAAGTGGAATTGCAGCATACAAAGAAAAATATCCTCTCGTTTGCATTTAAATATATATAGTAAGTTAGGATTAGATTAACTGCATAGATCAATTAATCATTTCAATCATTATGCAAAAAGTAACATGCTGGCGCGCCGGTTCGCCCGCTGCTCCAATCAGGTTAAGATCACCCTGTTCAAGGCGTACTGCCAGGCGTTCTACACCTGCCAGCTGTGGACGCAGTACACGCAGCGCGCATACCACGCGCTGCGTGTGCAGTACAACAACGCCTTCAGGTGCATGCTCGGCCTGCCCTGGAGGTGTAGCGCGTCTGGTATGTTCGCCGAGAACAGGGTTGATGACTTTTATGCCGTCATGAGGAAGAGGCATGCCTCCTTCATGGACCGAATTAGAAAATCTGACAATGGTGTACTAAGGGCTGTCTATGACAGTTGTAAAATTGTTATATGCAGTCTTTAGTACACCTGCTATAGTTTTTAATGACATGTTCAATATTAATGCTATTATACCGTGACTTTTTAATTGTACTGTAATTTTATTTAATTTTATTCAATTTGATTTTATGTATGTGTTTTTTCTATGGGCTGTACCGGCCTGAAATAAATGCTATTTAATTTAATTTAATTTAATTATATGTATAATTGTATTTATCTGTGTACTTGGTTTGTAAGGACATCGCCGTATTTATTAAGGTCTCTCGTCACATCTCTTGCAGCAAGATGCCTGATGATAATCACATCTTCAAATATACACTTATTGCTTTCTGATTTTAACATGAAAGCATCTAGTCTACGTGTATTTTAGTCATACACAAAACAATACTTCCAAGAAAGATGTTCTCAAGTAAACACTCATTTCCAATACCCTATCTCATAACTCCGAAAATAAACGAAATATTCATAGATACAAGGAGATAAAAAAATTCTCTGTCGCAATATGCGGAGTGGAGGCAGAGGCAGAGGTTTCTGCACAATCTATCGTCGGTATAATGGAGCTGTTAAAGACAATATGCTGGGAAACATATTGGATGCAGCTCGACGAATGTGTAAGCGAGCGAGTGGCGGCGACTGTCGCAGGACAGAGGCACACTAGAGGCTACAGGTTCGGGATAGAATCTTACCTTCACATAATGTTTTAACGTGTAACAAAAGTTATAAATAAATTTATGTCTATGGCCATATTTTGGAATTTAAGTATACGCGTAATACCACAGACAGGAAAACATTTTAAGGAAGTAATAGGGTCAAATAGGACTTTGTCTCATAGACGAGTTGAACTTCGGTAGTTGTTTTTTATTGTTTGACGGTTTGACGACTTGCTGATGTCAAGCGAAACTTTGGCAAAATATTTGGACTTCAATATTTTATACAAAGCATCATTTTTAAAACTAAGTTTAGGTCTATTCTGTAGCTTATGACAGTTCTGTAACAGTCTATGAGTGACTTAGCAAACTATATCCATACCAAAGAAATTGAACCTAAAGCTTTAGGTTTAATTTCTTTGATCTATACCAAATTATCTGTGAACTGAAGGGTGGCTTTGCCATCGTTCCATGCCAGTCATAAAAAAATATATATATATAAATATAAATAAATAAAATAAATTAAATTAATAAATAAATATAAATAAAAATAAATGAGAGCGTCAGTGGCGTAGGGGATAAGACGCGGCCTATCATATCGAAAGGTCCGGAGTTCGATCCCCAGTTGGGCCATGTACCAATGGGTTTTTTCTCGAAACTTAAGTACATTTACTGACTGCTCTCAAACGGTGAAGGAAAACATCGTGAGGAAACCTGCATACGCCGAAGAAGAAATTCTTAGGCGTATGTGAAGTCCACCAACCCGCACTGGGCTAGCGTGGTGGACTATAGCCCGAACGCCCTCGTGGAGAGGGTAGGCCTGAGCCCCAGCAGTGGGGACATTAATAGGCTGTTGATGATGATGATGAAATAAAAATATAAATAAAAATAAAAAATAATAATATAAATATAAATAAATAAATATAAATATAATATAAATATAATAAATATTCTATAAAATATATTATTTTTTGTACTGACGGCCTAATGACATTCTGCGTAATTCCTGATAGTGCCACTTCACAGATAACTTGGTATATCTAAAGCACCGTTTCGTGAGGTATCATCTTTGGAGAAAAGAAAGAGTTGCAAGTCCTCGCTGTGTCTCCGTGCTTACCGAGCGATAAATCCGGAGCTACATCTGGGCAGGGGCCCCGTTCAATTTTATTACTATTCTCTCTGCCGACGACTTATTTGATTCACCGTCAAAGCAAGGAAGACTTGGGTTACATTATTTTCACGCTTCGCAGCTTGCTGGTATATCTTCACGCTGGCCTTTGTGAGAGCTCGGATGGAGAGGAAAGTAGGGCGTCGATACTTTTGACAGGATCTACATTTACTTTAAAAGGATCCTCTAGTCAGTACTGTGCTTCTATGAATTTTTTAAAAAAGCTACTCCCATATGGATGAGTAACAAAAGCATTTTAGGGGGTGCCAGAATCGTGCCAAATGTATATCAAAATTGATACTTACTCACACATTCTCATTTTCAAACTCCATATAAATTTGTATTAGCAATCTCCTCCCGCTAATCCGCTTCCTTTGTCCGCACCCCCCCGGATTTTGACACCAAATTTTTCTTCGTTTCCCATACTAAATATGCAAAATGCGATCTCCACAGGGAGCGCGCGCGCGACCAAAGAGATTTGAAACTTCTTGTGTACTTCTATGAAGCTGGTGGAATCATTGGCTACGATACGAGTATCTTTGTTGATAGTAGAATTTTTTACATTTTGTTTAAATTCTACGTTGCTATTTTAGAAATTCCATAGAACATACAGTATTGAGTATTTTCTTACAAGCAAGAAAAGTGTTATCGCATTGCCTCTCACACTCTGCTGCTATTGGTGCAGAATGTTTTTTATTAGCTGTTATACATAATAATATTTCAAATCATATTATTTTTCACCACAACGTAAAACATTTTATATCCGCAAAATTACTCAAAGAACTGACTGAAGCAACGTTCAAAACCATCGGAATGAAAACAAGTTTTATTTTGGGTAAAATCTACAATATAATTTTTGATTTAAAAGTATTGTATTGAAATTTTTAAACATTTTATATAAATAGTGTTTGTTTCTTTAATGTATTTTAGTACAAATCATCATAGCATGGTCTGAAGTCGTTGGTGAAGTGAAGTATGAAGTCACAAATACTTTTCACGATAGATTAGCTATGGTATATAATGTTTTAATAACCCATTTAATATGAATAAAAATATTCCATACATAAGCTTAAACTTACTTATAGTGCGAAACCAACAGACAGTGATAAGCTGATGATGATGAACCATAGAAACAAAAATAATCTAATAGACGAATATTGTTATCTGAATGGTGTGGATTTTTCGACAATAAATACGATAAGCTAACTTTCTCAGGCATTGCAAACAGATGACCCTTTTGAAGTACCTACAGGTAAACTACACTATTGTTTTTCAGGGAGCTTTAAAAGCAAGATTTGGACAGAACTATGTAGTGTCACCTCTAGCTCTGAAGTTTCCACTCTGCAAGCTGGCTGACGTCGCAACTGGTGCAGCTAAAAGAGAGCTGATGGCCGCACTAGGATTGAACAAAGAATCCATGGTGAATACCTCATAACTTGGAAGGTTTCCAGCTAATTTCTGATTTTAATTTTCTTAAAAAGAAACTTGGAGAATTTCTCTCCCCATAATCCGATGAGTGATCAAAGACCTTTCCAACATTGAATTATTGTGTTGATAACAGTCCTAATTTTCAGGCAAAAAAGTGTTACACAAATCAAAGAACTTCTCTGCAATTACTGAAGGAGAGAGATCTCATCCTGCTGAGTAAGATATACCTAAACACTTCATACAATTTAAATCCGTTCGTCACCGTCAACTTAACAGATGTGTTTGGCGTGCAAATTGACCAAGTAGGCTTCAACTACCCGAAAACTGCGACGGGTTTTATAAATCGATGGGTAAGTACTAGCAGTGAAAATTGTACTTTTGTTTTATTACAATACCTCGAAAAATAGTCTTGCTTGGGAATTTTCCATAATTTCCAGCAACTCCTCAATTGGTCCTATAATTTCTGAACTATCCATCGGACAGACAGATGGACAAAATAACCTTCGATCTAAGGGTTTCGTTCGTCTTGACAAAAGGTATAAAAGATAAAAATTACTTAAATTTATGTGTTATTACAAGAGACAAATGCTATTGTCATCAAAGCGACGAAACAAAAGGCAATATTAAAAGTTTTAATTAAGTACTATGATCCTATTTATGATCTAAGTCAATGTCATCACTAGATAACGACAAAAGAAAAAAGTTTTGTTTACAAAAACATTATCCAATAAAACATTGCAGAGCTCTTTACATAATACGGTAACACAACACATAAAAACTGAACTAGAAGTAGCATAATTCTTAGAGCAATAAACGGAGCTTGAACTCTAAAGAAGACAAATTGAGGTATAAGTCCAGCAAAAGTGGAACTGTTTGAAACAAACAAATATACCAATTGCAAATTCACTTTACGTTACAATGTCCAGGTTCAACCAATTTCTTTTCCAGGTTCAAACGATGACTTATCGACGTATACAGGATTTATTAGAACCAAAAGACATTAATAGAGACACTTCGATGGTCATAGTAAATGCAGCACATTTCAAAGTAAGTTCTTCACCCTTTAAATAACCTATGACTTGAGTTATGGTGGTAGCTCCACGTGGACCACATGTTCATAAAATAGACAGTCCTTCTCTTCCGTGATTCTGCATTTTCCAGTAGTTGAGAGTTATGCATGAATAAAAATATAACTTATTATAATTTGTGATTCGCAATTCCCATGTGACGAGAAATGTTGCTAACTTTACTAATATTTAATAGTTTTTTATCTTCAGAGTTCATGGCAGCACGTGTTTGACATAAAGCAGTCAAAGATGCAAAAATTCAAGCTCCTTAACAACACAATCATCATGATTCCCATGATGACAAAAGCCACTCAATTTCAATTCTTTGGTGATGAATTCAGTGAATTCAGGGTAAGTTATGATCGGTCTGAAGTGGCAAACGGCCTGATGGTAAGATATTACCGCTTACGAGTAGAGAGCCTAAAGGATAAAGTGCATGCAAAGTGCAAATATGTAACACTACCACACAGATATCCTGAACTAGAATTCTCCCACCGGCAAGAGGCAGTAACTGTAGTGGTTGGATATAGCACAGCTCACCATTTAGTGGAGAAGCATCCAATACTCCATAATTCCAAACAAACCCAATGACTTGGAGAAAAGCATGAAATGGTCAAACCGAATCTAAGAATAAGACAAAAATATGATACTTTCGAAATCAAAACGAACTCAATAAAGAAAGAAAGAATACCCTATATTGACACCACTGTGCTGCATTACCCTCAATTAATAAATGCATACAACTATTTAATTGTATAAACGGGGTGAGCAAAATAATACCTCGATTTTCCAAATCGATCCAGTAGATTAGGCTCTACGAGGAAACAAGACCACACATACAAACATAAACATACATAGACCGCTAAAATCATATCCCTCCTCCTGACTTCGCCGTAATCGTACAAATATCAGAACATAGTCGAATCTCCATGACACCGGAGTCAATTTTGTTTTCTGCGCAGCTCCTCACAATATATTTGAAGAGTTGGGGAGGCACCGTCACATTCATGCTCCCGAGGACCCAAATTGGTATAGAACGCTTCATCACCAGATTGGAGTTAGACCCTGATTATGTAAGAAACGCAAGACGCACCGCCAAATATGAGTACGTTAAAGTGACCATGCCAAGAGTCAAGATCAAAACTAATATAGACTGGAATGAGAATCTGAAACAGGTGAAGATGTTAATTTTTGCAACGTTTCTGTTACAAAACTGTTGAAAAAACTTATAACCTATCAAAAGTTTTTTTATCGAAAATGAATTTAAAAAATGAAATCATCAACAGCCTATTAATGTCCCCACTGCTGGGGCTCAGGCCTACCCTCTTAACGAGGGCGTTCGGGCTATAGTCCACCACGCTAGCCCAGTGCGGGTTGGTGGACTTCACATGCGCCTAAGAATTTCTTCTTCGGCGTATGCAGGTTTCCTCACGATGTTTTCCTTCACCGTTTGAGAGCAGTCAGTGGCGTAGGGGATAAGACGCGGCCTATCATATCGAAAGGTCCGGAGTTCGATCCCCAGCCTGGGCCATGTACCAATGGGTTTTTTCTCGAAATTAAAAATGAAATATTTCATAACAATAAAAAATCGTTACAGAATACAAGTAAACTGTTCGTGTAGGTAGTTAATTAATATGAATCCAATAATAAGTTATAATACCAACTTCTTTTTGCGGTTAGTGTCACTTGCATTTTTACCGACTTCCAAAAAAGGAGAAGGTACTATGTTCGGCTGTATGTATTTTTTTTTTCTATTGAATACTTTATAGTAAAATTATTGTCATATTTCTTCCTAATGCAGATTAAAATTTTCAGATTGGTATTAGACGGATATTTTCGAGCAACTCTTCAGGACTCATTGGTGTGCTAAAATCCAATATGACAAAGAATATTCCGTACTTGAGCAAAGTGAAGCAAAAAAATTTCATTGAAATCGACGAATTCGGAGTCTTCAGAGGCAGCGGGAGGTCTCGTAAGTTTGTGTATGATTTTCTATTTATTACGAAAACTAGCTTTTTCCCGCGGCTTCGCCCGCGTAGAAAAGTTTTTCCCGTGTACATTGCGAAACAGCGCCCTCTATGTAGGCGTTTTGCTACTTAGTCGATATTAGCGGACGCCCCGCGACTTGGTCCGCGTTAAAAAGTAGCTTAAATGTTATTTCAGGCTTATATCCTGGAATAACATTTAAGCTATGTATCTATCACTGCACCAAGTTTCATCAAAATCTGTTCGGTAGTTTTTGCGCGAAAGAGTAACAAACATCTTCACATCCTCACATCCTTCGCCTTTGTAATATTAGTAGGATAGGATTTATAAAAAATAAACGAACAACCAGAAGACCATAGGCATCAAAATGATAAATATTTTTTGGATCCTGGTGTAGGTTTCTCAAAATTATTATTTTTCTGAAACATGCTTTAATTGTACTTAAGTACCTAGATAAGTATGTAACAGAGAGAAAATATTTGTTATACCTAACGGATTTTGACGGATTCCCAAAGGTATGTTAGCAACTTCTTGCTTCTAACTTGGCTATATATTTCAGTTTCCGACTACGTGGAGATGAACATGATGGAAAGACAGCCGCTAGCATCTAAGATGTACGAAATGACACTAGACCGACCTTTCCTGTTTTCCGTGTGCGTCATAGGGGGGGCAGAAGCAGGTAGCCAGGGTAACCCTATGGCCAACGCCCATGAACTCTTCGTCGGAGCCTACTACGGACCTCAATAAAGGACCTCAACAACCTTCAACAGCCTAATAAATGTTCCTTGCAAGTTTAAAACGGTCTAAAAAGTAAATATTTGTAAGGTTCAGGCGGTTTTTTGGGCGACTGTACAAAATCATAAACTATTTTGACTCATAATTTATGAGTAGAAGCATTGGAAACGTCAAATAAAGTGACAAAACCTGACTACAAAAGTAACTAACTGGACACGTGCCGTCCACGTGTCGACTTATAAAAAGAATCTAATAATAGATGGGTTGCAAGTGACAAAAGGGATCCAAATGACCAATTACACACATGGGCATGAATGGAGTTATAAGGTTAATTAGGGGGAGAATAGTTAAAGCTAATTTAGTTTTATGTGAACTGGTTACTTCCCTCCCTGCCCTGGTAACTCCCTCGCGATGAAAATACGGTTTAAAGTCCTATAAAATTCAAAATCACCCAAACGAGTTAATCCAAAGCTTTAAACAGACAGGTAAGAAAGACAACGGCTAAATTACTAGTGTGGTAATGAACCACAAAATATCTGTCCATGGTTTAGACTAGCAAAATAAGCCTTTTTAATACACTTGCTCGTAAAATGGCTCTTATTTCACCACGGTTGATAATGCAGCTTATTAATTAGCTAAATCACGTGTGCTTTTTATTTTCCCGTACTACCAAGTGCTTTTTCATTACTCATACTCTGAAAGTAGGTCTGAAGTTGCCTGAGGAGCGGGTTGAAAGTAATACATCTCAGCCCTAGGGAGAATCGCTTTCAACTGACAGCTGTCAAATTATATATAAAAAAACTAGTACTATTTTGACATTTCTATTGGACCATGTTCCAACTGTCTATACAGCCACTCAATTACAGCGCGATGTAAAATTGAAATAACATAAAGTTATGTAATAATTAAATATTTATTTTTTTAATGACTTTATTATAATTATTACGGTCAACTATTTCTTTAAAATAATATAGATTTGGGCAAAATATTTACCATTTTTTCAAAGATGGAAATGAAAAATAATGGCAGAATAGCTGGCCGGCCACAGAAAAAAAAACAAAGTAGACGTAAAAGTGGCAATCCGATCTTCATTTGTTTTTTCGAGTTGTAGAGTTTTGTTTATACTTCCGTATAGCAGAGATTTGTATTAACACTCATTTTATGTATTTGTTTTTACTTTCAGTGTATTCTTAATGAAAAGCAGAGTGTTTCCCTCGGGTTCAAGACTTATTTAGAGGTCCCTCGAACTATTGGCGCCCTCGCTACGCGTCGGGCGCCAAACCCCGTCTCGGGACTTAAATAAGTTACTTTCACACCTAGGTTAACAATGTACTATTAACTTTACAGTTTCTCGGCTTCATTATGCCCTCGTCTCCGGCTCTGGCTATGCTCTCCTACCTCGATTGTAATGACTAATGACCAACTTAGCTCACTTGTATCATAATGTACTATTGTATTGTAGCACACCAGGTACCTCAGTAAATCGGAGAAAATGAAGAGACTAGAAGATGATTTTTCCAGGCAACTTTATTGCTTTTTTTGATTGTTAACAGATCTGTATGTAACAACATAGCTAACATTTCAACGCGGCAAAGTACCGTTAGAACCAATCAGATCTGTTAACAATCAAAAAAAGCAATAAAGTTGCTTTTGTAAACATGCTTTTTAGAAATATCAAGGATACAGTTTTGCGGAATGAAAAGGTTTTTTAGTTTTCAAATTCCTTACTTTAAAGTTTCTTTTTTAAATTACTCATTATTATTGAATTCTCCATTCATTTAGTTTCAGTTAGGTTGAGTTAATGTTGGCAATACTGTTTCTTGCACTGATACAAGCAAAAATAGACTTATAGATGACGAACCCTTTCATAACGCGACTGTAGGTACTTCGACCACTAGTACTATAATTCCTTACAATCCGGTGAAGCCGCTAGCTAGATCTAGCTAGAACCACACCGGCGCGATCCGGTTTGATCCGGCTCGAACCGGCTGTCAAGTTGTATGGAACTAATTGAGTCCCGCGGGATGTCAGCTGTCGGATCAAGCCTGCGACTAAAGTTGCAATTGAAATGTTTGGGCTTGCTGAAATCTACAATAACAAATTATTGAAGCGCTTGTTTTAAAATAAATATAACGGTACCCCGACTGACTGACAAACTGCTGGGTCTAGCAACTTTAAATTTATGCATAGACGAAGAAGGTAGTAACAATGAAGAATAAATAGTACATTATAATACAAGAGAGCTAAGTTGGTCATTACACTCGAGACTAGATTGCACAGCACGAGCGGAACACGAGTGCGCGGAGTGCGTAAGGAAGCCTGGAGCGAGTGATGCTCACACGCTTCATACAACGTTTTTCTACACACTTTGCGAGAAAATTTTCACAAACTTATTTTCCTTTGATTTTGATGGCAATAGACTACCACTTGCATTTGGTGTTTTATGTAAAAAGCACTTCTAGTGCGGTAATGTAAAGTAAAAAGTTTTAGAAGCTGCTTTATGAACGTAAAAATAGTACCTACAAGAGCCACTTTACGAGCAAATATCCATACTATCAGTTTCTAACTCATAAATTAAAGATAAAGGAAATGTGTCTAAAAATATTTTTTTATTAATAATATCAATTAAACAACAAAACAATAACTTATTCTACTAACTACGTATATACAACAATATGTTTGTACTATATTGTAATGCGATCAAAAAGATAAATAATGTACATGCTACCGTCGCATTTGACAATGACTTTCATGTTTAAGTACCTTTGCATGAGCTCACAATCTTGCTACTTTTGCGGTCCTTTTATTTCGGAGTATCTCCAACTTTTCGAAAGGACTGTGACTTAGTTATCTCATAAAATTACTAAAGTATTCACTTTTTATGATAAGGTCCACCCCCGTGGCCCGCTCCCAAGGCATTCGTATAACTATCACCGCCAAAACTGCTGTGACCATGACCGCCTCCAAAACCTCCCCCGCCCCCGCCAAACCCGCCCCCATGTCCACCTCCGTGGCCACTGGATTCAATGTGGAAGCTGTGTCCACCTCCGTGTCCACCACTTCCATGACCACCACCTCCTGAACTGTGTCCGCCGCTGGGAACTTCATAGCTGCTTGGGCCGGAGTAGCTGTCGTGTCCACCTCCACCACCTCCTCCTCCATGACCGCCGATGCTGTAGCTGTCACCGCCACCGCCGAAACTGCCGTGATCTGATCCATGACCGCCGCCACCGAAACCACCACCGCCGAAACCACCATGGTCTGATCCGTGGCCGCCTCCACCCCCTAAGCTGTAACTGTCATGTCCGCCGCCGCCTCCACCACTGTAGCTGTCGTGACCGCCAGAAAATCCACCGCCGCCGCCGCCGTGATGATCATCACCGCCATGTCCGCCACCAAATCCTCCGAATCCGCCGCCTAAGTCATGGCTTTCAATGTGGTTATGACCGTGGCCGCCGCCGAACCCACCCCCTCCGTGCCCACTGTCATGGCCACCCCCAAATCCGCCTCCATGTCCACTATCGTGTCCACCCCCAAATCCTCCTCCATGTCCACTGTCGTGACCACCTCCAAATCCACCCCCGAATCCGCCTCCGAATCCACCGCCGCCGCCGTGACCGTGATCATCTCCGCCATGGTCACCACCAAAACCGCCGCCGCCAAGGTCTCCGTGATCGTGACCACCACCGAATCCACCACCGAATCCTCCTCCATGTTCTTCATGACCACCGCCAAATCCGCCTCCGTGCCCACTGTCGTGGCCACCCCCGAATCCGCCTCCGTGCCCGCTGTCGTGGCCACCCCCAAAGCCGCCTCCATGTCCACCATCATGACCGCCTCCGAAACCGCCTCCATATCCGCCACCACCGCCTCCGCCACCATGATGGTCGTCTCCGCCGTGATGGTCACCACCACCAAATCCGCCGCCGCCAAATCCTCCGCCACCTCCGTGACCACCTCCGTGGCCTCCGTGGCCACCATGTTCTTTTAGGTGATCAATGAAACCGCCATGCAAGTGTTGAACAAAGCTGTCATCTCCATGGCCACCCCCGTGTCCATGTCCGCCTCCGCCCCCGTGCCCGCCTCCGCCGCCGTACCCCCCGCCAAAACCTCCCCCACCGCCGCCATGTCCATGTTCTTCGTGATGTTCATGATGTTCAGGCTCAGGTATGTGGACGCGTATGTGAACACTGAAACAAAAAAATAATCAAATACCTAAAAGAAAAATGTTAACAGCTGACAACAATAGAAAAACTCAAGTCACAAAACTCAAGAAATAAATGGAAGTGATACTTAAAAGGCAAGAACTAAATCGTATAGAAAACACTTAATGGTATATTGATGTGGAAAACATTGTGAAAGCAAGTAAAAAAGACAAGGTTACCATTAAAATACAAAAGGTAGATTTTCACCATTTACCGCAAATGAACAGGTGCGTGAGAATGGCTTAGAAATCCAAAGATTTATGGTTGCGATGACAACATAACGGTGTGGGCGTAACCAACGCGGTTATTATACGTACATTACTACACTTGCAACACAAAAACATATTACAACAGGTCACTAAATTGGGAATTGGCGTAACGGCAAATTGAATTGACGTAAATGGTTTAAAACACTTACTGTTCGTGTCCAAAGGTTGAGAAGCAAACGTCAAGGCTCGCTAGCAGCAGGCAGCTGAGCTGAAATAACAAAACGTAAATTAGTGAGAAAATAATATACCAAATGCGTTCAGGTGTCCCATGAATGTTTATGCAGTCAAAGCATAACTTATCTCTACTTTAAATGGGTTTTTTTCAAACAGAATATTTTGTTATTATTTCATTTATTGCCATAAATTGCATGTACATTACAGTTAGTAGGTTAAATAGTATTTGGCGAGCAAGTGCAAATTTATCCACAAGGGAACAGGAACTATCTGTGGTTAAACTCGGCGGACTCTCCTTAAATTATAAATAGTTTTTGAAACCAGGTCATTCAATTTATTACCATAAATATCACTAAAAACTATAGTTACTTCTTTACTAATATCGCCATCACGTCAATAGTGTTTAAGTCTAAGGAAGGACTTAGGTTCATTGGCATTTCTATTGGAGCACCAGCTTTCTCCTGCGCCGGTTTTATGAAAGCAGGAGACACCTAACTTAGTGGTGGGAGGAGTTGTCTCAATGATTCTGTTGGTTATTGAAACCTCAGCACCAAATTTCAAGACTCTACGAACCAGAATAAAACTCCATCTTTTTCACATTTTAGTTTTTGTAAAATAGGCCTAACTTCTCTATCCCCAAAATAAATATCGGCAAATACCTATCAATTCAAAACGGTCAAGTTTTTGAATGTAATAAATCAACTATGTTTTATTGTTGTAATAGTACTTTAGTCGTTCTTAATCTGAACGCTTCATATTATAGTCATTTCTTTTAAGAGTAGGCATAATATTATCATGGTTTTTTATCGTTTTAATTTTCTTTGTCGTTAGAAAATTACTAGTTATTAAAGATCATTGAACTAACCCAGTAACAGATAGTCTGTCTACAAGTCGCGACACAATAGCGAAAGTGCATCTGTCTACAAGCGTGTGAGGCATATCTGCTCTCAAAGAAGGTCCAAACAGTGAGCGTTCACGCTTCCATATAATCGTGAATCCGTGCGAAATCGAAAGTGGTCAGGTAACATTTACATTTTACATCTCATGCCCGGTTCACTCGTGTTCCGGTGACGTAACACCACTGAGACATAATGAGCAAAATGTGTGCGCGGACAACGAATCCGTTACGGGTGACGACAAAATGTCAAACGTCAAGTGTATTATGTTATGACGGTATGAAAGCAAGTGTAAATCTTTAAAGTATTGCTTTAAAGTATCATAGGTAGTGATTATGATCACTATACGAATTTCAAATTACAAAGATTATACTAAAAACTTCAAGGGAGTGTTTCTATAAATCTATACAGATGAAAGATTTTGTCCATTACATGGAAATTTATCTGTTGGTTAGCCAGTCCTCACTAATGTAGCGAACGCTCTTGTATCATACAAGATAAACGGGAAATTATTTTTTCCTTTCATTTTGTCTTTCACCACCAAAGAGGTCACGATGGCATGACCGCAATCTAAAATACTTTAACCGGTGATGTAACTTTTACAGCGTTATTACCGTATGAGTATGATTTAATTATTTTAAAGTTTCATCTCATTATGTAAGGTAGGGCGTACTCGTAAATAATCTAAATGAATACGTCAGGATGCTTGAAATTATTTAATAATTGCAAATATCAAGGTAATTTTCCTGTTTCAGTCTTTACTTTTCACATGACTTTATGTAAGTAACTCTGCGAAATGATCCAAATGGAACAATAGAAATCGTTTCACATAGTATACGTACCAAGCCAATTGGTAAAAACACACATTGTTTTCGGTTAATAATCTAATTTGTATCGTTGAAAACAAAACATAATTACACGTAACGTCAGTTCCGTTGTTTTTGTTTTATCTATTGTTCTGAGTTCGTCTAGCAATACTTATATAATGTCTCTAACATAGCTCATCAGTCATCATGCTTCATAGTTTGCTTATCACAACCTTTTTTGCTCGTCTATCTCTAACCTTACTATCAAGTTCAGCTCCAGCCAATATATGTAAATTGATATCTTCATTATTTTAATCAATAGTTAGCAATTCAAATGCATGGGTTGTAAACAAATTCGAATTAGCATTTTATAGTTTCAAAAATGCTTTCTTGTCAAGGTCGTCGCTCAAAGGAAAAATATTTATAACTAGGCCCCGTTATTTAATGGTCAAGTTTATGGCACTTTAAGAAATAGTGATTCTTTTAACTTTTTTTATATTATTTATTTTTATAGCTTTTATAGTCTTGTTTATTATTGACAATATTTTTCTCTTAAAATCTCGACTTCTATATGATCCTATTGACAGATAAAAAACCGATGTCTTCTCAATTTTGCAAGTACGAATTTTTCCTTAGGGTTTAGTCTTGCATATGAAACTTTTTCTTTAGATATCAAATAATATATTTAAAGATTTGGTATCTTCGAATTTTGTAATAGATAATTATTGATAAATTAATGAAATGCTTGTGTATAACATCTACATCTTCAACTCTCTTGACGTGTCACCAACTTCAGTAACAGATATCAACGACACACACACCACCAGGTCATAAAAAACCAGCAAACTTCACATACACACACAGAATATAACTTTTACATCTTCACGTAGATGATCGAAGGGTTTCTCGCATCATAATAAAACGGGGTGAGGTACTCACGATGGCTAACCGGGAAGCCATGATGCGTGCAGAGCAAACTCCGTCTAACGACCACCAACCGTCACTTATAGAACGTACAAAACAACTCTTGCCGCGCTGCGCACATCCTAAAGCCTTATATATGACGGTGAATGTTCACCACCCCTACTCCAGCAAAAAAAATGTTGTACCTACAGCAAAAATTTTAATAAATATAGTTAATTTCATTGTTTATGTAATGCCAGAGCATTGGTTTCGGCAGTATTTCTTGCTGATATGTACTTCCGCGTGATACGGTTACCCAATGCACTTGTTTCGCTGTCTTGAAATTATTTTTTTCGTCGAACCATAACGTGTACAAGCAAATTCACGTCATCTAGAATAAATTATAATGGCATTTTTGTTTGTCTAACGGTTCTCTTAAGATCTATTTTATTTTTAATTACTTGCCATTGTATAACAGTGGCTCAGAAGTTTGTCTGATGCTACCGGATCTTTAAGAATAAGTGCGGCTTCCTCAATCACTCATTCCTCATCATCTCAATGCATGCCATTAGCTATTTCTTCTTAAACAAATCAAAACATTTTATTGTTGAAGTCATTATCCCATCTTATCTTTATGATGACTTAAAGGTGATGTCAGTTTAATGTCAAACGTAATCAATTATCTGACACAATTAACTTTTAAGTTACATCAATGTTTGGACAGTATCTCGAGTGAATGTTTAGCTATTTTAGCTTTTACCGCAAAATGTCGTATGTAAGAGTATGTCGAAAGCTTCAGACAGATCTAGGAAGTAGGCATGATTCGGGATTTCTTCTGGCTACGTAATAAACTCAGTAGATAGCTAAGTACCTGCAAATTGGTGATAATTATGCAGGTCAACAATGAGCAGATAGTTAAAAAGTTTTGCGGTTTTGCAGCAAAAGAGAATGGTCTATGTATGTTTAGAGATGTCAGGTCATGTAGTTTATATTCAAAAATTTGATTATTATATTCATCAAAGACCTTTGGTAAGGTTTTGGTTCTCAATTTGTAATATTGACTTTTTTAATTAATAATCTTTGCATGAAATCCAAAAAGTACTATAATTATTATTATAATGTTGGCAGCAAAGCAATACACTACAGGCGTTGTATTTAAACAGCTTTCCTCTTGACATTTTCCGGAAAACATTTGCGAGTTCCTTCACTCTGGCTTCGCATAATAGCGGTTTATACTCCAACGGAATCTACCTTAAACTGATTTCTAAACAAGCTGTCTATGTCTAATACTTTCAATGCTTGTTGCAGGCAATACTTAATTACCTTTCCGCTTTGTCTACTATTAGTTTAACCTCTAGCAGGAACATTTTTTTCTCTAGGTGATTACAATAGGTTCATTGCCCCCTGTCATCAACTTCCAAACTTACCTCTGTGTTTTGTGAGTGTCGGCTTTTCAAAATTAACATTCAAGCACCAAATCGAATGGGAATGGGCTTCTGTAATATATTTTATGTGATTTTGAGTTTTTTGGTCACATTTTAATTTAGCGTTTACATTTTATAATCTTTTCCGTCCGGTCGTCTGTTTTGTCAACGTGGCTCGGCTATCAACAATGTTCAAAGTTCAATTTTGACCTCCATAACCATTCTAGTAGCTACCTCTTGACATCCCCCACCCCCAAGTGGAACCTTATTCTAGTTAGAATTCTCCGGTTCAGTTCCAATTAGAAACTTGATAACTAGCAAATTACTACAGTTCTACCCAAAAAACAAAATAATTCGAAAGAATAGAGGAAACTACACAAAATCAATGAAATAAATTCGATTAACCGAAATTATCTGACAGGCGCAACAAAAGACAAAAGGGTCCCTGGACGTTGAGTGGCTAAACGTTATTATTACTTAGACACTGGTTCCTCCCATCTAGGACACAGTTTCTCTTTCCCGGTCACGATTCTACACCATGACACTGCACAGTAGTTTCAATTGACTGACATAGATACTCGCACAACCATCATTCCAATTTAATCATTACGCAACTGATTAAGTTGTACTTCTTTGCGGAGATTGTACTCCACTGCACAGTGCATTCTCATATCCGTAGTTGATAATTAAATAATAAGCGAGATCGCCTTCACAGCTATTGCAGGGAAGTCAGCTCTAAAGCAGATTTTAATAGTTATTAATTTAATATATAAAATACAACAAGAATATAATAATTAGCAAGATTGACAAGTTAACTAGGACCGAAAACACTAAGATTGCCTGGCTGAGACAAGACAAGAGGATAAAATAAGTAAAAGGAGACCAAACAGCAATTTTTATCAGAAAAGATGTTTCAAGTTTAAATTAATTGTTTGTATGGGTTGGTATGTAAATAAACTAGTAGTTCCGTGAGAACAGTAGACCTCGCCAGCCCTTATAAACCAAACCTAAAAGAAACCAACAAAAGTCAACTTTGGAAACAGAAAAAGTACCTACTAAAGTGACAAAAATTAGCACTTTAAAGCTTAATATTTCGCAAACGGATCCCTGAATCGAAAAATGTTTATCACACACCCGCGATATTTTTGAAAGACCCATCCAACGATACCCCACACCATGGATATCACGCGGAAAAAAATAATTTTCCATTTTACGTATGCAGTTCTATGAACATAATTTATTTTTTCAACTTTCTTAAGTCGATCCACTATTACTCAAAAACTAATAGAACCTACTTAGCCGTAATAGTTTTCCCTGTAACTACGTTATATATGCTACTGCCATGAATTTTTTCACATTTCCAGAAGCAACCGTTTAGCTGGCAGGGGGGGGGGACACGTGACTCTAACAAAAATTACCGCTTTAAAGCTTAATATTTCGCCAACGGATCCCTAAATCGAAAAAATGGTATTCACACACCAGCAATATTTTTGAAAGACCTATCCAACGATATCCCACACTATGGGATTCACAAGAAAAAAAAAGTTCACTCCCACTTTGCGAGTATGGTAGGTACTCTAAAAAAAATGTTTTTCAAAATTTTATTCTACTCATTTTGTAGGTTTAATTAATTTATACATATGCCAAATTTTCGTCAAAATCGGTTGAAAAATGCGACCTGTAGAGAATTACAGACAGACAGACAGACAGACAGCCGGACAAGAGCATTTTTGGCCAGTCTCGAAACGTAGACGCTTCGCTCGCTCGGTCAATTAAGTATTAGTTTCTCGCAAATAAACTCTTTTTCGATTCGGCGAGTATCTACCGTTGAATTAATATATTAAAAATTAAATGTACCTACAAAAAGTTCAAAAACTGCCATTTTGTGGCCCATGTTATATGCATCATATGGCTTTATTTACACTGTCCCTCCTAACATACAAACCTTCCTGTTTACGTTCATTGCATTGCGTACTTACACTCACTAGGTAGAGAATTCTAACGCCAGGTAACGCGTTTATTTTACCAGCTATGTTGTATTTTACTATGTAGAAGGTAAACCCCCACTTGGCGGTGTACTGATGAAAAGGTCAATAGGTTAGGTATATGACTTCGAAGCCTTACTACATTTGGATGGCACTAATCGACAAGAGGAAAATAACTGACCATAAGAACCAAAACACCATTATAATCGACGCACACATTTCGTAACAGATCGCCAAGCTGATTGTGTGACTCGCTGTGATCTAACCATTCGCCTGCAGCTGTGCGCGTCACTGCCAAACGTGTAACACTTACAATCGGAACCAGTTTCTCCGTGTCCACAAAGCACATGGCTATTCTTGATCTGAACAAAAGACAAGTCTTAGAGCAGTTAGCCGAGCCTCTGGCTATTGCTAAGTTCTATTTTCCGACTTTTGACCTAATTTCACTTATTTATTTTGGGTTTTAGGGTTCTATTTGTAGTTCTGATTGTTTCTGAGTTTCATTTTCAAGGCAACCTTTCCTTTTTCTAACTCGCTCGTCCTTACTCGCTTTCATTGAAGTTAGATTCCTTAGTAGATGTGAATTTTTAATATTTTCCATGCTACATACTACATTATTTCTTTTATCATTATGTTAAATACTTTCTCCTTCTTTTGAAGTAAAAACCTGATTTTGATGCTCTTTCTCTTATTCCTTACCATTATTCTCTTCCTCGATCTGCTTTTAAGTTCGTTTACTTTCCATCTCTACTGTTGTTGCTCAAACGTCATTAATTGCACCTTCGCCTGCAGTTACATTCGCGGTGTCTGCCGTCGACCCCGGGTCGTTCACCCGCTGTTTACACCTACGGCCATCGAAGCCTACACGTGTTGCTAGTTTTGTATTGCGGTCGTTTCTCACGCTTTGGCTTTGTTTTTTTACCAGACTGCGAAGAATCAAAGAGAACAGTTTGTTGCTCGTTTGTTTTGTTAGCATCTTCAATCTTATATAGCATCTTTAATGATGTTGGAGATTTTTTTGATGATAGAAAATAGACGACCGATACATAAATTGTGATTGGTTTAGGATTTGTCGGTCTTGTCAAGCGACCTAATTTTTCAAGTTAGGCAAATAATTGAAACTCTACTGCCTAGTATTTAAATTAAAGCTTAAATTTCTTAGCCAGACTATCATAGATGTCAGAGAGAATTATTTAGCGACCGCACTCTATATGCATGGCAATTTGGACTTTATATTCAAATCGGCAGTGTAATAACAATCAAAAGCAATTATCAAGGCGTTTCGGGCGGCGGTGCCCACAGCTTCACATATAGGGTTGTCACCTTCAAAGTTAAAATAATAAAACTGAGAAAATTAAATGAATATTAAGTACTATTGTTTTTTATAATTAGAAAGCAAGCAACGTCTACCTCTAATTAAAGTCAAACTGTATGTAAATGTCCCCACCACCGGAGTTTTGTAATAGGAACTAGGTTATTTGGGACATAGTGGGCTCACAGTCTTTGAATTTCAAAGTCCTCTTTCACCACTTGCTGATAAAGTCCCAGTCACTCAATCTGCACGTTATCTATTAGATAGCCATTTTTTTGTTTCACAGGTATCTGATTGCCTTATATCTTATCTATTATATATAATCTATCAGACAGATTTATCTGATAGATTATTATCTGTAACAATATCAGCAAGTGGTGAAAGAAGATATAAATTTTTATTTGTTTATGAGTCACTTTGTTTCTTTATCTATACACTTTATTTCATAATATATCTCACGATGTTTCCCTTCCACAGGGTTATCTGTAGTAAGATGTATGCGAGGATTTATGGTCGACTCATGTGTATAATTGTTTTTTTTTCTGACTTAGTCTTTAAGAGTCATTAATCCTACTAAAAGTAAATAATAAATAAATTACCTATTGATTAGTATTGGAAGTTCCTACAAACACAAAGGCCCGTATTGAAACACAAAACCAGGGCTATCTACCAAATGTAACTAAACTTCCCAATTCTACTATTGCAATAAATATACATGACTTACTAAACTTTTTTGCAATTTAAACGCAAACATACGAAAAATGTCTGCTTGAACTGAATAATAAGCTATGTTACGTCAAGCAGTTGACCGACTACCGTACCTGACCTGCAGGCTTTGGTGAGCGGACTACTCTTGGAACCACTATTTGGTTACATGGACTATGATGTAATGGAGGTCAGCAGGACACACTGTATATTAATATAGGTGTATTTGGTCATTATTTTAGGCTTAAGAATGTAGTCGCATAAGAACATTACGGTCTGAAGTGGCAAACTGGTATCGTGCCGGAATTTAAATCGAATATTCTAATTGTCTTGTGTCAACCCTATTTGTTTAGTGAAATATGCAGATGAGTATTGAAAATAGTATATTGTCATTTCTGTACCTACCCATGATATTTATGTTATTTGAATACATTATTAGAGCATTTGTTGGCAATCACTTGGCAATGGTAAAGAAATATTCTGTCGAAATAATTATAATGAGTCATATTTCGCAAAAAGGAGTACCTATTTGAAAACTGAAGCAGGAAAAACATGGTTGTGTTTTTAGGGTTACGTACCTCAAAAGTGGAAAAAGGATCCCTTTAATGATCACTTCGTCGTCCGTCTGTCTGTCAAGACCCTTTATCTCAGGAACTCGTGGTGGTATCAAGTTTAGACCTTTAAGAGACCGTTGCCCCAGCCATTAATACAACCGACAACCTGGTGTCCCAATCCATTTCTCCTTTTTTTTCTCAAGAAAATGTTTTTATGAACACCATGTATTTTATTCGAGAGATTTAAGAGCGTCAGTGGCGTCGGGGATTAGACACGGCCTATCATACCGAAAAGTCCGGAGTTTGTTCCCCGGCTGGGCCATGTACCAATGGGTCTCAAACGGTGAAGGAAAACATCGTGAGGAAACCTGCTACGCCGAAGAAGAAATTCTTAGGCGCATGTGAAGTCCACCAACCCGCACTGGGCTAGCGTGGTGGACTGTAGCCCGAACGCCCTCGTTGAGAGGGTAGGCCTGAGCCCCAGCAGTGGGGACATGTTAATAGGCTGTTAGATGATGATGATTTGTATTTTATTCTCTGCCGTCTTTATTTGTTTAAGTAGATAATTATATTTTGCGACCGTGTGAATGTATTTTTGCACTGTGAATGAGAAAAGAACACCATTGCAGCCATTTCATTTCAGGTTGTGTTTCAATTCGTGTAGGTCTACGTTCTACAACCTGTGCCTATGCGGCGTAACCCCATCGTTAATTTGGCTGCACCAAACTAGAACCACAGAGTAACTAAAGCAGTAGACACAGAGGTTTATGGACATACACTGTAACGAGGCGCTGAAACGCCCGTTATACTTGACCTCTTATAAGAGCTTTTCTTGGCTTAATTAATAATAATAATGTTTGGACAAATTCACACACTACTGTTTAGTCCCAAACTAAGCCGAAGCTTTTGGACAAATTTACACACGGTTGTTTAGTCCCAAACTAAGCCGAAGCTTATAAATGGGTACTCAACAACTGATAAACATACTTAAATACTTTTAAATAAAAACATACAAACGCCCAGAATCGGAAAACCAACAGTTATGCTCATCACACAAATGATTGGTCCTGGGTGGAAATCGAACCCACAACCTTTGGTGCAGTAGGCAGGATCACTACCACTACGCCAACAGGCCAGTTTTGTAAGTTCTAAATTATCGTCTATTTTTTGTTTTACATCAAAATTCATTCATTCATACTTCAGATTGCCATGAAAATATACCTACCCTGTAGGTATGTAGTCGTTTAATTTGATCAAAGTAAAAACGTAGTTGGTATTGACTCTGCCTACTGCGCCAGATGTCGTGGGTTCGATTCCCACCCGGGACCAACATTTGCGTGATGAGCATAACTGTTGGTTTTCGGATTCTGGATGTTTTTATGCATTTAAGTATTTATTTAAAAGTGAAAAGTATAATTATCAGTTGTTGAGTACCCATTTACAAGCTTCGGCTTAGTTTGGGACTAAACAGCCGTGTGGGAATTTGTCCAAATATTATTATTATTATTTATTGTATCAAATAAGACATCTAAAGTCTGATCTAACCCAAGCAAGAAGTTTCAAATCTCTTTGGTCGCGCGCGCGCTCTCCCTATGGAGATTGCATATTTAGTATCGGAACCTATGATGCCACTTACCGGGGGGGTGCGGACAAAGGAAGCGGAGTAGCGGGAGGAGGTTGCTAATACAAATTTATAAATATGGAGTTTGAAAATGAGAATGTGTGAGTGAGTCATAACTTTGTGATTACTTTGACACGATTTTGACACCCATAGAATGCTTTTATTACTCATCCATATGGGAGTGGCAAAATTTTTTGATTCATGAACCCAATACACTGGTCTTAATGTACTCTGTGTCTCCGACATCGCCGTAGCACTACAGTGCTACCGACCGCACCTATATCAAGCCGTTAGGTACGGTGCGCAGAAAAATTGTGCGCCGCGCGTCCAATGACGGGAGGTCATTTGTTAATTCGCTGAAATATGGTGGCAGGCGACGGCTATTCATTATAAGGCTCGTTTGCGCCACACGTGTGCGCGTAGCGTCGGCAGCGCAGTCGCAGTCACAGAACTCGGAATTAATAGGAACTAGAAATGTAATCATAGGCTAATTTCTTCGGCGAAACTGTCACTACTTCTTCCGAAGCGTGTATTTTACTGAAAATTTTTGATGATCAATGACTTTTGATTTTGAATGATTTTTGATTTTGAATGATTAATTATTTACATTCCTAGTGAATATTTATTGGTATACCTAACTTTTTAAAAATTTGGTAAGTAAGTTTCTACTTAAAATTTCTTAAGGTTTTTTAGCCGAAAATATAGGTCAAAGAAACAGATTTCGATGCATAGGTATTCAGTAACAAGGCTGTAATTATTTTTTAAAGTTCAGTTATTGTGACCTTTTTGAGTGGCAAAATTGGTTTTCTTCTCTCAAAACAAAAAGTTTTTATATCCACAAGTCTGTATCACGCTATGTCATAGGCCATAGAATAGATATAAAATAGAATAGAATGTTGAAGAGGAATAAATATAACCAACCCCCTAGTTCCATTTAAACAATATATTCATCGGGTCACATTTTTTCCTGATAATTTCTAAATATCAAAATCAGACTGCGGTTTTAATTAGTTTGATTATTAGTCAACCATTTTCTCTGCCGACCTTACCGACGGCCGGTGCATTCGCTCGTGCTATGGCTACTGTCTGTACATCTGACGTCTCTCTCTGTCTTTACTACTGTCTGTATGTCTGTCCCTTTCGAAAGCTCCTGTGTTTCGGATATTTTTGTAAAGATTTTGAAAACAGAACGCTTAGTTAATACTAGGTACTTATCTGCATTTAGGCGGACGACAATGTCCCGTTCGCAAAACCTCCCTCAGATAAAAATTATCCCTTTCTCAAAACGTCGTTTTTTCAAAACGTCCCTTTATCGAAACGTCCCTTTTCAAAACGTCCCATTCTCAAAACGTCCCTGACTCAATTAAGGATCGACCACACCGGTACTCAACCGTATTTTGAGTACCTATTCTTAAAACGTCCCTGACTCAATTATGGATCGACCACACCGGTACTCAACCGTATTTTGAGTACCTATTCTTAAAACGTCCCTGACTCAATTATGGATCGACCACACCGGTACTCAACCGTATTTTGAGTACCTATTCTTAAAACGTCCCTGACTCAATTATGGATCGACCACACCGGTACTCAACCGTATTTTGAGTACCTATTCTTAAAACGTCCCTGACTCAATTATGGATCGACCACACCGGTACTCAACCGTATTTTGAGTACCTATTTTAAAACGTCCCTGACTCAATTAAGGATCGACCACACCGGTACTCACTCAACCGTATTTTGAGTACACCGGTGTGGTCGATCCTCAATTGAATCAGGGACGTTTTGAAAATAAGACGTTTTGAAAAAAAAACGTTTTGAGAAAGGGACGTTTTGAAAAGGGACGTTTTGCAAAAGGGACATTTTGCGATGTGATGAAGGGACATTTCGCGAACGGGACATTGTCCGCCTAAATGCTTATCTGCAAATATTATTAATACAGGTGAGCAAATACAAAATAGTAGACCTGTTTGTTTGACCTGTGTGATTTTTTTTTAAATTTTCATTTCAAAAAGTTTTATACCTACCTTTAGTTATTAGAATTAATGGCTACATTGACACCTCAAAGCAGGTAGTCTATTTATTAGTTCATCCTGTAGATAGATAGATAGATAGATGATTATACAAAATAGGCGGATCATAGCCCTATTAGCATTCAGCGCGCGCGTAGGCCGGTGAATAGAGAATGACCCATGGGTGATTGCTACATTCTCGCCATGATAATGTAGGATAATACAGCCTATAACGTTTCACGCGAAGTTTGTATATACTAGTACTAGCCGATGCCCCGCGACTTCATCCGCGTTATAAAGTATACTATTTATGTTATTCAAATTTTTTTTATCCGTTCTAATCGTACCAGTTTCTTAGTTTTAAAGTTTGTCAATAGATGGCGTTAGGTGTATTTTACACCCCGCTATCATTTGGTTCTTCGCAAGATAGGTATGTAAGATAGGCGTGCAAATTATCCACCAGTTTTTACCTCTATAATATTAGTATAGAAAGAAGAAAGAAATAAAGAAAAATCATTTATACGACTACAGCCATACATTTAAAATTAAAAATTAAATTAATTAATCCTAAATTAGATCAGGTAGACGGTGCTGTGGATGCGAAAAGGTCACCATCTCAGCATACTGCTGCACCCAAGAGGCGCAGGGCTGGTTTTCTGTTAGGGGCCTTAGCTTAGTATATAGATAATATTATAATGTTAGGTACTCTAAAAGTGCAAACAATGGTAAATCCTAGGGTTTATCGATAAAACCTGAGATTTGCCAAGTGATAATGGCAAATGTCTGAATAATTGGTCGTTAATTTCGGACTTTTACTGGCAAATCTTAGGTTTAATTACGGAATCTGGATAAACCTTACCGATTATTAAAGAACAAAACGGACTTTTGCCATCATCATTTGGTAAATCGTAGTATTTACCGAAGTTCGGACTTTTACAGTAACTACATACTCGCGCCCTCGTCCCGTAGCATTTATTGGTAATAAAAAAAAAAAGATAATTTGGATAATTTTAGGAACTTGGAGGACAAAGAGTGCTTTATTCATCGGAAAGTGTGTTGAAAAACGTCGTATGAAACGCGTGAGCATTAGTCATTACACTCTCGGCTTCGTTGTGCACTCGCTTTCACCTCGTGCTGTTTAATCTTTCTTCGACTGTAATGACCAACTTAGCATACATAATGTAGGTACTAATTTTCACGACCGGGAATCGAACGAATCCTGATCTCACGGTTACGCAACAGGCATGTTCTGCCGAGCTAACCGTCCCAAAGTTCACGACCGATCAAGGTATCTAAATATGTTCAGTGAGTTTCCTAGGTAACGCTAATTACATCCAGTTAACGACAAACTCTCGTTAACACGTCGAATAGCTCCAGTGCGTCGACACCCTAATAGTGCAGCGGCTTCACTGTGTTTCGACTTCATATTACCAAGAAGTTTCAAATCTCTGGTCGCGCGCGCGCTCCCTGTGGAGATCGCATCTCGCATATTTAGTATCGGAACCTATGGTGCCATTTACAGGGGGGGGTGCGGACAAAGGAAGCGGAGTAGCGGGAGGAGGTTGCTAATACAAAATATGGAGTTTGAAAATGAGAATGTGTGAGTGAGTCATAATTTTGTGATTATTTTGACACGATTTTGACACCCATAGAATATTTTTATTACTCATCCATATGGGAGTGGCAAATTTTTTTGATTCATGCATATTACTGACTAGAAACTAAGTAGGACTCACTTTTTTGTACAAATTAACCTTCAAATTACCATTTGCGGAAATTTTCATTAACAAAGACAGGTCCGGCACTGATTTGATTAAGTCTAATAGTAAAGTGTGTACGGTCGACCGCACGTCAGGGGAAAAAACAGTATAAACTGGTCTATCATTGAAACCCTAGGCCAGCTCAAGGTCAAAGTGTTTCCAATGACATGCGCTCGACTGTACTATATCAGTTATTAATAAACTAGCCGATGCCCCGCGACTTCATCCGCGTTATAAAGCATATAGTATTTATGTTATTAAAAATTTTTAACCCGTTCTGATCTTAGTTTCTTAGTTTTAAAGTTTCTCAATAGATGGCGCTAGGTGTATATTACAACCCGCTATCATTTGGTTCTTTGCAAGATACATAGGTGGAAGGATAATTAGAAACAGGGCTAGATTTTGATACAATCGAGGTCACTTTGAAGCCATGGTTCTCCGTGAACGATTGATCGGGGGCATGATCTGATGACGGTCATCGAGAGAGTAGATGGAAGACTTATAGATCGCTATAGATATCCAGCTGATCAGATGAGCCGTTTGAAAGCAGCATCGTCATAAAGAAAAAAAACAGCAAAATGGCATCAAAATGTATGAAAATCTTAAAGATAAGGAATCATGACGATGCTGCTCCCAGACGGCTCATCTGATCAGTCGGATATCTATAGCGATCTAAAACTCCTTCATCTACTCTCTCGATGACCGTCATCAGATCACGCCCCGACCAATCCTTCACGGAGAACCATGGCTTCAAAGTGACCTCGATTGTATGAAAATCTTGCCCTGTTTCTAATTATCCGTCCACCTATGTTTATAAGATAGGCGTGCAAATTATCCACCAGTTTTTACCTCTTTATTATTAGTAATAAATAATAGATGTAACCAGTGTATTCGTACGCAATAAAATTGACTTTTGCATTTGAAAACCGTGCCAGCCTCCGGGCTACAATGATTCGCTTAGCTTCTGCTAAATCACTATTAATTAAATGGATTGCCTTGGCCGGGCCGTCTGCATAGTTGTCTGTTTGCCTACGACTCGGCCACTTGAAAGTATATTGCGGGTTGCATTAGCGGGGAAGTTACCGGGATGGATGAACTTTGCTCTGGGGGTATTGTAGCGGTAAGCGCCCCCCTATTCTCGTAAGGACCACGGGGCTTTTACGAGACGATTTAAGTTCAATATTCGTTTAGAGAGCGTCAGTGGCCTAGGGGATAAGACGCGACCTATGATATCGAAAGGTCCTAGGTTCGATCCCCGGTTGGGCCATGTACCAATGGGTTTTTTCTCGAAACTTAAGTACATGTACTGACTGCTCTCAAACGGTGAAGGAAAACATCGTGAGGAAACCTGCATACGCCGAAGAAGAAATTCTTAGGCGCATGTGAAGTCCACCAACCCGCACTGGGCTAGCGTGGTGGACTATAGCCCGCACGCCCTCGTTGAGAGGGTAGGCCTGAGCCCCAGCAGTGGGGAGATTAATAGGCTGTTGATGATTGATGATTCGTTTAGACCCAGAGCAATATTTTTCCCATATTTCTTGTTGAAAACCCAGTTAGATACTAATACCCAAGAAGTTTTGAATCTGTCTGCTGGCACGCGCGCTCCCTGTGGAGATCGCATCTTGTATATTTAGTATGGGAACGGATGGTGCCACTTGCAGGGGGGGTGCGGACAAAGGAAGCGGAGTAGCGGGAGGAGGTTGCTAATACAAATTTATATGGAGTTTGAAAATGAGAATGTGTGAGTGAGTATAAGTATTGTCGTATATTTGACACGATTTTGACACCCATAGAAAGAATTACTCATCCATATGGGAGTGGCTAAATTTTTTGATTCATGATTATTGCAAATACGCGACATAACCTGTCTCTCATCAAGACCTGTCAAGGAAACAGGTAATTTATTGACAGGCGGAGGACTCGAAGTGGAGGATTTAGATATAGCAAGCAGAAATTATTTTTCTCCTAGAATACTAATTATCTAACATTCTTTTCTACAAGAGATAAGGAATTTTCGACATAGGACCAAATCTGCTATTAACTATTGGTAAAATACATTTGGGTCGTAGGATTGCGGTTTTAAAACGTTAATAAGTAAGTTATACTTACACGTAATACTTACTCACTGGCATCCTTTAAAAATAAATTAAAAACTAACTCTGGGTTCAACATCGATGCTTTGAGCTAACAAATATAGTTTATATTATCAACTATTTAGTTTATATATATATTAGGTTAGGTAAATATATAATTTATAATATATGTATTATTATATATATTTATATATATGTATTATATATGTACTTACTGTATATGTAAATAAATAATCTGTGTAATAGTATGATCTATGTAATTGTAATGTATTATTTTGGTTTATGTATTTTTAGGGTAAGTTTACAGACAAGTAGTTCTTTCTCCTACTTTACTACGAAATTGTGGTACTTAACGCAAAAGCTAATCCTCTCAGTAACTCTAAGGTTGACTGGAAGAGATCCCTTAGTGGGATAAGTCCGCCTTTGTACTTAGTTTCACTGGTTTTACTATCTGTTATTGTAATGTTTTTAGTACAATAAAGTGTTTACATACATACATACATACGTGTATTTGTAGATTCTTAATGGCACTTAATGTTATACATTTTGCTACTTTCGCCTCTACTACCTCCACTTTATAAGAGGGAGGCAGCAGAGCGCGAACAGTTTGGGTTATTATTCCGTTTATTTCATTCCTGCTGCCAATATTTTCCACAAGATGGGTTATTTCTTGTAGTTAGATAAGTAAGTACCTAGATAAGTCTGAAGGCTTATATAGTCCCCATTTCAGACTTATAACACTTATAATTATAACGTTAAGTGTCACAGTCATCTTAAATTAATCTAAGGCTAAACCTGGTCATTATTGGCTGAATCGAACTAAGGTGAATTAAGTATAATACGCGATGTGTTCTTTCTTACCTATAAGTAACCTTAAGAAGCCATGTTTTTTATGTTCATCTTCATCATATCAGCGTTTCAATGTCCACTGCTGGACATAGGCCTTCCAAAATGAACGCCACCACACTCGGTCCTCTGCTATCCGCCTTCCGGCCCCGTTTTTTAGGTCGTCGGTCCACCTGGCGGAGGGGCGTTGCACGTTCAGAACTCGCCTGCTCCAACGGCCGTCGGTTCTGCGACAAGTGTGACCTTCACTTCCCCCTGCCACTTCAGCTTGCTAATCTCTTCGGCTATGTCGGTAACCTAAGTACTCAGTCGGATCTCCTTATTGTGGATCGGGTTATTCCCAACGGATCACGTGATCAGTTCGTGGCTGCATCTGATCACGCTAAAAGTTACCAGCGGATTTGTTGAAATTGTGATTATTTTTTCACAGCCGATCACGTGATCCGTTGCAACTGATCATACCTTTCAAAGAAACTCCGAACATAGCCCTCTCTGGTAGCTCTCTGAGAATTTATTGTTACACAAATAAATTGTAAAAAAAACCTTGAGGCTCCTATACCTATTATATTAAAAAAAAAAAAAATATTATAGTATGTATTATTGTATGGGATCGACACATAAAATCCCATAATTATTACAGACGCGGCACAATACGCGTGTCAACTAGTTAGCAGCCGCAAACACTGAATATATGAGTGGGCGTTAGGGCTGCCACAACCAAGTTTCAGTATCTTTGACTTTTCTTTCTCTCTGAAACATTTATGTATGAACTATGTATGTTTGTTTATTGAGATATTATTAATATTCTTTTTTTGGTTTTATATTATACATAATTGATTTACATTAAAATTTATTCATTTTCTAATTATGGAAACTTATATATGGCTTTTGTTTAATATTATATCAACTATTTAAAATTTGTGTCACCTTAAGCTGTTTGGTTTTCCGAATAAAAAAATATATAAAAAAACTAAAATTATATTATATTGACACTGATTCTATTATTAACATATTATCTTATCAATTTTTTTGTGTATTTGATATAACAACCGGATTTGCGTAAATAAAGGCTACATTTCCTATAAGGATTATATCCAACACTGATCCACCGTTTGCGGTTATTTTTATGCCAGCAATGTTCTTTTGACAGCAATGTACTTTTAATATTGGAGGCTTGGCAGCCCTAGCTATGTCGGAATGTATTGCAATCAGTAGCATTTTGTTTGATTTGCAATACATCTCGTTAATGCGACGGCGCGCGGTCCAAATCAAATATTATCCGTGTAGCGCACACGTACACGTGTTAACCAATTGACTACGTGACAACCCTAGCGACTGCCAACGCTCTTTTTGTTTCACCATAGTTGTGTATGCCAGATAGACTTATCTTACATGGTTTGCAAATTCTTTGGGTATGATTTCAAGTTTCATTCCTTCAATAATCTATACCTACAGTTGAAGTGGCTATGGGATACGGAGGAAAAGTAGCTTTTTTTATATTGAATAGAGCTTCATTCAAAGGTTTTTAAAAATCACCTGCCTAAGCCGTGAATCTAACTGGATAAAGTGGATAAAACATCCTGCATTTTTAATGATAGATACCAATCGAATGGGTCCATTCCTTCTAAGTTGGTAACCTTAACTTACATTTAAGGAAGACCATCTTATCGTCTTAGGGGGCCAGGAACACCTGGCGACACTTCGACCCAATGGGATCTGTTGTGCCAAACCCCTGTCCGCCAAACGGTGCCACAATCCATATTTTGGTGGACTTCACATACGCCTTAGAATAGTAAATACCAGTCTTTGGCGTGTGCAGGTTTCCTCACGATGTTTTCCTTCACCGTTTGAGAGCAGTCAGTAAGTACTAAGTTTCGAGAAAACCCCATTGGTACATAGTCCAGCCGGCCGGGGATCGAACTTTGGACCTTTCGATATGATAGGCCGCGTCTTATCCCCGACGCCACTGACGCTCCTACGTTCACAACATAGACTCATGAATTTTAAAAAAAAGGTACTCCCATATGGATGAGTAACAAAAGCATTTTAGGGGGTGCCAAAATCGTGCCAAATGTATATCAAAATTGATACTCACTCACACATTCTCATTTTCAAACTCCATATAAATTTGTATTAGCAATCTCCTTCCGCTAATCCGCTTCCTTTGTCCGCACCCCCCCGGATTTTGACACCAAATTTTTCTTCGTTTCCGCTACCATTGGCAGATTTCTGCTACCATTGGCAGATTTTTTACTAAATCAAGTGGTTCTGCTACTAGGAAACTCCTGAGGTAAAAGAATTTTTGAATTGATTCTAAATTTGTATTATGGTGGATTAAGGAATCAAATAACCCGATGAAAGTCCTCCACTCCGAGTACTTACCCGAGAATGGTGGTATAACAATGTTAGGTAGCTTCGTAGGTGTATAAGCTTGAGCTCCATTTGCACTGGACACTGTCTTGTGCGAGAACAAAGCAGAGCCAGTGACTTTGCACTCAAAAACATCCACCCAGCAGGTATTATTGCCCACCGCTAGGGTCAAACTGCTGGCACATAATGGCACCGAGGTCCATGTCAAGGTGCTGTTAGATAGTGGATCACAAGTCTCATTCGTCACAACAGAACTTGTCAAGTTATTAAATTTACAATCAAAAACAGTACATACTGGTGTCAAAGGTATAGGAAGTTCAATAAATAATTTAAAAGAAAGTGTGCAATTAGAATTACATTCGCTAGTGCGTAGTTTCAAAATTCCAGTCACATGCTTTGTGCTGGACAAAATCACATCTAAACTGCCGCAGAAGAGGATAACACTTCACGATTTTGTGCTGCCCCCTAACGTCACTTTGGCTGACAAAAATTTTCATGAGCCAAGTAACATACATATATTATTAGGAGCTGATGTGTTTTTCCAGGTGTTGCTGCCGCATGAGCCCGCATTCTCGCTGTCTGCCACGCCGCAGGGCGAGCCTGCCAACAGCCTGCCAGCACCAACATTCGTAAATACACAGTTCGGACATGTCATTGCGGGTAATCTACCTACACAGCACACAAAAGAAGTAATAACTCTATTTTGCAACACATGTAATTCAGATTTGAATGATTCAATGACACACTTTTGGAAAACTGAATCCGTACCAGAAATTTTTCCTGAAAAAAATTCAGAATTTGACACTTGCGAAGAAATATTTCAAAATACTGTAAAACTTGACCAAAATTTTGAGGTTACATTGCCTTTAAAGCTGCCACTCGAATCCATCAATGAGACTTTAGGAGATTCATTCTTTTTAGCTTTAAAAAGATTTTATAACTTAGAAAAAAGATTACAAAAAGATAAAGTCCTATTTGAACTTTACAAAAATTTCATAAATGAGTACCTGGCCTTAGGTCACGGTACTGTCATTGACATAAGTCAATATGATTTAGGAAGGGACCCAGTATACTTTCTTCCTCACCACCCAGTGGTGAACATGGATAAAAAATCCACTAAATGTAGGGTGGTGTTTGATGGCTCCATGAAAACAAACAAAAAGGTGTCATTAAACGATTTATTGCTCAACGGTCCTGTAGTACAAAAGGAACTGTTTGACATTTTAATATTATTTCGAGCTGATCAATACATCTTCCTCACAGATATAAAAAGTATGTTTAGAAAAGTGATCTTGTCCCCCGAATTCAGACCGTTACAGAATATACTTTGGAGGGAATCGCTTAATGAAGAGGTAAAGTGTATTCAATTAAATACCGTAACTTATGGACTAAAAAGTTCATCATACTTAGCCACGCGTTGCCTCATTGAGTTAGCTAACCAGTACCACGATAAATTTCCAGAAGCAGCGTTCATTCTTAGGAATCAAACGTATATCGACGACGCGTTAGTCTCGAGGCCTTCCCTGGAGTCGTTGATGGAATCGAAAAGGCAGCTCTGTAGTCTTCTGGACCTGGGAGGGTTCCAGCTTCATAAGTGGGCCTCCAATAGAGTTGAAGTTCTGCAGGACATTCCAAAGACACACCAACATTTCGATGAAATTGACCTACAGAAAAATAATTTCAATTTGAAAACCTTAGGTATCAATTTCAATATCAAATCAGACTCTTTTTGCCTCACGAGCCCTTCATCGTCAGATGATGCTGTACCTGAAACCAAACGCGAAATTTTAAGCTTTATTAGCAAATTTTATGACCCACTGGGTCTAGCGGGTCCAATAACGGTAAATGCTAAAATCATAATGCAAAGGTTGTGGAAAACCCAAATGGACTGGGACTCCACCCTCAATGAGGAATTGAAAAACTTGTGGCAAGAGTTTTATAACAGCTTAACTGTCATGAAACCAATACACATACAGCGTTATGTCAATTTACAGACTGCACAAAATATACAACTGATAGGTTTTGCAGACGCTTCAAGTTCCGTCGGATATGGCTGCTGTCTCTTCTTGAGAGTCGTCGATACAACAGGTAATGTGAAAGTTTCTCTACTCTGTTCGAAATCAAGAATTAACCCTCTCAAGCAGAAGCTTACAGTCCCTCGGCTGGAACTCAATGCCGCCCTATTGCTTGCGAAATTAGCAGTCAGAGTCCACAACACATTAGCATCAAGACTGGACATAAATAATACAATTCTATATTCAGATTCACAAATCGTTTTAGCTTGGATTCAGACAAACGTAACTAAATTAAATGCTTATGTCGCGAACAGAGTAAAGGAAATTTCACAGCTTACAGAGAAATACACCTGGTCTTACATAAGCACGGAGAACAACCCTGCCGACTGTCTCAGCAGGGGAGTCATGCCTCATGAGCTGGAGCAGCATCAGCTGTGGTGGAACGGACCCGAGTCCCTGCGCTCAAGTGAGTATGAACCGCCACAGTACAAAGCTCCTACGCCAGGAGACTTACCTGAATTGAAGGTCGACCCCGCGTTCTCAGGTGCGACGACTTGCGTTGATGCAGATGACCAGCCGCTCTGTCTTGATTTCCTCGATAAATACTCCAACATCAATAAAATGCAAAGGGTTCTCGCATACGTATTACGCTTTTGTCATAATGTACGGTCTAAGTCATTAAAAAACAAGCATAACTATGTTAAAGCTACAGAGCTAAATGATTCACTATTGTTAATAGTAAAATGTGAACAACAAAAATTCATGCAGAACGATATTCGTTCTTTAAAATGTAAAAATAATACTGTAACTAGCAGTCTCAAGCCATTATATCCGTTTATTGATGACAGAGGTCTGGTTAGAGTGGGCGGTCGATTGACGAATGCCGCCATTCCTTACTCGCAGAAGCACCCGGCGATTCTTCCGAAAGGTTCACGCGTTACGGAGTTAATAATAGAAAGCGAGCATATCAAAAACCTACATGCAGGACAAAGAGTCGTTCTGTCATCAATAAACCAAAAATTTTGGATTGTGAATGGTATTAGAGAAATTAAAAAGGTCATACATAAATGTATAATATGTTTTAAATTAAAGAAAAATGTTTCAGAACAGCTGATGGGATCGTTGCCGAACGACCGAGTTAACGTTTGTCGTCCATTTCAAAAGGTCGGCATCGACTTCGCTGGGCCGGTCTCTGTAAAGCAGTCTAGAGTGCGGCGAGCAATTGTCTCTTCGGGATACATTTGTGTGTTTGTTTGCTTCGCTACGAAAGCGATCCATTTGGAAATAGCTTCGGACCTAAAAACAGAAAGCTTCCTCGCCTGCTTTAAACGCTTTATTTCACGCAGAGGCCTGCCCACCGATTGTCATTGCGACAATGCCGCTTATTTTAAATGTGCACGAACCCAGATAGCTGATTTTTATAAATTGCATAGCTCCGGGGAGCACCAAGCGCAGGTGCAAGCTTATGCAGCTCAAAATGGAATCAAATTTCATTTCATTCCATGCTACTCTCCTGTGTTTGGTGGCCTTTGGGAGTCTTCTGTCAAAAGTGTAAAACACCACTTAAAAAGAGTGGTACAGAAGGCTTTGCTTACTTACGAACAGCTTAACACTGTATTGTGTCAAATCGAGGCAGTGCTAAATAGTAGGCCTCTAATACCTACTTCAAATGATATTAATGATTTTTCATACTTATCGCCTGGTCATTTTCTAATTGGCACAGCTTTAAATTCATACCCAGAGCAAGATATTTCTGAAATTCCAGCGAATAGGCTTACATTCTGGAAAATATGTACTAGTATGCAACAGTCATTTTGGAAAATCTGGAATAAATACTATTTAAATGTTTTACAGTCTCGTCCTAAGTGGAGAAATGTATTACCAAATATTGAGGTAGGCTCCTTAGTAATACTAAGGGAGGACAACACACAACCTATGTACTGGCCCATGGCCAGAATAACCCAGGTATTTCCTGGCTCAGACGCCAAGGTCAGAGCAGTAGAGGTGAGAACCGTCAATGGCAGAACCCATAAAAGGTCCGTTACAAAGGTATGTGTCCTCCCCATTGAATGTAATAGTACATAAGGTATCTCCTTTTACATGTACCTATGTATTCGTTAGATAAGTTTTTTTTTGTTAAACTCCATTGTTAAAGTCTTGTTAAAACTTCATTTTGTGTCAAGTTCATGATTTCAGTTTTGTCAAATTAATTACTCATAAAAGTGATGATCTAAATATGTATAACTTTATGTATTTAAGGTTCAAATTGTATAAGTAATAAAAGACAGGGTTAGTTTTAACACATTGTATTATAAGTTAAGATCAACATTGTACATCTTTTGTGAGGCGCAGCATGTTGGCAACCCAGCCAACACCATTCATTCTATTGTTTTTAATTCATTCACTCATTCAACTCACTCATTCATTCGCTCCTTTCCATTCCCTTCTTGTCCGTACGCCACCACTACTTGTACATGTAAAAATTAATAAAAATTGCAGTAAAAATAGAAAAGTCTTTTCTCTGGACCCACACCAGCATTCAAGATACTAACACCATACTAAATTTGCAAGATGCGATATCCACAGGGAGCGCGCGCGCGACCAAAGAGGTTCAAATCTTCTTGTATAGACTCAATAAACTTAGTAGTCAAGAAGATCTGAGTTGTAAAATAAAACAAATAGAAAACAATTCCCGCACTTTGAAATGAACAAGTGAATCACACGCAAACCGCCGGACTATTACGTGTCCAACATACAATATCGCGACTCAATTCAGCGCACGATGCACGTCACACAAAAAGCGACGAATAAAATGGGAAGAACCATAATTTGCAACGAAATTGAATGAACCGACGCTCTATAAAGTTTCAGAGGTTTTGCCTACGAGTACCTATAATTCGTTCACGTATAGCGTCGGTACACCCGAACGGAATATGGGTAAGGCCGCGGGTTTAAAATTCTTTTGGAAAAAAATACGAATTTATGTAATACACACAAGTTCATTCCAACACAATGTCGATGGACATTAATTCGATTTTGCTTAGGTACATGTTTTACAAAAGTTTGTTTTTTTGTTAGAAATTTCATATTGAGACACCTCACTGTCTTGACACGGGCGAAAAAACATTTTCTATAAACGTACGCAGCAGTCAACTCACCCTTTCAATGCGACGAACGCCTCGATACAAAATGCCAAGTTTAACAGCGGGTGTACGCCGTTGTCGGCGGTTTTTGTTTTCGCGGCGGCATCCTTTGACTGGAGGCGGCGCGTGCCGGGCGGCATTTTACAAAGGCGACCGTATCTAAGTGAACGGACTTTATTAATAATTACTTTAAGCATAACCACATTACATAGAAGTAATAATAATTAATAATGTTTGGACAAATTTACACACGGCTGTTTAGTCCTAAACTAAGCCGAAGCTTATAAATGGGTACTCAACAACTGATAAACATACATAAATACATTTAAATAAATACTTAAATACATACAAACACCCAGAATCCGAAAACTAACAGTTATACTCATCACACAAATGTTGGTTCCGGGTGGGAATAGAACCCACAATCTTTGGCGCAGTAGGCCGGGTCCACTACGCTAACTGGCCAGAATAAAGCATAACACACACAGCGCGGCGGCGTTGCGAAAGCGTTGCGGCGGCGAATCTGCGGAATGCTGAGCCCTTCAGACAGGAATAGCGGCGCGGCGGCGGCGCGGCGGCGGTTTGTATGAAAACCGCGCCGCGCCCGCGCCGCTCTGTGTAGGGGTTCTCATACACTACAAAGGAATACAACGCGCCGCCGCCGCTCCGCAACGCCTGTCTGCGCTAATCTGTCAAATCAAAACGTCAAATCTGTGCGCGCGGTTTTGTCGCTTTCGCCGTCGCACCGCCGCCGCGCCGCTTTGATGTAAAAGGCTTCATACTATTTCGAACATTGCAAAAAATTACCGCAACGCTTTCGGACCGCCGCCGCCCAGTCTGTGTTCCGCTTAAAACTTAATCTACGAAGACGATGCAGTTTTTTGTTTGTCTACCTAACCACTGCTACAACAGTCAATAGATTGTTTTGTGAATTTCCCCAAACTAGGGGGTGTATGTTTCAATACAATCTGGGATTATGTATTAACATAATGCAAGTTAAGCCGGTGCCGGTGGGGCGCGAGGGGCATGATCCGGCGTGAGAAACTCCGCGTGCTGCGCTAGTGTTACATTATTTACCAATATTTATTAGTTTAAATATTTATTTTGGATTTTGTTACAGTTCTACAAGGCAGACTTTTTGTCATAATAAAATAAACCTGGCGAATATTAATAAGTTTGTTTTATCTTTCGGACTGCCCCTCTTTCACCTTTTTTTGGTAGGTAATTACTTTAATAATAAGGCATTATGTTTAGTTTAATAAGTACTTGATTTTATTAATAAAAATAAGTTATTAATAAATATTAATACTCAGTATTTAGTGAACTATTTGGTTATACCGGAAACGTAAGTTGTGGTCATTAAAATTAATTGATTCAGGTATGCTGTCTGTCACTAAAACAAGTTCTGTCAAGAAATTAAATTAGAGTTACTTCAGAAATAACTTCAGAAGAAATGTCATACGTCATCATCTTCAGACTGCACTAGTCCACTGCTGGACACAGGCCTCCCCTAGTCGTACATAATCTCTTCTTATAAAACATTCGCACACCTGCTTTTTTGACTTGTGTCGAGGTTGAAGCATCGAATTTCGCTGAGCACGACCAATATTCAAACTCAGAAAAATATTTTTTTTACTTGTGTCAATTTTGAATCAGGTGCGTGTGCGAATATCTATTTTAACGTAATTTTCTATGCTTTTAAAATACCGTAGCAAAATAATAATCCGAAATAAAAATCAGGACCAGACCATAGAATTTATGAACGAAGTAAAGAAGAATGAAAAAATGTAAAGAAGTCCTGATAAAACTGAGCATTCACAGGATGCACTGGGAGATTGAGTTCCAAAGTCAAATCCGATCAAAGCTGATCAAACAAGTGCCAGGCAAGATTCTGGAAATCCATGAGGAAGCTGCAAACTTAAATGAACATACAAGCACGGCCGGAGCAAGTTAGATTGCTTAAATACAGACATAATGGAATATGTTTTAGTTTATACATTGTAAAGGGTGAGGTTGTGAGATTCAATACCTATAGTTCTGTATGAAAAGGTTAGTCAGCTTAAAAAATATTGACTTGTAACAGTGAAAGATAATAATAGTATTGCCAAGATTTGACTAGTTTAGACTTTATCGAAAAAGAATGCGAACTGCTTAATAAGCACGGAGATTTCATTGTAATTAATACTGAAGGCCAAATCAATAAAAAGGTTTAACAAAACATAATTAAAAACAGTAATGTTTTAAGTACGGCATACATAGTTGGAAAAGGTAAGCGAAATAATTTGAAAACTGAAGATTATTTCATTCCGATACTATACATTTGACATACTAATAAGTAGGAAAGTAGTAAGTACCTAATGAATGTAATGTGTGAAAAAATTGAATTCTTAATCTTAGTTCTAAAAACTTAAAAAACAAAGCTTAAAACAAAAGGAATGCACTTCAATGCTTAAAAATTTGGTAACAAATGAACTGCGTCTATTTATTGTCTTAGAAATCAAAAATTTGGACTCACTTTGTCAAGCAACGAAATTTTGATTGAACTTTCTATTTTTACACTTTTAAGTGCAACAAAAGTTGGAAAAGTCTAAGTTAAGTCAAAAGATTTCAACAATATTCAATTTCTAAGAGAATAACATACAAAATAGTCCCCTTTCCATGTCGCCGGCCGTCCCGTGCAATTACACGCGAACAGAGATAATGGAGAGGCCCCGACGTGGGTCCGGCTTGTTTCTTTCAGCTCCACACTAGGCGATTATCACGGCCAAATGACCGTCTTAAGACTTGGGCTTCGGTCCAAGTGATTAACTCCAGCGTAAATGTCAATTTTGTAGCGTCCAGTCTCCTTGATTGAAGGCATGACTGGCTGACTAAAACCAAAAGGCTCTAGTCAGCCAGTCATGACTACTGTCCAAGTGATTAACTCTAGAGTAAATGTCACTTTTGTAGCGTCCAGTCTCCTTGATTGAAGGCATGACTGGCTGACTGAAACCAAAAGGTTCTAGTCAGCCAGTCATGACTACTGTCCAAGTGATTAACTCTAGCGTAAATGTCAATTTTGTAGCGTCCAGTCTCCTTGATTGAAGGCATGACTGGCTGACTAAAACCAAAAGGTTCTAGTCAGCCAGTCATGACTACTGTCCAAGTGATTAAATCTAGCGTAAATGTCGATTTTGTGGCGTCCAGTCTCCTTGACTGAAGGCATGACTGGCTGACTGAAACCAAAAGGATCTAGTCAACCAGTCATGTCTTCAGTCTAACTGTAACTCTAGCGTAAATGTCAATTTTGTGGCGTCTAGTTTCCTTGATTAAAGGCATGACTGGCTGACTAATACCAAAAGGTTCTATCAACATCAGACAGGCCAAAGATAATAAATGGAAATGATAGTACTGAAACACTCGGTTACAGCCATTTGGTAGGTACCGCAAAAGAAGAAGAAACAAGATAGTCATGTAGGCTCTCACCAAGGTGTTTCAGAAGAAACATTGAATTTAAAATGACGTCCTCTTTCCGTTTATGAATTATACTGACCCCCTCAGGAGGGAGGGGACAAGGAGGGCTCGCTATTGCCATCGTTATGGGAACTCATCTCTCGATATAGAGAATTGATAACTGAACCTTTTAGTCGCGGATAAACGGTTGGTAGTTATAGGAAACTTTCCGACGAATGAGTTTCTATCCGTAAAGTGTTACTGGCTCTTTTACTTTTTTTTTTCAATAATAAATATTGTTCAAACAGAAGGAATAGCAAAATGGTCCGATTTCAAAGTAACACCTTTAATATTTGAGAGTCTAAAAATCCTTCCGACGTCATTTGCATTATGCACATCTCGTCAACCGCGTAGAAGGTAATTTACGTTTCTGGTACTCTGCGTCAGAAGCCTAAAATACATTAGATCCTATATATGGATATAGGATCCTCTATTCTATTCTATATAGGATACCTCTTTCTAGAGAAAATAATGAATCCTGCAAATGTTTGATAGTGGAAGGTATTTATGGAACTAATCAAGTCCGACCCTAGTGAGTGCAGTGACGCGAACTAACTGGTTAGTGACGGGTGACCAAAGCAATCGTGCCCTCAGGAATACGCACCCTTTCGCTAGGGGTCAAAAGCTAGCGGGATATATTCTTTAGGATAAAAATTAAATAGTATTTTAAAACATCCAATGCCGGAGAGTAGAGAGGAGAAATAAATAATAGGGTAGTATCAGGGACCATAACATAAAAGTCACGAAGGTCAATGGGAAGTAGAATTGCTTTCTTATTTGAGTCATCAAGAAATCATCGAGAAATATTGGGATGATCATCGTTCACATCAACAATTTTTGTGAATATGATATAATGTTGTGATGAGTTAGGTATAAATGCTTGTTAGGTATAAATGCTTACCCAATGCAGATCGAACTATGTCAGGCGACACTTGGGTGACACAGAGGCCATTACTGGATCAAACCTTCACAAGACCACCTGTAATGGAGACGAATAGTGGAGATCAAATCAGCAGTCACCGCGATCAATATGTTGAATCATACCATTCACTCAGACTACAGCTTCATATTATTTACTGATCCCATGCAGGACGAACAAGCAAACAGGGTAAGGCAAAAATAGAAGGCCAGGAACTCTTTGAATTCTCGACTTGAACGTTCTAATCTAATATGAAATATGACCTAATTTCTGACCAAGAAAAAGACTAAACTACCTATACCTACGCAATGTAAAGAAGATAGTACGTAGACTGTTGAAGAATTTATAAATCACATCGTTTGTAGCCTTAACCTAGACACAGCTAAAGCTCCGTGAAAATTCCCAGCAGCAAAAGTCAACCGTCCGAGGTACGATTGTGATTTCGCCCTCGAGTCGGGGGTAAGTCGGAGGTAAATCCGGAATCCGTCCCCGAACCGAGAGTCCGAACGCGAAGCGATGCCAGATTTGAATGGAGAATCAGATTTAAATTAACATAATCCAGTTTGTTTCTTAAAGTTTTCGCTGAAGTATTTGGCGTAACTAAGACTTAGATCGAAGGTGAATTTAGATTTTTGAGGGTGCCGAAGTCGCTTATAAATAATACAAGGGTAACTTCCTGACTCCCAGGGTCTTTTCATAGGTCCAAATAAAACATTTATGCTAAAACAATGCGATAGTTGTATAGAACATACATGTAAATGACTAAGTAAGTGACTTTTGGGTCAAACAAAATCCAGAATAACAAATAACTAACATTAATAACGTCATAATCCAAGTTATGACAGGTGTTAGTGAATACTGGTGTTCTCCCCCAGTACTTACAGTACATTTTATAGGCAGGCTACTGCTAGGTACTGCTCAGATTGGGTATTGTTGGGTTATATGAAAGCAAAATTAATATCATTATCTTCTTAGAGGACCGGGAATACGACACTTCGACCCTTTTGGGATTTGTTGTGCCAATGCCACCCCGTCCACCAAACGGTGCCCCAATGCGTTTTGTGGCGGACTCCACATACGCCTTAGAAACCTAATTTCTCTGGCGTATGCAGGTTTCCTTAACTGTCCTTCACACAAAAGCCTGTAACAGCTCGTAATTAAGAAAAACTCATTGGTCGTTTGAACCCACGAACTCAACGTGACGCGAGCGCACAACCAACTGGGAAATAAAAGGGATATTCCCAACGGATCATATGATCAGTTCGAGGCTGCATCTGATCACGCTAAAAGTTCCCATCGGATCACATTATCCGATGCAACTAAGAAATTGTGATTATTATTTCCTAACCAATGCGTCCTGCCAGTCATGACCTACGGCGCAGAAACGTGGACACTGACGGTGGGCCTGATCCATAAGTTTAAGGTCGCTCAGCGAGCCATGAAGAGGGCTATGCTCGGAGTTTCTTTGAAGGACATGATCCGTAATGAGGAGATCCGACGGAGAACCAAGGTTACCGACATAGCCGAAAGGATTAGCGAACTGAAGTGGCAATGGGCAGGTCACATCTCTCGCAGAACCGACGGCCGTTGGGGCAGACGGGTTCTGGAGTGGAGACAGCGGACCGGTACGCGCAGCGTGGGACGCCCCTCCGCCAGGTGGACCGACGACCTAAAGAAGGTGGCCGGAAGCGGCTGGATGCGGAGAGCGGAGGACCGAGTGTGGTGGCGTTCGTTAGGGAAGGCCTATGTCCAGCAGTGGACGCTAAAAGGCTGAGATGATGATGATGAACCGATCACGTGATCCGTTGCAACAAGCACCTGATCACTTTCTCCAAACATTACATAATTCGAACTGACTCAGACTGAAACAGCCTTGACGCCAACAATTCACTTATTGAAGACTACACACGCTCCTAATATTATATTTCAACGAGTACCGTCTCCAAACGAATGGTGTGTTTCATCGTGCCCCCATACCCAAGTTCACACAAGCCCGCGGGCGCCTCGCAACAGTAACACAACGGAGTAATCCAAACTTGTGTTCGCGGCCGCCGCGGGAGCCAGCACAGTATTTGCATACGCCCCCGGGCCTCTCAGATGACAACAACTCACACGCTGGTGTACAAACTTTAATTTGCAAATGATTTCCTCTCTGCCATTGTTATTTAGACATTCGGGATAGTTTTAATGTAGCATAACACAATATTCTATCCAAGGAGTAATGAGGGATTGCCTCTGTTAGAAGCCTTCATCACACTGTTTTTAGGGTTCCGTTCCTCAAAGAAGAAAAAAAGGCACCCTTATAGGATCACTCCGTTGTCTGGCTGTCTATTAAGACCATTTTTGTCAGGAACGCGTGGAGGTATTAAGTTGAAATTAATATCAAATACTCAGGTCTGCAGTCCCTTCGAGCCGTGAAAAAATCTAACTTCTAAGTCAACGCAGTCAGAAGATATGGCCGATTTTGCCGCATTTTTGAGTATCTTGGTCATCAAAACCTATGGGGTACTTCCGATTGACCTAGAATCTTGAAATTTGGCAATAAGTAAGGTCTTATAGCATAAGTAAAGGAAAAAATCCGAAACCGTAAATTCGTAGTTACAATATCACAAAAACCCTTTTTTTTCTTGTACTTACCAACAAATTTGTCTTTGCGTATGAAATTTTATTAACGATTTTCTAATTATTTCTTTAATTAAGTTTTTACGGAGCCCTCAGGGCGCGAATCCTACTCGCACTTGTCCGGTTTTTTAGGTATTGTCTGAACGACAAATGAGTAAGCAGCCCAGCCTGATGCACTTCAGATTCAAGAAGCCCAAAAAGTGATGCCGTCGAGCTGAGTCTACTGGGTACCTCCTCAAACCAACAGCCTATAATAATTAGGTCGCCACAGTTAGGGTACAAGCCTACCCTCTACGAGGACGTATGGGCTTATAGTCCACCACTCTAGTCCAGCGCGGGTTGATGGACTTCACATGCGCCTAAGATCACAATTCCTTCATCGGGTATTCAGGTTTCCTCACAAAGTTTTCTTTCAACGTTTGAGAGTACCTACTGTAGGTAATTAAATTTAAAAAAAAACGTACTGGGCACGGCCGGGGATCGAACTCAGACCTCTCAACATGGCCCACTACGCCACCGATAGTACTTATTAGGTATATTACTATTACATTTAATGAACGGTAATTAATAAAAGCGTCCCACTGGTACCCCTCCTCAGCCATTGATGTGTGTCGATGACATTTCTCACAGAGCACTTGTTGAGCACAATGACTGAAGGTAACAAGTCTGATCGCTGTAAATGTCCCCCAGGTAGCCAATTACTGTCCCCCGTGTCCCCCTGTGCCCCCCGTTTCCCCAGTGGCCCCTCACGTGTCCGCAGTAACGAGCTGTCAAACTTTTTGCCGCACACCCTTTTGTTTGTCGGCGACTGTGAAACCCGCCCAATAATGGCAACACTGCTATATTTTGACTCTGTGTTTTTTAAGCGAAAACAATGGCAGCTGGATGACGGTTGCTAGACGAAAATAAACGGTACCTTACCTACAGCCACGCCGCACTTACCTTTCCAATATTTTCGAGGAAAATTATTACAGGTCGTATTTATTATTGTGAGTCGTTCGGTATCAAAGGCGGCAATCTGACTTTTAACTGTCTTTTCAAGTATTCCAACTTTCTTCTCATTGTACCAAGACCAAGAATTAAATTAAAACACAGATTACCGCCTTTGATATTATACGACTCATTTTAATGAACTTTATAAATTAATGGTTTGGACTTTAAAAATGATAGATTTCTTATGATAATTTTTAAAATACTTTAATTTAATTATGATAATTATAAAAAAACAAGTTTCATATTTTTACAAAAATTAAATTAAAAATTAAAAATCATAAATTTAATCATAGGTCAAGTCTAGGACTAGTCTATTAAAGGACGACATCTCGTTTCGGCCCGCGGCGCAAACGGGGGCCGAAATAACAAGAAACCCCGCTGAACAAAAATTTAAAAAAAAATCGTCGCTGTACAAAAATCATAAATAGTTTTTTACAAAGAAGTTAGTTTTATTTGACTTAAGACTTATGATTTGAGTTAGTCTTGATTTATGCCAGACTTAACTTATGATTTAATTTATTGATTTTTTTTTTTCACTCTACTCCAATATCCAAGCCATAACTCAAGTAGGCGGTCAGTAGAAGGTACTTTCCTGGAGCTCCATCCTCCCTCTACGTTCGCAGTGGAAGGTAAAACCTTTATTTTTTTATAGCTGACCGTCCATCGGTTCGTTGACTCGACATTTGTTTGGAAATCACATTCAGTCGGTCCTCGACGGATTTCTTACAATTCGATTTGTTCCCCGATTCAACCGGGTAGGTAAGATAAATTCATCTGAGCAAAACTAAATTTTCTGCATGCATTTTAAATGAAATTACGAATTTTCTTCGTCGTTAGAGAGCGTCAGTGACGTAGGGGATAAGACGCGGCCTATCATATCGAAAGGTCCGGAGTTCGATCCCCAGCTATGCCATGTACCAATGGGTTTTTTTTCTCGAAACTTAAGTACATTTACTGACTGCTCTCAAACGGTGAAGGAAAACATCGTGAGGAAACCTGCATACACCGAAGAAGAAATTCTTAGGCGCATGTGAAGTCCACCAACCCGCACTGGGCTAGCGTGGTGGACTATAGCCCGAACGCCCTCGTTAAGAGGGTAGGCCTGAGCCCCAGCAGTGGGGACATTAATAGGCTGTTGATGAACGAATTTTCTAGGTTTAGATAAGAAATTTGTTTTGAGGTAGATTGGGTGGATAGTGCTAGATCAATTTATTGCTACGGGGGTAACAAGCAGGCGGGCCTCCTGATGTTAAGAGGTCACCGCCGCCCGTAGACACCTGCAACACCCGTGGGGTGCTGGTGCAGCGCCAAGCAAGCCAGCGCAAGAACTATTTTGATTCTCTTCTCTTCTGGACAAAGGCCTCCCTTAAGGATCTCCACGACGATCGGTCCTGCGCTAACCTCATCCAGCCGGGTCCCGCGACCCTCACCAGATCGTCGGTCCACCATGTGAGAGGCCTACGCTGCGTCTTCCGATACGCGGTCGCCGCACTCGAGAACCTTTCTGCCCCAACGGCCGTCAGTTCTACGAGCGATGTGCCCAGTCCTCTGCCATTTCAGCTTCGCAATTCTTTGAGCTATGTCGGTGACCTTGGTTCTGCTGCGGATCTCCTCATTTCTGATTCGATCTCGCAGGGAAACTCCGAGCATCTGCACAAAAGCGTCCAGTTGACGAAAAATGACCAAAAATCGTACACGTGAAGAGAATCATCGTTGGTATTCAGATCATGTGTAGGGAATTGGCAAATTAAAAAGTTATTAATTCTCGGTCGGCGCCGCGCCGCGACGTGAATGCGTAAAGAACTGGTCCAGCGGAAACAGCAAAATATCAACACCCTGTTACTACACGTCCACAAATACGGGGTGGCTACATAAGTTGGTATTGCGGCGATAAAAAAGATATAGAGTTTTTAACTTAGTGTGGCTAGACTGATAATAAAGGTGTCATTCATTAAGCGATGCTCCATCAGTTTAGAGTTAGTATACTTCACATGCGCCTATTATTTTCAAAACTTTTAGAACAAAAGACGTTCCACTTGAAGGGTTTACCGGGATACCGTTGTAATCTATATCTATACTAATAATAAAGAGGTAAAAACTGGTGGATAATTTGCACGCCTATCTTACATATCTTAAGATATGAAATGATCTTCGCAATTGCGAAGAACCAATTGGGAGCGGAGTGTAAAATACACCTAACGCCATCTATTGACAAACTTTAAAACTAAGAGTCTGTCATGATTAGAACGGGTTAAAACCTTTTGAATAACATAAAAATATAGTATAATTTATAACGCGGATGAAGTCGCGGGGCATCGGCTAGTTATTTATATCTTCAGATTACTTCTGTCCCAGATAATGTAGTTCCTTAACCTTTAGAATGTGTCTGTCAAAATTAGAAAACTCCGCAGAATGTGGACGTCATTTTTTGATTTTCGAGAAATCACTCATACCTATACATATATATACGTGATAATAGCCTACAGCGACGACACCCAAACGGGTCGCGTCACATTCTGCAGACAATATTAATAATAATAATATAATAATAATAAATGTTTTATCTCAGGCATAAAAAATCCATATATAATAATTTAAAAACTAATTCGAATAAAAGTAAAAATAAAAAAATTAAATACAATTAAAAGTTAAAAAATAAAAAAATTACAATTAATAAAACCCGATCGGGTGTTTTAACACTCTGAGGGTTATAGTGTTATTGAAAACCAATTTTATGTCTTTGAAATACTCTGTGTTGCCACAAAATTGAAGTACACTTCGGTAGATGCAAAATTAGCTGGCAAAAAAACAAGTTTTCTCTCGTGATGTTTTGCGATGCACGCAGGATTGAAAACTTTGCCTTCCTCGCCAATATCGTAACGTGTATTACCTGGCATAGAATAAATAGCTTGACATGCAGAAAAGACAAGCTTTATTTCTGTTGAGGAGAGAGGGCTGCATAGAGCGATAAATAATTTTACAAATAAATTGACCAAGTGTAGGTGTAGGTGATGGCCTTGAGCAACATTTTTAATGTGTTTTGTTTTACAATTGCGGCGGTGGCGGCCTACCGCAGGCCGCAGCCTCAATATGCAAACGCAGGCCGCGCGTGTCTGAAGTCTCACATACATTGCATAGGGAATACAACATGCCGCCACCGCCACCGCAGGCCGCGTGTGTCTGTGATACGCTTTACCATTTAATTTAGTTATTTTCTGGTTAAGACTAAATAGTTGCCAAAGATGTAGGGTTTGTCGATTCTGAGTCGATTTTATTATTGTTATAACAAACAAACAAACAAACACAAACTCTTCAGCTTTATTGCATTAGTACAGTTCACACGGACGTTTTGGCGTTTGTGGGACGGAAAACCACAGTATTCCGTCCCGCAAACGCGTCTCTGAGAGACAACACCAAAATGGGCACAATAATACCGAAACATACATTTAATTCGCATTGCACGACTTTCAAAACCTGGAAGAGGTTAGGTACTATTTGCATATTTATACATAGGTATTTATGCGGCGCGACGCGAGCGCCTGTTCAATGTAATTTAATTTCATGAGTGGCCTACGCGGGCCGCACGGCGAATCGTAATAAGCAAACTTTGGCCCAAGTTTGATAAGCCCTGGCGCAATTACCGAGATTAAATAGCTACCGTATGGGCTTTTCGGGGATTACAATTTTGTTGGCCGTTTTTTGAATGCGGGGGCCGTTTGGTGAAACGAAACGCTTCCTACGGCATTTTCTTCGAACAACAATTGGGGTAGGTGGTCCATGACAAGATCTAACGGGTAAAAACTACCTACATCTGTCCTTTGTCACATCAAGAAAATCGTCATAAGACAACAAGAGACAAAGGCATGTCGCTCTAGTGGGTCGTTTTTTTGTTTAAATTTGAATTTGAAATTTGAATTTAAGCAACAATTTTTTTCATGAAATGTTGCAATTTAAGCAAGTATTTTTTTAGGAAATGTGTAAAAGTAGGCTAACAATCAGCAATTCCGCCGAATTTTTGTACTGATCAACTCTTTTTTCTTTTTCTTTTTTTCTTGTTTTTTATAGGTTTTACGGCCGTGGAAGGAAACATTTCAAAAATCATCTTTGCATCTCAACAGACTGAAAATTATTGAATTAAATAAATAAATTAATTAAACGTAGGAACCTACCTACATTAAGTTTTTAACTAAAAGGCTTTTTTGTATTACGTTTAAGAAACAATAATTCCGCCGATTTCACCCAGTGAAAAATACAAACGTAAACGTAAGGTCTCCCCTGACAATCGCAGAGCAAATGTAACGTCACACATCAAATTAGTAACGGTCGTGCGTCCATTTTGCTTTTTTAAATTTCGAACGTCGCATGATTGGCGACTGCTATTGAACGTGGCTGCCCTCTCGACCGGAAACGGACGCATTCGACCAATGAGAGTCGCGCTTGTTACAATTTTTTTTTTTCGAAATTGTTTTTTTATGCTCTGTAACCCGAACTGCGTCAGCAAAGGAAAGTAATGTTTATTAATACGACGGTGCTTTTCGCGGGATAATGTCAGAGGTTTTGGCTCCTTTATTTAATTTGTATTGTGGTTTTTTTTTTATCTGTGATACAAATACCTATGCGAAACTTAAATAATCGTTTATCTAACTACTCGAGTTCAAATTCCACTTTAGTGAGGTTGTAAACTGTAGTGTGGATCGCCGATTGGCACTAGTTATGCAATATTTTTGTGGAGACCGGGCTGTAACCGCCTGTTTTTTTCTCTGCATAGGTAGGTATTTAAAAACTACGATTGGCCTAGAAGGACTTTGTTTCCAATTGGCCATAAAATCCTTTCAAAAAAACTATTACCTATAATAATAAGACCTAGTATACGTATGTCGGTAGCGATACTAGCTTTATGTAGTTACATGGCGCGGTACGAATTCCAGGGTTGCCAATTATCCAATGGAGACCGATTGGAGTGGCTAATGGAAATTTAAATACTCGCTTCCGTGCGCGCGCCGCACAATGGCGCGGTGAGAACCCTAATTGGAGTCACTTTTCAGTGTTTTAGGGTTCCGTGTTGAAATTTAAAAGTACGAGAGAAGGCCGGCCGCTAAGAATGCTATGAAAATTATCAGAGTATTTTTATTGATAATTTGAGGTAAGAACTTTGACCACTGCGGCCGGTAGCGCTACATAAGTTATCAATTTTCCTCTGTAAGTTATTTTGCGTGCGTCAAATAAACTCTATTGTAATTATTAAGTTCAGAATTATTTTCATTTCCTGTTTTAATTGTTTTTGTAATTTTAATCTTTTACTTTTCATTGTGTAGACACTGTGTGTAAATGTACACATATTGTGTAAACAATTACCATTTTACAAGCTTTTAATTAACTTGGTTTGCTACTGTTTGTCCGTCCGTGAGGATTATTTTATTTGTCGTCGATGTTTCGAGCGCTTCCCGCTGTCCGATCATGCTCAAATTTCCATACACTTTTTAAGACTAGTATACGTACCTACCTATATTCGATTTCATATAAAATCTTGCTTAAATTTCAATATTTTGCGATCATATCAAAATAAAGATCGCTATGCGGAACCCTTTTTAAATAAACACAGTCGTGACATCGGCTTTTTAGTTATTTTCTCACTTAAAGTGTCAAATTGGCCATTGTCGAAGGGCAATCATGTGAACATTGGACCTTTTCTATTTTGCGCCCCCGGTCGGGAGGAAATTGGTCCAGTGATGCATGTAACTAGGCATTCCTGCTCTGTGCAGGCGTTTGGATGTGATGAACCTTTCAAAGTACCTACTGTCAATAAGTATTGTAACAGAAAAGGCAGGCACAAAAAAATTATCAATCACCGATATTAAATAGGTTCCTCTGTTACAGAGCTAAATACAGAATAAAAAATTTACCTTGTATTTATTTGAAAATAAAAACTGGCAGCTGTAAATTTTACATAAAAATATGTTTTTTTATATACCTATAAAAAAGACATAGGTATGGTATGTAAGTCCACTTATGTAGGTACCTATATATACTAAGCTGAGGCTAGGCCTATTGCTTTGAAACCCTAATTAAATTTTCTGCGACATTTAAAAATAGTTTATTACCATCTTGTTTAAAAGTTGATTCAATCCTTAATTTTGACGCCAATTTGTGAAATGAATTCAGGGTGTGAAAAGAAATAGGTAGATGGTATATACACAAAGTGAAAACGACAATTACACGGAACGGAATTGTTCAAATTGAGGTAAATGTAAAATAGAAAACAGTAGGCAGGTATCATACAAATATTGTATGATTCATCATCATCATCATCATCATATCAGCCTGTAGACGTCCACTGCTGGACAAAGGCCTCCCCCAAGGATATCCACACCGACCGGTCCTGCGCTAACCTCATCCAGCTGGGTCCCGCGACCTTCACCAGATCGTCGGTCCACCTTGTGGGAGGCCCGCGCTGCGTCTTCCGATACGTGGTCGCCACTCGAGAACCTTTCTGCCCCAACGGCCGTCAGTTCTGCGAGCGATGTGCCCAGCCCACTGCCACTTCAGCTTCGCAATTCTTCGACCTATGTCGGCGACCTTGGTTCTCCTGCGGATCTCCTCATTTCTGATTCGATCTCGCAGGGAAACTCCGAGCATAGCTCTCTCCATTGCCCTCTGGGCATGATTACTAAGTAATTACTTGTATGATTACTAAGTAAAATTTGTATGTATTAGGTATTCGATAGACATTAACAATGTATCATAGAAATCAATCTAATTCCATTGTGATAACGTGATTGACGGCTTCGTTAAAACTAATATGGGATTATCCAAATATCTTAATGGAATCTATATACAGGGGGTCATGATGTTAGATTGGAAACACTTATTATGGGAGGGTGATATTTTTACAGGGACAGATAAAAAAAAGTCAGCAAGCGTACTAGGTACTGGAGCTCTATTTTTGATTCGCTCGTAGGGAATTGTATCGTCGCATGCGACTTATGTCATACTCGACTTCCAAGTCGCACGACTCTGATTTTCTGCATTTTTGATTCGCTCGCGTTCGGTGTTGCCAATAATATTAGAAATCTAGAATTTTATCTGTTTCACGCAGAAAAAATAAAAACCGGTAATTACCGAAACGTAAAGCGGAACGTAAAATGCTCAGTAATGGTCGAAACTATAGAGACTGTATATCATATTATCTTTGCCTTTTGTTAGAAAAAAGTGAACTGAAGTGAAGTGTCAGTGATAGTTGTCTCTTTTCTTTAGTCATATGGCATTTGACGTTTATTGTACCGCTCGGCTCGTCCCAAGCGACGATTGGTCGATACCACTCGTTGCCGCTCGAGCGATTCAAAAATGCGGAGTCGAGGGAAAATCAGTAGAATCGAACGCTCGAAGCGAGGAGAGCGAATCAAAAATAGAGCGACTGATCTCGCGTAAATTTACTATCCCGCGCATGATACGGATTGTAATAACCATGAATTTTTAAAAAAAGCTACTCCCATATGGATGAGTAACAAAATCATTTTAGGGGGTGCCAAAATCGTGCCAAATGTATATCGAAATTGATTCTCACTCACGCATTCTCATTTTCAAACTCCATATAAATTTGTATGAGCAACTTCCTCCCGCTAATCCGCTTCATTTGTCCGCACCCCCCCTGATTTTGACACAGAATTTTTCATCGTTTCCCATACTAAATTTGCAAGATGCGATCTCCACAGGGAGCGCGCGCGCGACAAAAGAGGTTCGAATCTCCTTGACAATAACCATACATCGGGGTTCTAGGAGCGGGAATGATTTGAGAAAGAGTAGAGATAAACAGATACGTTCGTCTGCGAAAATAGCATACTATGCCTAATGAGTAACTACCTCTCTGCGAAATGTATTATATACTTAGTATTTTCAGAATGCAATTGCATATAAGTAATTTATCTACTAGACAAGGGCTCGGTATGACAATCAAGTGTCTAATATAATGTCAATCTTGACGCCCGATATCTATGAACTATTTACTGATAAATGTGTAGGGACTTAACTGAAGAGGTTGATAATGACTTTATAATATATGTACCTATATTTATGATTATTATTTTATATTTTTCAATTTATTATTCATGCGACGTAGAAACCTGCATGAAGTACATTCTGTTTTTCATCATCATCATCATATCAGCCTGTAGACGTCCACTGCTGGACAAAGGCCTCCCCCAAGGATCTCCACGACGCCCGGTCCCGCGCTAACCTCATCCAGCCGGGTCCCGCGACCTTCACCAGATCGTCGGTCCACCTTGTGGGAGGCCTACACTGCGTCTTCCGATACGTGGTCGCCACTCGAGAACCTTTCTGCCCCAACGGCCGTCAGTTCTACGAGCGATGTGCCCAGCCCACTGCCACTTCAGCTTCGCAATTCTTTGAGCTATGTCGGTGACCTTGGTTCTCCTGCGCATTCTGTTTTTCAAGTCAATACCTATTCTTTGACTAATGTCAAACGTTTCCGCTCCCAGAACCCCGATGTATGGTAATAACGTAGGTCTTGCGTAGGTCACAATCCGTATCATGCGTGGGATCAGTAAATTTTCGTCATCATATCGTCCCTTCAACGTCCACTGCTGGACATAGGCATTCCATAGTGAACGCCACCACACCACTCCTCTCTCCGCATCCAGTCGGTTCATCACAATTACAAATAGTTGTCAAAGTGGAAATTTGAATGACAATAACTAAACTGCAGACGTAAATACGAATAATTGCTTGTATAGTGTTTCATAGAATAAACATCGTGCGCAAGTTCAGACGCGTCTGAGCTTTGAGGTGTGCTAACGCAATTTGTATGACCGCTAGAGACGGTACCCGCCGCTCAATTATACCTATGCGGATTTGTAGGATTTGATTTAGTAGCAGCTTTCAGACAAAGACTTATTTAATTGTAGAAACGTCAAAGATTTTGCGGTAAAATGTAGAATATGCAACAAAAATAATCAACAAATTCGAAAATTACAAGCGTATTTTGGCACATTTGGTTACGCGAAATGACATGATACGCGAAATGACACATGTACTACGCAAACTACGTAATTAAACAACCACGACTAACAGCACTAAAGCCATTTCAGTTTCAAGTTTTTAGAATGCCCTGGATACTTTTCGAAATTTCAAGACCAATTTCGATATACGAATTTAATTTTTCATACAAATGAAATCGCTGAACACCTAGAGCATTACGCATTCATATCACCCCACCAAATGTGCAGTTATCACATAATACGCCTAATTGTAATTCCTCAGGGCTGTGACTGGAAATTGCTGATAATTACGCGAAGCGGACGTGCCCATGTTACGTTATTAAAATGCGAAAAACTGACCAAATTACGCGGATGGACGCTGAATCCAGAATGAGACTTGGTGTTTAATTTTATGAGCACCGCTTAATTTGGAAAAGGCAGCGGATGTAGGGTTCAATATACCGCTCGCTTTATTTGATGGAGTCTTAGAGTTTGCTAATATTAACAAAAACGTAAGGAGTAGAGCGTCGGAGGCGGAGAGGGGAAGACGCAGCCTGTCATGTCGAGAGGTCAGAATACGTTCCCTGGCAATGCCATAATATCGATGGGTTTTCTTCTAGAAACTTAAGTACCTTTTTTATGACTGCCTCCAGACAGTGAAGGAAAACATCGTGAGAAAACCTGCATACGCCGAAGAAGGAATTCTTATGTGGACTAACCCGTACCGGCTTAGCCTTTATTGGACAATAGTGCCCTAACAGTGGGGGCAATAATAGGCTGTTTGATTATTTGATTAAACAAAAACGGAGGTTATTTTATTTTGTAAAGTGGAATATGAAACATTATGTCCTCTGTGACATCTTAATAGTATACCTATTACAATGGTATTTATACCAGTGTTTCTACCGCACATATGCACATTCAGAAACATTTTCCAAACCCTTTACTTTGAATGGACTCTGAAACATATTAAATAAGAGCTAAGCACGTTAGCAGCAGACGAAACGTAAGGTCACGAATTTCATTAGCAGCTTCAAAAGGTCTCTGCCAAGAGACCCCGGACCCTCCTTTTGTGTCGCGAATAGCGCGGCCAAAGTACCTTGGGCTTAAATAGGTTTTCAATAGGAGTGATTATTGTCACTCACGCTGACGGTCCGACTGGCTTACTGACACCAGAAGTAGATGCCACAAAATTAAAATATGCCAACAAACTTAAATATGAAATCTCTCAACGTTTGAGAAAAAAAGTTGTACAAAAGGTTTTTCATTATAGAGAGAGGGTATCTTGAAGAAAGAGAGAATTTAAGAATCACATTAAAAATCAACTGAGTAAGAAAGATTAACATGAAAAAATAACATAATGATTAACATATAAAATACTAAGATGATTATTTGAATGATGACAAAGATAGCTGGTTCAGCCTCGCAAAATCTTTACAGACAATTGTTATACTATATTATATTATACAAACTATACAAACTTGTTGATAAATAAAATATATGTGTTGCAGATGCTTGTTGCGCCGCTTTTTCTCAGTGCTAACACCTAGGAAGCGGTGGTAGACAATTGACGTGGATAAATGTACCCAATGTACTCATATGCAATAACATTATTTTGACTTTGAGTCTGGTTGCGAATATGCCCGGAAGGGCATCACCAGCTCTTGCAACTTACAACCTTGAAGGTATAGTAAGAATAAATGCGTCAATAAATTTTATTTAAAAATAGACTTTGAATCACTTTCATCATCTCAGCCTTTAAGCGTCCACTGCTGGACATAGGCCTTCCCTAACGAACGCCACCACACCCGGTCCTCCGCTCTCCGCATCCAGCCGCTTCCGGCCACCTTCTTTAGGTCGTCAGTCCACCTGGCGGAGGGGCGTCCCACGCTGCGCGTACCGGTCCGCGGTCTCCACTCCAGAACCCGTCTGCCCCAACGGCCGTCGGTTCTGCGACAGATGTGACCTGCCCATTGCCACTTCAGTTCGCTAATCCTTTCGGCTATGTCGGTAACCTTGGTTCTCCGTCGGATCTCCTCATTACGGATCATGTCCTTCAAAGAAACTCCGAGCTTGAATCACTTTGACAATCTTGTATAATCTCCATTAGAGATGTAGAAATTAAAATGCTGCAAAGTCAGGCAACAAATCAAAAGGAACATTGAAAATATAAACAACATAATGTTATATAGGCCGATGTACCCTCACCATTGAGCTTTTCGGCAATAATCAACAGGGTGACTGCATTGTCCACCGACGAAGGGTTTATCAACGGACAAATAAATTTACCCTCCGGCCCGTCGCCGGCGCTGACCGCCCTGTGCCCTTTATTTTGCTACGTCAAAATAAGATCCGATTTATTTCGACTTAAGTTTTGCGCTTCGGTGCTCATGTATTCTTTCTTCTGTTCCGGAACTAAACTAATAATAATACGCCTGACTCTGAAGGTGCACATAAAGAATTTGACAGCACTAAAATCGTTTCTATCCTTTCATAAATTAATTATTACGAAGATAAAAGTCGAAACCTTCAGAAAATGCCATCAGAATCGGGCCTGTAACGTAATTAAACCGTGTGCGTTAGATTCTGATTTGACATTATAAAAAAAATTGGACTATAAAAAAAAGTATGTAGTTGAATACAATCCATCAAAGAAAGCTAAAAGGTAAGGTCCTAGAACCGATTGTCATTGAGGTAGACATGATGCAGAGTATGGGATGGCCCAACAACCTGAAAAAGCAAAGCGTCTGGATGAGTAATGCGGATGACATGGCGCAGTGGAGCCATCCTTGAAATCATAATATGGCTTCTTAAGGGTGCGGATCTGTGCTCCACCTAGTCTCTCCACCTGGCAGAAGGATGGGGTAGGTACAACTCCCAGAAAATACAATTAAATATTCGTCGTCGCTGACGATGATGATGATTGAGGTGATGACATAAGTAGGTACTTACTAAGTTCAACAATTATTTTTCCACGAGCCATGAACAAATAGCAACAACCAAATCATGTGAACATTACGTTAAACCGACAAACAAACACATATAAAACAAACACGAAGCAGAGTCTGGTTGTTGTTAAATGAATGCAGTGTCAAATGATAATGTTAATCCGTCACATGCAATGTGTCGCGGGGGACTCCCACGGGGTTTATATGAGGAGGTGCAGACGAGCGGTGCAACCGCTGGTTATGTTAGTTTGGCTGCTATCGTACCATTTAAGCGTGACACACACTGGGCGGCGGCGTTGCGAAAGCGTTGCGGTTTTTTTCTGTAATATTCGAAAAAATGTATGCGGCGGCGGTGCGACGGCGAAAGCGACAAAACCGCGCGCACATAATTGACGTTTTGAATTGACATATTTGCACAGACAGGCGTTGCGGAGCGGCGGCGGCGCGTTGTATTCGTTTGTAGTGTATGAGAACCCCTACACAGAGCGGCGGCGGCGCGGCGCGGTTCGGAGCGTTCTTCATACAAACCACCGCCGCGCCGCCGTCGCTAGCGGTATTCCTGTCTGAAGGGCTCCGCTTTCCGCAGATTCGCTGCCGCAACGCTTTCGCAACGCCGCCGCGCTGTGTGTGTTACGCTTTAATATCAGTCAAAATACAGCTGTTACTATGTCGCTCAAAAAACGTTTTTCTGACATAACTCCCGACTTCTATTGGTCAACTGATTAGAAAACGTTAGTTTTTGTTAGTGACAATGTCAGGTGTGTATGACTGATGCGAAATAACGACCGAGTTTCGAAGGGCCTCGGGTTTCGATATATGATTATGTATGTTGATGTCTTTCCAGGGTTATGTAATAATATTTTCTGATTATGTAAGTTATTTCCAACACAATTGTCAATTGTATAAGGAATAAATATATGAAATATTCGTTAAGTTAATTAATATTAATTCATTTAAATCCATGAAAATTTAAATTACTTACATAAGTTTTTGTAAACTACTATTTGCTATTATAACAATAAATCTTAATTAATCTTGATAAATCTACTACAGCATTTTCTTAAAAAAACGCCGCGTTTTAACCGCCCGTCTAACTATGATAAATCAAAGGAATGCGTGGCAAAGGGGTGCGAGCCACGTGTCGCCGCGTCTGATTGGCCGCCCGTCTGCGCGCCCCAGTGCGATCCCCGCTCGCAATTAGACGCGGCATCGGCGAATAAGCTGATTTAGCACGTTACGTATGGATTTGAGATTGTTTGGAGTACCAGCTGTTTACCGCGGCTTCGCCCGAGTTGAAAAACGTCCAATCCGAGAAACGTCCGATGTGGAAAATGTCCTAGGTATCTGAAAAACGTCCAATCTCAAATGTATCCCGTGTACTTTAGCAACAAAATTAGACCATTTTATTCCACAAAGCGTATTTCATTCACACCATAATTACACTCTCTAATTAAATCCTCAAAGTCCACAAAGCGCAACTAATGTAGAAATTACCAAAATGCAGCCTCACACAATAAATTTCACAGACGCGGTGGCGTCCACCGGCTGGAATCCTTAAAACCTCCGACCGGTCCGCGTAAGTCGGACCAATCCTTCGGGTCTGTGCGATGGGACACTCGCTGTGCAGTGATTAGTCGAATGATCAAAGGCTTCTTTCAGTTAAAATTACTAAAGTTAATATATGTTATGTGTGTAGTTATAATTAAGTATTTTTGGCGGAATTATTGTTCTATCTATTCTATTTGTTAGGGCAGAAAGGTTCTCGAGTGGCGACCACGTACCGGAAGACAAAGGGAGCGTAGGCCTCACACAAGGTGGACCGACGACGCTTATTCTAAATATGCCTAGGTTCTAAGTCGCTCGCAAAATACTCAGAATACTATCACATACGCAGAATGACCAATTCGCAAAATGACCAATTCGCAAAATGACCAACTCTCAAAATGACTAATTCTCAAAATGACTAATTCGCAAAATGACCAATTCGCAAAATGACCAATTCGCAAAATGACCAATTCTCAAAATGACCAATAATTTATTCGCATCATCTCTGCATTTTATCGTCCACTGCTGGACATAGGCCTTCCCTAACGAACGCCACCACCACCGGTCCTCCGCTCTCCGCATCCAGCCGCTTCCGGCCACCTTCTTCCGGCCGTCAGTCCACCTTTCCATTTATTCGCATAATACACAGTAATTATCGCTTCATTTTTTAGTGTAGGTACCCCCAATTTGGATCTGCCCCTCAACAAATTTGTATTATTTACCTAAGAATTGGTAATTGAATTAGTCGTTAGTGTATATATGCGAAAAAATAAATATTCATAGTGTTCGATCCTTGTCTATTGTAAAATGTGGGTAGATTTATTTCACTCATCGAGAAGGCGACCCTCCATCTTGAAGCCGTAGACCTTTGCTTGCGCTCTCAGCGTGAACCACATACCGTGGTGCTGCATCGTATGTAGTCCTCAACTTCTTAATCTGCCGAAATATTGTCGCCGTGCGTGTATTGAAGCTATTAAGAACACTTTGTGAAGTGCTCCTGTGATATATGGATTTTTACTTACCTTGAACTCTTGAAGTCGTGCCGTGCCCGATTGAGCTGGTCTTCACCATCAGAGCTGGATGTGGAAGCTGGAAAGGTGGGTGAATTTTCTATCCATTTATTGCGTGGACAAGGATCGTATCCTGCTTCTCAAATCTCAATTATTTTACATTTACTTTTTCTATAAACTTTATTGCTCGTAGCTATCGAATACATACTTAGGTATGTCACATTCCAGAATCAGCTAGTTATACCCCAAACACATAGTAACTTCATTTACGTTGAGTCAATGAACAGTCCACTTAAACACGTATTTGAGGCTAACGTTCTGTAAAAAGTTTAAAGAATTACCTATGTAGGTAGATTTAGTACAAACGAGAAGATGACGATCTCATGTAGGTAGATTTAGTACAAACGAGACGATGACGATCTCATGTAGGTAGATTTAGTACAAACGAGAAGATGACGATCTCATGTAGGTAGATTTAGTACAAACGAGACGATGACGATCTCATGTAGGTAGATTTAGTACAAACGAGAAGATGATGATCTCATGTAGGTAGATTTAGTACAAACGAGAAGATGACGATCTCATGTAGGTAGATTTAGTACAAACGAGAAGATGACGATCTCATGTAGGTAGATTTAGTACAAACGAGAAGATGACGATCTCATGTAGGTAGATTTAGTACAAACGAGAAGATAACGATCTCATGTAGGTAGATTTAGTACCAACGAGAAGATAACGATCTCATGTAGGTAGATTTAGTACAAACGAGAAGATGACGATCTCATGTAGGTAGATTTAGTACAAACGAGAAGATGACGATCTCATGTAGGTAGATTTAGTACAAACGAGAAGATGACGATCTCATGTAGGTAGATTTAGTACAAACGAGAAGATGACGATCTCATGTAGGTAGATTTAGTACAAACGAGAAGATGACGATCTCATGTAGGTAGATTTAGTACAAACGAGAAGATGACGATCTCATGTAGGTAGATTTAGTACAAACGAGAAGATGACGATCTCATTTAAACTTAAAACGGTGTTAAAATCCAATACGTACCGGCAAAGTCATCGCTCAAAATTCCAATTAGCGCCATTTCGATTTAAAGTACGAAATCCAATTTCCAAAAATTACAAGCAATACAACTTCAAATCGCGATTTGGAGCCGTTCCCGGAACCCTCTACTCGTTATGTTTCTTAAACAAGTTAATTAAAACCCAAGTTTGAGGTCGAATCAGGAAGGAAAGGAGTTAATATTCGAATAACACCCCTGAAGCACTGCGTAATGCCTTATTAATTTCTTGTTTTAGTCAATTTGTTTTGTTTTAGACGATGAAAGTACTGTAAATATTGGTAGACTTCATGTTGTTTTTAAAAAGTTGAACTGCATTCAAAGATTTCCATAGAACCGGACAAAGTTAAAACAAAAATGAGGCCTTAGCGCTAAGCAGGAAGAATTTACGCGCACTAGTGAGAGCACTCACCGGACATTGCGGCCTGAACAAACACATGTTCAACCTCAAGCTCCGGGACACTAAATGTGCAGACACTGCCAAGAGGCAGAGGAAACACCATTACACCTTTTGTGCGAATGTGGCCCACTGATGCGTAAAAGAAGCGTCCATTTGGGCAACTGTTTCAAGAAGAGAGTCAAAAGAGCTCTTCAACCTTGGCCGGCGCCGCACCAGCACCCCCCGGGTGTTGCAGGCGTCTGTGGGCGGCGGTGACCTCTTAACATCAGGAGGCCCGCCTGCTTGTTGCCCCCGTAGCAATAATAATAATAATAAAACTACCTACTTCAACCTCATGAAGTAATAGTACATTGTGCAATAAGGGCAGTAAGTAGAATATTACTAACGAGAGTCTGTTAGAAGCCCGACGCCGAAGGCGGAGGGATTTTAATGACTCGAGTTTGTAATACCCTTACTGCCCGTGATGCAGATTACACAATGTTTTTCATCACATTTGCGAGGAAATAAATACCTACGACACAAGGGAACAAATTTATTTTCTTTGACTTTGCTGATATTATTTAAGTTTATTAAATTAATTTAGTTAAATTTAATTACCCTAATATAACTCAAGTTAATTCAGTTTAACTCAAGTCGAGTCAAATCGAGTAAAGTCGAGTACAGTCGAGTACAGTCGAGTACAGTTGAGTACAATCGAGTACAGTCGAGTAAAGTCGAGTACAGTCGAGTACGGTCGAGTACAGTCGAGTTTAGTCGATTTTAGTCGAGATAAGTCAAGTTAACTACTCAATTTAACTTAATTTTTAACTTAATTAATTTAATAAACCAGTTCAGTACAGCCAGCTACACATTACAGCCCTAGGGGTATAATATTGTACTGATTTTCATTATTCTCCCGCGGGTATATATAGGCCAGTGTGTTTCTTTAGGTACGCATATAATCAGACCCTTAACGAGCAAGTGTGATGAAAAACTAATTAGTGCCAAAAGCATGCTCTAGTTCCTAACGGATGCAAAGCTCGACACTGAGCTATAGTAATGACGGCGATCACAATAGATCAGCTGTGTGATTCTGTAAAGTATGAATTAAAACTCGACCATCACATCGCAAGTCACTCACTTCACTCCGCATCCGATCATGAAAGACCTTGATGTCGCATTGTGTAAACAAATACAAGCTACACAATAAACACTTCACTTGTGAAGTAAAGTGAGTATTGAACTGTGAATCATTGAGTTAGAGACCGATCTCACTGCGGATTCAGGATCGAGTTGCACAAATACGCTTACAGAATAGCAGGGCAGCAATGGTCGCAGTGATACAAGGCTGGTTAAGTCTAGAAACAGCCCACCTCACATAATAATAATCAGGCGAGGGGAATTCACTGTGCAACACAGCCCAGGTGACATATTGTGCCGTTAATCTGACCGATGGAGCCACCTCCTGCAGAAATTACCTTTTCATAGCGAACGACGTTATTCGATACGATATTACCAACTAAGGTGGTAAGCATAGTATATATATATTGTATCTATCCTTAGTAACTTTTTATACCAAGTTTTTTGTATGTGATATTTATTTATTTAATTAATATAGGTATGTGCAATAGGTCGGTTAGACTTATTAAGAGTAATAACTAAGGTGGTAAATGGAGAAGGTGCTGGGGGCAAGCAATACACAGGTGCAGCTACTCTATCATTAATTTCTTTTTTTTTTTTTTTACAATGTGGTGTTTATATTTTGTTATACGGTAGTGAAGACTGGGTTTGCTAGGAGTTGGCTGTAAGATAGATGTTTGTGTTCAGGGTTTATTTTGTAATAAAACCCTTTTACCACTTGAATTTTCTTTTATTTGTAAAAACTTATATTGAAAGGCCGCAATGTATTAACCGACTAAAATGCAGACTTAGGGCCTCTTACACCGCTTGCTGATAAAGTCCCAGATACCCTATATGAAGGTTATCTACCAGATATCCTTTTTTTTCGGTTTTACAGGTATCTGATTGCCTATATCTTATATATTTTATATAGTCTATCACACAGATTTATCTGATAGATTAGTTTATCACTAAGATTATTATCTGTAACAATATCAGGAAGTGGTGAAAGAAGCCCTAAGTATATAAAAATGGTGGCGCCTCAGATGAACCACCATTTTTATATAGTCTGCACTTTAGTCGGTTATTTTTCTAATCTAATAAGGGTGGCGCCCTCTTTCCGCCTACTATATTTGGCATTATATTTTATGTGTTGCCAGCAATAGATGCTTTAGAAATGCGATCTTTACAAGTGTTTTGTTTGTTTGTTTGTGCGCGATAATCTCTGCAACTACCAATCGGATTTGAAAAAATTTGCATTTGATAGTTTCACATCACGCTATGAGCATTAAGAACATGAGTCAGAACGAGACGAGACGCGGACGAGGTCGCGGGAAACGGCTAGTGTTGTATACTTTATATAAAAACTTATAAACTATTCAATAAAATTCACTTCACAATCGCGTAGACTCACGCAAAAAATACAGTCAAATTGAGCATCTTCTCCTTTTCTGACGTCGGTTAAAATAGTACGGTCGACCTCACGTCAGTGAAAACAAAACCAATATAAACTGGTCTCTCATAGTATTGAAACTCCCTCATAGGCTAGGCCAGCTCCACTGACGTGCGGTCGACTGTACCATGAGCAGGATACCTACAAAGTTTCTGATTTTTCTAAATTTCAAGTTAGGAAACATCCCTTGTCAGTTTTTGTTTGGCTTTTTAGTATCATATCCATATCAATTCAGGGCTTTCAAAAGATTGAGTTGCACCCGACGTTCCCACACTATAAATGCAGATGCGATCTGTTTTAATCTAGATCTGCGCACACATGCTTACGTACACACTAGTGTTGGCAATAAAAATATCGATATTATCATAGTGCATCAAAACATTCTCAATATCGACCTCGCGGTCATTGACATCTTGATTTATTTTACTGACTTTATTATTGTGAGCGTCAGTGGCGTAGGGGATAAGACGCGGCCTATCATATCGAAAGGTCCGGAGTTCGATCCCCAGCTGGGCCATGTACCAATGGGTTTTTTCTCCAAACTTAAGTACATTTACTGACTGCTCTCAAACGGTGAAGGAAAACATCGTGAGGAAACCTGCATACGCCGAAGAAGAAATTCTTAGGCGCATGTGAGGTCCACCAACCCGCACTAGGCTAGCGTGGTGGACTATAGCCCGAACGCCCTCGTTAAGAGGGTAGGCCTGATCCCCAGCAGTGGGGACATTAATAGGCTGTTGATGATGATGATTTTAAATGGAAAGGCAGCTTAAAGCTGATCCTTCCATATCAGCAGTCGACTTGCTTTCATTATTTATTTATTGCGTTTTTTTTAGTTTGAGAAGTTGTCTAGTCAGTTCTTAATATGTTTTTAACAGATTCTGGCAGATTGTTCAATTTGGATGCAACCCTGTTGCCTAGAAAATTTCTGTGTGGGTTCAGCTGTGCATTGGCTCTTTGTATTCTCAAGTTGTGCCCTCTCAGTCTCTCTATGGGGTTAGGGTTAAATATGTTCCTTATGACAGATGAGTTGTAATGGTGACTCCGAATCTTGAAGGTCTCAATACATTTCCATACATTTTGACGTCATTTTATTCGTTCAAGACAGCGCCGTTCAGATCTCTCGCAAATCTTTCCCTGTCGAAGACCTAAGAGCACAAAGTGACCTTCATTGGTATCGTTCGGACCTCCATCATAATAATATTAATGTTTTTGGACAAATTCACTAACGTTTATTTCGTCCCACATTAAGCCGAAGCTTGTGCTATGAATACTCAACAACTGACAAACAAAGGTACACTTATAGTTATAAATAAATACTTAAATACATACAAACACCCGGAATCCGATAACCAACAGATATGTTCATCATACAAAATTGTTGGTACCGGGTAGAAGGCAGCGTCACTACCAACTAAGCCTACAGGTCAGTCAAATTGACAAAACCTAGAGTAGAATCATCCTAGGTACTCATTATAACGACTAGAAAAGGTTGATCAAATAAGTTTAGGTCACCCTTACATTTGGGTGGTCAGTACCCTGGTCAGCACCGCTGGAGGCTGCAAAGAATGTTCCCTAGGGTACCCCAAATGTTGAAGATATCAATTTTGACATTGGAAATGTGTTTTCGTTCGCTCCAGTATAGGCTCAGATTTCACGAAAAAGTGCGATCCCCTTATATCTCGGAGAGTTGTAAAGATGTGATATTAAAAATTTAAAAAAAAACGCGTATTCACGAGAGCTGTAAGATACAAAAAGAATTATTCGAGAAAGTCAAAAACTAAAAAAGTTATGGCCGAAATAGTGAAAAAGAAATTTAAAAAATCCGAATTTTGGATTTTGGCGCTCGATATTTTGGAAACTAAGAATCATATCAAAAATTTGAGAAAAACTCCTCTGGACAATTTAGTTAACTACAATTTGAGCCTAAAACAAAGACGATCTAGTTAAAGGTATGCCCGGTAGCCTAACCTTTTTGAAAAAAGTCAAAACGTCAGAACTACATTTTTCACATGAAAGCGTTATGTCGAGGATACTTCAGTTAATCTAAGAATATAGTACATTACCGCAGCGGCCCGCAACAGAGGCATTGATGGATTAATGTGTGAATGTGAGCCAGGCGAAGCCGAGCCGACAATCAAAGATATTTATTAAACCTATATATTTAATCATCTATTAAATTCAATAAATATTTCATTTCCTGCAAGCGTACATACCGAATAAAAGAAATAAATGTGCTTACAAAATCACGACATATCGTATGTGGTTTCCCCGTGCCGCCGCTAGGTGGCGCTGTGCGATACTGCATCGCGCTATTGCTTCGCGCGGCGAGTTCTATATAACCCCGCCCCGACGAAGAATTTAGCGACAGACGGATTAATAACCCGACGGACAGGAGTTTTCCTAAGGGTTCCTTATATTTTTGGGAAGGCATTGCTTTAACAGAGTATTGCCTTCATTTATTAAACTACTAGTGTTCATAGCCAAGAAAAATAAGATAGGACCTCGCATCAATTGATAACTCGATTATTTTCATATATTTTGTAGAGGTGATCGAATTATTACCTATGTAATTTATAAAAAAGCAAATTATGATAGAGCTTTGCACGAAAACGCAAGTTAAACATATTTTTGGTATTTTTTGAAGCAAAAGTAATAACTGGGTAAAAGAGACTGCTAATGGCCTAAAATTAAAGTTATACTAGAATTACAAAAATTAAACAAAAGAAGGGCATGGAAAGTACTTTGAACAAAAAAAACCTATTTCATTTGTTTCCGATCCAGTATCCAGGTAAAAATACATAACTGTCTGCGGTTAATAAAAACTAATTGTTAATGTGTTTAGGCAAATATATTATAAATTTAACGAAATTATTTAAAAGGATTGTGACTTAATAATAATAATATTATTAAATAAAAAATTTGTTGCTTATCAAATAAGCAAAAACAGTAACTCAATGAATAGTACATTGTTACCCCAGGGGTGAAAGTAACTTATTTAGTCCCGAGGCGGGGTTTGGCGCCCGACGCGTAGCGAGGGCGCCAATAGTTCGAGGGACTTTAAATAAGTCTTGAACCCGAGGGATACACTGTGCTCTTCATTACGAATACAATGAAAGTAAAAACAAATACATAAAATGAGTGTTAATACAAATCTCTGCTATACGGAAGTATAAACAAAACTCTACAACTCGAAAAAACAATTGAAGATCGGATTGCCGCTTTCCCGTATAATTTGTATTTTTCTGTGGCCGGCCAGCTATTCTGCCATTATTTTTCATTTTTTCATTATCATCATTGAAGAAATTGTAAATATTTTGCCCAAATCTATGTTACTTTAAAGAAATAGTTGACATTATAATAAATTCATTTATAAATATATTCTTTATTTATTACTTAACTTTATGTTATTTAAATTTTACATCGCGATGTAATTGAGCGGCTGTATAGAAAGTTGGAACATGGTCCAATAGAAATGTCAAAATAATACTAGTTTTTTTTAATAATTTGACAGCTGTCAGTTGAAAGCGATTCTCCCTAGGGCTGAGATGTACTACTTTCAACCCGCTCCTCAGGCAACTTCAGACCTACTTTCAGAGTATGAGTAATGAAAAAGTGTTTACTTATCTAAGAATATGATCACATAATTATTTTATAACAAAATTATACAAATTTAATTAAATTTGTCTGCCATTTAGTTTAGATCTGTATCTGTAGGGAAATCGGCTGTGTTTAAAATATTGTTTGAAATAAGAGATGAGACGATTTGGTTCTTCGCCGTAAATCAAATTAACATTTCATTTTTGTGGTAACTTGCTGCGATTGGGTTTTTGACGGGAACCGGATTGGCACCTCAAAATACAACATGGTCACAGAACACGGAAAAAGCTCGCTACGCTCCCGCTCGCTATGGTTTATACTAATCTGTGATCATGGTAGTCATAATATTTTCTTTTAAATTCGTATGGTGGTTTCTCTGTACCGCCGCTAGATGGCGCTGTGCGATATTGCATGGCGCTATTGCTTGGGGCGGAGAGTTCCATATAACCTCGACCACCCGTTCGCTACCACAAGCGTTAGTCAATTAAGTTTACCAAACTATAAATTTTTGGGTAGGCAATGCTTTTAATGCATTGCCTTTATCATTTACTAGCATAAGCTCGCGACTTCGTTCGCATTAAAGTGTATAGTAAGTATATGTTACTAACTTGCCCGCGGCATGTAAATTTGATTACATACCTACCTTAATATCCCTTTTCACCCTTTTAGGGTTGGAATTTTAAAAATCCAAGTACGCCAGTTTTTAAGTCAGACCATCTGCTTTCAAACAAAAATAAACGGTTCGAATCGGACCAGTAGTTTCAGCGTGATGCGGGCACAAACAGACAAGAATTTTTTCGAAGTGTTTTGGGGTCATATAAGGTACTTAAGTTTCGAGTAAAAACCATTGGTATTTACTTACATGGTCCAGCCGGGGATCGAACTTCAGATATGATATGCCGCGTCTTATCCCCGACGCCACTGACGCTCGAGGAAAGGATTATATTGAATAGAGGTATTTCATCGATATGTGGAACCTATCGATTTATCGACAGTCGATAATCCGGCAGCACTATCACGCACCCCTACACACGTAACGATATTAATTATTCATCGGCGGGCGAATAAACCAATTTCACGGTTCTTTGCGCGCGAATCGCGCTGCGGCCTGTACAGGGTGCTCCAGAAATTCACGGACGTAAGCATGATGGTGGACCGATCTGGACGCGCTGGGGCGCACGCAGGGAGCAAGGTCATGGTCCTTTTGGTCCATACACCGAATTTTTTTGCCGATAGCAAAAATTTTAACAATCGTCTTTACATTATTTATGTAGAACTGGCTTTTTCCCGTGGCTTCACCCGCGTAAGTTTTTCCCGCGGGAACAGACAGTTGTTCCCCGGGATACCTATAGCCTATGTCTTATTCTGGTGTATATTAATATTACCTACTACAAAGTTTCATCAAAATCTTCCCGTAGTTTTTACATTGTAATTTAAGAGCCGTGGTAGCCTAGTTGGTTGTGCACTCGCCTCACGTTCATGAGGTCGTGGGTTCGATCCCGGCCCGTACCAATGAATTTTTCGAAAACTTAAGTACGGTTAATTATAATACCACAGGTTTTTCGGTGAAGGAAAACATCGTGAGGAAACCTGCATACTGCATACTGCATAGATAAGATAAGATAGGATAGGATAGGATAGGATAGGATAGGATAGGATAGGATAGGATAGGATAGGATAGGATAGGATAGGATAGGATAGGATAGGATAGGATAGGATAGGATAGGATAGGATAGGATAGGATAGGATAGGATAGGATAGGATAGGATAGGATAGGATAGGATAGGATAGGATAGGATAGGATAGGATAGGATAGGATAGGATAGGATAGGATAGGATAGGATAGGATAGGATAGGATAGGATAGGATAGGATAGGATAGGATAGGATAGGATAGGATAGGATAGGATAGGATAGGATAGGATAGGATAGGATAGGATAGGATAGGATAGGATAGGATAGGATAGGATAGGATAGGATAGGATAGGATAGGATAGGATAGGATAGGATAGGATAGGATAGGATAGGATAGGATAGGATAGGATAGGATAGGATAGGATAGGATAGGATAGGATAGGATAGGATAGGATAGGATAGGATAGGATAGGATAGGATAGGATAGGATAGGATAGGATAGGATAGGATAGGATAGGATAGGATAGGATAGGATAGGATAGGATAGGATAGGATAGGATAGGATAGGATAGGATAGGATAGGATAGGATAGGATAGGATAGGATAGGATAGGATAGGATAGGATAGGATAGGATAGGATAGGATAGGATAGGATAGGATAGGATAGGATAGGATAGGATAGGATAGGATAGGATAGGATAGGATAGGATAGGATAGGATAGGATAGGATAGGATAGGATAGGATAGGATAGGATAGGATAGGATAGGATAGGATAGGATAGGATAGGATAGGATAGGATAGGATAGGATAGGATAGGATAGGATAGGATAGGATAGGATAGGATAGGATAGGATAAGAATAGATAGAATAGATAGGATTAAAGAATTTATTTATGTGAATGAGTAACAATATATATATAATAGATCAGTAGGATATCAGTATAGGATTTTTACACAATTATAATATACTTTCAAATACTTTCATTGTCATATCGAAAAATACCAAAATAAAATCATATCAGCCTGTAGACGTCCACTGCTGGACAAAGGCCTCCCCCAAGGATCTCCACGATGACCGGTCCCGCTCTAACCTCATCCAGCCGGGTCCCACGACCTTCTCCAGATCGTCGGTCCACCTTGTGGGACGCCTACGCTGCGTCTTCCGATACGTGGTCGCCACTGGAGAACCTTTTTGCAAAAAATGTCTATTTACCTACGCTTTATACCTATTGGAATAGGGCTTAAACTGTCTTCGGATTACCGAGGTCAAGAAGTTTCTAATCACTTTGGTCGCGCGCGCGCTCCCTGTGGAGATCGCATCTTGCATATTTAGTATCGGAACCTATCGTGCCATTTACCGGGGGGGTGCGGACAAAGGAAGCGGAGTAGCGGGAGGAGGTTGCTAATACAAATTTATATGGAGTTTGAAAATGAGAATGTGTGAGTGAGTCATAATTTTGTGATTAGTTTGACACAATTTTGACACCCATAGAATGCTTTTATTACTCATCCATATGGGAGTGGATAAATTTTTTGATTCATGCCCGAGGTACTTGAGAATCTGCTTATTACAGCGTCCTGTAGAACAATAACTAAACGCATCCGTAAGCCGAAACCGCGCGATCGAATTATCTGCGTCAGTGCGCGCGCGCGCCCGAGATGCGCCTCCGCGCGTCACTGTGCGGCATTGTCGGCAGGGTTGGAATCAGACCCTCAAAAAATTATACTCCTTGGAAGTTAAAATTATACTACTTGGCCTAAGATTATACTACGTTTCGTTTCTTGTTGATTTTGCCTTGAATTTGAAGTAAAATTGCATTTGTAAGCGATTTTTTTTCTGAAAATATTCACAAATCCTTGGATTAATGAACGAATTTAATCAAATCGAGGCTTGTACATACCATCGTCTCACTCACACTAATACATAAAATCAAATAAAATACATCCAGGGTACTCTGTCACAACAACCGGGATAAACAATCTAGACCAGTGTTGCCATGCACACCGAAATTCCCTAAGAAAAAGGCTTATTCTAAGAAAATTCCATTTAAGGTATAAAACGAGTCGGCTAAATTATGGTACTTTCGCGTAGTATTACGATACTACATACTACAGATCGTTAAATTATGGTACAAAAAGTATATTTATACTACGAATTCCAACCCTGATTGTCGGTAATGTTATGATGGATGCCATTAATACCTCTTGCACGACTACGCATGGAAACATTCCATTATTATTTTTAAATGGGAGATTCAAAGTTTCACTATCTGAACACGGTTTTCTAAAAAAACAGGGTCATTGAATGAATTTGTAAAATTGGATATCATGAATATTCATCATATCAGCCTGTAGATGTCCACTGCTGGACAAAGGCCTCCCCCAGGGATCTCCACGACGACCGGTCCCGCGCTAACCGCATCCAGCCGGGGCCCGCGACCTTCACCAGATCGTCGGTCCACCTTGTGAAAGGCCTGCCTACGCTGCGTCTCCCGATACGTGGTCGCCACTCGAGAACTTTTCTGCCCCAACGGCCGTCAGTTCTACGAGCGATGTGCCCCGCCCACTGTCACTTCAGCTTCGCAATTCTTGAATTGATATTTTTTTTCGGAAATAGGTACCTACATCCATAGTGTAAGTAAACAGAACCTTAGCCACCGTGTTGTTTTTTACCGGACCGATTATTTGAATGACGAAGATGGCATTACATTTACATGACATGAATTAATGTATGTGAATTAATTTTATTTCCTCGTTTAGTCGTGAAAAGCACTTCGCATGCTGTGTGCTTGCTAAACGGCGTTATTAATGGCAGGAATGATGTCAGATCAAACCATAAATGCAATGCAATTTATCCTAATGGTTTAAGGTTCCTACTAAAAGCTAGATGCAAACAGTACTCTAGGCATAACCATGGTATTTGACGTTCATTTATTCCCGAAATTTCCCTAAATAAATAGAAGAAGCTTCCCACAGAACCTCTAAAATTTACATGTTTAATTATTGAATATATCGTTTCACCACTTGCTTCCAATTTTCGTTCCGTATTCCGTCTACAATTACTCGTAAGGTACCCTAGTGCTTAATATTAAATATCCTTTTCATTACTCATACTCTGAAAGAAGGTCTAAAGTTGCCTGAGTAGCGGGTTGAAAGTAATACATCTCAGCCCTAGGGAGAATCGCTTTCAACTGACAGCTGTCAAATTATATAATAAAAAACTAGTACTATGTTGACATTTCTATTGGACCATGCTCCAATGTCTGTACAGCCACTCAATTATAGCCCGATGTAAAATTCAAATAACATAAAGTTATGTATTAATTAAAGAATATATATTTTTAAATGACTTTATTATAATTATTACTGTCAACTGTTTCTTTAAAATAACATAGATTTGTGCAAAATATAAACATTTTTTCAATGATGGAAATGAAAAATAATGGCAGAATAGCTGGCCGGCCACAGAAAAAAAAACAAAATAGACGGGAAAGCGGCAATCCGATCTTCTTTTGTTTTTTCGAGTTGTAGAGTTTTGTTTATACTTCCGTAAGTATAGCAGAGATTTGTATTAATACTCATTTTATGTTTGTGTTTTTACTTTCAGTGTTTTATTAATGAAAAGCACAGTGTTTCCCTCGGGTTCAGGACTTATTTAGAGGTCCCTCGAACTATCGGGACTTAAATAAGTTGCTTTCCCCCCTGGGGTAACAATGTACTATAATTATTCAGTTACTAAGTCCTAAATGTTATGTTAAATAGCCTATAACCTTTCTTAACTCCTCAAGCGTGGTCCGGCGCTCAGGGATTTTATGAAAACCAAAAACTGAGAGCCACACTCAATTGAGTTTTTTAATTTAACAGCCAAATGTAAAAAGAAAAATCCGACTGGTGATCCGCAGTCTGGTAAATACGAAAGATTTTGTTTGTTTGAACTGATATTTTAAAAGTAATTTAAATTCGTATTAAATTCAAATTCGAATATTTATTGCGTTGTCATGTGTTATGTACATTGGTCTTACATTTATTTCAGGACAAGACATGCCACATATAAACATTGCTTGCATGTTGGGACAAATTAGCATACCTCCAACAACGAGCCAGCTTTATCTTTGCTGCGAGGATCTTCTCTAAAAACATTATAAGATTTAGTAAGGGTTTAGCCAAACAGCCTATAAAATCCTATGAATATGAAAGCGGCGGGTGCGTAATTTTTATCCGGTTGACGGGTTTCATTTAATTACCCGGGTTACCCGGGCGGGGCCAGCGGAGCGAGCTTTGAGCACGGCACAATTCGAATCTTAAGGTGTTTACCAAATTTAAAGCCTATTCTTTGAATATTCGAATTTTCTAACTATGGCCGTGGTATGATATTTTTTAATAATTACCTATGTTTTATTTTATTGTTTTTATTATTATTATTAAGTACCTGAACTTCAAAAATGTTGCTTGTCTCCCAGTGACATTTTTGAAGTTCAAGTACATATTAATAATAAAAAAACAATTAGCTTTTAAATAAAATAAAACACAGGTAATGATGTCACTGACGTACATTTTATGTGTTTTGAAACCATAAATTCAAAATGTTCTTTTTAATATAAAATTATTTATAATGCAGACAAAATTATGACAAAAGGTACAATATTGCTCACTCGAATGATCACGCGCAAAGTAAGCAGAAACTGCACAGCGCAATAAATTAGAGGAATCGCTTCACAATGCGCACCTCCCCTAAAATCCAGTGTTTTATTGTCTAGACTATAAAATAATTAAATTTCCATAACGGTGCCCGTTTTACCCCTCTTCCCTCGTAACTTTTGAGTCGTGTATATTTGAAATACAATGTACTTAGGTAGGTATGTAGTTAATTTTCAACTCATTGTGTTCATAGCGACTGTATTAATACTGTATACTGTATTATTATGATTTAAATCAGACTCGGTTTTATACTTTGGCCACAGACTAGGATTACAAAGAATCGTCAAATGATTTGAATTGAAATAGGTACCTAATATTAATAAAATATATTATTAATAAATATAATATTAATAAATTATATTCATAAAAGAACTCATTTCCCGGGGTGGAGACCTGGCGTCCCGAAAAAACAAGGTTCGACCTAAGTTCGAGCGTCAGTCTCCGCAACCAGACTTATTTACTAGCATCATAAAGGTGTCCCTAACGATCATGCTTGCATGACATGCAACGTTTACGTGAATGTCATGCTGCATGACGGACCATCATGCTTGCAATCAATCAGTACAGTGAAGCAACGGCCAGCACGTAGTTTGCATGTCATGCACGTCAATCACTACAGCTAGACGGCCTGCATGAGTGACAGCACGTATTGCATGTCATGCCGCATGATCGTCCAATAATAACTACTTTGTATATGATACTGGCTTGTGGAGAATGAATACATATTTTTATCATTAGGTATACTTTATTGCAAATCAGTAATAGACTATTCACTGAAACGCAAGAACAAGTTTTCTCGGATATTTACCTGACTGCTCTCAAACGGTGAAAGAAACATCGTGAAGAAACCTGCATACGCCGAAGAAGGAATTGTGGCGGTTGTCATCATCATATCAGCCTGTAGACGTCCACTGCTGGACAAAGTCCTCCAGTACCCATGTGCCCCACTACCCATGTGCAGTGCAATAAAGTATTTTAACATTGACTTTAATCGAACTAACAGTCTAACAAATCGGAATCGACGCCTATAAAAAGCAAAGTCGGCATTTTCTGGCCGAATGCTCCACTCCCTTGGCCGTAAATCATACTCCGGTTCAAGCCGCGGTATATGTTTATAGCGAGACTGGAAGTGCACACGATTTCACGGCCCGATGCGCGCTGTTGCTGTGACCATTCCGTGAGTCCATACTACGTATGAGTTATATTATACATAGGAAAGTTACTCTCTCTGTCTGTCTGTTATCTTTTCACGCCTAAACCGCTGAACGGATTTTGATGAAATTTGGTGTGAAGATGCATCGAGCCCTGGAGCAGGATATAGGCTATTTTTTGCCGCGATAAAGCTGTTCTAGCGGGAAAAACGAACGAATAGTAACAAAGAAAGAGCAAACTCATAACGGTGGTACTACAGGAAAAATTTACAACCAATTACCTGTGGTACCACGGGTAGTACCATACTACCGGTGGTACCACAGGTAAATTTTTCTTCCCATTGGTACCACTCTGCGGTGGCTTAAGTGTTATTCTGATGTACAATCTGTGTTACTGTAAAGTTTCATCAACATCTGTTACGCAGTTTTTGCGTCAAAGAGTAACAAACATCCATCCTCACAAACATCCTAACATCCTTCCCTTTATCCTTTAAGTGGTACCACCGCATAGTGGTACCATTGAATGAATCCTGTGGTACTACCGGTAGTAGGTACCACGGGACAAAAATTTTACTCATGGAACCACCGATCGTACCATGGGAAAAAATGTACCCGTGGTACCAGCGGTGGTACAAACTGGTGGTACCACGGGCAACGCACCGTTTACACTCACACAGACAGATGTCTATATTAACTGGAGAAAGTAGCTCTCGCCTCACCTTGGCGGTGACAATATTATTCAACCCAAAATTGGGATCCCGCATTATTAAAGTGAAAACCACCAACAAAGGGATGATATTGAATTGTAAGGAAAGACGACATGGATATAAAAATTTTTGGATGAGGTATCCGGATTTTCGTTTTACTAGTAGTTCGGTGAATGTAGCATGAAAAATCATCTCACTTTAGTGTAAACAATCACATAGACTACATAATTTAAGTTTGTGGCAGCGATCATAGTATGAAAAAAGTTCGCTGGTTTGTGGTAATTTTTATTCAAATTGTTTGAGATACGAAACTCAATTTTCTTTAATTGCCAATAATCATTTACAAACTAATTTAGTATGCGGCCCAAAAAGGTACCTAGATACGACCCTAGTGTTATGTATGATGATAATTATATTTTTCCTTTAGTCTAAGAAGTCTTGGCTTGGCTTGGTCTAAGAAGATAAGATGAAATAGTTTTATTTACCTTGCCCGACGTTTCGACCAGGTTACACTGGCCGTGGTCACGAGCTGACTGGAGAGGCGAGCTGTCATTGTTGACCCGTAAATAATTATATAATTATGAATACAAAGCGCGAAAGTCTAAAATGTACCAAGATAACATGAGTTGAGTTTTTCGATTTACTGTAATAATGTCCAATCTGAAAAATGTCCAACGACCGTGCTCGAACTCAAAAATGACCAAACTGAATAATGTCCAATCTGAAAAACGTCCAATCTGAAAAATGTCCAATCTGAAAAATGTCCAATCTGAAAAATGTCCAATCTGAAAAACGTCCAATCTGAAAAATGTCCAATCTGAGAAATGTCCAATCTGAAAAACGTCTAATCTGAAAAATGTCCAATCTGAAAACGTCCAATCTGAAAAATGTCCAATCTGAAAAATGTCCAACAACTAATATTATAATCTGAAAAATGCGTTGGAGTGGATGGTTGAGGTACAGAAAAGGGGGCACTGAGAAGAAAAAAATTTCATCTCTTTGAAATTTTTGATCAGGACTTCGGGGCTTCAGGGCGATTATTCAGTTTGGACGTTTTTCAGATTGGACATTTTTCAACGGTTGGACATTTTTCAGATTGGACATTATTATCGTAAATCGATGAGATGAGATGAGATAAGGTGGCACCTCTCGAGCTCCCATCAATTCTTCGGAGCTGCATGTGGCAGACCACGGTACGCGGCGAGGGTCTGCGGAGGTGACACGCACAAAGAGGCGCCAACTTCTTTCATTGTAGATTAAATTCTTTGCTTCTCGCACACCTAGCTGCAGCCGCGGTCCAGTGGGAGCTGCGGGCGATATATCGCGCAGTCAAGCAAAGATATGATTTTATTTATTTAGTGTAGAACCACTGCCCGTTTTCCTGTCATGCGTGTTTGCGCCCGCGTCCTGTAGCTCTATTTTTGAATCGCTCTCCTCGCTTCGAGCGGTCGACTCTACCGATTTTTGTATAAGATAACCTAACTTATAACCTAATTTGTAGTCGCCAGTTATGTATTTTAGCCGCCAGTTTCAGTATTTTTAGCCGCTCTGTTTATTATATTTAAAAAAAAGTTAAGCGAACAGGTACCTACATTAAATGCAACAAACGGTTTTGATTTCGTACATCGCAAGACTGGTACTACTGGTAGAAGCCTTTGGCTTTGGTAGCTATCGCTTCGCTGTCAGTGGTTAAAGCTCTTAGTTAATATCCGATCTTGGCAGCGGCTTAATCCCGCTGGCCGCGGATTTAATACATATTTCATTGGAATATTTCACGAGGTATTACTTCCTTTCGTGCCTGTTGTTTGTTAAATACCACTTTATTACTGAGCGCCCTTTTTCACTGAATAAAGCTTTCCTTTTTTCAAGAATTTCTCCTTAGCTAGTGAATCTGCACGTTCGATCCAACCGAAGCAATCATTAATTTGCTATTGATATAAAATAGACATAAATTCACAAACAAAAGCTTTCTTAGGAAATATCCAAGGTAAATGCGTCCTTTTTCACTGAATAAAGCTTTCCTTTGCTTAAGAATTTCTCCTTAGCTAGTGAATTTGCACGTTCGATCCAACCGAAGCAATCAATAACTTGCTATAGTTATAAAATAGACATAGATTTACAAACAAAAACTTACTTAGGAAATATCCAAGGTGAATGCGCCCTTTTTCACTGAATAAAGCTTTCCTTTGCTTAAGAATTTCTCCTTAGCTAGTGAATTTGCACGTTCGATCCAACCGAAGCAATCATTAACTTGCTATGGATATAAAATAGACATAGATTCACAAACAAAAGCTTTCTTAGGAAATATCCAAGGTAAATGCGCCCTTTTCACTGAATAAAGCTTTCCTTTGCTTAAGAATTTCTCCTTAGCTAGTGAATCTGCACGTTCGATCCAACCGAAGCAATCAATAACTTGCTATAGTTATAAAATAGACATAGATTCACATACGAAAGCTTTCTCAGGAAATGCCCAAGGTAAATTTCTAAATTATGTTATTGTATATACAGGATGGAACAGAGCGTCAGAGCGTCAGTGGCGTAGGGGATAAGACGCGGCCTATCATATCGAAAGGTCCGGAGTTCGATCCCCAGCTGGGCCATGTACCAATGGGTTTTTTCTCGAAACTTAAGTACATTTACTGACTGCTCTCAAACGGTGAAGGAAAACATCGTGAGGAAACCTGCATACGCCGAAGAAGAAATTCTTAGGCGCATGTGAAGTCCAACAGCCCGCACTGGGCTAGCGTGGTGGACTATAGCCCGAACGCCCTCGTTAAGAGGGTAGGCCTGAGCCCCAGCAGTGGGGACATTAATAGGCTGTTGATGATGATGATATACAGGATGGAAACGCTATGGGATCTTACTTGATTATTCCTAAACTAAACAAGATATTAGTACTGGGCTTAGAGGCGATCACAAAATAGATTTAGAGTAGTGATACAAGGCTAGATAAATCTTGAACAAGCCCCACTAAAAAAAAGAGATACTGTAAAACTTTATACTGATAGAGTCATTAGGTTTTACAAATTGATATTGATAACTGAAAAATAACTTTGAGTATAATCGAATGAGATCACTGTCATTTCCACCATAAGGCACCTGGCAACCGTGCCTACCATAGAGATATTATCTCTTTGGTGGGTGCTCGTGGCCCCCTATGGAAGCGTAAGAAAAGCATTCTATGGGTGTCGAATGTATTACAATACTGGAACTCCTCATTTTTAAACTCCAATAATGTATGTGCTAGAAAGAATGAGAAGATACTTTCCCCTCCTCCCGCCACCGCTTCCTTTGCCCGCACCCCTCCTGTAAGTGACACCATCGGATCATGCAAGATGCAGTCTCCATAGGGAGCGCGTGCGCCACAAAAGAGATTCGAACCTTCCTGGCACCTACCGTGGCGGCGCGGCGCCCACCAAGTTTTTATAATTATAATATTTATAATTATAATTTTTATAATTATTATTTTTATAATTCAGTGGCATGTTGCGTGAATGCTATAGGTGGCAAGGATGGCTACTCAGACCAATAATTCTTATGGGTGAATACATAGGTGTACAGTCGTAAACACAATTGTTGCGACTTTAAATCAAACAGTTCGCAGAGTCGTTACGGGCACGTGCGACTGCGACTTGAGAGTTCGTCGCGTATTTCCATAGACGCATGCGGTACGACATTTTGTAATTTTATTATTCATTTAAATATTGCATGGTTTTATCGTATTTTGGAACGAAGGTCCTGTCGCACGTTACGCTACAGACACTTGGCGAATGAGAGCTAGCCCGAAAAAACGTAAGACTTCGGCCGACACGACATTTCGCGATGTGTCCCGAGGGTAGCCAAGCGATTTATTTTATTATGCCTACTGTTATGTAATACTTAATTTATAGCGAAAGGACACTATATAATAATGGATAGCGTTTAAACCGGTTGTCACACGAGTCTATCGTCTTTTTCTTTTCTATTTTCTGTTTTCCTTTGCCTTCTTTTTCCATATAATTATAGACATTTAAATCTTTAAATCATTTTATATTTTACCTCAGAGGGTTGTGTGGTGGAGACTAGCATAGAAACTTATCCATGTATACTTATTATCTTGTTCAAATAAAAGTTTAGCAAAGATGCCCCAGAATTTTTTCCTAGTCCGATGACTTGCGATAGTGAAAACGCTCAACAAGAATAATGAAAGTACAAGTGAATGGACACCCCTGTGTCGTAATTATCCGAAAGTTTGTTGTCCCCCCCCCCCTTAATTTATCGCTCCTGATTCATATTCACCCCCCACACCTTCCAAACTTAAGGGGAGATGTTGAACAGATACAGGTTTGAGTTTTGTTCTTGATTGTACTTTTGTTTTGGAAATTAACGAAATTGCGTGTAAATATTGTTATTTAAACGGCGCATGAAAGGGGAAAAGCTGACTTTGCTGATGGCTTAGTTACTACTGCGCCAGGGGTCGTGGGTTCGATTCCCACACGGAACCAACGTTTGAGTGATGAGCATTTATCTGTTGGTTTTCGGTTATTCTGGGTGTTTGTATGCATATAAGTATTTTTGCTTTTCTTTTTATTTTTTTGCCTTTCTAGGGTATTAAATAAAACTTACAATTCATTTAATACCGAGATCTAGGTACATTTCTTTTTAGATTATTTTCCCAAAATGTCAACCTAACCTCCTAAATATGGCGCGCCGGACAATAGCCCGGGAGCCGGGTCGCAAATCGTGCTCAATGTACCGTCACAAACGTGCGCGTTGCCGCCTAACGTATTTGACGCCCAGCGCAATGTACAGCCCTGCAGCTAATTAAGCCCGTCGAGTCCAAATGTCCGTGTCCACTCGAGCTGTTAGAAATTTTCCTAACACAACGCACCTACGTATAGACGAAGGTAAATTAATGTCTCTTACACGTAAAAATTGAGAATTTTTATTTAAAAAAAACTATAATAATTATGTATTCCACGACTCAAGTGTTAAACAAACATTATAAACGGACAGATGGACGAACGGACAAACTTTCAAATTTATGATATTCCGATCCGTTACGGTGTCGCACCAGCCAGCATTTCTGCAACAAGGTTTCAAGAGGTCTTTACATATAGTCACGATTCGGCAAGGGTTAAAAATGTTTCGTCAATTAGAATGAGATCGACAGCCAAAGATAATACCAGAGGTAAGACAATTTCAGAAATTTTGATTTAATTTGATTGCTTCGTAATCTTTTCGGGTGTTTTTAGCACATCATCCATGAGAGATAGGATCCGAAACGAGGTGATCCGCCAGAGAACCAAAGCCTTTGACATAGCTCAAAGGGTTAGCACGTTGAAGTGGCAGTGGGCTGGTCACATCTGTCGGAGAACCGATAACCGCTGGGGTAGACGAGTTCTCGAGTGGAGACCGCGACTAGGCAAGCGTAGTGTGGGACGCCCCCCGGCTAGATGGAGCGACGACCTGCGCAGGGCGGCTGGCAATGACTGGATGCGGAGAGTCGAAGATCGGACTCAGTGGCGCGCCTTGGGGGAGGCCTATGTCCAGCAGTGGACTAGTGCAGGCTGATGATGATGATGATCCATGAGAATAATTGTGAAAAGCCTAGTGGGACAGCTCTGCTTGACACTGAAGTCACTCAATGTAAAAAATATTTAAGTCAAAACTTGACATTGTTGGTTTTTTACACTAAACCTAAACTGAGATCATAATCATAAATTCGAAAGACACAGATCTAAAGATGAAATTGTTCTAGAACTGTACAACCCAGGCACACTACAATTTGCTGAACAGCTGATCAGTGCAGTATATAGAAGTAAATATGGATCTAAAAATATAACTGTAAAATACCGATACAACGCGGGAACGCCGCTAGTTTTTTTAAAGCCTTTGCACCAGTTGCGACACGGGGCGGGATTTTAGAAATTAATTTTGTATAAGTGTAGGTTAAGGACAATGTGTATTGAATTAAATTATGATTAATTCATTCACATCTTATGAATAAAAATATAATGCGTTATTACCTATATTTTCTGTTTCATGTTTTGCTTTGCATTTTTCATTACAAATTATTATAAATTAGCTATCTCAATTAATTATACTTACGAGTATGTATATATGAATATATTTTATAATGTATACGATATATCTGTCCGATTGTATATTTAAGTCAGTGGAGCTTAGCACGGAAGCGGCAGGTCGTGTAAGCTGCATCGGACACCAATGGATTTATCGTCCGAGGTTTAGACAAGGAAATCGGCTTTGTCTTTGAGACAACAAACGAGCCCCAGGCTTCCGGACTATTTTCAACTGGAAAATAATATTTTTATTTTTCATGTCTGCACGAATACATCAATATTAATTACACCAATTTTTCTTTTTTATAGGTAACCTATTTAAAAACTAAGATTGCCTGGAAGCGGTCGCATATCCTATAAAAAAAATAGTACATTGTTAACTTGGTTAATAATGTACCTACTATTTTTGTGTGAAAGTAACTTATTTAAGTCCCGAGACGGGGTTTGGCGCCCGACGCGTAGCGAGGGCGCCAATAGTTCGAGGGACCTCTAAATAAGTCTTGAACCCAAGGGAAACACTGTGCTTTTCATTAAGAATACACTGAAAGTAAAAACAAATACATAAAATGAGTGATAATACAAATCTCTGCTATACGGAAGTTTAAACAAAACTCTACAACTCGAAAAAACAAATGAAGATCGGATTGATCGCTTTCCCGTCTACTTTGTTATTTTTCTGTGGCCGGCCAGCTATTCTGCCATTATTTTTCATTTCCGTCATTGAAAAAATGGTAAATATGTTTCCCAAATCTATGTTATTTTAAAGAAATAGTTAACAGTAATAATTATAATAAAGTCATTTAAAAATATATATTCTTTAATTATTACATAACTTTATATTATTTAAATTTTACATTCAGTGGCTGTATAGACAGTTGGAACATGGTCCAATAGAAATGTCAAAATAGTACTAGTTTTTTTAAATAATTTGACAGGTGTCAGTTGAAAGCGATTCTCTCTAGGGCTGAGATGTATTACTTTCAACCCGCTCCTCAGGCAACTTCAGACCTACTTTCAGAGTATGAGTAATGAAAAAATATTAATTCTACTTTTAGCTTACTCGATATTTTTGTGAAATATATTTAGTAAACTCCTAGACGATTGGTCAGAGTTCACGCAAACACTACCGAATAGATTGTGATGAAACTTGGTACAGTGATAGCTTACATCCTGGAATAACAATAGGCTACTTTTAAACGCGGTCAAAATCGTGGGGCGTCCGCTAATACCCCCTAAGTAACAAAACACTTACTTAGAGGGCGCTGTTTCACAATGTACACGGGGAAACTTTTCTACGCGGGCGAAGCCGCGGGAAAAAGCCAGTCAACAATAAGAAGTACGGCGTATTTCTCCAATTAGAATAGTTTTCACGCACTAAAAATTTGAATCAACTGTCCGTTTAACTAGAAGGTGTTATTTAATAACAAAAATCAATAGGACCCCTGTCGGAGGCTAACCGAGTTACAGGACCCCACAATCAAAGGGTGCCGATTGTTGCCGTAATAACGTTATTATCAATTTCCAATGCAAATAGATGACCGGCCTCGGCAAAGAATATGTTACGTTGCAGACGGTACAGATTCGTGTCGTTTCGGAGGTGCACACGACTTAACTAAACTTAGTCTATTGTGCTCCTTTTTTATCTGAAGAAATAAGAAAGAGATGGCATGATTTTAGAACTGTCAAATTAGTTTGGTCCTGTCAGACACAAGAAATTCGGGTTTCTATTACAACTTACATGGTGATTAAAATTACCTATGTCTGACAGGATACATGTAATCTCTTTCTTATTTCTACAGATAAAAAAGAGCACTATAGATAGACTAAATTAAGTTAAATCGTGCGCACTCCGAATCGACACATGTAAGAGACATACAACACAATGTGAAAATTGCTTGCGAATAAATGCCATCATCAGCCCTTCAACTTCCACTACAGTGGACATGGTCCTTCCTCAGTAAACGCCACCACACCCAGTCCTCCGCATCCAGCCGCTTCCGGCCACCTTCTTTAGGTCGCGGTCTCCATTCACAACTCGTTTGCCCCGACGGTCGTCGGTTCTGCGACAGATGGGACCCGTCCACTGCCACGTCAGCTTACTAACCCTATCAGCTATGTCGGTAACCTTAGTTCTCCGTCGGATCTCCTCATTCCGGATGACATTCTTCAAAGAGCGAAAACCGACTCGAAAATTATTCCCTTCGGCCATCTTTTAGATGCCGAAGAATGGTCCTTTTCCGTGCTTAGGCAACAATCATACCTTCCAGGAAAATGAAGAAAAAAAATACTTCGAGCTGAATCTCTCTAGCATTTCTTCCTATATTTTCAGGAAGCAATTACTTTGTCTCCAAACGAATGTCACGTCTGGGAATTGCGTGATCTATATCGAAATTGAAATACGAAAATAGCCGGTGGCCGTCCGGCCGTGATGGCCGCTGTGTGCACTCCCAATGAGTGCCGATAATTCGCGGCCCTCCGAGCTTGTCAACTCACTGGGACAAACGGACCAACTATAACAAATATTTGACTATTAGCATTTGCAGATTTTATTATCGACTGGGCCACATGGCCCATACCATCGAGAAAAAACCCATTGGTACATACCAATGGGTTTTTTCTCGAAACTTAAGTACATTTATTGACTGCTCTCAAACGGTGAAGGAAAACATCGTGAGGAAACCTGCATACGCCGAAGAAGAAATTGTTAGGCGCATGTGAAGTCCACCAACCCGCACTGGGCTAGCGTGGTGGACTATAGCCCGAACGCCCTCGTTGAGAGGGTAGGCCTGAGCCCCAGCAATGGGGACATATTAATAGGCTGTTGATGATGATTACCGACTACGAAAAGAAGGAGGTTCTATTTGCTTGCATGACATGCAACGTTTACGTGAATGTCGTGCCGAATCAATACAGTGAAGCAACTGCCAGCACATAGTTTGCATGTCATGCACGTCAATCATTACAGCTAGACGATCATGCATGAGTGACAGCACGTATTGCATGTCATGCCGCATGATCGTTTAGGGAGCCCTTATGTTCGGCTGAATGTATGTTGTTGATTTTTTTTCTTTTATGTATGTTCGCCGATTTCTCCGTCAATTGTAGACCGATTAAAAAAATTGTTTATAAAACTGGTAATAGATATAGTTAAGTAGGTATCATCATCATCATATCAGCCGAAAGACGTCCACTGCTGGACTATTACACTACTGCCTCTGTAATTTTTCCTTGCTGCACCTAATGTCCTGTATTTTTGTGGTAGGCGTTTTCCCCAGTTACAGTCACACAGTCATCCCAACCTCGTTCTGAGGGTGTAACTATTTTAATCAAGATGTACATAGCCAGATTAAACTGGCAGTCTTCCTGAGTCCAAGACACTGCCTACGAGTATTGACATTGGCTCCAACAGTGACGCCAACAACTGAACTGAAACTTATCTCTGCTTAGTTTGCCGCTGATCCAGCGCCGGCGCAAGGTCATCGTGGACCTGGGACATGGCTTAAAGGGCTCGTAACCTACAAAAAAAACTAATATTCTGTGGTACCATTTGGTTTCATTGTTTTAGAAATTTACATCGATGGTTTTTTCCACAGAACATGGAAACAGCTCGCTACGCTCCCGCTCGCTACTGGGATTTCTATGGTTTTTTCAACACGCTTTCTCGTAAAATGGCATGAAAAACACACTTGCTTTTTACTTTACATTAGGTACCGCACTAGTGCGTTTTATTTTAAAGATTTTTATTAATTTCAGCAAATAGATCCGACGACGCACGAAATACACGTGGTAACTATTATAATCCTCTGTGGAAATACTAAAGCTTTTCACAACACACGCGGCCTGCGGTGGAGATCGCGGCCGGTTGTATTTCCTTGCAATGTGTGTGAGTCTTCAAACTAGCGCAGTCATTATTTGTGTATTGTGGCTGCAGGCTAAAGAAAATAAGTGTATTATGGATATATATGATTTTTTTCCTACCAGTATGTTGAAAAACTTCGTATGTGAATCGTGTCAGCACTGGTCTCGGCTTCATTACGTTTCGCCTCGGAGTCCGCCCCTGGGCGTCACTCCTCGCGAGCTGCAGTCAACAAACACCAGTTTTTCCTAATGAACAGACTTGGCTGGCGCCTCACTGCTGCACTGTTTCCGCTGCAACAATTTTTGGTTCGCGACAAATGCGCACGTGACTCGAGTTTTAAGGCGTTGGTAGCCGGTGCTTGTATTCCGCCTTTAAGTCTAGATTTTATATAAGGTTAAGTTGTTGCCTCGTTTATACGTCTCCAGTGTCCTTTCCTGCAGTAAAAGGGAGTCGCATTTGAATGGATTTGGAGAATACCAAAGAGGCTGAAAGGTCATCATCTGCCTGTACTAGTCCACAGCTGGCCATAGGCTTCCCCCAAGGCGCGGCACTTCAGTTATCCGGAACAGGTCTTTGTCAACCGCCTTATGGAAATCGTCGCTCCGGGCCACACTAAACTTGTCCACGTGTGGTCTCCACTCGAGAATCCGTCTACCGCAACGGTGAAATTTTCTTGCATACGTCCAAGTGCTATTGACAGGGAAGGGAACCTTGTCTTACTACTCCGGTGTGGGCGGAACTGTGTCGCGGCGAGCGACAGAAAATTGTAACCACGTTCGAGCTTCCTATTCAGCCGTGATTAATCCGAAAGCGGTACCTACTAGTTTTTTAGCTTTTTATATGAATGACTCTTGCGCAGTCAAAATGACAATAATTTAATTATGTGACTATAATAGTTTCTTTAATAAAAGGTCTTGTTGCTATATGTTTTTCTGATAATCTTCTGTAGCCATCTAGTACCCTGGAGGCCCATAGAGTTCTTCCCAGTTCCCAAGTGCAATCAAAGGATAAAACCTTCTGCAGGGGAGTCAAGTGGGTGCATAAAGGGGGAAATTCACTTACCTCCGGCGGACGCCGTTCCAAACATTGGGACTGAGGACGCACTTACGTTAAGGTCGTTTGATTGAATGCAGACCATTGTTCATTGGATTTTTTTTATCTAGACGCGTCTCCCACGCTACGCCTACACTAAGTCAAACGCTACCATAATAATAATGGTTATTAATTATTTTTTTTACTTAACTAAGTATCAAAAATAGTTTAATCGACGCATTTGTTTGTCATCAAATAATTTAATCAATAATCAAATTACTGGAAGTAAAATTTTCATGACAACCTAGCTGCAATACAACAACTAAGCTTGAAAAATTTGAAACTTGAAAAAACTTGAAAAATTTAAATTGTATGCAAGCTGACAGAACATAGCTTAGTTAAAGGTATTTTGTCAAACGTTTAAATTTCTCCGCATTCTTTACATTAAGAATGAAACCAGGATGAGTCAAATCAAATGACGGTAGCGTTCCCCTAACACAACTTTTCCACTTTTTTCATATGTGAAGACTTATTAATAATATAGTGTTTTCTCTGTCTAACAAAAGTCACTCCACTCACCAGACACCTGTTGCGAACCCAATTCGTAAAGATAAATAAGACTTAATTGTGAATAACACAGACCTACATAACCCCGTGGTGACACTGACGTGATGCAGCTGTCATCCGAGTTCATTTTTTGAACAATTATTAGGAAATCAATTTTCAAATGGTTTTATTTACTAGGGCATCAAATGCGCGCGCATGAACGCGACTGCCGACCTTCACATAAAGCCATAGTTGTTTCAGCTAGAGAATTTGCATAGGAATAGGTGATTACAGAGTTATATCATAGGCTACTACGTTTCAGCGTGGACGCAGGTTCAGCCAGGTAGTCAAGCAAACGGTCCCAACTGGGTTTAAAACTTGGTGAAAACGGCGCGGGCGGTGTAATCTGGTTATTTTCAGAAACGATCTCGGAAAGAGTCCTGAAATGAAAATTGATCAGCAAAAGTTAAGGCTTGTGAATGCAGACGAGTTCTATTGTAGGTAACAGTTCTTCTGCATTTTCGCGACCTGAAGAAGTACAAGCATTCAATGTTTATTGAGTTTATTTTTGTTTACGTTGTTTCGTAATTATACATTAAATTCTTTATACGAAACTGGTTACGTACAAAAAAATATAGTTTCGTAGGAAGAAAAAAAATTGTTCCTACGAAACCGGTTACGTAGGAAGAAAAAAAGTATACGTACGAAGCTGGTTACGTAGAGCTGGTTACGTAGGCGACCGAAGGGGAAATAAATTAGGTAAATGGATTCTACTCGCACCTAAACACCTGCAAGCTAATCCACTAGATACACCGATTATGTATTAGCTACATTTATAAACTACTTATCTATCCCTCAATCCAAAACACGGCGAAAGCAACCCTGAAAAGTCATTTTTACAATAATAAGAGTACGTACATTCCTTACATCTGTCTCTGTAGCAAATTATTAAAATTACCAATTTAATCCGCAGCCTAATTTGAAATTCAACAGCAAATACAGTCTATCCGCAACTCCCTCGGATATTCAACAGTGGCATTGGAAAACAAAAGGCGCATTAAAAAGGGAAGGAAACCTATATAAAATTAAGTCAACAAGTTCTCCGAAAAATTATTCATAGAAAAAGATCGGGATGTGAAAGAGAGGCGCGAATGCGGTAGGGATGTCCAAAGTTAGTCCCGGAGTCCTGGTAGACATTCCTATGTCCCGATTCGACGTGAAGTCTATTACAATCTGTGGTGAAGTCCCGATTCCCGGATATAAAATACTATGTGCTTTATAATTTTGTGATTTAATAATACAATCATTTATTAAATTGATACTTAAAGTTTTTTTAATCCTAGATTCAAATGCTAAAAAATATTTTATTTGTAAAATTGACATTTATTTTATTTTATCATTCAATTATAATGCTAAAGTTATTTTACTCTTCATACAATTTTCCTTGTGCTAGTAAATTATCTAGCCCACAATATAACTTGCAAAACGAAAAAAGAAAAATAAATACTTTGTGTAGATACTTATATGAATATGATTGTACGTAAAAAATAAATAAAGGTAACATGGTAAGTGGTTCCGTAAGTAAAAGTCGCGATTACGGCGTGTCACAGCCCTAAAATCCGAAGAAAAGAAAGGGAAAAACTTGGATAACTGCCTTCATGAATTGGAAATGTAATTTGGTGGGTATATGTGGCGCAATTGTTTCAGGATGTGCCGCCCGATTTTAGTGATAAATGCCCCCTGGCGGGGGGTTTATTGGAGTGGACACGGAAGGAATTGGGGTCTCCCACCGCTTTCATCAGGTGAAAAGTCGAGAGGAAATTACCACAAAAACTTTTGACTCCACGTTTTGTCATGGAGGAGGGATGTGGGTATTCTTGCAGTGGGTATTTGATTAGGATCACATAGTTATAGGTACCATACGCGTCACATACATGGGAACAAATCATATAACGCCTGAGTTTATGACGTCTATAAATGGACAAACGACAAGCAATCATAATCATAATGACAGGTAGAGAAAGTGTTATATGACAGTCTCTCTGTCGCAAAACCGATGACCGGTCGAGGCAGGGAGTTGGTATAACGTGTGTGATATTATTGCGTCGAAGGGCTTCCCTTAAAAATCCCTTATACCCATAATATTCAAACATTGTGTAACAGTGGATCCAGAGAATCCTAAAAATACCAAGTCTTTGTTATTCGTCGCTACCGTATAACACTTTGGGTAGGTACTACGAGCATCTAACTAGGAATAAACAGAAAATTATCCAAAATGAAAGCCATTGTAGATTCATTTTCCGCTGCAATCCAATTCCAACGGTACCCACCCACGTGCGACAATCAACTCCGACACAAGCGTATTCTAAAGAAACTCGCATGTAAAATAAGGATAAGTTGTTTACAGAAGTTAGCAATACATTTCTCTGGACATTAAATTGTTGATATTAGTATAACGACTTTGATCAGATTTAAATTTAATAAAATATGCTTAAAATTGTAATAATGATGAATATATAAACAGTAGGTAATGCTAAGTTATAAAAAAGTTAAAACTAGTATTAAGTAAGAAGAACTTTATTGTTAAGTTCATTAAAAATCATAGCAGTAACTTTAATAGAAACTATGTTGAGAGACTCTAATTTTTTTCTAACAACATGGCCATTTTATACCGCTCTTTTTAATTTACTTTTAATTAACACTATTATTTTCAAGTTATTAAGAAATAAGGCAGCGTCCGACTCCACAAAAGTGAAATTTTTCTAAGTATTTTCATTGCGCCCCCTTTTGTCCACACTGACCGAGATGTCCTGTATTCTCCAATTCTCTTGTTTGTCTTGTTACTGATGCGCATGAAAATGACATAAAAATAACCATCCGGTTGTTGAGCGCATCTGATCTTAAAACGCAAAAATCCTATAAAGATATTTAAGTCGGTTTAGAAGGAACAATACATTTTAGAAGGAACTTGGCAACTTCCACTGCCGTGCATCCAATTGTCATATAGACAAGGTTGGGGGGGAGTCATGTCTCGTAAAGCACACGTTTTACGAAGTCATTACACGACGACGTTTGTTCCAACGGCTTTTGGACTCGACTGAATCTAAATTGGTGTGAATTTTATGACGTCTCCTTAACTGCTCAAGTGTTATTTTGGGCAGGGCTCAATTTCGGAGTCAGGTAATTTAGCCAAAACACGTTTTAAAGGAATTTCAACAAACCAACAACTTTTGTTCTGAGAGGTTCCAACAGTGGGGACTATTATTAGGCTGTTGATTGTTAGAATCGAGTTGACGGCTAGCGGTATTGCACTTGCCTGTGCTGTGGTAGAACCTGTAAAGTATACTAACTCTATGGGTATACCTCTGCATACTCCAAAGCAAAGTTATCAGCTACACTATTCAGTGATTTGCTTTTTATCGCTTTATAACAGTGAAATACAAAAACGTCAAGGATATCTATATAGAGATGTTAAACAGGCCTCATCGCAGACGATCAGCTCGGCGGGTCTCGCGGGAGCGGAGGGCTGTCGGTGATAGATAAAGTGCGCTGCCAGCCAGCGCGGGGACACCGAGTGCGGTGCGCTACACTGCGGGACACTTACACTGCGCACTGTGGAATAAATAAACGTTCCAAAAAAAAACGACTATTGACTATAAAACTAAGCCTCATCATAGACGTCCACTGCTGAACAAAGGCCTACACAATAAAATAGATAACAAAATTACTAAGTTTAATGGAACGCACATTATTTACACTTTCAATGAGCTAGGCCGAAAAGTGAATGCTTGATCGTCACGACTTTTCGCGAGTGTTTCGAGAACTAAGCATTTCCGAAGTTATTAACCGCGAATTTATTTTATTGTGCCTGTTATTAATTCTAGTACATAGTGTAATCGAAAACAACTTCGTTCTAATCGTGTCCCACGACACCTCTCGTCTTTTTTCATAAACTACGGTTCACAAAAGAAATTAATTATAGATTGCCATTTATTTATGAACAGCAGGACACTAGACTGGAAACGATTTAAAATGCATTAAAATGCGTCCAAAATCTGTGTCTGAAAATTCACCACATGAAAAATAATTTAAAATATTTCCTGCAATCCACATAACATTGTCCTCAAGTGTAAATATCCTCCTGGCGGTGCGCGCTTGATTCTAGGTAATTCTGTTTTTAATTAAAGCTCAAGTAACCGTGAAAAAAGTTCTCCCATGCAAATGAGCTTCCTTCCTTACTCCGGGCCGAGGAGCTAGGTTCCTCCTACTGAATACCTATTGGGATTTGGATCGAGATCCTAATTTACTTTTACGGTTCTGAACGAGGATCGAGACTGTAATGAACTTCTTCTAATGAGATCTCTATTGGACATTGTAAGAAACATTCTTTAGTCAAGCTGGTTTCAGACAATAACAAAATTATGTCTATACTTTTCTATAAATTTAATTCCATAAATTTCCTAAAATAGTTTACAATGCAATGCAAAACATATACATTAAACTACCAGAAATAATAAAAGAAACAGAATAGATAATAAAATATTTATAAAAAAATTAAACTTTTATTGATTGAGATAAACTCAATGACTTCAAGAATTATTAGACATCGCAATTCTAGTTCTTCTCCTCTGTCCTATGTTGTTATGCCTTCAAGAGTCCATAGACCTATTATTTAAGTTTAACATATATTTTTATTTTGTTATTTATTTACATTATGGAATGCAATAGAATGATTTGATATGAAATTAAGCACGACAGTAAAGTAAACAGCGAAAAGACGGAATGGGCGATTTCCAGAAATTGCAATGGCATTTGACGAAATGGAACAAGACTCAGGGTGTCATAGAATTAATGCAACGGCCCCGAATACGCTGGTAGACTGTTTCGAAAACAACGTACGTATCTACGTTTACCGTACAAGTGTGGAAATAGCTTAGGTAGTTAAATTTAAATCAATATTTTTACAAAAAAAAAACAACTTCTTGGTAAAAATTTGTGATTTTTAGACACCATCACATAGCATAGGCTGTAAATTCATAAAAAATATGTTAATTATTGGGCCAATCCAAACTTAACGCGGGTGAAACCGCGAGAAGCAGCTAGGTAAACATAAGATTTCTACAACTGCTTTGCTTCTTCAAAACTTTCTTAAACTCACCAAAGGCGATTGGTTCCAACAAAAATCACAAGTAGATCCCCGGCGTCGTTTGTCACGGCCTCTCAAAGTTTCGCTATTACCCGACCTATCGGCCCAACTCGCAGAGTACTTAGCCAGTGCTCGACGGCTCATAATTGATGCGTTCAACTTGTTAGTGGCTGTTTAATTAATAAGTTGATAAATTACGGTGTACCTATAACTATTTATCGATCGATTTGCTCTAAACTGACTTAATATTACTTTCCACGCTAATAAGCAAAATGCCAAAACTATTATCCATCGATTTGCTCTAAACTGACTTATTATTACATTTCGACGCTAATACTCAAAATGCCAAAACTATTTATCGGTCGATTTGCTCTAAACTGACTTAATATTATATTTCGGCGCATAATACGCAAAATGCCAAAACTATTTATCGATCGATTTGCTCTAAACTGACTTAATATTACTTTCCACGCTAATAAGCAAAATGCCAAAACTATTATCCATCGATTTGCTCTAAACTGACTTATTATTACATTTCGACGCTAATACTCAAAATGCCAAAACTATTTATCGGTCGATTTGCTCTAAACTGACTTAATATTATATTTCGGCGCATAATACGCAAAATGCCAAAACTATTTATCGATCGATTTGCTCTAAACTGACTTAATATTACTTTCCACGCTAATAAGCAAAATGCCAAAACTATTATCCATCGATTTGCTCTAAACTGACTTATTATTACATTTCGACGCTAATACTCAAAATGCCAAAACTATTTATCGATCGATTTGCTCTAAACTGACTTAATATTACTTTCCACGCTAATAAGCAAAATGCCAAAACTATTATCCATCGATTTGCTCTAAACTGACTTATTATTACATTTCGACGCTAATACTCAAAATGCCAAAACTATTTATCGGTCGATTTGCTCTAAACTGACTTAATATTATATTTCGGCGCATAATACGCAAAATGCCAAAACTATTTATCGATCGATTTGCTCTAAACTGACTTAATATTACTTTCCACGCTAATAAGCAAAATGCCAAAACTATTATTCATCGATTTGCTCTAAACTGACTTAATATTACATTTCGACGCTAATACTCAAAATGCCAAAAATATTTATCGATCGATTTGCTCTAAACTGACTTAATATTATATTTCGGCGCATAATACGCAAAATGCCAAAACTATTTATCGATCGATTTGCTCTAAACTGACTTAATAATATTTCCTTTCGGCGCTACGGAAAATTCCAAAACTATTTATCGATCGATTTGCTCTAAACTGACTTAATATTACATTTCGACGCTAATACTCAAAATGCCAAAACTATTTATCGATCGATTTGCTCTAAACTGAGGTAAATATTACTTTTAGACGCCATAACACCAAATATGCAAAATGCCAAAATCTAGTTTTTGAGGTTTTTGACATAATGAGACATGACTTACGCAAAATACTTACAAAAACGCACTCATGACAGGTGACAGAAGTGACATTAGAGAAACTTGGCGTTCCGTTCTTACTGCATACCCCGTCAGTGACAAAGCGTGAAGATATACATATAATTATATCTATGTATGTATAATTAGACTCGTTATAACAATAATAATTTATTTATTTGTACACACCAAAGGTAGAAGACGATACAAAAGTTGAACTTAAGATTGTCTAGAGTTTAGAAGTTTACATCAAGATGATTGAAAGAAATTTGTTTAGGGCTAAGAAGTGTGGTAACAAATGTGACGTGAAAGTTGGTAACACTGTTTTTTATTCTAGTATAGAATAAGGACTGGAAACTGACTACCTACTATTCAAACTACTACTATTTTGCACACCCATCACAGTCGACTGTCCCGAACAGAATGCCCCACCCAACCGACCAAAACCCTCTACCAAGTAACTCCCGGCCTGCCGCTATGCTGGCGGGGAAAATCCAGCTCCCTGATTGGCTGGCGCCATTTTGCCTTAACCAATCACCAGAGTTAAAATCATAAAAGTTGCCAACACAAAAACGTTGCCAGTACTAAATAATAATCGATTAATGAATATACTCGATTATGTAAATCGCATAAATGAATCGACCCTAACACTACTGTGACATGAACAGCGACTTCCCGTTTAGTACATCAAGTCCCTACAAGACAATCAGTGCAGACAAATATGCTTGTAATCAGACGCAGCGTGCATCGAGTCAGACGTCTGGTATTTCTGTTTGAGTAGAGTAATTGCTACAGATGTGAACGGGACCTATAGTCTCTGCGTTTCGTTTTCGCTACGCCGTCTGTCTGTCCGTCCGATGTTCAAAGGGCTGTATCTCCGCAACGGTGATACGTAGCGAGGTGAAATTTTCACAAAAGACGCGTACCTTAAAATACAAATACTTGTACATTTAAGTTATGTTTTTAGCCGACTACGGCGAAGCCCAAAAGGACGGTTATGTGTTTGACGCGTATGTTTGTATGTATGTATCCTATCCCGGTGACCACTAATCCCTATATCCGTGACCACTTAGAATAGGAATGAAGTTTCCAATTACAATGAGTACAGTGTGGCGGCGGAACGGAAACCTCCGTGGGCGAGTCCGACTCGCACTTGCCGGCTTTTTTAATGTTATTTGCTAGGTATAAGTATAATTTCTGCTAAATCCGCTTCACCGGCTGCCACGGTTTGGGCAACCTTCTGCATTTTCCGGCCAATTACCTGCAGCTCTCGTTTGCAACGTAACTCGGCGCCACTCGAGGTATGTACGCGTACACACCAAGCGGCATTGGCATCACACATGTAGTATTAAGAAAAATTAAATCTAGAATTAAATAATCCGACTATAAATTACAAAAAATAAAACCACTTTTTTGCTATTCTACGGCCGTTGGGGCACAAAGGTTCTCGAGTGGCGACCACGTACGTAGCGTAGGTCTCCCACAAGGTGGACCGACGATCTGGTGCAGGTCGCGGGACCCGGCTGGATGAGGTTAGCGCGGGACCGGGCGTCGTGGAGATCGCAGGGGGAGGCCTTTGTCCAGCAGTGGACTTCTACAGGCTGATATGATAATGATAAAACTGTAACGGAAGCATTTCTGCACATTGAAGGGGAGGAAATTGGAATACGTTATTTAGGTTTAACTGACTGACCCCAAATCAATTTTTAAAAAAACTTGTCTGTCACTAAGTAACTAATAAATACGTAATTTTAGTGTATTTAAGTTACTGTCATGATGCCTATTATTAGACCTGTATTTATAAACGCAATATCTTAAGATTGTAAGCTTAAATAGGTCTATCAAATCAAATCAAATATACTTTATTGAGCACCAAATTATATCAAAAGTTTACATTATGATAATTTACTAAACTGTATACAATCAAAAGGCGGCCTTATCGCTTTCAGCGATTTCTTCCAGGCAACCTTAGGGTGATGTTGAAATCTTCAAGGAGTGTAGGTGTTGGGTGCAGACATTTATATGTATATAATTTAAGTACATGACAAGTGAATATAATATAAATAATAAATATATATAATATAATATATCTAATATATATAGGTATAAATATAAATATATATATATATATATATATAAATACATATGTACTGATAGATACATATTATACATAAAACACAAGTCTAGTAATAGGTATGGAGATTAGTAGCCACATTGTGATTTCACTTTCAGCGATTTCTTCCAGGCAACCTTAGGGTGATGTTGAAATCTTCAAGGAGTGTAGGTGTTGGGTGCAGACATTTATATGTATATAATTTAAGTACATGACAAGTGAATATAATATAAATAATAAATATATATAATATAATATATCTAATATATATAGGTATAAATATAAATATATATATATATATATATATATATATATATATATATATATATATATATATATATATATATATATATATATATATATATATATAAATACATATGTACTGATAGATACATATTATACATAAAACACAAGTCTAGTAATAGGTATGGAGATTAGTAGCCACATTGTGATTTAAAAGTGAGCACACAGGAGGTTTTTGAATATAGAGAGTGATTTCGCTTGTCTGATCGGAGCCGGCAATGCGTATGCGTATGCGTGTCCATCATAGTACTTGTTTAACTTGCTTAAACGTTTACCAGAATGAGTCTGTCAAAGTAATATTAATACTCTATAGTCATTCTCTATGGTTATGCTCTCTGGTACCCATTTTGTCTCTGCCTATAGATGTCGTCTGCAATTCTGTATCGACTGAAAATTGTAAGCATAGTACTTTTGTTTAACTTGCTTTGTAAACGTTTACCAGAATGGGTCTGTCAAAGTAATCAATACTCTATGGTCATTCTCTATGGTTATGCTCTCTGGTACCTATTTTGTCTCTGCCTATAGATGTCGTCTGCAATTCTGTATCGACTGAAGATTGTAAGCATAGTACTTTTGTTTAACTTGCTTTGTAAACGTTTACCAGAATGGGTCTGTCAAAGTAATCTTAATACTCTATGGTCATTCTCTATGGTTATGCTCTCTGGTACCCATTTTGTCCCTGCCTATAAATGTCGTCTGCAATTCTGTATCGACTGAAGATTGTAAGCATAGTACTTTTGTTTAACTTGCTTTGTAAACGTTTACCAGAATGGGTCTGTCAAAGTAATCTTAATACTCTATGGTCATTCTCTATGGTTATGCTCTCTGGTACCTATTTTGTCTCTGCCTATAGATGTCGTCTGCAATCGACTGTGTTCTTCTAATAAAATCTTAGTTAATCCTGGCTGCTGTTCATATTTCTGGCTATAATCCATCACCCATTTCCAAGTAGCTGTATGTGAACACGGAGATGGTAGCTAGCGGTCACTTGACATGGGCGTGCCCGACGCATGTAAATATGTTCCTATACGAAACATGCTGGAAGAACGGTTACTTTTCAGTACTCAACCGACTCCAAAAAAGGAGGAACTCAATTCGACTGTATTGAAAAATCTAGTTTGTCTGGGTTTTTTTTGCTACGGGGGCAACAAGCAGGCGGGCCTCCTGATGTTAAGAGGTCACCGCCGCCCACAGACACGTGCAACACCCGGGGGGTGCTGGTGCGGCGCCGGCCAAGGTTGAAGAGCTCGATTGACTCTCTTCTTGAAGGACCCCATATCGTAACGCTGTGGAAAAGCGTCAGAGGGAAGGTCATTCCATATTTTCCATTCCACATTGTGGTTTATCTACAACTGGAATTAAAACTTATTTACTGTAATAATGTCCAATCTGAAAAACGTCCAATCTAAAAAACGTCCAACCTGAAAAATGTCCAATCTGAAAAATAAATAAATAGCGGTTTTTAAGGTTCTGTAGTGTAAAATATTCCAGATTGGACATTATTATCGTAAATCTTAAAACTTGCGACACAGAGAATTGTAATAGTTTCCAACTTGCGATAGTTGGAGAGAAAGTTTAGTGCGGGCTGCCGTACAATTTATTTACTTTCTCGCCCCCGTACGTAGGGGTAGAAAAGAGGAAGTAATAAATTGTAATCGCGAAAAAAAGATTTTCCAATTTTCTAACACATACCGAGAAACCAAAATATCTACTTCGCTTACATCCGTCCATCCGTCTGGGACCAAATTTGGAACTTTTTTTTTATCGAAGGGTTGTCTTCGTACCGTCAAACCCAAGAGTAAGGTAGCTGTCATCACAAAAAATGAAAATTATTATTTTTCTCAAAAGCTGCTCTAACGATTTTGATGAAACTTTGCACGTCGTGCTGGCTTTTCTTACCGTCGGAATAAGCTTTCGACGCTCGCCTGCAGAAACTAGGGCCCTCAGGTAAAAGCGTCGTTTGGTACTCGGTACGAAATATACTATTTTTCGTCGGCTGAATCAATACATTTCGTAACCACAGTTTCCCCGTGCCGCCGCTAGATGGCGCTGTGCTATATTGAATCGCGCTATTGCTTCGCGCGGAAAGTTCTATATAACCCATAGTTCTGTACTTGAAGCGTTACATCTACTCAAAGGAGACTCACAGTTTTCCTGTTAGAATTTTTGTGGAGGCTTTGCTGTTTTGCTTGCCTCCTGTCCTGACTTCATTCATTCGTTACTTCATTCAATTTACTATAGACTATCGAAGTATTTAAGTATGTTTTCTTAAACATGCGCGGAAATATTGTCATTACTTTTGAATAAAGAACACGCGAAGTATCATATTTACGTAGACTGAAAAACCAAAATCAAAAATGAAAAATTACCAACCTGAAAAATGTCCAATCTGAAAAATGTCCAATTTGGAGCATTTTACACTACAGAACCTAAAAACCGCTATTTATTTAGTTTTCAGATTTCTGGTTGGACATTTTTCAGATTGGAAGTTTTTCAGTTTGGACATTATTCAGTTTGGACATTTTTCAGTTCGAGCATGGTCGTTGGACATTTTTCAGATTGGACATTATTACAGTAAATCGATGTTACGCGCTTGCCTCGTTGTATTCACTCTGAATTCGAATTGTATGAAGGACTAGCTTTTCCCCGCGGCTTCGCCCGCGTAAAAAAATTTATCCCGTGTAACATTGTGAAACAGCGCCCTCTATGTAGGCGTTTTGTTACTTAGGGGTTATTAGCGGACGCCCCGCGACTTTGTCCGCGTTAAAAAGTAGCCTATATGTTATTCCAGGATATAAGCCATCACTGTACCAAATTTCATGAATATATGTTCGGTAGTTTTTACGTGAAAGAGTAACAAACATCCTCACATCCTTACAAACTTTCGCCTTTATAATATTAGTATGATATGATGATGACTAGAGTATGATGTAACTTATTATATTTTTTAGAAAGTTGTACAACTAAAGTTGTTGGAACTGATGGGTACGTTGACTCCTTGTTGTGTTTAAAAAGGTGCTCCCTGCATGTCTAAAGGAAACGTAAACCTTCAAATAATTGAATCCAAAATAATCTTTTACGATACCTAGTGATAGAGTAATGTGGTAATGGACCGAGGACTTTTAATCCTGCGAGCGCTTAATTACCGTTGTGAAGTGGCCATATTGGATTACAATTAAACGCGATTGCTCCCAATTTCCACGTTTACTTTGCACCTGTTTAATTTGTATCGTTATATTAATTAGTTTCATTAAAATATTTGTAAAATACATGCGCAGTGCAAAACTGTCGATTGTATCGATTGTTTAGCTGCTATTGACGGTCAATACTGTCGATACCGGATACATATATTTACATATATACATATTTATATATATACATATATTGACTGGCCTGTTGGCGCAGTGGTAGTAACCCTGCCTACCGCCCCAAAGGTCGTGGGTTCGATTCCCACCCGGGACCAACATTTGTGTGATGAGCATAACTGTTCGTTTTCGGATTCTGGGTGTTTGTATGTATTTAAGTATTTATTTAAAAGTATTTAAGTATGTTTATCAGTTGTCGAGTACCCATGTACAAGCTTCGGCTTAGTTGGGACTGAACAGCCGTGTGTCAATTTGTCCAAACATTATTATTATTATATGGTCGGAGAACCGAGGTCACCGACATAGCTAAAAGAATTGCGAAGCTGAAGTGGCAGTGGGCGGTGCACATCGCTTGTAGAAGTGACGGCCGTTGAGGCAGAATGGTTCTCGAGTGGCGACGACGTATCGGAAGACGCAGCGCAGGCCTCCCACAAGGTGGACCGACGATCTGGTGAAGGTCGCAGGACCCGGCTGGATGGGGTTAGCGCGGGACCGGTCATCGTGGAGATCGCAGGGGGAGGCCTTTGTCCAGCAGTGGACGTCTACAGGCTGATGATGACTATCGATACTATAGACGAGACGAGACTATAGATGACTAGAATAACTATGACCAGTTACTTCTATTTGGTTTTCGTGTTGTCGTGCGCACCGTTGTACAGAAAAATGACTCTTAGCGTGCTACTGCACTTATGAACCTTGACTGTACATGGCCCGACCGGAGATCGAACTCGGACCTCTTGACACGATAGGCCCCTACATCCCCACGACGCCACTGAGGACCCAGCACTCAGTAACAGTAAATTAAACGTCCAAACATGAACCCGCGAAACAAAGCCATATTCAAAGGAAAACACGCCGAAACACATATAAAGCGTCGATCTTTGGGGTCACATACACGGCCAAGGGTTCCGTGGGGATCGAAAATATCGCAGTTAACATTACCATATGAATTCTCTGAGAGTAATAAAGGAATAATATGCAAATTGGAGGAGCTGGTGAAATGCCGGCCGTGTTGCGCGCGCGATTATCATGTCGAGTCACTTATAGTGAGGTTTATTGCAGCGGTGGGACTTGTAGGGATCGGTGTCGCTTTGCTCTGGGTTTGGTTTGCCTTTGATCAGGTTCTGAAGCCCTAGCCAGGCCTGAGGCACGCCATAGTGTAGGCATGGGACGCCGCGGGCCGCACTATTCTCAACATACCAGCCTACTATACAATCGTTTGTCTTGACTGACTGATCTTCAGCGCACAGCTTGGCTGTTAGGGGAATTGGACCTTCAAGGATTGGACGTTAGGGGAATTTGACATCTGGGGAACCGGACGTTAGAGACCAGAATCGCCAAAACTACTACGTAAGTCTTTTACGTTCAGTTCACACACTGAAAATATAGGTACTAAAATTTCTGTAAGAAAATTCAAGATATACAATGGTTTTTGTCCGGCAAGCATGTGTTCACGAGTGGACACGGAATGCAAAAAGGGGCGATTTTGCTCCTTCCATTGACGTAGTCAGTAAATACAAATTCATAGACATAGCCCGTACGTTCGCACTCTCGCCTAGGGTTGGTTCTCAACAGTAAAATTATACAATTATGTTTTCATCACTCTTGCTCGTTAAGGGTCTGATTATATGCGTACCTAAAGAAACACAATGGCCTATATACACCCGCGGGAGAATAACTAAAATAAGTACAATATTATACCCCTAGGGCTGTTATGTATAGCTGGCTGTACTGAACTGGTTTATTAAATTAATTAAGTTAAATTGAGTAGTTAACTTGACTTATCTCGACTAAACTCGACTGTACTCGGCTGTACTCGACTGTATTTGACTGTACTCGCCTGTACTCGACTGTACTCGACTGTACTCGCCTGTACTCGACTTTACTCGATTTGACTCGACTTGAGTTAAACTGAGTTAACTTGAGTTATATTAAGGTAATTAAATTTAAGTAGATTTAACTAAATTTTACTAAACTTAACTTAATTAATTTAATAAACTTAAATAATATCAGCAAAGTCAAAGAAAATAAATTTGTTCCCTTGTGTCGTAGGTATTTATTTCCTCGCAAATGTGATGAAAAACATTGTGTGCATCACGGGCAGTAAGGGTATTACAAACTCGAGTTTTTAAATCCCTCAGCCTTCGGCGTCGGGCTTCTAACAGACTCTCGTTAGTAATATCCAACTTACTGCCCTTAATGAACAATGTACTATTTATGTCTTAGTATATATCAATGCAATTACAGTGACCCAAAGCTGTATAAAGCAGGCAGCAGGTAAGTACAAGTAAGAGAGACGGCCAATTAAACAAACGGCAAAACGTGAAGCAAACACCCAATTCATTCACATGAATGTCCTTTACGGGAGTTTCAGAAGCTACTCACAATTTAGCAGCTTTAAATTTAAATAATGAAAATGTCGCTCTGTGAGGCTTTAAAACATGAAGGCGCATTCCTGGTCCAGGCCCGCATTTAGAATGGTCATTTCTTGAAACCCCCCGGACTGTCCTAAGCCATAATGATATTTATAACGCCCGATTATATAATAGATAGTCACATTATACATTTAGTTGTGAGCCTATAGAATTGGCTGTTGCAAAAACTGATCTGTACAGTGCAGTGTTAGTTAGATGTCAGTTGATCAACTTTGACCTGAACTGTATACGCTGAAGAAAAAAATAATTCTTAGGCGCATGTGAAGTCCACCAACCCGCACTGGGCTAGCGTGGTGGACTATAGCCCGAGCCCTCGTTGAGAGGATAGGCCTGAGCCCCAGCAGTGGGGACATATTATTAGACTGTTGCTGAAGGATTGAATAAGTTAAATTATATAAAAGTTTGAGTTTGTGGCATGTGCTTTTGTTTGATTTATAGATCTGCAGATCAGATTCTCTTACTCGTAAGGGGATGTGTCACAAACCTGTGTCACAAAAATAAGACTTGAGTTAATGTTCAACATTGGAAAGTTGTTAATTAGTATAGAAACTTTTTCGTACACTTTAATCTACACTTTTACTCGGTTCTACTTGAACCATTTAATTTGAAGTAAATCTACTCGTTAAATTTTAACTTCTCCATTTAATTGATATCCAATTTCATTATATTTTTTAAAGTTTCAGGCGGGAACCTGTTTTGGTCCCTGTGCGACGGTATTTCGCATAAAACCATTACACGGCTGGGCGCCCCCGCGCCTCGGGCGGCGTGGGAACTCCGCCAGCGGCGGCCCCCCCGCTCGGCACCTCAGTGCGGCCCTGGCATTTAATTGTGATTTGAAATGATTAATATTCAAAATAGGATTAGATTAAATTATTAAGTACCTATGAATGGTGGGTAATATTAAGAATCTTAGTTTATATAAAGGTTTTAAAATTCGAATTCGAGTACATTTTTTTCTGAAAAAAGTCATTTAGTTATTGTTGGTACCTACATTCAGAAGCAAAGACTGTCATTATTTAATAAATAAAATAATAAATAAATAAATTATTATTTATTTTCGAATAAAAATTTTTTCTTTCTTTCTTTCTATATTTAAAGTTCAGTCCGTTTGTGACATTTTAAAGAAGACCCACTAAATATATTGATTTAGCATCAACTTTTCTCTGAAATCTTAGTATTTAATATTTTCTTTTCTTTTTTTTTTCTCATGAAAATTCGTTGGTGAAAGCTAAACCTACTGGTACAAATTGCTTATTATATTTATTGTGATTGTATTAATTTTAATTCAGCTTCGATCCGTCATTTGCATATTAGCATTTTGCCTCTTAAAACCCAATCAAATTCTTTCGTCAAAAAACCCTCAAAAAACAACACCAAAGCCTGCCCGTCGCAACTTTTTAGCCCTGCTTCCATAAACATACCCGGATGAATTCTGAACACCGGATAACCGGTACGGGGTACTCTAGCCGTGTGTTGCTTTAACCGGTCCGGGTAGCGGGGGCTACATACAACGCGATTCATCAACAGCCTATTAATGTCCCCACTGCTGGGGCTCAGGCCTACTCTCATAACGAGGGCGTTCGGGCTATAGTCCACCACGCTAGCCCAGTGCGGGTTGGTGGACTTCACATGTGCCTAAGAATTTCTTCTTCGGCGTATGCAGGTTTCCTCACGATGTTTTCTTCACCGTTTGAGAGCAGTCAGTAAATGTACTTAAGTTTTTGAGAAAAAAACCCATTGGTACACGGCCCAGCTGGGGATCGAACTCCGGACCATTCGATATGATAGGCCGCGTCTTATCCCCTACGCCACTGACGCTCGCAACGCGATTATTTAACCGTTTTGGTCTGGAAAGACTGAATGTGTCTGATTTCGATCGATGCCCAGTTTCCGAAATTGATTGTGGCTGGTTGTGGACCACCAGTAGCTTCTAGTGGACCGTCCTTTCCTATCCTAGAGCGTGTGTCCCTAACCAATTTGTCCCGGTTTCCCTTTCGGCAAACTTGTCTCACTTTGATACTCTAAGTAGGTATTCGTTGGTAAAGCCAAATCCATGGATATTTTGAGGGGTTATTTCCTTAAGATTTTTTTTTTTTAGTTTTGGTTGCATACCTGGAAGCGAGATGGAATTACATCTCTCTATGCGGATTGATTACCTACCACACTATCTTATGGTTCATTGTGCTCAAGGGCTTTTTAGCCGTGAGTCAGTAGTCAGTTAGGTACCTATAGTAAAATAAAATAAAATAGATTAAAAGTAACTACCAAAGACTTTTCTTACTGACCTTACTTTCATTTAAAATGAATAAAAAAACGGAGGGGTCTAATGACGAATAGAAATAATATTAAAATTGAATTTCCCGTTACGTCCCATTTGGGACATTCAGTTGTGGGGTCTAACGACGAACGACTCGTATTTCGCTGGTAGTAGATATCTGCGGTGATAGTACCTATACTTAAGTAACAAGTGCATATAAAAGTGTATATTGTGCGTGAAACTATTAAAAACTACGATGTGCCTAGAAGGACTCTGTTTCCAAGGCCGTGAAACCCATTTTAAAAAGTAGCAGAGACGTAGGTAGTTGTACTTATTGAGTCTTGAGTAAGTATTCGGACCAAATAACAGACTTCGACCGGCAGTCTGAGTCAAGCGGCAACGCGGAACAGGAATTCTGTGAGCGTCAATCATCCGAGTCCACCGACGGCGTCGTACCAAATCCATCTGACCGAGTCAGTCGGATCTCGTCGTGTGTAGCGCCCGTGGGATCGTTGAGGCGTGAAATTGGGCAGTGTCGGGCGCGGGCCGGCCGACCAACTCATAAAATATAACTGACACCTAATGATGTATGGGACATGCTGCGCCGATGCGCCGACACAAATAACGAACGGATTAGCTCGCAAATATGCTCATTTTCATAAAGCTGGCCCTACGCGATCATGCGGCATGACATGCGTTACGTGCTGTTACTCATGCATGACCGTTTAATTGTAGTGATTGACGTGCTGACTATTGATTGACAATCGCGCGTACTCTTCAGTGTACTAAGTGTTTGACAGCAAGCATGACGGTCCATCGTGTAGCATGATAATTCACGTAAACGTAACGCATCCGTACGCAACGTCGATTATCTAAATGACAAAGATGCCTGTTGTTAATGTTACTTCAGCCTCGCACAACCTTTACAAAATAATGTTATGTACAAACTTGATTTTAAAAGATGTGTTGCGGAAGTTTGTTGCGCCGCTTCTTCTTCCCAGCTCTATATAACACCTTGGAGGCGGTGGTAGATAAAAAATTGACGTTGTATAAATGTACCTAGTGTACTTACATGCAATAAAATACTTTTGAATTTGAATTTGAATTTGCATGTCATGCCGCATGATGTCAAGGGACCGCATAAGGCATGAAGGTAAAAATTAGCTTCATAATGGGACCATACGGTTTATTGTGCTTCACTGCCAACGTACGCTTAACGTCCGTGTAGTATCTGACACATTTCCTTGTTGCATCGCTGACCTTTCTGACCTTTTTGTTACTGTCACTTTCCATGTGATGCGAGGTCAATGCATTCCTAGTTAGATAAGTTTGTTCTTTAATTACTAACAGAGCGCATGTCCGGAGAACCGTCCGCTGTTCTCGAGTGGAGACCACGATTGGGCAAGCGCAGTGTGGGATGCCGCCCCGGGTAGATGGAGTGGGGATCTGCGTAAAAGCTTGGTTTTCCTAGAGTAGCGGTGCCGTCATTTAGCGGACGTAATACAGCGGTAAATGACGTCACTAGAACAAATGGACTAAACGACGACGAATTTGATTACATAGACAACGTTCTAGTCACGTCATTCACCGCTGTATTACGTCCGCTAAATGACGGGCACCGCTACTGGAGGAAACCATAGCTTAAGGCTGGCAGTGACTGGATGCGGCGCGCCTTGGGGGAGGCCTATGTCCAGCAGTGTACTCTATTTAAACAATGATCGTCTAGCCGTCATACCGACGGCCGGTGAGGCAGACGAGTTCTGGAGTAGGTAGAGACTGCGGGTGAACCGCCAAGTGAACTGATGACCTAAAAATGTGGCCGGACTTTGTACAAATGTATGAACCCAGTGTACTTACATGCAATAAAATAGTTTTGACTTTGACTTCCGGCTGGATGCGGAGCGCGGAGGACCGGGTGTAGTGACGTTCACTGGGCAAGGCCTATGTCCAGCAGTGGACGTTGAAGGATTGATAGATGATGATCAATTATAAAAGCAGATGACTGACTAGAGATTTGAAACTTTCCTCATAATAGTCTGACAGCCACCAAGAAAGGGTTTTTGAGGGTTGGAAAAACTTACCTTAGCGGGCGAAGCCACGGGAAACGATTAGAGTTTAAATAAGAGGTGAATGCAGTAGCAAAGTAGTTCAATCTTACCAAAGCCACACTTAGTGATGATAAACACGATTTAGGAGATGTTTTACTTTCATTCCGAAATGATTTACATCTTGCAGTCCTGCCCTGCTATTCTGTAAGCGTATTTGTGCAACTCGATCCTGAATCCGCAGTGAGATCGGTCTCTAACTCAATGATTCACAGTTCAATACTCATTTTACTTTGCAAGTGAAGTGTTTATTGTGTAGCTTGTATTTGTTTACACAATGCGACATCAAGGTCTTTCATGATCGGATGCGAAGTGAAGTGAGTGACTTGCGATGTGATGGTCGAGTTTTAATTCGTACTTTACAGAATCACACAGCAGTAAAGTTTTATAAAGATGGACCCGTAAAAAAGGGTTCTATCTAACTTGGAACGGAGGTTTTACGGATTTTACGGCTCTCGTGTCGGACTGCCGAGAACTTGGTTCGTTTGCATTTTTATTGCTTTTTAATTTTATCGCCAGAGTGACGTCAATGTCCCGTGTTTGCAGCTGGCAGGAGAAAGCTATACCTTGATCCTTTCCTTTCGTCTACTGTGCCTTCATCATATCGGCCTATAGACGACCACTGCTGGACAAAGGCCTCCCCCAGGGATCTCCACGACGCCGGTCCTGCGCTAACCTCATCCAGCCGGGTCCCGCGACCTTCACCCGATCGTCGGCCCACCTTGTGGGAGGCCTACGCTGCGTCTTCCGATACGTGGTCGCCGCTCGAGAACCTTTCTGCCCCAACGTCCGTCAGTTCTACGAGCGATGTGCCCCGCCCACTGCCACTTGAGCTTCGCAATTCTAAGGTAGTTGCAAGATACATCATTCTTGCAACCACCTTTTAAGAACTCTAGACAGACACAAAACTAATCTTTTGAAGCTAAATAGGTAGTGTTAATCACCCTGTAGCTACCCTTAGGTCGTTACTGAGGGTACATTAGTCTTGATTCTAGCGTAACATCCACTATCAGTCTTTTAATTCCAGCTACCTATCTGTAATTAGGGGGTATTGGCTCTACAAGCTGGAGTCAAGAAGAATATTGAAGTCCTTTATCAGATGAAGTTAAGGCTATAGAGTCGTAATGTAAGTAGACTTCACTACCAAAAATAGTAGTCTGAAATAATGTCTTTTATTTATTTACTAGCTTATGCCCCGCGACTCTGGTGAAGGTCGCGGGACCCAGCTGGATGAGGTTAGCGCAGGACCGGTCGTCGTGGAGATCCTTGGGGGAGGCCTTTGCCCAGCAGTGGACGTCTACAGGCTGATATGATGATGATGATGATGATGCCCCGCGACTTCGTTCGCATTAAAAAGTATCGTAAGTATATGTTACTAACTTGCCCGCGGCATGTAAATTTGATTTGTAAATTTTTGTTTCCATACATACCTTAATATCCCTTTTCACCCTTTTAGGGTTGGAATTTTAAAAATCCAAGTACACCAGTTTTTAAGTCAGACCACCTGCTTTCAAACAAACAAAAAAACGGTTCAAATCGGACGAGTAGTTTCAGCGTGATGCGGGCACAAACAGACAGACAGACAAGACATTTTTTGAAAAGTGTTTTGGGGTCAGATAAGCCGAAATAACGTATTCCAAAAGTTTTTTTTTAAATCCGTTCAATGTACAGATTTACTTCCGTTACGATTTTTTAAATAGTAGTATTTTTTAAATTTTTGAATTAAATAAAAGTCATTATTTCAGACTGCTATTTTTGGTAGTAAGGCCTACTTGCGTCACAGTTTGAGTATAATTATGACATCATTAGTAGAAGTAAAAAATACGAAATAATATGTGATTAAAAGAACATAAATAATATAGTACATTGTTAACCTAGGTGTGAAAGTAACTTATTTAAGTCCCGAGACCAATAGTTCGAGGGACCTCTAAATAAGTCTTGAACCCGAGGGAAACACTGTGCTTTTCATTAAGAATACACTGAAAGTAAAAACAAAAACATAAAATGAGTGTTAATACAAATCTCTGCTATACAGAAGTATAAACAAAACTCTATAACTCAAAAGAAGATCGGATTGCCGCTTTCCCGTCTATTTTGTTTTTTTTTCTGTGGCCGGCCAGCTATTCTGCCATTATTTTTCATTTCCATCATTGAAAAAATGATAAATATTTTGCCCAAATCTATGTTATTTTATAGAAATAGTTGACAGTAATAATTATAATAAACTCATTTAAAAATATATATTCTTTAATTATTACATAACTTTATGTTATTTCAATTTTACATCGCGATGTAATTGAGTGGCTGTATAGACAGTTGGACCATGGTCCAATAGAAATGTTAAAATAGTACTAGTATTTTTTTATATAATTCGACAGCTGTCAGTTGAAAGCGATTCTCCCTAGGGCTGAGATGTACTACTTTCAACCCGCTCCTCAGGCAACTTCAGACCTTCTTTCAGAGTATGAGTAATGAAAAATATTAATAATGTTTTGGACAAATTCACACACTGTTGTTTAGTCCCAAACTAAGCCGAAGCTTGTGTATGGGTACTCAACAACTGATAAACATACTTAAATACTTTTTAAATAAACACCCAGAATCCGAAAATCAACAGATATGTTCATCACACAAATGTTGGTCCCAGGTGGGAATCGAACCCACGGCCTTTGGCGCGGTAGGCAGGGTCACTACCAACTCTACGCCAACAGGCCAGTCAAAATAGTGAAAAAGTTGTGAGATGTGGCCGTACTATCTTTTAATTCTCTTTCCTTTGCAAAGAGTTCAGCGTTCCTCTGCCTTCATTTTAATCAATCGAACCCTTGTTATGGATTCAAAATCGAAATGGCGCATTGGCCGTTTCAAACTTTAAACTGGGTACTTAACCGACCCACGTAGTTTAGTCAAATATTCCAGCATTACCATGGAGCCTCTCGAGACGGGGTGCGAGTTCGATTCCGGGTATGCATATTGGTACAGTGTCGATAAGAATACAGTGAGGACACTGTGTGAATATTGGCAAGAAAGTGCCATACATAATGTATCATCAACAGCCTATTAACATGTCCCCACTGCTGGGGCTCAGGACTACCCTCTCAATGAGGGCGTTCGGGTTATAGTCCACCACGCTAGCCCAGTGCGGGTTGGTGGACTTCACATGCGCCTAAGAATTTCTCTTCGGCGTATGCAGGTTTCCTCACGATGTTTTCCTTCACCGTTTGAGAGCAGTCAGTAAATGTACTTAAGTTTCGAGAAAAAACCCATTGGCCGAGCCGGGGATCGAACTTAACATAATATATAGTATATAGTCCCCGTAAATCTTTTTGGTAATGTGAACTGGCTGATTCCTGCGCAGTGACTAATTTTATTTGTCAAAGTGGATCTATTCACTAGAGAGAGACGCTCATTCAATTTCAAGAAATTGTTCATTGTTCGATCGATCCTCTCCACAGCTCGCTGAGCAACCTTAAACTTGTGGATCAGGCCCACCGTCTCAGTGTCCATTTTTCTGCGCCGTAGGTCATGACTGGCAGAACGCACTGGTTAAGACTTTCGCCTTTAACGATTGTGGAATACGACGTGAAGACTTGAAGCAGTTTTCCAAATGCTGCCCTGCCCAACTGGATTCTTCTGTCAGCTTCCCTATCGAAGTGAGGCAGGGCCCTGTGCTGTTAGGTTTGTTGCTGTTTCTTCCCCTCTGCTAATACAGGTGGAAACAGAATACTTTTTAGCATGATCGTACATCGCACACTCGTATTTCGCACTAACGATAATTCTCACAAATGACACGTCGCACTATCGTACGTCGCACACTCGTATTTCGCACTAACGATACTTCGCACAAGCGTGTGCCGCACTCCAGTAGTAATCCCAGTTTTAGACAACATTGACGTCAAAAAGAGAATATTGTATTCCGAATTTGAATAATTGAATTAACATTTTCATTTTTACTGAGATTACGAGTATGCCCATGATTATAGAATGCAGTGTCAGTACTGTGCAGGAATGTGCGTGGTTTTGGTCAAGCGAGGGCCCCACTCATGCGACTTGGGGGAAGAGTGGACACTAATGCATTTGTGATTGCACAGCCCTCGCCTGGCGCGGGGCTCTGGTTAGAATATAGTTTTGGTGTTCAACCGTACGGTGTTAACAGAGGGTGTGTCACAGAAGCCAAAGTATTTAAATGACAAAGATGCCTGGTGTTAATGTTACTTCAGCCTCGCACAACCTTTACAAACAATAATATTATGTATAAACTCGATTTTAAAAGATGTTTTGCGGAAGTTTGTTGCGCCGCTTCTTCTTCCCAGCTCTATATAACACCTTGGAAGCGATGGTAGATAAAAAATTGACGTTGTATAAATGTACCCAGTGTACTTACATGCAATAACATAGTTTTGACTTTGACTTTGAGCTCCATATTCATCTTTAGATCGAAATCATAGCGGAATCGTTGCATAGAAAAATAGCTGCATTTCTGCAATGCCATCCCCTGAAGTAAATTAATTTTTGTACATAGGTTTATTTTATATAGTAAGCATCTGCTAACAAATGATTTTTTCACCTCACAAGCTCGGAAGGGTATACTTTCTCATTCGAAATCTGCGTGGAAAACTGCACCTGGAAAAAAACTTTTTAAAACTTTTCTTCTAATTTGTAGAAGGTGGACATTTAAAGAAGTGGTCAATTCTAATTGTGGTTATTATTATTTGTGGTTCTAAACCGCCGAAAGGATTCAATTCACCTAGTATTTTCCTCGCTGTAGTGAGGTGAAAAATTGTGTGTTGCGCTCGGTTGCAAAGTTATTTTGCGTCTCGTACATACCTTGAAACCCTCGCTACGCTCAGGATTCTATCTTCGAATTAGGGTCCTTTGCTTGCTCAGTTTTCAATACCAGTACTCGCACAAAATAACCAACTTTGCAGCCTTGCGTAACAAATAACTATTATGTTAATTTCAACTTAAAGGGTGGAAATATATATACTTAAATTGTAGATATATTTTTGAGACGGACAAAGTAGCGGAGCATCCGCTAGTACATACGAAATAAATTCGCAATTCTTTCCCCTCTTTCTCATCGCATTATTTCTGATATAGCTGATTTCGCCGACGTTTTTGTTTTAAAACTTTGTTTCCATAAACGAGATACTTAATCGCAAGTTTGGTCGCGCCTCGTGCCGCGGTGCCTCTAATCAGCTCCAACGTGGTGCTCTGTGTTAGGAAGCCTTTCCAATGGCTGCGTAGATTTATGTGATACACTAGCTTATGCCCCGCGACTTCGGTCGCATTAAAAAGTATCGTATAAGTTACTTTGCTGTTGCCTGTTGCGGCATGTAGGTACATTTGATCTGTAATTTTTTGTTTCCATGCAAACTTTAATATCATTACAGATACTTTGGTACAGGCCCTGTAGAGTTTTTGGCGGTCTTGTTATTGGCTGATTTCTGCGCAATAATTAGGTGTCAAAGGGGAGCTGTGCGGGGGTTCACTAGAGACGCTCATTCAATTTCAAGAAATAGTTCATTGATTCTTTCAACCGAATCAAACTTTCAAGTTTTTGGACATCTCTATGTATCACACATAGACTGTAAACACTGTCAGCGATGCGCAAACAATCTGTGACTATATTCATTCAGCCGCCAAAAAATTCTACGGGGACTATACCTTAGTGTATTCACTTCTTATTATCTGTATAGGTATCGTCAACTTAATCAAGTTATCAACTTAAATAATATGAATGTTCCCCTTACCCCGCGGGGCAGGGGTCGCGGGGGCAGGGGTCGCGGGGGAGGTTGTTATCTGCCAAATGTACCGTGACGTGATTTAAATTAGTTTGTTTCCAAGACTTCAGAAATTACGTGTTAATGACCGAGAAACAAGTCCTGAAACTCGACGGTATCGTCCGTAACATTTTATGCTAGCTGTTTCCATTCATCATCATCATCATATCAGCCAGTAGACGTCCACTGCTGGACAAAGGCCTCCCCCAAGGATCTCCACGACGACCGGTCCCGCGCTACCTCATCCAGCCGGGTCAACAAACAAGCGCTAACACCTTTGGATGCGGTAGTATAGATAAAAAAATTACATTGTATAAATGTGCACAGTGACTTTGACAAACAAGTGATTTGTATTACCAATTTAAAGTCATTGGTGAGTAAAGCGTGACACACACGGGCGGCGGCGTTGCGAAAGCGTTGCGGCGGCGAAGGTTTGTATGAATAACGCGCCGCGCCGCCGCCGCTTTGATGTAAAGGGCTTCATACTATTTCGAACATTACAGAAAAAACCGCAACGCTTTCGCAACGCCGCCGCTCAGTGTGTGTCACGCTAAATCTATGTACAAAAAAGCGAAGTCGCATTAAATAGGTACAATAAGTACCAAGTTCAAGTTCAAGTTCAAGTTCATTTATTCAGTAACAATATCAATTGAAAACCTACTGAAAAGAATTGTCAATTATGTCCATAAATCCTTTGGCGACTCAAGAGCCAATTTTATATAGTGGCGGCTCCGGGCCACCGATAAAAATGCGGAATCCTCTTGCAGCGAATGGAATTGCGTATTGGGGCTCAGACAGGGTGTAATCTGCCTGCCTACGGAACCCAAACGCTCCCGAGAGCGGCGCGCTACGACTCCTCTGCACTTACCCGCCACAGACTAGATAATCACAAACAGATCTGTCAACTCATAACTATTATCTAATCTGTGACTCATCTGCATGGAATCTCTTATCTCTTTTTTTTCTCTCTCTTTTCCTTGCGCAACCTGGACGAGACTAGCTCGCGAAAGAGATGACTGGCGTAAAATGGAGGTGGCCTCTAGGTATGTCCGAC